>OV816027.1:36535209-37274412 GCA_929113105.1 Agrypnus murinus
GTCAAGAAATTTCCTTTTGGCGCAAAATTCTTGAACGAGTTATCGATGTCGCGCTCTTGCTTGCTTCTTCAAATATGCCGTTTCGAGGACATGATGAGAACATTAATTCGAAAAATCCTGGAATGTTTTTAGCTATTATTAAGTTATTTTCGAAATATGATTCTGTGTTGCGAGATTTACTCGAAAGTAAAACCAAAAACTCTGTAACTTATTTAAGTCCTAAAATTCAAAACGAAATAATAGAGCTGCTCGGAAATTCCGTTAGGGATGAAATAATCAACAAAATTAACGCCTGCCCATTTTTTTCAATTATAATTGATACCACTCAGGATATTACAAAAATTGACCAGCTTAGTTTAGTATTTCGATATGTTGAAAAGGTAAGGCCAAACCACAGGTACAGCCCTCCACTTCTAGTGGAAAGCCTGGCGCTGGAGCGAAAAAGGGGAAGAGTTATTCGGCAGTTGTGTCGAATCCTAAGGACCCTCATAGAGAAGTCCTCGGAATCAAACAACCAACCGCCTCTTCGCCCCCCCCTAAATCAAAGTCCGACCTCGATCGTCTGCGAGAGAAATTTCTCCGCAACCTAGAACGGTCTTGGAAGATTGCCCAGAGCAAACCAGAACGTAAGAAACTTCTTAGTCCAATGGTTACTCTGGAGTCCTTGAAAATGAAGATTTCTTCTGCTTCAAAGGACTATCTTGACAGTCTTCCAGTAGGGGTATCCTTGCTCATTTCTCTCGGAGCCATTAATCGAGATAGTTTATCTACGAATTGGGCTGACGATATAGAGGAAAACCTCGAGCAGGATCGCCACCTGGATACCTGGATTGAGAATACGACGAAATTCTTCGATTCTCAAAAGAGGAGAGAGGATTTTGAGGCGCAGTTGAGATTTTGCGACTCTTCCGAATGTCCAAAAGTTTTTGGACTTATTATTCAGGATGAGAAGCACTCTCTTACTACCGCGGACTACTCCAATCACATTAAGGATTTCCTTAATAATGGTGAAAACAGTCTTGCGGAGGATCTTTGCTCATGTAGCCGTGTGAACATCCCGGCACTTCGAGCTGGAGATCTCTGCTTTTACTCTAAGGGAAAGGGCGCCAAAGTTGGCACCATCACTATACATACTCGTGAGGAGAATGAGAGAAAATTCTCTATTTCAACCTTTCGAACTAGTAGAGGTGAGGAGCAAATGCTCCTTCTTTCCTTTAAGGTATTTTACCTCAAAGAGTTTATAAAGAAATACCATCTTACTGGTACTTCTAAAGAGATGTGGTTGGACTGCGTCCCTGTCGCTCCTAAGAAGGAGAGGACAGATGAGAAAAAGGGTCTAGCGGCTGAAGTATTTCAACGGCCGACACCTACTCCCACTACCACATCCAAGGCGATCATTCCGAAATCTGAAACTGATTCCTCTAATTTAGAGGTTACTGTTCAGTCTTCTGAAAAGAAGCCAGTCCTCCCTGCGAAGATAGTCGTAAAGAAACTTCCAACGACTAACACTTCACACAGAGGTACACCCCTTAATAACTCAAGAAAACCCTTCTATTTGACCTTGATGGGCTCCGTATATCAATGCCACATAAAGGTTGGTAATATCTCGTTACCAGCAGTTGGTAGTATTGAAAAGTATTTATCATTTAAAACGTGCCTTCCTATATTTTTAAAATGCCTTTTCTTTCCAAAATAATAATATATTCATTCCTTTCATGCAGTGTTTCCGATACTCCTAATAAATTACTCCAAATTCAGAGCAGTGAAGGGCCCAGGGGGACGTCCTTCCGTTGTCTGGTTAGACTGAACTTTCACGGGTTTTTTTTAACCAATTAGAACCACTTTAGAGGGGTGGCAAGAGAAAACCAAGGTCAGAAAATAAGGACCACCCTATAATGTCTTAGCATCAAGACTTGCAAATAGAATAAGTTATTTCTCCTTCTTCTATTGTATTTTCTTCGGAAATCGTTAGTCGTACGAAAAAATGTAATCGATGATAATGTGTGCTTCTTCTCTAGATCTATAAGTTTTGTAAAACTCATTTTTTGATATCAATATTTTGCAAGATAATAATCAACTAAAATCGACTTGTTTGAACTTAAATAAATTTTTGAATATTCTAGGGCCCAGGGGCACCCTTTCCCTTTATCCGATCGTCCTGAAATTTTTCACAGATTACTTTTTTATTAATTGGAACCGATCTGGGGGGTGAGACGAAAAAAAATCAAAAGTTGAAAAATAAGAACCACCCTAATGTTCTATAGTTATCTGATAGCAACCGTGTTTTTATGGTTAGCAAAAATAAATATTATGAAAAAAGGAAAAACTATTACCGATCTAAAAGCTGCAGAAATAAGTGTTGCCGCCCGAAAACAAGATATCAGTGATTGTATTGCGCCAATATTTGCGAGCGCATTTCATATCCATCTGCATATGAAGTGTTTGAGCTCAACCCTAGCGTGCGGAATACAAACGGTTTTGGTTCCTCTGGTGTGAGTAATATAACTACAGAACTACAACCCCCCCCTATGAGACCAGAATAAAACTGTTTTTTCTGTTCTATTTCATATCCATCTGCATATGAAGTATTCGAGCTCACCCCTAGCGTGCGGAATACAAACGGTTTTGGTTCCTCTGGTGAGTAATAATATAATTACGGAACTACAACCCCCCCCCCCCTACGAGACCAGAATAAAACTGTTTTTTCTGTTCTATTTCATATCCATCTGCATATGAAGTACTGCAAATGAATTATTTGAGCTCACCCCTAGCGTGCGGAATGCAAACAGTTTTGGTTCCTCTGGTTTGGATAATATAATTACAGAACTACAGCCCCACTATTAGACCAGAATAAAACTGGTTTTTCTCTTCTATTTTTTCTGTGCGATTATTATTCCAGTATTAGGCTAATAAATATATAAATGCAACAAATAAATTCAATTTAACCCAAATTCAAACACACGTTCAACCAGTATTTAAACAATTGCCTTCCCCCCACTCTTACAATCGAAGATTCTGGTGGAAAGTTTGGTTTAAATCTGCAAACGTCATGTATTATTCAGTTACAATTGAAATGGGTTTGGGAACATCTTCGGTCACTTGAAACAACTATTGTTGACAGTGAAATTCTGTTTTCTCGTTATTAACACTTACAAAATGGCACTATTAAGCGAGCTATTAAAGAGCTAGACTTCCGGATACTGTGGTTATACTAACAGTGGCGTAACGAGCAGGGTTCCGCGGAACAAGGGCCCGAGCCCCGAAGGGGCCCGGTGCCTAGACTACAGCTTAGCGAATTGTAATAATTATTTTAAAAAATATTTGTTTGCATTTACAATTTATTGCAAGTATACACATTCTTAAATCTTATTGTTGTTTACTTTTCGCCGCACTAGAAATAATCCCAAACAGATGGTAAATTGCTTAAATAAGATGTAAAAGGATGGATGCATCTTTTGTACAGTTTATGACAGTTCGATCACTTCGACCCGACCCTTTCTTGTATTTCCTGGAACCGAGCTAAATACATTTTTAGCATTTGAGCATTTTTACCATTTGTTGGCATTTTTCACTTTTAGTTTGAACTCCGAAGTTAAACAGTTCTTATATAGTTTGTTGTTTAGAAATTAGAAGTGTTCAAGTTTAACGTTTTGTTTCTCCGTGTAAAAACAATGAGCCTGTTATACAAACATAAATCTGGAAATGCCAAGCGAAAAGCAAAATTAGAGGCGGCGGAAAAAAAGGAAAAATTACCAAAAATAGATCAATTTTTAATTAAAAAATGTGATGACAAACTTGAAGTTAGTGAAATTGAATCCCCGAGTTCCGGCACTTCATGTGGAATATTTGAAACCACTAGTGATAATAGTAAGCAAACAAAATTAATTAATTAATTTTGATTATTATTAAAAATATATTCTTATAGTTATTAATAATATAGTTCTGGATCCGAAAACAGTCACCGAGATACAGTCAACTTCATCAGTACCAGTTACTGAAACAGAATGTAAGATAAAGTCCGTATAATACATTATTTTGTTATTAATATATTTATGTATATTTTTTAGTGAACCTGAGTGGTGAAAATGTTACTGACCGCGGATATTTTCCTCAGGAACTAACTAATGACCAAAAACGTTTTATTATTTTAAACGGCCCTTGTAGACCTCCCGGTCCATTTCCAAAAGATGTGAAAAACAGAAGTTTTTCAGATTTTTATTATAAAAAATTTTCTAAAATAGGTCTGAAAACTGAAAGAATGTGGTTGTGCTATTCAGAAATATTCAACAAATGCTATTGTCAACCATGCTGGTTGTTTTTAAAAAAACAAAATTCACTTAGTGTAGGTTTTGATGACTGGATTCATTTAAATCAAGTTATAAACAGACATGAAGAGAACCATGAACATAATCAGTGTTGTGCTATTTATGACAAATGGCGTTTAAACAAAACTATCGATTTTGAAAACGAATCAATAATTCGTCAAGAAATTTCCTTTTGGCGCAAAATTCTTGAACGAGTTATCGATGTCGCGCTCTTGCTTGCTTCTTCAAATATGCCGTTTCGAGGACATGATGAGAACATTAATTCGAAAAATCCTGGAATGTTTTTAGCTATTATTAAGTTATTTTCGAAATATGATTCTGTGTTGCGAGATTTACTCGAAAGTAAAACCAAAAACTCTGTAACTTATTTAAGTCCTAAAATTCAAAACGAAATAATAGAGCTGCTCGGAAATTCCGTTAGGGATGAAATAATCAACAAAATTAACGCCTGCCCATTTTTTTCAATTATAATTGATACCACTCAGGATATTACAAAAATTGACCAGCTTAGTTTAGTATTTCGATATGTTGAAAAGGTAAGGCCAAACCACAGGTACAGCCCTCCACTTCTAGTGGAAAGCCTGGCGCTGGAGCGAAAAAGGGGAAGAGTTATTCGGCAGTTGTGTCGAATCCTAAGGACCCTCATAGAGAAGTCCTCGGAATCAAACAACCAACCGCCTCTTCGCCCCCCCCTAAATCAAAGTCCGACCTCGATCGTCTGCGAGAGAAATTTCTCCGCAACCTAGAACGGTCTTGGAAGATTGCCCAGAGCAAACCAGAACGTAAGAAACTTCTTAGTCCAATGGTTACTCTGGAGTCCTTGAAAATGAAGATTTCTTCTGCTTCAAAGGACTATCTTGACAGTCTTCCAGTAGGGGTATCCTTGCTCATTTCTCTCGGAGCCATTAATCGAGATAGTTTATCTACGAATTGGGCTGACGATATAGAGGAAAACCTCGAGCAGGATCGCCACCTGGATACCTGGATTGAGAATACGACGAAATTCTTCGATTCTCAAAAGAGGAGAGAGGATTTTGAGGCGCAGTTGAGATTTTGCGACTCTTCCGAATGTCCAAAAGTTTTTGGACTTATTATTCAGGATGAGAAGCACTCTCTTACTACCGCGGACTACTCCAATCACATTAAGGATTTCCTTAATAATGGTGAAAACAGTCTTGCGGAGGATCTTTGCTCATGTAGCCGTGTGAACATCCCGGCACTTCGAGCTGGAGATCTCTGCTTTTACTCTAAGGGAAAGGGCGCCAAAGTTGGCACCATCACTATACATACTCGTGAGGAGAATGAGAGAAAATTCTCTATTTCAACCTTTCGAACTAGTAGAGGTGAGGAGCAAATGCTCCTTCTTTCCTTTAAGGTATTTTACCTCAAAGAGTTTATAAAGAAATACCATCTTACTGGTACTTCTAAAGAGATGTGGTTGGACTGCGTCCCTGTCGCTCCTAAGAAGGAGAGGACAGATGAGAAAAAGGGTCTAGCGGCTGAAGTATTTCAACGGCCGACACCTACTCCCACTACCACATCCAAGGCGATCATTCCGAAATCTGAAACTGATTCCTCTAATTTAGAGGTTACTGTTCAGTCTTCTGAAAAGAAGCCAGTCCTCCCTGCGAAGATAGTCGTAAAGAAACTTCCAACGACTAACACTTCACACAGAGGTACACCCCTTAATAACTCAAGAAAACCCTTCTATTTGACCTTGATGGGCTCCGTATATCAATGCCACATAAAGGTTGGTAATATCTCGTTACCAGCAGTTGGTAGTATTGAAAAGTATTTATCATTTAAAACGTGCCTTCCTATATTTTTAAAATGCCTTTTCTTTCCAAAATAATAATATATTCATTCCTTTCATGCAGTGTTTCCGATACTCCTAATAAATTACTCCAAATTCAGAGCAGTGAAGGGCCCAGGGGGACGTCCTTCCGTTGTCTGGTTAGACTGAACTTTCACGGGTTTTTTTTAACCAATTAGAACCACTTTAGAGGGGTGGCAAGAGAAAACCAAGGTCAGAAAATAAGGACCACCCTATAATGTCTTAGCATCAAGACTTGCAAATAGAATAAGTTATTTCTCCTTCTTCTATTGTATTTTCTTCGGAAATCGTTAGTCGTACGAAAAAATGTAATCGATGATAATGTGTGCTTCTTCTCTAGATCTATAAGTTTTGTAAAACTCATTTTTTGATATCAATATTTTGCAAGATAATAATCAACTAAAATCGACTTGTTTGAACTTAAATAAATTTTTGAATATTCTAGGGCCCAGGGGCACCCTTTCCCTTTATCCGATCGTCCTGAAATTTTTCACAGATTACTTTTTTATTAATTGGAACCGATCTGGGGGGTGAGACGAAAAAAAATCAAAAGTTGAAAAATAAGAACCACCCTAATGTTCTATAGTTATCTGATAGCAACCGTGTTTTTATGGTTAGCAAAAATAAATATTATGAAAAAAGGAAAAACTATTACCGATCTAAAAGCTGCAGAAATAAGTGTTGCCGCCCGAAAACAAGATATCAGTGATTGTATTGCGCCAATATTTGCGAGCGCATTTCATATCCATCTGCATATGAAGTGTTTGAGCTCAACCCTAGCGTGCGGAATACAAACGGTTTTGGTTCCTCTGGTGTGAGTAATATAACTACAGAACTACAACCCCCCCCTATGAGACCAGAATAAAACTGTTTTTTCTGTTCTATTTCATATCCATCTGCATATGAAGTATTCGAGCTCACCCCTAGCGTGCGGAATACAAACGGTTTTGGTTCCTCTGGTGAGTAATAATATAATTACGGAACTACAACCCCCCCCCCTACGAGACCAGAATAAAACTGTTTTTTCTGTTCTATTTCATATCCATCTGCATATGAAGTACTGCAAATGAATTATTTGAGCTCACCCCTAGCGTGCGGAATGCAAACAGTTTTGGTTCCTCTGGTTTGGATAATATAATTACAGAACTACAGCCCCACTATTAGACCAGAATAAAACTGGTTTTTCTCTTCTATTTTGTCTGTGCGATTATTATTCCAGTATTAGGCTAATAAATATATAAATGCAACAAATAAATTCAATTTAACCCAAATTCAAACACACGTTCAACCAGTATTTAAACAATTGCCTTCCCCCCACTCTTACAATCGAAGATTCTGGTGGAAAGTTTGGTTTAAATCTGCAAACGTCATGTATTATTCAGTTACAATTGAAATGGGTTTGGGAACATCTTCGGTCACTTGAAACAACTATTGTTGACAGTGAAATTCTGTTTTCTCGTTATTAACACTTACAAAATGGCACTATTAAGCGAGCTATTAAAGAGCTAGACTTCCGGATACTGTGGTTATACTAACAGTGGCGTAACGAGCAGGGTTCCGCGGAACAAGGGCCCGAGCCCCGAAGGGGCCCGGTGCCTAGACTACAGCTTAGCGAATTGTAATAATTATTTTAAAAAATATTTGTTTGCATTTACAATTTATTGCAAGTATACACATTCTTAAATCTTATTGTTGTTTACTTTTCGCCGCACTAGAAATAATCCCAAACAGATGGTAAATTGCTTAAATAAGATGTAAAAGGATGGATGCATCTTTTGTACAGTTTATGACAGTTCGATCACTTCGACCCGACCCTTTCTTGTATTTCCTGGAACCGAGCTAAATACATTTTTAGCATTTGAGCATTTTTACCATTTGTTGGCATTTTTCACTTTTAGTTTGAACTCCGAAGTTAAACAGTTCTTATATAGTTTGTTGTTTAGAAATTAGAAGTGTTCAAGTTTAACGTTTTGTTTCTCCGTGTAAAAACAATGAGCCTGTTATACAAACATAAATCTGGAAATGCCAAGCGAAAAGCAAAATTAGAGGCGGCGGAAAAAAAGGAAAAATTACCAAAAATAGATCAATTTTTAATTAAAAAATGTGATGACAAACTTGAAGTTAGTGAAATTGAATCCCCGAGTTCCGGCACTTCATGTGGAATATTTGAAACCACTAGTGATAATAGTAAGCAAACAAAATTAATTAATTAATTTTGATTATTATTAAAAATATATTCTTATAGTTATTAATAATATAGTTCTGGATCCGAAAACAGTCACCGAGATACAGTCAACTTCATCAGTACCAGTTACTGAAACAGAATGTAAGATAAAGTCCGTATAATACATTATTTTGTTATTAATATATTTATGTATATTTTTTAGTGAACCTGAGTGGTGAAAATGTTACTGACCGCGGATATTTTCCTCAGGAACTAACTAATGACCAAAAACGTTTTATTATTTTAAACGGCCCTTGTAGACCTCCCGGTCCATTTCCAAAAGATGCGAAAAACAGAAGTTTTTCAGATTTTTATTATAAAAAATTTTCTAAAATAGGTCTGAAAACTGAAAGAATGTGGTTGTGCTATTCAGAAATATTCAACAAATGCTATTGTCAACCATGCTGGTTGTTTTTAAAAAAACAAAATTCACTTAGTGTAGGTTTTGATGACTGGATTCATTTAAATCAAGTTATAAACAGACATGAAGAGAACCATGAACATAATCAGTGTTGTGCTATTTATGACAAATGGCGTTTAAACAAAACTATCGATTTTGAAAACGAATCAATAATTCGTCAAGAAATTTCCTTTTGGCGCAAAATTCTTGAACGAGTTATCGATGTCGCGCTCTTGCTTGCTTCTTCAAATATGCCGTTTCGAGGACATGATGAGAACATTAATTCGAAAAATCCTGGAATGTTTTTAGCTATTATTAAGTTATTTTCGAAATATGATTCTGTGTTGCGAGATTTACTCGAAAGTAAAACCAAAAACTCTGTAACTTATTTAAGTCCTAAAATTCAAAACGAAATAATAGAGCTGCTCGGAAATTCCGTTAGGGATGAAATAATCAACAAAATTAACGCCTGCCCATTTTTTTCAATTATAATTGATACCACTCAGGATATTACAAAAATTGACCAGCTTAGTTTAGTATTTCGATATGTTGAAAAGGTAAGGCCAAACCACAGGTACAGCCCTCCACTTCTAGTGGAAAGCCTGGCGCTGGAGCGAAAAAGGGGAAGAGTTATTCGGCAGTTGTGTCGAATCCTAAGGACCCTCATAGAGAAGTCCTCGGAATCAAACAACCAACCGCCTCTTCGCCCCCCCCTAAATCAAAGTCCGACCTCGATCGTCTGCGAGAGAAATTTCTCCGCAACCTAGAACGGTCTTGGAAGATTGCCCAGAGCAAACCAGAACGTAAGAAACTTCTTAGTCCAATGGTTACTCTGGAGTCCTTGAAAATGAAGATTTCTTCTGCTTCAAAGGACTATCTTGACAGTCTTCCAGTAGGGGTATCCTTGCTCATTTCTCTCGGAGCCATTAATCGAGATAGTTTATCTACGAATTGGGCTGACGATATAGAGGAAAACCTCGAGCAGGATCGCCACCTGGATACCTGGATTGAGAATACGACGAAATTCTTCGATTCTCAAAAGAGGAGAGAGGATTTTGAGGCGCAGTTGAGATTTTGCGACTCTTCCGAATGTCCAAAAGTTTTTGGACTTATTATTCAGGATGAGAAGCACTCTCTTACTACCGCGGACTACTCCAATCACATTAAGGATTTCCTTAATAATGGTGAAAACAGTCTTGCGGAGGATCTTTGCTCATGTAGCCGTGTGAACATCCCGGCACTTCGAGCTGGAGATCTCTGCTTTTACTCTAAGGGAAAGGGCGCCAAAGTTGGCACCATCACTATACATACTCGTGAGGAGAATGAGAGAAAATTCTCTATTTCAACCTTTCGAACTAGTAGAGGTGAGGAGCAAATGCTCCTTCTTTCCTTTAAGGTATTTTACCTCAAAGAGTTTATAAAGAAATACCATCTTACTGGTACTTCTAAAGAGATGTGGTTGGACTGCGTCCCTGTCGCTCCTAAGAAGGAGAGGACAGATGAGAAAAAGGGTCTAGCGGCTGAAGTATTTCAACGGCCGACACCTACTCCCACTACCACATCCAAGGCGATCATTCCGAAATCTGAAACTGATTCCTCTAATTTAGAGGTTACTGTTCAGTCTTCTGAAAAGAAGCCAGTCCTCCCTGCGAAGATAGTCGTAAAGAAACTTCCAACGACTAACACTTCACACAGAGGTACACCCCTTAATAACTCAAGAAAACCCTTCTATTTGACCTTGATGGGCTCCGTATATCAATGCCACATAAAGGTTGGTAATATCTCGTTACCAGCAGTTGGTAGTATTGAAAAGTATTTATCATTTAAAACGTGCCTTCCTATATTTTTAAAATGCCTTTTCTTTCCAAAATAATAATATATTCATTCCTTTCATGCAGTGTTTCCGATACTCCTAATAAATTACTCCAAATTCAGAGCAGTGAAGGGCCCAGGGGGACGTCCTTCCGTTGTCTGGTTAGACTGAACTTTCACGGGTTTTTTTTAACCAATTAGAACCACTTTAGAGGGGTGGCAAGAGAAAACCAAGGTCAGAAAATAAGGACCACCCTATAATGTCTTAGCATCAAGACTTGCAAATAGAATAAGTTATTTCTCCTTCTTCTATTGTATTTTCTTCGGAAATCGTTAGTCGTACGAAAAAATGTAATCGATGATAATGTGTGCTTCTTCTCTAGATCTATAAGTTTTGTAAAACTCATTTTTTGATATCAATATTTTGCAAGATAATAATCAACTAAAATCGACTTGTTTGAACTTAAATAAATTTTTGAATATTCTAGGGCCCAGGGGCACCCTTTCCCTTTATCCGATCGTCCTGAAATTTTTCACAGATTACTTTTTTATTAATTGGAACCGATCTGGGGGGTGAGACGAAAAAAAATCAAAAGTTGAAAAATAAGAACCACCCTAATGTTCTATAGTTATCTGATAGCAACCGTGTTTTTATGGTTAGCAAAAATAAATATTATGAAAAAAGGAAAAACTATTACCGATCTAAAAGCTGCAGAAATAAGTGTTGCCGCCCGAAAACAAGATATCAGTGATTGTATTGCGCCAATATTTGCGAGCGCATTTCATATCCATCTGCATATGAAGTGTTTGAGCTCAACCCTAGCGTGCGGAATACAAACGGTTTTGGTTCCTCTGGTGTGAGTAATATAACTACAGAACTACAACCCCCCCCTATGAGACCAGAATAAAACTGTTTTTTCTGTTCTATTTCATATCCATCTGCATATGAAGTATTCGAGCTCACCCCTAGCGTGCGGAATACAAACGGTTTTGGTTCCTCTGGTGAGTAATAATATAATTACGGAACTACAACCCCCCCCCCCTACGAGACCAGAATAAAACTGTTTTTTCTGTTCTATTTCATATCCATCTGCATATGAAGTACTGCAAATGAATTATTTGAGCTCACCCCTAGCGTGCGGAATGCAAACAGTTTTGGTTCCTCTGGTTTGGATAATATAATTACAGAACTACAGCCCCACTATTAGACCAGAATAAAACTGGTTTTTCTCTTCTATTTTTTCTGTGCGATTATTATTCCAGTATTAGGCTAATAAATATATAAATGCAACAAATAAATTCAATTTAACCCAAATTCAAACACACGTTCAACCAGTATTTAAACAATTGCCTTCCCCCCACTCTTACAATCGAAGATTCTGGTGGAAAGTTTGGTTTAAATCTGCAAACGTCATGTATTATTCAGTTACAATTGAAATGGGTTTGGGAACATCTTCGGTCACTTGAAACAACTATTGTTGACAGTGAAATTCTGTTTTCTCGTTATTAACACTTACAAAATGGCACTATTAAGCGAGCTATTAAAGAGCTAGACTTCCGGATACTGTGGTTATACTAACAGTGGCGTAACGAGCAGGGTTCCGCGGAACAAGGGCCCGAGCCCCGAAGGGGCCCGGTGCCTAGACTACAGCTTAGCGAATTGTAATAATTATTTTAAAAAATATTTGTTTGCATTTACAATTTATTGCAAGTATACACATTCTTAAATCTTATTGTTGTTTACTTTTCGCCGCACTAGAAATAATCCCAAACAGATGGTAAATTGCTTAAATAAGATGTAAAAGGATGGATGCATCTTTTGTACAGTTTATGACAGTTCGATCACTTCGACCCGACCCTTTCTTGTATTTCCTGGAACCGAGCTAAATACATTTTTAGCATTTGAGCATTTTTACCATTTGTTGGCATTTTTCACTTTTAGTTTGAACTCCGAAGTTAAACAGTTCTTATATAGTTTGTTGTTTAGAAATTAGAAGTGTTCAAGTTTAACGTTTTGTTTCTCCGTGTAAAAACAATGAGCCTGTTATACAAACATAAATCTGGAAATGCCAAGCGAAAAGCAAAATTAGAGGCGGCGGAAAAAAAGGAAAAATTACCAAAAATAGATCAATTTTTAATTAAAAAATGTGATGACAAACTTGAAGTTAGTGAAATTGAATCCCCGAGTTCCGGCACTTCATGTGGAATATTTGAAACCACTAGTGATAATAGTAAGCAAACAAAATTAATTAATTAATTTTGATTATTATTAAAAATATATTCTTATAGTTATTAATAATATAGTTCTGGATCCGAAAACAGTCACCGAGATACAGTCAACTTCATCAGTACCAGTTACTGAAACAGAATGTAAGATAAAGTCCGTATAATACATTATTTTGTTATTAATATATTTATGTATATTTTTTAGTGAACCTGAGTGGTGAAAATGTTACTGACCGCGGATATTTTCCTCAGGAACTAACTAATGACCAAAAACGTTTTATTATTTTAAACGGCCCTTGTAGACCTCCCGGTCCATTTCCAAAAGATGCGAAAAACAGAAGTTTTTCAGATTTTTATTATAAAAAATTTTCTAAAATAGGTCTGAAAACTGAAAGAATGTGGTTGTGCTATTCAGAAATATTCAACAAATGCTATTGTCAACCATGCTGGTTGTTTTTAAAAAAACAAAATTCACTTAGTGTAGGTTTTGATGACTGGATTCATTTAAATCAAGTTATAAACAGACATGAAGAGAACCATGAACATAATCAGTGTTGTGCTATTTATGACAAATGGCGTTTAAACAAAACTATCGATTTTGAAAACGAATCAATAATTCGTCAAGAAATTTCCTTTTGGCGCAAAATTCTTGAACGAGTTATCGATGTCGCGCTCTTGCTTGCTTCTTCAAATATGCCGTTTCGAGGACATGATGAGAACATTAATTCGAAAAATCCTGGAATGTTTTTAGCTATTATTAAGTTATTTTCGAAATATGATTCTGTGTTGCGAGATTTACTCGAAAGTAAAACCAAAAACTCTGTAACTTATTTAAGTCCTAAAATTCAAAACGAAATAATCGAGCTGCTCGGAAATTCCGTTAGGGATGAAATAATCAACAAAATTAACGCCTGCCCATTTTTTTCAATTATAATTGATACCACTCAGGATATTACAAAAATTGACCAGCTTAGTTTAGTATTTCGATATGTTGAAATAATTGAAACCGATAACGTCATTTCAGATATTGTTGTTAAAGAATCCTTTTTAGGATTTATTCCTGTAGAAAATCAGACTGCATCTACATTAAGTGGTAAAATTATTACGGAAATAAATAGTTTAAATTTATCCTTAGATAGACTGCGGGGTCAAGGATACGATGGTGCAGCGAACATGAGCGGTGCTTACAACGGTGTGCAAGCCAAAATTTCAGAAAAAGTTGAAAACGCTCCTTATGTTCACTGCGCTACACATAATTTGAATCTAGTTTTAAACGATTCTGTAAGAAAAGTAGAAATTACTAGAAACTTTTTCGATTTTCTTGAAAAAATTTATGTTTTTTTCGGTAATAGCATTGTAAGATGGGGTTTACTATATCCTGAGAAACAGTCTAAATCCATAAAACTTAAGCGATTGGTGCCTACAAGGTGGTCTTCTAGACACGATGCATTATTTGCATTACGTTTCAATTTTTTGGATATTCTCAAAACACTGACAAAAATTATTTTAACGGCTAAACTAAAGAATGAAATTGATGAAGCAAAAGCGCTCAAAAATACTTTAGAAAAATTCGAAACCGTTCTTCTAATTGTATTAGAAACAAGAATTTTACAGTCAACAGACGTTGTTTCCAAACTGCTCCAAAGCAAAGCCCAAAACATTGGCGAAGCTGCAAAATTGCTTGAAAATGCTCGTCAAAATATAAAGAAACTTCGGCAGCAGTTTCAAGAAATACGCGATGAAGCCGGGGTATTAGCGACACAATGGGGAATATCTACTGAATTTTCAGAAAAGCGAATATCTCGCCGCAAATTATTTTTTGATGAAAGTAAAAATCAGTATCAAATTGAAACTAGTGAAGATAATTTTAGGATAAACGTTTTTCTGAAAACGGTAGATATTATTATATCTCAGTTAGAAAGCAGGTCGGCAGAGGTCTTCGTTCTATTAACAACACATTCCGAATTTTAAATTCGGGTGTATTGTTAAATAGTTCAGAGGATGAATTGTTTGAGATGTGCCAAACTTTGCATTCAACTTATAAAAATGATATTTCAGAAGCAATTTCTCCCCAAATTTTATCATTTCGTCAATGTTTTCGCGATGAAATAGTAGGAATTAAATCAGTGGATGGTCTTATTAAATTTATACTTATTGATAATTTATTGTTCATCAAGCAGTAGTTTTTCGGAAATTGTAACAGCATGTTTGTTATTTTTAACTATACCTGTAACTGTAGCAACAGCAGAGCGATCGTTTTCAAAGTTAAAATTAATTAAAAATTATTTACGAAATACAACGAATCAAACACGATTGTCAAGTTTAGCAATTATATCAATAGAAAATGAAATAGCCAGAAATTTAGACGTATCCAATCTCATTACGTCTTTTGCCACATCAAAAGCAAGGAAAAAACTATAAAATGTTCAGTTATATTTAGATTGTAAGTTTTCATGTCTGTTTTATAATTTGTTGGATGATTTATATTTATTATTTGTTTTGTGTGCAAGAAAATATTACCATAAACAAGGCTTTATTTTATATAATAGTATATTATATACCCAGGGACTAAAGTGCATCTTTTAATCCCGAATGTGAGTTAAACACACGAGGGATTAAAAGTCACTTTAGTCCAGTGGTATATACGCTATTTTTGCACGTCCTAAAGGACTTAATCGCAAAAATTTAAAATTTCTGAAATTTTTTCCGAAAATTTCGTTACATGTCATTCTGACAATTGAACTCTGCAAACGCCAAAATCACATAGTTTCAGGATAATAAATCCTAACATGTACCGCGATTACTTGTTTTTGTTGTTTACTTGTTGTTGTTGTCATGGAAACACTTTACTCCCTCAGGGAGTAAAAGTGCTACTTTACTCCCTCTTTTGGGGGACTAAAGTAGAGCCTTATATATAGGACGTGCAAAAAATATTTATATATGAAATGTGTCAAAATAAAAAGGGAAAATATGATGCATCAGGTAATAAAAAATTTGAGTTGGGGCCCGCACTGCAAATAGGAACACGGGCCCATCAGCTAGTCGTTACGCCACTGTATACTAAGTAAATCCGATGAAGGTTATTCTTCGTGTTCTGGTCAGAAATTCATTATTTAAAAGACGATGGTGAACTCCTAAATAAGCAAGAATAAGAATGTAACTAAAGATTACGATTTAGAACATCGTCATACTATTAATCTTTTGTCTGAGAAATGCGATTTCGTCCATTTTCAAAAGCATCTGCGTTGCCGTATGGATGTGGGTTGATGGACCTGAACGGAATATTTGGTTTAATAATCTTTACAAACCAAATTGGGCAACGTTCTCGACAACAAAGTGGTTAACTGAACAAGACTTTAACAATTAAAGTAATATATAATTAAGTAATAAAAAAATAATTTACCTACTTTCGCATTAAATTACATACATAAGCAGATTCAAAACAATGGGATTAATTTGGGAAATCTAGTACCTAGCATGTTCGTTCGAATTCTTTCTAATTCATTATAAACAACAGACAAAATACTGTCAATAATTGCACATGATGTCAACAAAAGTTTGGCCAGTTAATATGAAAAAAAGATCATGTAGAATATAATAATCCTTTCAAAAGTTATTGTATTACTATAAAGTATTATTTAGTACATTAACAATTGAAATAAATAATACTAAAAACAATTTTTATTTTTGAAAAACTCGAACAAGACAATGTGTGGTTCCAACAGGACGGGGAAACATCCCTCGCTTTCGACGTTCGCTCAGAATTCTGAAAAATTGTTTCCTGGGCATCTTGTTGCCTTGCGCGGTGACATCGGGTAGCGCCCCCCCCCCAAGTTCAACCAAATCGAACCCATGCGACTCGTTTTTGTGGGGTATATTAACATCAAGGTTTATGTAACAACATCGTCTCCGAACTCTGGAGGCCTTGAAGAAGGCAGTAACCCAGGAAATTGCTGTCATTCCGCCTGAAATGACCCGAAGTGTAAGGGAACATTTTCGTGAGAAACTTCAAAGTAGCATCAATAATGGAGGCGTTGGAGTGACAACTTTCATAACATTAATTTAAAATGGCATTATATCCGTAATCAGTGATCATTTTTATCTGTAGCATGCTTGGTTTGATTTTTATTGTTTTAAAATCCGGGATGATTTTTTGTCGAACCCTGTATAAACAGCACAGTATTTTTGCACAGGCAAGCAGGTAAAAATGCAAATATTTTGAATAAAACCGCAAATAAAAAAAAAGTAAGTAAAGAACGTTTACGGTTATACTACCATTAAACTTCTGACTTGCCCTTTGTAGCTTAGCGGTATTTTTAGTTTGCCAATTGAATGCATTGTGCGGGGGCTATCCGAGCGGTTAAGGTTAAAGCAGCGTTCTGAATGCCACACGATGTTTCAATTGGTGCGAAAAACGTGCAATGATAATTACTTTGCATCAAGAAGATATGCTAATCGTGAAATTGGTAAAAGATTGCAAATTTCAAAATCAAATGACAATAATACCGTTCATCGCTACAGAGTAGCTGGCGAATTGTGACCGACCAGGATCATGACCGACCAGGACCGTCACAAATTACAAGCCATACCGATGCGCAATCGACAAAAAACGGTACCAAAAATAGTGACGGAATTTAATCGCGTAACCACATTTACGACGTGGAAATGGCTTGAAGCTTGAGTGGGCACGCCAGCATTGCGACTGGACATTGGAGCAGTGGTAGAACGTCTTGTGAACCGAAGAATCGAAATTCGAGGTGTTTGGTCAACGGCGTGTTCGTAAGATCAGCTCTAGAAAAAATACTTCCCGATTGTCTAGTTCCCAGAATAAAATACGGAGACGGTTCCGTTATAGTGTAGGACTATTTTTCTTACAGATGAACAGATATTTTGAAAAAATCTACAGCATTATAAGATTATCGTGCATTATTAATTAGATGACGAGGCGATTCAATCTGGTTTGATTTTGGTTGGGCCAAATTTCATATTCATGCACGATAATGACCCAAAGCACACGGCCGACCAAGATAAGTAAAACTTATCTAAGCAGAACAAGAAAAGGCTACTAACTTGCAGGTAATGCAGTGGCCACATCAGAGTCCCGATCTCAACCTTATATAGTCCAGTCATTTAAGCTTAAATTAGGTAAGAATCTCGGAATTCGAGATACCCAGCTGTAAGTCTGTAAATACTTGTATATTGACATCCTAAAAGTTGTCTCAAAACCTACATATGGTAGGGTGTGCGCAACTATTAAATTGCAGGGTCAAAGGTCACAAAAATCGTTTTTTCGCGCTTTTTTTGTAAATATCTCGTTTCCTATGGGTTTTTTGCTATTTGTATTTATTATCAATATTGTAGAATACAAAATTCTCTACAAATCTTGTTTAAAAATTTTTTTTATACGGTGAACCGTTTTCGAGATAGAGGGCGGAGAGCGCGCGGTCACAGCATCACTTCAGGTCAACCGGTGCCTCCGGTCGAAAACGCGCCATATATAGTTGATAAACTATCGATAAATCAATGATTATAAATATTTGGCAATTTTTATTAACTATTATATTATATTTTATCATTTTCTTCATGCATTAAATCTATATCTATTCAATAATACTGATAACCGTTTCCTAAAATTAAAAAATAATAAAGGGAAAAACTTAAATCATAATATACATAATTATATTCCCATTTACACACTACGGACCTTTCTATTTATAGCCAGTAGGGACAGAGATGTTCAACTGTATTGTATAGTTACGACCGTCTTCTCTTTGTTTCAGTTTGAATCGTTTCTTGGTAAAGTACGGACGTACAATTTCAAGAACTATGGCTGATTTGTGTTTTCTATGTAATAAGTCAGATTCGGGAGGTGAATCGCTTATTGAAGTAGTGCGCGGTATGAAATCTCTACGAACTGCAAGTGTCGAACGAAACGACGGAAAAATTGATTATTTAAAATCAGTAACCTCTGTTAAAGTCCATGAAAAGTGCCGAAGTGTTTACATTAGCAAAAACTGTATCCAAGCAGCAAAACGGAAACAAGAAGAAGGAGAAACTATAACTTCTCCATTAGTACTCCGTAAAAAACGAGGTGAAGTGTTTGATTTTAAGAATCAATGTTTATTTTGTGGCGAAGTTGCTGATGAGGCTCCAGAGAAAAAGAAAAGAGAAAAATACAGGCGGAAGATAAAAAATGTGAGGACTCTTGAGTTCAAAGATACTGTTATCAAAAAAGCAGAAGAACGTGGGGATGATTTCGGAGAATTGGTGAAAAGTCGTATAATTTTACAGTATGATTTGATCGCTGCTGAAGGGAAGTACCATGCTGCTTGCTTTACAAACTTTTCAAATAAATCATCATCATCATCGCCTCTTGAGAAACCTCGTCAAGATAATCAAGTTACAGAAGCTATGTTAGAGATTTTCAATTACATCGAAAATAATAATGATTCTCAATTCACACTAAAAGAGCTTAAAGATGTCTTGACAGGGTATGTGCCAGAGGATAAAACTATCATTACAAGACTACAACAGAAGTACTTAACCGATATCGTAATTACGAAGAAAGTTGGAGCTTTCACAATCATTTCTTTCCGTGATGCACAAGCTAATATTCTATCAAAAGCTTGGTACGAAAGTAAAAAAATAGATCCTGAAGCAGAAAGGCTAAGAATTGTAGAAGCTGCAGCAGCAATTATTAGAGAAGATATCCGAACATCTTTAGTTGAAACTAAATCTTATCCACCTCCTAGTAAAATGTTGGATAATGTTAATCAAGAAATTCCAAAAACTTTATTACATTTCTTAGAAGAAGTCATCGTCAAAAACAGGAAAGGACAAATTGATCATTTAAAAACAAAATGTACTTCAATAAGCCATGCAATTATGGCTGCCATACGGGAACGTTCTTTTTCATCACAGTTACTTTTGAGCCTTTCTGTATTTCTTCACAGAAGATATGGATCTAAAAGACTATTGGATATTTTATCTAGTTTGGTATTTGCAGCTTCTTATAGTAATACAGTACAGTATGAAGTTTCAGCAGTTTATCACCCACAGCCTCGTATTTTATCATCAGAGTCAGGTGCACTTGTACAATATGTTGGAGACAATGCCGATATAAATGTCCAGACTCTTGATGGTAACAATACTCTTCATGTTATGGGGATTATTAAGATAGTAACTCCAAAAAATGCTGTTCTCTACGATGAACGGATACAAAAATGTGCAACCAAACCAAAAGCGAAAGAGTTGGCAGCTATATCACATGTATCTTTACAAGTTTACGATAAACCAGTCGTACCTGGATACAGTAAAGTTCAAGTTGAAAATCTGCATGACGGTCGAGCACTAACAGAAAAAACAATCAACGGAACTGATTTTTTGTGGTTATACGGAAAATGGAGGGATATTGCATCGTTGCCAGGGTGGAACGGTTATCTTGAGCAGCTCACTAAAAATGAAATGAATTTTTCAACATCTCAGGTTATGTTTCATCCTTTTATCGATCATCCTGCCAGTAATGTAGACACAATTTACACAACTTTACTTTGCGCTCTCGATATTGCCAAGTCACACGGACAAAAAACGTGTGTAATTACTTTTGATCAACCCCTCTACTCTAAAGCACGTGAAATGGTAGCTGCGTCAGATTCTAGCTCAAACTTATGTAAAGTCGTTGTGAAATTAGGAGGATTCCATATGCTTATGTCTTTTCTTGGAAGCATAGGATACATAATGGACGGAAGTGGCCTTAAGGAAGCTCTTGGTAATAAAATATACACACTGAATTCTGTTGACAAGATGCTGAGCGGTCACGCTTACTCAAGAAGCATCAGAGGCCATATATTGGTACGACTTGCATTATCAAAGATCATTTTTGAAGACATGAAGATTGAAGATGGTACGTTGGATGAGTTAATACAGCAAATCACTTCTCGAGATGTATCCTACTCAAACGTAGAAGGATATATGGATAACTCAAACATTTTTCTTTCAACATTTCTGGACAAACTGGATGATTTGAAAGCTCGAGGTCCAACAGCACAATTGTGGGTGCAATATTTCGAAATGGTTACAATAGCACTTGATTTTGTTCGCACTGAAAGACTTGGGCTTTTCCAAGAACACCTTGATGCAGTGCGCAGAATGCTGCCATATTTTCACGCCAGTGGTCACTTCTTATATGCAAAAGCAGCCCACCTGTATCTGCAAGATATGCTCAAGCTGGAAGAAACTATGGATGAGCAAACTTATGAGAATTTCAGAAATGGATTCTTCACGGTGAAACGAACAGAAAAATATAATTCAGGTACATGGACAGATATGGTCATCGAACAAAGTCTCATGAAATCCATGAAAACCGAAGGAGGAGTATCTCGTGGTCGAAGTACGAAAGAAAGTGTTTTGTGTAAATGGGTATATGCTATGTACGCCACAAATACTATTTGTGAGGAAATGGAGAAGTTCTGTAATATCTCCTTAGAGTCGACCGAGCAACACGTAGATTCCAGAGACTCAAGAGTGAAAAAAGACAATGCTGACGTAAATATACTATTTGATTGGTTTAAACTCCATGATCCTTTTCCAAATACTACGCAGTTAATATCGATAGCTTCTGGAATTGTTGGAAATGAGCAAATTAACTGCCACAGAGCTTACGAAATTGGATTAAAGTCTATGAAGAAGATCACCGGCCTATCATTTAATGAAATAAAGTTTAAACGTTCAGAAAAAGTAATGCCGCTTTCCAGTGTTAACAAATCTGTAAAAATAAATGATTGTAAAGTTGCAGTGGATCCATTATTACTCTTCCAAAGAATTACTGTCAGCAAACAATTTGAAAGTAATCTTGAAGAATATCTTCAATATGAATTGAGTCCGTATCCAACAGCTCTATTTGATAATGATGGAATGAGAAAAACAACAAAATCGTCATTGTATGACAACATGAGCCCAATTGATTTTGTTCTCAATGAAAATAATGTGACGTTCATTATTGATGGCGGATTTCTTCTTCATCATGTTGTATGGAGCAGAGAAGATACTTTTTCTATTATTTCTAATAAATACATGAATTATTTACAAAGACATTACAGTTCCAAAATAATTGTTGTATTTGACGGATATTCAGACTACAGTAAGAACGTACAAGCTATGGAGCAGCAGAGAAGAACTGCTGCACTTTCAAAAACGTATGAAGTCTGTTTCGATGAAACAATGGTTGTACCAGTTACTCAAGAAAAATTCTTATCAAATCGGAATAACAAACATATGCTCATTAATATGTTAACTGAAAAATTACAAGCTGCAAATATTACTACGAAACAAGCCAGAGATGATGCGGATGTTCTTATTGTTGAAACTGCAATTGAAGAATCAAAGTCTGAAAAAACTGCAGTTATAATAGGACAAGATATTGATTTACTTGTCATTTTAACCCTTTATAGGATACTGGTACATCTATGTACCACTAGGTGTTATGGTCAACAGTGCCATTAAGGAAGCATCAAATATGACCCCTATGTACGACTGCTACCTTACAAACATTTTATGGTACAGCTGAATACCATAATTTAAATTTCGCGCAACCAACTTTACATTTAAAAATAAGCGGTACAATAGTGTACCAGTGAGCTTTTGTGTTGCCAAAAGGTAAGTTACGTATTTTTGGCGTTATTTTTCAATAATTGGGCTGATTTTATTAATTAAAATCTTATAATATTTTCAAACTAACGATGTGTAAATTAAAGAATTATGAAATTCTTATAAACAATTCAATATAGCCGAAATTGAAAAAATTACGATTTTGAGGTTAGAATCAATATATTTCAGCGAAATTGTTTTGCAACGATTTGTCCTGTAATTTCGGAATTTCAAAGTGTTCGCGTATACGCAGATTTTATTATCTTTTTATCTAGTAGATTATTTTTCATGTAGCATATCTCGCCAAGATAATATAGGGCATTGAAATTGTGTGGTATATATTTGTACCACGATCCATTTACATGAAAGAAATTAGGCTGTATATTTTGGTGAATATTTTCAATATTTCCAGATGGACAAGCTTGACAAATATAATTTGAACGATCCTCAACATGTCGAGTATTTGCAGTCTATTATTAGTGACGAAATGGCTGAAAACTCAGACGTTGGCGGTGATGAAGACGCAGAGGATGCTCTTCCTGAAAGCAGACCATCTACGTCTAGTGCTTTGGACGCAGGTGTAGAATCAGATTTTGAAGGTGGATGCTTAGAAGTAAGTGAGGATGAAACCGCAACTCCAAGAAACCCACCTAGTGAGGACGATGAAAGCAGCTCTTCAGAAGAAGATGATTATAATGATGACACACAGAACTGGAAGCGAAAATCGAAGAAACCGGAGGAGTTTTCCAATAATGTATTTGATCAACCGTTTGGAATTTCAAGAAATGCTGCAGTTGATGTCAATAGGCCTATTGTAATTTTTCTTGGTGTAATGACAAATATTTTTTTGCAATACCTGGTTGAACAGTCTAACATTTACGCTGCTCAAAATCACGAAAGTTTAGACCTATCACTGAAGGAATTGAAAGCATTTATAGGTATTCTTGTAATAATGGGCTTCCACAAACTGCCAAGCATGCGACTATATTGGAGTACAGATAGTAATATGAATGTGCCTCGTATCCAAAATATAATGACTTTGAAACGCTTCCTAAAAATCACTCGGCATTTACACCTAAACGATAATTTGACAATGCCCAAAAAGGGCGAACCGAGTTATGACAAGCTTTACAAAATAAGGCCTTTCATAGATTATGTAAATAAAAAATTTAGACGACTGTACAACCCATCTCGTAATCTTTCCATTGATGAATCAATGGTAAAGTATAAAGGCCGCAGTAGTTTGAAACAGTACATGCCCATGAAACCCATCAAACGGGGTTTCAAAGTATGGGTAATAGCGTGTGCTGTAACAGGCTACTGCCTTGGTTTGTCAATCTACGAGGGAGCTGAACCTACCGCTGATAAGAATACTTCTCTGGGCGAAAGAGTTGTAATGAACCTAAGTGCAGCATTTGAGGGATTAGGGTACTGTCTCTTTTTTGATAACTTTTTTTCGTCTATCCGTCTAGCACAGAAACTGTTGTCAAAAAAATTTTTTTCTTGTGCCACCATTAGGCAGACACGAAAGTTTTTTCCTAAATCAAAACTAAAACAAGACAAAGATATGGTTGTGGGCGAAGCAGATGGACTTATAAGCGGAAATATTAGTATTTCTAAGTGGAAAGATCGAGGAAAGAAATCTGTTTGTATTATTAGTACAATACATAATTCACTTGAAAATACTGAGGTTCTGCGGACACAAAAAGACGGCAAAAGAAGAAAGGTTTCTTGTCCTGTTGCTGTGAGTGACTATAATAAATTCATGGGTGGAGTAGATCACTTTGATCAACTGCATTCCACATATAATATATCCTGGAAGAGTAGACGCTGGTGGCTCAGAATATTCTATTACCTTCTGGATGCTTGTATTATCAATAGCTATATATTGTATCAGCAAACAGTAAAAGGAAACAGCCTCAAAATGAAACCAATGTCTCACTTGAAATTTCGTTCAATATTGGCCTCTGAACTTATTGGCGATTATTCTGGAAGAAAAAACAAGGGACCAGCTCCTCAGAAAGGAAGAGGTAGAAAAAATAACTATCCTCAAGGAAGAGCAACACTTGAAAATGTACAGAGATTGACTAATGTTGGAACACATATGCCCCAGAAAGGAACTAGGAGAAGATGCTGCTTTTGCAGTACTGTCAAGCATCAGCAAAGATCAAATATTGTATGTGTTGAATGTAAGGTCGCTCTCTGTCTAAATTGTTTCATACCTTTCCATCAGAGTAAATAATAATAATTCGCGTGGTGTATTTAGAATTCCCTTTTCGTTTTTTTTATATATACATATAAATTTTATGTTACTTTATTTTTCAAAGAACCAAAGAATTATGTTTTATTTATGATATTATTATTTATAAATGATAACAAAGGCTGTTTAGAATGATTTTCCGTTTATTGTTTATTTTATTTTACATTAAAAATACTTAAACAAATAATTTTTTATTTATTTTGAAAGTGGTACAAATATGTACCTGAAAAAATTGTGTGTAAATTTTTACCTAATTGGACCATGGTACTTATAAGTACCACCCATTAAAAAAAAAACTGTAAACAAAAATGAAATTCTAAGGGCGTAAACCCATATTATTACCCTTCAACCAACATGTATACGCAAAAAAAAAATAATTTTTTGCATTATCGAAGTACTGCCCTATAAAGGGTTAATTGGGCGTACACTGTCTTACGAACAAGAAATTTTCTTTAAAAAAGTTGGGAAAGGAAATGTAAAAAAGGAGATATACTCGACTAAAAGTTTTGATAATTATCCTCATTCCAAAACACATATTTTATTTATGCACGCATTAAGTGGCTGTGACACAACTTCTGCGCTTTTTAAAAAGGGGAAAAAATCATTATTAAAAGTTTTTGAGAAACTGACAAATTTGGATGAACTAGCTGCAGCATTTGAGGAAAAAAATTGTTCGGCCCAGAGATTATTAGAGAGTGGAACTCAAACCATATTGGCAGTCTATAATGCTCCGAAATCTGTGAAAAGTCTCGATCATCTTCGTTATATGCATTACGTCAAGTCTACAAAACTTAATAAACCTGTGCAGCTTTCAAATCTTCCACCAACAAGTGCAGCTGCTCATCAACATTTCAAACGTGTATATTATCAAGTTCAAACTTGGTTAGGGCATGATTTGGAACCCCAGGTATGGGGTTGGGCAATGCGAAACGATTTTCTGGAGCCTATCATGACAATTTTACCACCTGCTCCAGAAGATTTGCTAAATACAATTTTCTGCAACTGCAAGAGTGGTTGTGGTTCGCGATGCGGATGCAGGAAAGCGGGCTTGCAATGCTCTTTAGCTTGTGGCCAATGTAATGGGCAAGCTTGTCTCAATGCTCTACAATATCAGAGCGACATTGACGAAGATGGAACCTTTGACCCCGAAATCATGGAAGAACTTGAGACAAATGTCGTTGAAGACGATAATGAAGACCAGATTGAAATTTACCAGCAGCCGGAAGACGACGATGAAGAGGAAGAAGATGATTAAATTATAAATTGTAGTTTTTGTACCCTTTATTCTATTTTTTTACTTTTAATAAAAATAAATGTATTGAATGATATTTTTTAATAAAAAGATTAATTCATAATTTATTTGTTTTTTTTTTCATCATGTAAGAAGTTATTAATATTAATTAGGTTAAAATTCAAATATAATTCCTATATTTTCATTAACAATTCTGCAATTACATGGGCAGGTAAGTGTTGTTAAATAAATTAATACTGAATAAAAAGTGGATAGGTTAGGAAAAAAATGATAAAATATAATATAATAGTTAATAAACATTGACAAATATTTATAATCATTGATTTATCGATAGTTTATCAACTATATATGGCGCGTTTTCGACCGGAGGCACCGGTTGACCTGAAGTGATGCTGTGACCGCGTGCTCTCCGCCCTCTATCTCGAAAACGGTTCACCGTATAAAAAAATTTTTTAAACAAGATTTGTAGAGAATTTTGTATTCTACAATATTGGTAATAAATACAAATAGCAAAAAACCCATAGGAAATGAGATATTTACAAAAAAAGCGCAAAAAACCGATTTTTGTGACCTTTGACCCTGAAATTTAATAGTTGCGCACACCCTACCATATGTAGGTTTTGAGACAACTTTTAGGGTGTCAATATACAAGTATTTACAGACTTACAGCTGGGTATCTCGAATTCCGAGGTGAACTTACTATAATGACTGGACTATATAGTTATTTTGGGAAGAATTCGATAGGAGAGTTAGAAAGGTGGTGCCTACTTCCAGATAACAGCTGTGGTATGTATTCTCCAAAATTAATGCAACAACATTCCATCTGCAACTACTCAAGAATTAATTCAAATGCCTAGGGTGGTGCAAGCAGTCATCAGTGCCAAAGGTGGCTTTTGCGATGAAAAGAGAATTTAATTAATATTTTCGATAATACAAATAAAATTGATTTTTGTTTTATATATTATTTGTCACTGCTTTATAGATTAATAACATTGTTGAGTTTGATTCAACTTTTATTTCTTGCATTTTTACGGTTTCTTGTACGGGCCAAATTTCCGTGGCAACAGTGTAAACCAATAAACCCACAATACTAATTTTTATGACAACAGAACTAATTGCACTAGGACTACAAAAATGCCTTTTCATAATGGATTATTGGAATTCAATAATCAAGTTATAAACAATAACTTTTAATAATTGAAGACCTTAGAGCAACAACGATACAAGCCACAATCTTCTCAAAAATGAGTTATATGCATTTTTCACATTAGTAGGCACCTACATATCTAAGAAATAAAAGTTATCGCTACTGTAACGTAGATGGCGCTTTAAATCATCAAAATCCTTGTTGCTTTTAGAATAGAATCAACCTTTTTAAGTGTAAAAACGGTACAAGCCACGTTATTTACATCATGGCGGCTTCAAGTAGTAAATCTACTCGAAAAGAAACGTTTTTGTATGATGACTCTGAAAGTGACCGAGGCTCAGATTTTGGATCTGATGATAGTGTACGCGACAAAGATTATGTACAAAGTTACAGTGAAAGTGAAACATCTTCAGTTAACGATAGACAGGTGAGTAATTAAAATATGTGGCTTATCCCCTTGTTAAGTAAAATTGTTGTGGCTTAAATTTCTTTTTTAAAAATTTTTAATAACGAAGTTATTATATTTTCTTAATGCTAAAATGTCACATTTGCCTATTACTTGTTTAATTATGTTTCAAAAAAATAAAAAGTTTTACGGTATATCAATCAATCTGAAGAATAATATCGAATTGTGGCTTATCCCTTTTATGCATAAACTTTTTTACAAAAGCTATGATTACAAAAAAAATAACAAACTAAAATTTTTTTAGCATTTCATTTGATATAAAAATGTTCTTATGACCTATAAAGCATCTCTGACTTGATATTGTTATACTTAAAAATTCTAATAAATATTGTAGCAAGATTTTAACGCAATTTTTCCTTTTTAGGAAAATGATCTTTCCGTCGCCAAAACAGAAAATGGTTCTCTAAGTAAAAGAGGTCCTCTGATCACACCAGATAAAGTTCCTCCTTCAAGATGGCGCAAAGTAAACCTTGAAAGGCAGAATAGAAATAAAAGAAAAATTAAACGAAATTTGGGTCACGATTATGTAAATAAACGACAAAAACAAGTACCTAATCGAGAAATTGGACCTTCGTGTAAATGTCGCCGAAAATGTCGAGATGCTTTGGAAGGAAAGGAAATGCAAATCTTCAACGATTTTTGGGATTTAGCAGACTACAACAAACAGAATATTTACCTGTTTTCACAAATGAAATCTGTCCCGAAAAAAAGGTCTTACCCTAAAAAAACAAAAAGAAATGTATCGTCGCGCAAAGTTTCGATACAGTACTTCGTCAAGATAAATGGTATTGACATCCAAATATGCAAACAAGAGTTTCTTGCGGTTCACGGACTGCAAAATTCAAAAAAAAGAGTTCAACTTTTGTATAAACAGATGAGCGAAGGTGCTAGTCTGCCAAAAAAGGATGAACGTGGCAAACACCAGAACAGAGCGAATAAGATTAGTGACAGTGATCTTGAAAACGTAAAGACGCACATTAAGTCAATCCCTAAATATACAAGTCACTACAGTAGGCAAAAAAATCCTAATAAGGTATTCATAGATCATGACTTATCAATTTCTGCTCTGTATCAGGATTACTACCTTGAATGGTGTAAAAATAAAGGTTTACATCCCGTGAAAGAAAGCTACTATAGGAACGTATTTTGCAAAGAATTTAACATTGGATTTAAACTTCCCAAAACGGACACTTGCAAAACCTGTGACTTTCTCAACATTCAGATTAAAAGTGCCATGAGTAAAGGAGAATCAGCAGACAGCTTAAAGACTGAACTTGAACTACATCATCGTAGAGCAGAAGCGTTACAAAAAAGCCTCAAAGACGAAGTAGAAAATGCTAAGAAAACAAAGGATACTCTCGTCATAAGCTTTGATTTAGAACAGGCTCTACCTGTACCAAATTTGACAGTTGGGCCTGCTTTTTATCTACGAAAAGCGTGGACGTATAACTTAGGTATACATGACTGTATTGAAGATATAGGGTACATGTATATGTGGCCTGAAAATTTGGCAAAGCGCGGCAGCGATGAGATTGCTAGCATATTATATAAACATTTTAAGGAAAATCGCAATGAATATGAGAAGCTCGTTGTATATAGCGATAATTGCGCTGGACAGAACAAAAATTGGACTATGGTATGCTTATGGCAACAACTAGTAAAAGAAAATATTTTTAAGTCCATAGAGCACCGATTTCTAGTAGTCGGACACACGCATCATCCGTCTGATCGTGACTTTGCAATTATAGAAAAGTATAAACGCCACCATTTAAAACAAGTATATACTCCTGATGACTGGTATCAAGCTGTTTCAAAAGCAAGAAGAAAGAACCCTTTCAAAGTAATCGTTCTTCAACAGCAAGACATTTTGTCTTTTAAGGACTTGCAGATGCAAATTGCGAAAAAAAACTCAGACTGAGAATAAGGATAAACTTAATTTCAGTAAAATCGTCACATTTAAATTCGTACAAGATAATCCAAATGTAATGTTTTTAAAACATCTTTGGAATGAAGAATTTAAATCTATAAATATTGGTAAAAAAGGTGTAAGAACATCAGTAAACCTGACCATAAGAGACTTAAAAATCAAATACGATGCTCCTATTCCATTAAATCCAAAAAAGATTTCTAATCTATCAGCACTTCTAAGGTACATACCGCCTATTTATCAAAACTATTACAGAGACATTGGCGTTGTTGAAGCTAATAATGTAGGTATTGCTCAGCCTATCGATGATGAGAATGAGATCGAACATTTGGACAACTTTAGCGACATTGACGATGAAAATTAATGTTGTTGTTTTTACTAAAAGAGTGTAATCTATTTTTAATTGCCACCCCTTTGTTTAAAGTTCCTACTTACAATATTATTTAGTTTTTGTTCTCAATAAAAAAAATACAATAATAATTTCCTAATGTAACAAGGTAATAGGTTGTTAAAGCAATAGTTTTTAACTCAACTACCTATAAAAATGTTATTTTTTTTATTAAAAGTTTTTGTTTATTTTAGAATGTTTACTCATTACTTTTTGTTATATGCCTGCTACGTACGATCCTACGTTTACGATTTGTCAATTTTAAATATGTTTTAGTGTAATAAGGGTACAAGCCACATTTTTTTTAATAAAATCAATTTTTTTTTAACAAAAACGTTTTTTTTTCTTTTTTTTTTTCTCAGCATTCTTTGAAGAACGGTTAGAAATTTTCAAATAGTAAGTTATAATATTTTTATTTTATTCCTTAGTATTTCAGGATTTAGTTGAAAACTTTAAAGTTGATTTTCTCAAAAAATCAGTTTTGTGGCATGTACCGTTGTTGCTCTAAGGTCTTCAATTTTCAAATATAATATCACAAGTGGTTTGATTTTTTCCGACAAAATTTGTCGTTTCAGATATGAGTAGCTTTGCAACGAAAATTACACGAGTCGACGCAGGAGACGAGTGTAATTTTCCAAAAGCAAAAGCTACGAATGTCTTAAACGATAAATTTTGCAAGAAAAAATTAGACCACGAGTTGTATTCGGCTTGACAATCCACCGAGCAAATTTTTATTTAGCGTGTGTAGTTAATATTAATTTAATTAAATTTGACATTTCATTTTGACAAGAGGTTTTTTCTTAGTGACAATTTAATTCATACACAAAAAATCTCATAAGCTGCGGTGTTTTTGTCATTATGACAGCGAAAAAAGTTTGCCCAAACTTTTCCAGCGACAAAACGGAACCTAACTTTTGAAAGCGTCTGATTCTAGTAGGTCTGCATCATCGGTCTATGCATGCAGCAAACTATTAACAAAAAAAACGAAAGTTCTGAAAATCAAGTTGTTTATAAGAATTGTGTTTTTAACAATTGAATCGGTCATTCGAAAAAGGGCCCAACTAGCCAACTTTGGGAAATAGGGTTTTTGGCGAATATTGTTTTAGATTGGTAGTGCGCATCTTTTCAGTAGAAAAACGGCCGAAGATACAGACTGTAACTGTATTTAAATCAGCTGTTTATATTGCAGTGGCTCGAATAAGGGCCCAAGTGCTATAGATGGGCCTATCTTCTACTCACTCTATGTGGCTTAGTTGTATAGGTTAGGTTATAAACTGTTACACGTGCAGTTCAAATACAATCCTATGAGGTGAACTACTAATGTGTTTTTGAGTGGTTAAGAAAATGGATAATACTGGAGATGAGAGTGTTATAAAACTAAAAAGAAAAAGAAACATTTCTGACTGGAAAGACGTGAAAGCAAAAAAATTAAAAGCTGAAGGACTGCCTTATGTTACCAGAAAAGGTGAAACCAAACCAGCTCGAGTCACTGGAAATAAGTGCCGGTGAGTAAAAAGATTTTATTATTGTTTTTATCGGAAACAGCTGGAACCTATACCGTTTCAGTTGTGAGCGAGGGTGTTTGACAAAAATTAGTCAGAGTGTGGCAAGTCGATTGCTCGAAAATTTCAACAAACTTGGGAACAATGATCTTCAAAACGTTTATCTTCAGGGATTGATCAAAGTGAGAAATGTATTAACCAAAAAAGGCGTTGCAAAGAGAAAGCACAACTTTTTTTATGAGGTGATGTCTACATTTTAGTATTGCTAATAATATTATATGATAACAGTTTTCTCCTACAGGTTCATGTTGGTGATGAAATAAGAAATGTGTGTAGAGAAGCTTTTGCTAGCTTACATGGGATTGGGGTTAAAAGGATTCGACGTATCTCTAGTCTAAAAGCAGCAGCGTTAACACCTTCTGATAATCGCGGAAAGCACCACAATAGGGCAAACAAAAAGAGTACTGATTTAATAAAGAAAATTGACACCCACATTCAAAGTTTTCCTTATAATATATCGCACTATGGTCGTACAGGTGAACGAATAAGGTACCTAGCATCAAACTTAAACATACTAAAAATGTATGAACTTTTTTTGGAAAAGTATTATCCCACTGTGTTGGCAGAAGCAAAGAATAGTAACTCGGATTTGAAAAACTTAAGATGTGATGTAAAATACAAGTTTTATTTGAATTATTTTACAAACAACTATAACTACCATTTTGGTCGACCAAGAACAGATGTTTGTGCTACGTGTGATGAGCTGACAGCAAAGATTACAAAAGAAAGTAACACAGCTTTAAAAACCGAAAACGAAACAAAACTTAAAGTTCACAAGGCTAGAGCTAAACAGTTTTATACAAAACTGACAGAAACTATAGCACAAGCAAAGGCAGATGACGAAATGGAAGTATTGTGTTTTGATTTCAAGCAAAACATACCGTGCCCACACATTCCTACCTCAGATGTCTTTTACAAGCGACAACTTTGGTTGTATGTGATGTCGGTGTATTCAGCCAAAACTTCTAAAAGCATAATATATACTTGGCCGGAAAATGTTGGAAAAAGAGGCTGTAATGAAGTGGTATCAGTTCTTAACCACTACATAGAAGCTTTTGTTCCCGCTAATGTAAAGAAGCTACATATTTTTACAGACGGTTGCAGGGGTCAGAATCAAAACCAGGTCGTCATCAAATACTGGCAAGCTTTGACCCTAAACGGCAAATTTTTGGAAATCAAACACCACTTTCCTTATCGTGGACATAGTTTTCTGCCATGCGACCGGCATTTTGGTGTCATTGAAAGGATGCAGAAAAAAGAGGAAAGAGTGGAACTGCCTGATGACTGGGTGCGCATTATTTCCTCCAAATTTAAAGTTGTACAAGTAAACCAGAATGATAAAGAATTTTGCTGCACAGTTCCAGGAACAATATTTTAAGAAAACGATTACTGAAAAAGGGGTCAAATTTCAGATTACAAAATACAAAATGTTTCATTTTAAATCTGATGACAGATACATGGCAGTGTGTCCAACGTTGAGTGGTCTCTGTTCAGAAAAATTTTGTATTTTAAAACCTACCGTGACAAGTATTCCTATGCCAGTTAAACCTTTATATAATAGTGCATTGCCCATTAATGCAGATAAAATAAAGAACTTGTTGGAGCTAACATCGTTTCTACGACAGAACGAAGCCGTTACTTACTACCACAGTTTGGTTCCCGCACAAGTAACGTGTCATCATGAGGAAAACGAAGAAGATTAATTATTTTTTATGAAGATTGTGTCTTATGTAGTTTTGTATTTTTCTCTAATAACATATTGTTCAATAAATTTTGCATACACTAATGTGTGTTTAATGTTAAACACGAATATATGTACGTAAAAAGAAAATCAGAAGAAGAAGGGCCCAAAATTTTAAAATTCCACAATTTTTTTTGTTAAAAGTATTTTTGTTTTCAATTTTATAATCCATTCCTGTATTTTATCTTAATATAACATTTCATATGATATTATAAAAATACAAGTTTTCTGAAAAATATGACATTTATTCAGTTTTTTGTGTTTCCTGTAAAATTACAAAATCGGATTTTGGGCCTATTTTCGAATGACCGATTCAATTGTACTTTTCCGTTAAATTAAATAAACTAATTTATACCTTATTTGTTAATTTGGTGATTTACGTATTCATTAAATTGTCTTACCGAATTACACTCAAGCTTTTTTTTGGGTCGAAGTAAACTTGACATTTATAATTCGAATTTTGTTGCCTTTAGGCAATTTAACTCAAAAATCTGCCAGAAAAAATTACTCGTCCTACGGACTCGTAATTTTTTCGGAGGCAGTTTTTTTCGTTAAATTGCCAGGCAACAAAATTATCATTGAAATGTGAAGTTTACTTCGACAAAAAAAAGCTCTCGTGTAATTATAAGTGAAAAAACCACTAGTGGTTTTTTCACTATAAAACTAATTTCATTGGTCCCAATTTGAAAAATTCTGTAATTTGATTGGTTAAAAATTTTCGAGTTGGATTGTCATATTAAATAACTTTCAATACTACTTCAATATTTCAAAATAGTGAACAATACGTTTTGTGTAATAACTAGCAAGTGCCATAGAAACGCTTGAAATGTTACAAAATGCTTGAGTGGCATAATAGATTTAAGGAAGGTCGTGAAGATGTTAATGATGAACGTCCAGGTCAACCAAAACATGCATTTACTGAAGAAATTTAAAAACGTAGCAAAGTGCTGAATGGATATCACCAGATGAAGAAAAACAAAAGTGTTCTCAAATACCAGTGAGAAATACCATGAAATTAACAATATGTCAGATGATGAAGATAACCACGATATTAATAATGTCCCTACTGAATCGACTATTGTAAAATTTGGAAGAACATTCAATGTTTTTCGTGTGAAGGAAAATGAAGTCAAAGATAAAGATTAGCTCCTAGCAAGCTTTTCTATTGAAACAGAAAAAGGCTGGTAGAAATAACAAGCTTCAACTCATATCGTCTTGGATGTAGTGTGCCTCATATGCTTATCACATTCAGTGGAGCCGAACATCACTTGGAAGAATTACGACCGATATTTGGCATCAAAGTAGTATACCATTCTAAAAGGAATTTCAAAGCACCATCGTTTTAATTTTAACACTAACTCTCCTGTAGCATGTAAAAATCTTGTCAATGGTGAAATTGAACATATCTCGATAGACTTGATTGAATCTGTTGATCTGAAAACCGATCCTAAAGTCATTGTACCACCTGGTCTCAGCAGAAATGGTATTTGTATACACAAGTTAGAGGTTTGTGTTATAATTATAAGAAAAATGAATTAGCACCGATGCCTGATCTCAATATGATGGAAACGATTCTGAAACTGTCGACGATCCAAGTGAGCCGAACAAAGAAGTTGAAAAGTAAAAACAACGGTAGATAGTACGGAGAAAAAGATCAAGATGCGACGAAAGCTACAAAAAGAAAAACGACGGCTGGAAGGGTTAAGAAAGAGCCAGAGCAAAATGTTTTGCATCTGTTGAAGACATCCAACATGCAACTACCAGCATGATGCACTCAACCCTTGATTTTGGAATTAATGTATCATTGAGCTTTCATGCTACAAGTCACAGGAAGCATTCTTGTGAACAGACCCTTGATTTTACCCAAGAATCACTTCGTGGTGTAAAATAACCAGCAGATTCAGTTCAACTCGACACATGAACTGAAAAACCTAATATAAAGATTCTAAAATACAAAACCCCAATGCCAAAATAATAAACTCAGGAATTAAAGTAATAGGTTTGGTAGTCAAATGCTGAAAAAATATAATATTTTTAAAACATTCGAACGATTCAAAATGCTTGTGCTTTAAAATGTATCATTTGAAATGTATCAGTAGACACATGGTTAAATGTACCAGAGAACATGTATTGTCATATTACATTCAAAGTTAATAAAACAGCTTTTACTCAACACAGCTTATTCACCTGCTTATAATAGAATGCTATATTTGTTGATGTGCTCAATATCTAGACTGCAGTTTATTGCTTATAAGTATTGCTTAGAGATTCTATAGCGCTGAAAGATACTAAGATCAATGCTTTTGCTTACAGTATAATATATGCTGTTGGTATGGATGCAGCTTATTTAAGTCCTTGATGTTCCTGCTAATAAAGGTAAATAAAACAACAACAGCAAAGATTATTTATTGAAAATTGTACAAAGCAGAAATAGTCTTAAAAATTATTTTGTTATTTAGAAATGTTTTTTTACACAAAAAAAAATTTGGATTAAATCATTATAATCTTCCAAGTGCTCGTACAAATAAAGTATCATCTGCTTGATATTGTAGAAGTGTACCTGTAACAAGATAAACTACAATTAAAATCACATTTATAAGCATAAAACAATGTATTCATAAAATTAATAAACTCGAAAACTGTTATCAAGTTAAATTAAACCAAGTTATTAAAAATGTCATGTTAAAAGACTAGCAACTTTCAATTTTCAAAATGATCAACCTTGCACTTAAATGGCAATATAGAAATTAAAATTTAAGTTATTGTCAGTCATTGATTGTCAGGAGTAACAATAACACTCCTAGGATTCAGATTTCATTGGGATAATGTCAAACCATGGGTGCCAACTATGTAGTGGCTCAAAGGCTGTGGCCCTCATTAAAATAATGCAGTGAGGGCTGAACCCTCATTAACATGGTTAGCATATTTTAGGTAACAAAAATTCTAAATTGAAGATATATATATTTCTGCATAATTTTAATAAATTGCATTGTTTTGTTTTTTATTTATATCTGATGTGACTGGTAGTTTTGCTAAGTGTTTCGTTTTACTGCTTATTGCAATTTCTTGAATTTTCTGATGCATTTTACTGACCTTAATTTGATAAGATAAATGCTCAAGTTATGTAGTAATTGAATCAAGAGCGTGATGCATATGCCATTTTCCTGGTGACAAGGTATTACAAATTTAATAATTTTTATTAATTAAGTACCTACTTAGGTTGTCAATGCAAAAAAGATCACTATTTTTTAGTCGTGTGCAATACTGTTGATCAAAATTACAATTTGAAATAAAATTTATTAAAATTATGTGCAAAATGAATATTATCAAAGAGAAAAATTGTCATTTAATTTTTGTTTTGTAAAAATATATAAAAAAGGAGAAGTTATCTGCCAGCTGGAATCGAACCTGGGACAACAGCTACTAAGGGTTATTACCACCCTGCTCTGGCTAACTAAACTATGGAAGTATGACGCTCTTGAGCACACCATACTTATTTAAAGTTGTACTAATTTAAATAATTTTCTTTAAAAGGGGAACTAAATGTTTTTTTTCATTTTCAGGATATGAGTACCTTTGAAACTATTAAACAGAATAAACAGAAATAATAATTTTATTTACTAGGAGAGATTGTTTAAAAGTACAGGTTAATCTCTAAACTTGATTGGGAGTTATTTTAATTTTTCACATTGTATTGTTCTTGAATGTAAAAGAGTAATTAATAATTATTTTGGAAATACTGTTGGAAATACATGTATATGCAGACCGTGATTAGTACGACTGGCAAAACTTAAACTGTTAGCCGTCACTAAAATTTTTGAAAAATCACTCGTATGCAAACATATAGTTTCTGGCTTAAGATCAAAATTATGCTGAGGGGGGTTATAATGCTCGCTTATAATGCCCTGGTTGCATTTCAATTTTTCTTGTTAGATCTTTTAATTCTTCTTTTGTTCTCGTTATTAGAGTTAGATCATCAGCATAAGCAAGACATTGATAGGCACTTTTAAAAATAATGTTATCTCTTTTTAGTTTACATTTTCTCAAAATATTTTCAAATACAATATTAAAGTGTCGACAATAAAGGATCGCCCAGTAGTTGTAACAAACTTTTCTGAGAGTTTTCCTAGTATCTTTACTTAGTTTTATGTACTGGCTGTCATCTTAACTAGAGCAATTAAATCTTAAAAACCATAATATTGGTGCCACACAAAATAACGTTAGATTGGCAATAGCCCTGGCTCGACACTGACAACCCTCTGTACACAAAGGATCAAAATGCGAATGAGACACAACCATCCACCGTCAATGTTTCTTAAAACAAGGATCAAGTAAACGCAAAGTGTTACCCCATCACTTTGTGCATAGAGAACAAATATCCGAATGAGACACTACCATCCGCTGCAAATATTCCTAAAAACAAAGGCCAGGTAAACACAAAGCATTACTACGTCAGTTCGAACCCATCTGTATAGGTTGTATGTAACCGTATCCCTACCGACACCCCCAAGGACATTCTAAATAAACGTAACCAACCAGGGAATCGTTAACTGACAAAGCAATACTATTCACAACGTATGCAATTCAATAATTCGTCTTATTAATTAAACTCTTACATCATTCAGTTAACCTGTTCCAACTCACTTAGGAAGTCGTGCACAATACAAATCAGAGCTAACAAAAAATAATTACATACAAATCAACACTTACAAATTTATTACTTAAACACAATAATAAAGTCAAAGCTCGCACACCCATTTAGTTTAAATTGTTAAATAAGTGTTGCACTTTAAAACAAACTGTCCAATAAACAAAACATCTACCCTACACAGCAGAGTTCTTAAAAATTTGGCTGTCTTCGGTCAAGGGTAGAAAGCGTAACTAATTGTTTCTTTTCCATTTACTAAAATCTATCTTTACTTTTGGTTTTGTTAGAATGCAACGTAACGCAACACGTGACATCTTATCAAACTTAATATTTTCAAGCCGTTAGTGCCTTTAGTTAAACTTAAAAATTAATGAATTTGTTTGGAACAGATATCAAGTGTTATCTGGTAACAAGGTGATTTTGAAAATGAAAGTTAAAAGATTTTTTTTAATATTTATATGTTCCGAAGTTTAATTTTATCTGGTTTTAAAAAAATTTTCTTTAATTTTCTTTCTGAAAACTAAAGGCACTAACGGCTTGAAAATATTTCAAGTACGAAAAGATTTCATGTGTTGTTATAAAGAAATACAGCATTGTAGGTTACACCAATTGGATTCTAGTTTTCATTGACTAACATAAGCACTCTTAAGAAAATAATAAAGGAAACTGGTACAAATAAAAAACCAGCAATTAATGTTATTCAAACTGGAAGTAAATTACATTTTTATTTCTGCTTATAAAACAAAAGAGAACATTATTAAAATGAATATCAATACAGCAAATTAGTCTCAAGTTTTCATAGTTGGGGTTTAGACTGTCAATGAGTTTCTACCTGGTCGGTGGACGAAACATCCCTTTTTTAAATAAAAATAACAACCTCAATGGGAAAAACTTTGTACAAGTTTTCCACATTTTTCTTCTGAACCATGCATGGTTCAGGCAACGGTTCATTGAATTCTTCGTAAAAAGTGTATTATTACCCGTTTGGTTAACCATTACCAAACACTCGCAAATATTGAGAGTAGTTTGGAGTGCACAACCAAAAACGAGTTTAACATTAGTTTCGATGAAGAACATCATCAAACAGTTTGATTAGAAAAATGGTGAAGGAAATTGTAAAGCGAAATCTCTTCTACAAGATACATTGCATTATTTTACAAACAATTTTCAGTAATTTTCCCTTTCCCCTGTAAATGTATATTTTTTAATTATAAATTTCACGTATTTCTTAGTGATCCCCACGAGACTAGCTAGACGAGACTTTTGTTAACTCTCGTCTCATCTCGAACAAAATTAAACGAATCTCGTCTCGTCTGGAATATCGCGCGAGAAATCTCGCGAGTGTCGCAAGTTTAAACAAAAAATCAAAAAGGAATGTAATACCTAATTAATAATTAAATAAAGTCTAAATTATTGTGTTTATAAAAGTTAAATCTTTTAAACGTTTTATACTACCTTCCTAATAATTCGTCATTTGGAAATTTTCTCTTGTTCTTTAATGTTTATGACTCATTTTAAACAAGCGTAATTTTAATAATCACCTATTACCTACATTAAACTCAAGTTTTTAATCTGTTTTAAATCTAAGAAACTACTACTAACCTTAATATTTCCAAAGCAGAGCAAAACTGATTTTAAAGTTATTGGATTTAAAAAACTACCAGTATTTAAGTATACGTCTTAAAAATCAAATGTTTACCGTGAGCATACAACAAAACGGGAATGTCCAAAAACAAAACTTTCTATTACACTAAAATCACAGAGCCAAGAAGACTTTAAATCATAATTTAATGACTTTTTATTTAACTCATTTGATCTAGGTATTTAGTTTCCTTTCTTAACATCTCATAACTCTTTTTAACTCTAACTTTTTAGTATTAAACATTTTTTTAAAAAGACCTCAGAAAAAAACAATTCGGTGCCAGTTTTTAACTGTTTATACATGTAAACATTCATTAATCCTTTATTTTATTACACGATACAAAAATGGTTAACAAAGCAAAATCCATAAACACATAAAAAAAATGTTTTCTCTATAACAAAGTGATTATTGTGAATTCTGATATTTTATACTTTATTTTGTCTTTGATTTTATAGAATAGAACTGCAACGTAGACCACAACAAAGTAAATTAGAAAATTTATGTCTAAACAGTAAAGTACTGTATTGTATAAGTACTCGGATTTCTAATAAAACATAACATGATTTTTAGCTTGTTAAAGAAACCATTTCCATAACGCGAGAATTTTGCGAGATACGAGAAGATATTTTAAAAAATCTCGTCTCGTCTTGCAAGCAAAAAGTACACTCTCGTCTCGTATAGTGTTGCAAACGAGACGATATTTGCGAGACTCTCGTAAACAAGACTTATCGTGGGCATTACTAGTATTTCTGATAATGTTGAATAAGAAATTTGGCTTTAGGCAATGAGTGTCTACAGAACACGCAATTGCTGATTTAATCAAGAATGTTTATAAAGCATTAGACTCAAATAAGTGCATTCTCAGTGTTTTAAAAATCTAGTCAAGGGCGTTTGATACAGTAAGTCATGAAGAATTAATTGATATTGTTTATTGTTTCTAGCCTTATTTTGTGGAACTCCATAATCATGAAATAAATAAAGATTATTAAAAGTTTCACAGTTTTATTTCACCTTTTAGAACAAAATCACACAATGACTCCTCAAAATAATATTAAATTCCTACATTTTTGTAATAACAAACGCAAATTAGACATTTTAGAAGCCTTTGAGATATACAAACACAAACTCAGGGTACCTTTAATGAATGAACAACTTGAGCTCAGTAATTCTCCGTTACTGGAAGTATTAGATGTTTAATTATGATTTTTATTATTAATTTTTATTATTATTATTATTATTTTATCTAGTTACCTATTTTGTATCTACCTTAGCGACGTGTTTGTTTATAATTATATTACCTTTGATAATGACAGCATAGCTGTCGAAACAATATTGTCAGGTATATTTTAATAAAACTGTGAAACTTTTAATAATCTTTAATTAATTGATACTTTAAAGAATTTGGGCTTTCGGGGTGTTTCATTAAAATTTAATAAGAATTAAATAACAGAATACAGTGTGTTAAAATTGCCAATATTTTAAGTGATTTCCAAATTGTAAAATGCGGTGTTCCACAGGGAACTGTTCTGAGGCTGATTTTCTTTCTAATATACATTAACGATTTACTAAATCTTAACACTGCAGGGGATATATTTGCGTTTGCAGACGATACAGTTGTGCAGTATACCGCTGACTCATGAAGCGAAGTAAAATTAGTAGCTGAAAATGATCTGAAAGAAATCAAAGCCTGATTTGATCATAAAATATGTATTATCAATAAATTTTAGTAAAAGCAAATATATACCTTTTAGTTGTTATAAAAATAAAAAGATAATATTTAATAGTTTAGACATAATTAGCGATGAAGAAGCAACATACTCTTCTATAGAAGCAGTTATATTTAAAATTGAATGTACATATAAATTCTCTTTTGAAAAAGTTAAGACCTATGCTATTTTATTTCAAAAAATTAAAAGAAATTTTAGATTGGAAACATTTGAAAATAATTTATCAGTCTCTTTTAGAATCTCACTTACAATGCGGTATAATTGGTTGGGGCAGAATTTTAAAAAGTAATTTGATTCCGTTAGAAATTTTACAAAAATACAAAAAATACTATTAAAATCATGCTTAATAAAAACGTGTTATTTTCTACCGACTTAATATTTAATAAAAATAAATTATTTGATGTAAGACAATTACACTGTTATAAAACATTTTGGTTTCAACATAAGAATCAAAATAACCTAAATAGTATTATTCATGAATATAACACAAAATACAAACAACAAGTGGAGATACATGTTGAAGGGTCATCTAAAACGATTGGACAGCATTGTCATAGGTATATCACACCACATATTTATGCTACACTTCCTCACAATATCAAAATAAACACCTAATTCAAACGCTATAATAAATTCATTAAGATCTGGTTACAAAATACTGAAAGATCGATGATTCATGACATCATAGATACAAAGAATATCTAATGGAGAATAACACTATTCAGAAAACTCATTATCAGTATGGTTAAAAACCGCGAACTTACTGTGCCCAAAAGAAGTAACATTATGTTGTTTCATTCGCAAGGACATTCACAGGTGAAAATTGCTAAAACTATGAAGTGTTCGAGAAAAGCTGTTCAAATAGCAATAGATTTACGGAAACAGGTTCCTATGAAAATAGACCAAAATCAGGAAAAAAACGTGTTATTACTCCCAGAGTGCATCGCCTTTTAGTAAGAAGTGCTCTTAACAAGCAGACAAAATCTACAGACCTACAGGTAAACTGTGGAAGCAGTTAATTAAAGTCACTTCCAGAACAGTTAGGAATTATCTAATAGAAGCAAATTTACACGGAAGAAGAGCTCGCTGTAAGCCACTATTAAGTGAGCACCATAAGAAACTTCAATTGGAGTGGGCAAAAAACACTTAAATTGGACCTGATGACTGGGCCAAGATTATTTGGCCTGATGAATCCAATATCGCGGTAGGCATCATTATGAGTTATCTAGTAACCAAATAACAAAAAATATTCCCAAGAAATTATTTAATTTATCATATTACGTTTTACGTTTTATAAAATTATGAAATCAAATTTGTATTTTTTGCTCTTTTGCCTTAGATGTTTGGGCAGACTGGAAGGACTTATGTAAGATGTAGACCGAACAAAGCTTTTCTTCCAGAGTGCATCATATCAACGGTAAAGTTTGGTGGTGGCAGCATTATGATCTGAGGTTGTATGACCACCAGTGGTGTAGGAGAAACCTTTTTGTGCAAGGGTTGTATGAACTCGGAGCGCTATACTTCCATGTTAAGCAAAGTTATAGAGCCTTTAATACTAAAATTATTTGAAGAGGATGACCCCGATTATGTCTTCCAACAGGATAATGCTCCTTGCCACAAAGTAAAAAATACAATGGATTGGTTCACTAATAATGATGTTCCCCTGTTTTCGTGGCCCCCTCAGTCCCCAGACTTGTCACCCATAGTAAAATTTGTGGACAATATTAAAGGCGAAAGTGTCTATTAACAAATGTAAATCACAAGCAAAATTAACAGAAAAAATTTTTGAAGAATGGGGAAAGATTTCGGCCAACTCGTGCAAGAAACTTGTGGATAGTATGCCCAGTAGAATTCGTGCAGTGATCAAAGCAGGAGGAGGTGCCATAGAGTATTGAGCAATATCTTTAAAATTGTTAATAAAGTTATATATATACTCGTTCGTTTTTAATTTCCCTTTATATTTATTAGAATCTTAAAAAATGTTTAGGGTGCTCCATACATTTTTCCATAGCTGTATGTACTCATATACGACATTAATATTATGAATTATGAATGGCTCACGCACAAGTATTTACTTTTGTGAGACAAATCTTTTTAACACGTTCACTGCTGATGACGAGTATACTCGTCATTCTGATGTTTGCCGAGGTGCGCATGAAGTGTATACACGTCTTTTCGCTCTACATAATTCTCAGTTCAGTACGAGCTTAGCGTTGGAGAGAAGGTGTTGTTTGTGTGAGCGTGTAGTGAACAGTCTAGAGTTGAAGTTTCAAGTCATCGTTTCCCCTGGCAATGGATACTCCTAAGGCAGGTCCTTCGGGTATGCAATTACGCAAAAAACGTACTCAAAAGTCTTCCAAGGCCCCCCTGACTGAGGAAGAATTAGAAAAATTGCTGTACGAATCCGACAATGATGTAGACGACCCCTTTGCAACAATCAGCGGAGACTCGGAGGACGAAGTGCTTTTCGGAGAGGGCAATGATGAGGTGGGTAATGACTAAGGATCATACATTGTAATTAATTATATATTTTGGTTTACAGTTTTTGGATGACGAAAGCGAAGCAGAATGGGATGGTAGTGCAGATGCAAACATTGTTCCTCCTTTACCTGCCACCCTGCCTGCACTCCAATATAACTGGGCCGCCGGTCATAAAACAAATCCCTTTTACAAAAGAACGGAAATTGTTGGTTCAACCAGATGGTAAGTGTTTACAAATAATAAATATTTTGTGAGTTGAATATTTTTAAAATTCCCAATTTTTGTTTGTGCAAAGAATAAATATTTTATTCTCATAATTTGAATAATATTTTTAAATTTGCCAGTTTCTGAGTGATTGCAGATTAGAAATACTTTATAACTTGAATAATATTTTTGAAGTTTCCAATTTCTAAGAGATTGCAGATTAGAAATATTTTATAATTTGAATAATATTTTTAAATTTTCCAATTTCTAAATGATCGCAGATAAGAATTATTTTATAATTTCAATAACATTTTTGAATTTGATTCTAATGAAATTATTATATCGTTTGTTTTATTATTTATAATTTTATTTTATTTCAGGTAACAAACCGATGGATTTTTTCAACTTGGTATTTGATGAGGAATTTTATAATCTTCTTGTAGAGGAAACAAATGCCTACGCTCCTCAGATACTAATGTCACCTGGCGTGTCCGTGAAATCTAGGATTACAAGATGGCACGACGTCACAGTTGAGGAAATCAAGATATTTTTGGGGTTGCTGATCCATATGGGAACAATAAAATTAAATAGAATCAACGACTATTGGAAGACACATCCTCTGTTCAATATTGGGATCTTCAGAGAGAAAATGAGCCGGGACAGGTTTCTCTTGATTCTGAGGTGCCTTCATTTTTCGCGAAACCCTGCAGAGGGTGAACCTGTCTCTAAAGATCGCCTGGCTAGAATACGCCCCTTGGAAGATTATTTCAATAATAAAATGAAAGAAATTTATTATCCAGGCAAGAATGTATGCATTGACGAGAGCATGGTGTTATGGCGAGGGCGACTCGTTTTTCGTCAATACATCAAGAATAAGCGCCACAAATATGGCGTCAAACTGTACATGCTGACAGACCCTGAGGGAACAATTTTAAAATATGCAACATATACAGGAGCTTTGGATGTTTTTGGCGGGAAAGGCCACGCTTCAAAAGTAGTACTTCATTTACTTGAAGAAAAGCTGGACGTAGGACACTCCGTGTACCTGGACAACTTCTACAACAGTGTAGAATTGGCTGCAACGCTTTTAGAAAGAAATACTTATTGTACAGGTACACAATATATTAATTTTAATTTAATTTTCAAATAATCGGCGGTAATATATTTTCAGGAACTCTAAGGGTTGACCGGAAAAACACCCCCAAAGAAGTGAAGACTACTAAATTGTCAAAGGACCAAACTGTAGCTCGAACCTCCAATGGCATTTTAGTTGGAAAATGGAGGGACACAAGAGACGTGGTTTATATAACTACTGAATTTACTAATGAAATGGAGCAGCATATCACAAAACGCGGGGAGCAGAAAGAAAAACCAAAACCCATCATTCATTATAATAAAAATATGGGGGGCATAGACCGCCAGGATCAAATGTCTTCATATTACCCATTTGAACGAAAAACCATTAGGTGGTACAAGAAATTGGGCATTCACACAATGCATTTGCTTTTGCTGAATGCTCATTCCCTGTACCGGAAATATGGAGAAAACCGTAAAATGAGCCTATACGATTTTAGAATTGCCATCCTCGAAGTGTTGCTGCAAACAGGTAGTGCACCTGATCCAAGACCGGCGGTGACTCAAGAAGTGGCGCATGTTCCAGCAAAAACTCCAGAAGGTGGCAAATGGAAAAGGGTTTACCGGAGATGCGTGAAATGTGGATCTGCAAAAATCAGAAAAGAGACGAGATATTATTGTCCGTTATGTCCTGGGCAACCCGCCCTCTGTATTGAATGTTTCCCTGATTATCATAGGCAATAAAAATTAACAAACTTAACAACAAATTCTTATTTTCCGTTTTCATAAATAATGGCACTTTATACAACTCAAAAATATGCAAGCGAGTATACACGTCATTCAGCACCCAGCGGTAGAAATCATTGCTAGGTGCGCACGCCGTGTATACACGTCATTTATTTTTTTGGCTTTTTGAGAATTTTTTTTTAAATTTTGACATAATGTGAACTCATTCTAGTCAGATTTGCAAGGTCCGTTACAAAAAATATGCTTAGCACACTGGGTACGAAGGCATTTTTGAGGTAGCAGTGAACGTGTTAATACATTTCCATTTATTTCTGATTGGTTGTGCTTCCTTAACTTTATATACATGGGAAATATTATTGTATATATTTTATATTTAGTTATACATAGTTTTTCGGAATTAAATTTATAAAATTTGTTTAAATCAGAAATATTATTATTATTATTATTCTTATAGCTGTACTGCAAAGGTTACACACAACAGGAAAATATTGTTTTTGTTTAAAAATATGACAAGGCATTAAAATTTTCATTTTTTTAAAATAGGTCGATAATACATAATCAAGCCCTGGGCAAAAAGAAAAGAGGCGGTAACAGTAATCGGTTCGACCTGCTTTATCGGTTTTGGTATATACAAGTGGCATAGTTTTATTAACCTATAAGCGTTTTCTATATTGCGAGCTATAATGAGTTTCGTTTTCCTTTTTTAATTATATCTAAATTTAAAGAATACATTAATTGTAAGAATTTTACGTTTTAAATTGACTTTCTAAATTTTAATACTCCACTTGTACGATAAATTGTACAATTCCTGGCAATGTCAATGTTTTCTCAATGTAGAAAATTAATGCCAACAAAATTTAATATTATTGTGATTATTATCACAATGATCCAATGCCTACCATTCGATTCATTTCCACGATTCTGGTTACTTTGTGTCCTTCAAATATTCATGATATCACACACTCTCAATCTTGACAACACCTGCAAGACCAGGACCTAACTTAGGTAGGTAGTAGAACTGGATTTCCTTTTTATCCGAGTAACTAGAACAAACAACGCACAAAATTAAATACAAAAGTTGATACATTAAATTTATTGAAAAACTATTACAATAATAATGAGAAATTAAAAAAAGTAATAATAGTTACATATTTATCTTATTAGTGGGATAAAGGCATTATTAACATACGAATGCGTAAAGAACATGAGTATGCTAGCAGGCGTTATCACACGTGTTAAGATACAACTTTTTATCTACAACTGCCCATAATTGAAGAAAACTGTATTATTTAACGAGTTTTAACAGTTTTTTTTTTACATACATCATAAAATTTTTTATTTAAAATCAGAACAGCATAGAATTCGAAGTCATATACAGTTCAACACACTGCTAGAAATACAGGGCTGAGCAGCTTTCACAGCAAAAACTACTGAAGCAATAAAATCGTTTGAAATACATCATCGCTACGCTTGAAGCAGTGACAAGTAACACTAGACGACTGATATACTAAAGGTAAATAATTAAAATGTCAGAACATTAACTTTGACAGTATGTAACGAATTTCGATCGTTACTGTATATATTTACAAATTTTGTTATTTCCTTTAAAATATTATTGTTAAATTGATGTATGAATGCAAGTGATAAGGTGCGAGTACGCTGATAAAATTCATATCCGCATTAAACTTGTATCACTTTTGAGTACGTTTTTCGTTCGAGCTACAGGCTAATTTAAACGAACAATTTCTTCTGGTGGCAGTTTTATAATTATTATTAAAATTGTTCCATTATACATTATAAAATTTTGGAAAGAAGTTCATTAATACTTCTTATGTGTTTTTTTTCTCGAATGAGTGATCAATTGAATTTACACTCGTAAACTTTTGTTTGTTAGGAGGCTTTCTTGTAAAGCGTAAGTAATTATTCAAGTTCTTTCAAAATTTATTCTAATTGTAATCGATCCCTTACAGCTCTTTATATCATACGTAATACTTGATACCCTATGTATGGTAATATCAAGATATTTGGATTCTTCCCGATACCGTTTGAATTACCATTATCTGGAATTTTGTTTTTCCTTGGAATTGGAATCTGATTCAACAAAATGGTTACCATTATTTTTTGATGATCTGGCAGTACCAATAATCATCTAGGACTCAGCCATTCAAATGATCTGAGCTACAGACTTCATTAAAAGCTACCAACCAGATAAGTGTTAGATTGATAAGCTAATATTTTTCATTTATATTTAAGTTAAATTGCTATTTGTAAATAAGAAAATAATTTATTATTTGCTTACTCTGCCCATTTATTTCAAATTTATTTTGAAGAGGATTTGTTTATCCTGTTTTTTTATCTACATAGCTTTTTTTAAGCGCAATTTTGATCTTTACTTTGTTATAAATCGATTATTATATAGTATTAAAATTATTTGTGCAATTAATACTTTTCAGATATTTCATGTGTTTTGGTTATTATGGAAGCCAACTTGTAAAATATGGCCATATTTCCCGGCAATTATTGATTATTTATTTATTTATTTGGTCTCGATTAATAAAGCTATAATCAGTTATGTAGATCTATTTAGTTTTTGGGTAAGACAATTGATTATAAGCACTGTTTACATCTGAATTTCGTATGGTTTTTAATAAATGTTATTTTGTTCTGGTATTTATGCTAAATTACTTATTTATCTAACCTTACGTAATCATATAATACTTTTGGTCCATCATCATCGCCGAACCCCCCCCCCCTGAGAAGACTAACAAGAGAGTTTTTTTGTACGTATGGTGCTCTACTGGACCATCACTTAGATTATTATTTTACTGTTTGCCTATACGTTACAAATAAATAAGAGCTATAACAAAAATAAAAATTTTTAATGGTGGTTTTGAAATCTAAGATGTCTGGGAAAGCTGCTGCAGCGCTGCATTTCCTGCGGTGTGTTGGACCGAAGCCATACGATAATACAAGCCGGGATGTAGCCCTCGCGACTCTTCTGTGACGTCAACATTGGCGGCCAAGAGAGCAGGGCGAGAAATAATGCATTATCAAGAATATATCCTTCTCAGGTGGCTTTTTTGATAAATATACAATTCATATCAATACGAAATTAGTCTGTTTTTACTTGTCTAAGAGAAGCACAATTTTAAACCTTTCTAACTTAATTAAAATAATAATAATTAGAGTTACAGCCAGTCTCGGTGGATTAGTGGTTTGCATGTTTGCTTCATAATCCAAAGATCGCAGCTTCGATGCCCGACCGAGCTGGTAATTTTTCATAGCGGAGGAAAATTTAAAACATGCCTTCTTTTCGGATAGGAAGTAAAACTGTAGGTCCCGTGTCAATGCGATGTTTGGCACGATAAAGATCCCTACTGGGGGTGGAATTCCCCCAGATTCGGCTAAATTCTAGTAGGGTCGGCCAAATGATCATAGCAATCGGTGCCATGAGGTACGAACGATGCTCCGCCATCCCGATTCCTCACTCAAAAACAAACAAACAATAATTAGAGTTACAATGAAGAAGTGTTGTGCTTCCGGATGTCATACTATGTAATTATAAAAATGAAAACCCAGTTACTGTTTTTTGTTTTCTAAAAAATGTTTTGCAAAAAGAAAAATGGATAAGATGTATTCATCGCGATAACTATGTCGTAAATAAATATTCTATAGTATGTATTAAACATTTTGACGAGAGATTCAGTGTTCACAAAGACCGTGCTACCACACATGACAGTTGTTTATTAATCGTACCTAGAAAGTAATTAAAATTAACAGAAGATGTGATTCTTTCAATTTTTCAGGATCAGACAAGTTATATGTCACAGACATTACCACCAAAAAGAAGAATCCTGATTTTATTTTAATTAAAAGAATGCACTCTCATGTTGTTAATTATTTTTCTACCGAGTATAATGATTTTTTAAGAAATATTAAATCGTTTAATGAGGCTCTTTGTAAAAAAAATTATTTGTTGTAAAATCTAGATTTCTTCATAACAAACCGTAGGCGATCAGGCCTACAGTTGTGACATGAACGCTGTATTCTGATTTGTATTATCGTATGGCTTCGGTTCAACTTCATTAACTAACTCAAATGAATGATATGAGTTCTTATCCAAGCAAACATGGATAAAATAGACGTTTATTAAATCGTCTTTACGATAATCAAGCAAAAATGCAGCTCAATTCAGAAAAATAATAATAATAATATAATAACACATCGACGATTCTAAAACTTAATTTTGTATCAAAATAGAACTACGCCTAATAATAATTCATGAAATGCAAATGCAATTTATTCTAGATCTTTTAAAGATTATGTGAAATTACGTTCAAAATAAAAAAATCTACTCTGATGTACAGAAATTTGGACATTTTACATATATCTACAGAATAATTAAGAATAACTTCTCATTTAGTACACAATTATAAAATAATTACCAAATAAATGCTGTTGGCTGCGTATAAGCGTTACAAAAGAAGGCTTCGAGGTTAAATAAGATGTCAAATGTGACGCTTCTGGGACAATGTTGCCAATTCTAGTAGAAGTATTCGTCAATGTACAATGTGTTTAAGAAACCATGCGGTACATCAATGACGAAGACGTATATGTCGATTGAAGAAATTGTTACATTTTCATAAATGTTATTACTAAATTAGTTAGAATATTAGTTATAAATTCTTTAAACAATTACCAATTTTAAGTAATTAATTTTTGAAAACCTTGAAAATGTAAATAAATTTAAAATCATGGCCAACTGCATCAATAAACCAAGGGGGTTTATATGGCCGTGCCAATAAGGCAAAAATTGTTTATTTTGACAGTCCTCCTACTAGAGATCTCTTGCTGATGTAAATAAAATCAATTTGATTAGATGTCAGAATTTAGAGGTTAATAATGGCAAATGGAGAGAAAAATAATGTTCAAATTTTTAATGTATATAGAATTATTCAGTTTTGTTATTCTTTGAATTAGCATTATCGTTCTTCTAGATATATTTTGCAAATAACTAAAGGTAAGTACTCACAGCAGCGGATCCGCAGGCGGATGTCATACGATTGGTCGGTTTGAGTCAAATCGACTCAATCCGACCAATCGTATGACATCCGCCTGCGGATCCGCTGCTGTGAGTACTTAGCTTAATGCTAACAATAATATGTTAAATACAACGTAATAAAACACTGGCTAAAGAGTAAACCTAATTTTTAGTTAGTGAAGTGTAAGTACTTTTCTTTAAATTAATTACAATTTAAAAACTTTTCTACTAAGTGTTGTTAAAAGATGTCTTTTAGCAAGTATCGAATAGAGGCAAAAGTCAAAGAATAACCAATGGTAAACGTATTAAATGTAATTTTGTAGTGATGCTTCATAGAGACTTTTGAGAAGGGCCACATTAGAAGAAATGTTGACTATTTCAATGTCAAATAATGTAATTCAGCTGTTGTAATTGATTGAATGGAAGAAATATCTTATTAGACAATAGTAACGTTATAGCCAGTCCAAGGATAACAAATCATAGAAAGTTTTTCGAAATTGAAGTAGGTTTATCTGTCGAGTTCATAGATAGGAATCTCTGTTCTACTACATATAGTAATTTCTTTCTTTAATAGACATATCAGCAATCAACAAGCGATGCTGTCAATACGTAGCTTGCTTAAAACGTGATATATCAGTGCGAAGACGTTGTTTAATCAATTAATTTTGATCTGAAATTGCCGAGAAATATTGAAATAGATAGATATAATTGGAAAAAGGAAAATTTCTATTTTTGTATAATAAACACGATTTAACTATTTTCAAAATTTTTATACCTACTCAAATTTTTATTCAATTGGCCTCACTAACATATTTTTATCGGCGACTAGTATTAGAATGCTGTGATTATGAATGTCAAAATCGTTTATAATCCTTCACTTTGAAGCATCCGTTCCATAATGTTGTGCCAGAAAGTGCACTTTATGGCACAGAAGTGTTAGTGCTTACCATACGTCAACATCTTTTTTAATTCGCAACATACACTTCAACTTCGAATACATGCACCATAATGAAGATTTGTAATTTTTCGACTAATAAAGAAAGATACAATTAACATATCTTAATAACAATAAAACATTAAGTAACGTACCTGGTCGAGAAAATACGCCAACAAAACTTGTTCATTAGCAATTTCCGCATTATTGTTTCTCATCCATTCGAAAAATGTGTCCAGTTCTTTCTTATAAGCAAATTCAGATTTCTTAGGAATAGGACTTAATTCAGCTTCTTCAGCTTTGTTAAGAATTTCCTCGGATAAATTAGCGTTTTCTTCACAATTCATTTTCTGTCAAACTGTTTGATGTCGTTGTCAAAGTAACCACACGATCGTTCAAGGATTGCTTTTGAACAATTTTAATATTTAATGAAATGAATTTGAATAATTTTTAATAACCCTGATTTTTAAGTTAAAACTCAAAACGCTAGTCGCCGATAAAATATCGTATAAAATTCGTTTATAATGTAAGGGATTATGGCAGTCGTTTCGTTGTTGCATGAGCGCAGCGAATGCAACAATACCACTCCTGCCATAATCCCTTACATTATAAACTTATTTTATAATATACTATTAAATCTCGAAAAGCGGCGCCACGGGTAGGACCCCTGGCCTACTTCTCCCAAACAACATTTTAGCGCTTATGAGACGGTCATATAAAGCCCCAGGGTTTATTGATGCAGTTGGCCATGTTTAAAATGCAATACTGGTGTCCTCTAATGGAAGATACGTTACATCACACAGTTCCAAAGAAGACCCACTGTTGGTATTAATGTAACAGGTAGAGTCCTGTATTAGCCGTCAATTTGAAAAAATGTTTTATTTCAAAGTTCAAATATTCTCTACTTATTAATGAGTGATTAATATAATAATGTAAGATAGGCTGTTGTGTAATTAACTGCTGCAATAAAAGTGGTGTAAAATATTTCTGTTACTATAAATTCAAATTTCTACTTATTGGCACGGCCTATTAGATTCATATAAGCTTTGCTTATATACGGCCGTCTCATTTCCAGTTTTTTCATTGTTGAAAATTATTACAGATTCGTACCTAGATAAAACTATATTATAAATCTTGGTTATTGTTTCCAGCCTTACTTTGTGGAACTCCATAATCATGAAATAAATAAAGATTAGTAAAAGTTTCACAGTTTTATTAAAATATAACCTGACAATATTGTTTACACAGCTATGCTGTCATTATCAAAGGTAATATAATTATAAACAAACACGTCGCTAAGGTAGATACAAAAATAGGTAACTATATAAAATAATAATAATCAGAATTAAATATCTAATACTTCCAGTAACGGAGAATTACTGAGCTCAAGTTGTCCATTCATTAAAGGTACCCTGAGTTTGTGTTTGTATATCTCAAAGGCTTCTAAAATGTCTAATTTGCGTTTGTTATTACAAAAATGTAGGAATTTAATATTATTTTAAAATTAGACATTTTAGAAGTCTTTGAGATATACATCTTTATATATCTTTATTTATTTCATGATTATCTTTAATGGACTCTATTGTGTCCATAGTTACTATCCGATATCTTAGTAGGTGGTCCACGCACGTAGATGGCGCTGTTTTCAGAAATTTTCTTAGGTAAACAATCCAAGTGGCAATAGTAAAATTGAGTAATGTAAAAAAATAAAAGATAATCTGACTTGTTTCCATGGTATTGTAAAAATAATTTGTCATCATATTTGGCAAAACATTTGCAAATGAATTATTATTGTAGAAATTATTTAGTCACTTTTAATATTTGAATTGAAATGTACGGAAATGAAAGCTTAAAAGAAAGATCGTCATACATTACATGGAAAAGTTATCGAATACGTCATATACATGTAGTGCAAGAAGACGTTTAATAGTCTGTTAAGAAAAGAAGCCATTGTAATACTTTCCCTTCCCAATGAAAATATGAAACGATATCTTTGAGAGTTGAGAGCCGCAAGTGTAACTGAAGGTGAGTAGAACAAACTATTATAGAAGTTACTGAAGTGAAATGGAGAACTAGAAAACACAAATATTATTTTTCAGCTCAAAAATCAAATTTGAACTTTGTACCTGAACCAGAAGTGTCCCTAAGGTCGGACAGCCGGGCGTATCCCGGAGTCCAGGAGCTAGTGGGGTCCCGCAACGAGCTACCTTATTTTAATCAACACAAAGAAATAATATAAAAAAATAACTAACGATAGATATGAACAGCAATCTAGTTAATTTGATTGTTTGAAGTTAAACGTTAAGTAATTTATAATGTAAAAGAGTTTTGTTCTGTAGTGGTGTCTGTTGGTGTCTTTAATGGAAAATACCACTTTAATTTAGTAAATACATTTTCTTTAAAATGTCATATCTTTTCCTAATAGTTGCATATACTCAGTATTCCTAAAATTTCCAATGTTCGTAAATGATTGTATTTTTTAACTGTTTTTAATTTTTAGCATATTTTGCAAAAAATAAATAGTTATAATTAACAGTTACAAAACTACAATCATTTACGATCATCCGTATTACGATTAATAATATATTCTTTTGAAGCAATGCAAATTTCGAAATTTGCGCCATAAATTAGTTAATGGTCCACGTTGATAGATGGAGTCTTGGATACAGAAGTTAATATGGAACATAACCATCTATTACATATTGTTTATCTTTGTTCATGCTAGTACATACGCGACATCTATTAGCAATTAACGGTAAACTGGTAGGCGGTAATACAGTTTTCTATCAATTACAAGCAAAATTTCTTAAAAAGTTTACAAAAAATTTTACAATCATGACCTCTATTAGCATCGATAATACAGATTTCTTCTTTGCGCCTTCTATTAACGGTACGGTAGTTTCGATTCGGGGGCGCTTTGAAAGCCTTTCTAACTCATTCCTTCGGCAATCATCCATTTCGTATCGACGAACTAGCATTAGCAATTATGATTATTTTTGGTCTTCGGGTTGGTGTAATCTAATTGCCTCACGTATTGCGGTTGACGCAATACCGCCAATAACTGGGTATAATATCCTGTCCCACGGCAGTTCAGCATAAAAACCTTGCAAGGTATATAAATTTGATAATGGACATTCATGTTCTGTAAAAACGATTATATTGATATAATATATACTTACGTAATTGTAATTTTTAAAGAGATTTTTATTAAATTTCCGTAACAACTTGCATGTAGTAATTTTTTCTTTATTAATGTTTGTGTCAGGTTTTCTCCACGATGTCGCTACTATTTAAAATAGAAGGGCTATACAATAGACTTTAAACGAGCGCCCTCTGCAAGATGCAAATTTCTTATGGTCACATTCTTTTTCCTCGTATTCGATATGATAAGATTGTAATGAGCCGGGGTCCCTACCCACTAGACGATCACGGTCCATCTTACTCTACTCGCGTAAAATTCAAATATTTAACAAACCGGAAATTGACACAGTATTACCAACCTTACAAATGACAAACTTTATAAAGATAAATATAACAAAAAGAACAAACTTGATATTTAACAAACTGGATCCTACGTTGTGATTATTTTTTATACCATGTGACCAAGGTTGATAACGATTGATCCACTTCATACGGTCGGAGAAAGAGAAATCACAAGTAAAAGAACACAAATAAAAGAACAATTAAATATGATTGTATTATTTTATTAATTTATTCTTAATCTTGAGCGAGGAGGGACGTATTTAAACTGATACAAATAATGGCTAGTTCTCTAAAAACTTCCTTGAAATTATATGCTAGCCCAGCTTAAATACGTACACGCTGCAAGTTTTATATGTGATCAAATGATTATTTAGTTTGGTTACAATAAACAATACAGATCAATAAATCAATTTATCAAGTTGATACAGTTGTGTGATTATACTAGGCATTTATAAATAGACAAACGCAAATCTCTCAATGACATAAAAACATCAAAATTGAGTGAAATAGTCAATCACAAAGATTTACGGATAAACCAGCAAAGGTAAATGTGCCAAATTAAAATGAATACACAAGGACTGCTGAACAAAAATTATATCATATTTGACATAGCAACATATACGTTGTGACCAAACCATATATGGTTATATCAGAACACGTCTTTTTCAAGACATAGTTTTACTGTCAACAACAGGGAAAGCTCGTATCTAGATACCTAGACAAGCGAGAGTGTGTTATAAGCACTGAAAAGAATAACATAGCACATATAAATAATATAAATATGCAAAACAAAACAGTTTGAGGGTTCTACGACACGGCCTATCAAATGGACTTAAGCCACCGTGGAGCCTTCGTCGCATGCAATCTTTTGACGGTTCTACTACACGGCCTATCAAATGGACTTAAGCCACCGTGGAGCCTTCCTCTCTTAAATACTAAATCAGATTTTCTCTTACACGGCCTATCATGGGTTTTATTACCACCGTGCAGATTAATACACTTTTAAATAATAATAATTCTAACCTTAGGGTAACATAATCTCTTGTTCCGTACCAAAAGATTATCCCTTCATTTTTTTAGTCACAAAGTAAAATGTTTGGTTAGGTTATAAATATTAACCTAAAAACTCAATAACAACTGACAGTAAACACATAACAGCCGTAGTCATATTTAAACACTAATAAAATATCAAATTGGCAATAATTAGCTGTAATGCTAAGACAAACGTTATAAAACATTATTTTCTAATCATATTTCACCATAAAAGGGACAAATTTATCAAATATTAAAAAGTATCAAACGAATCTAGTTACTGTATAGATTTTGATTTATATATAGATTCAAACGAGAGATTTGGGTTTCAGATTAATTAAACAATACAAAAATTACATCACACAACTAGAATCAACATACATTAAATAAACAGAAATAAACTTACATGAATTTATATTAAGTTTTAAAACCAAGCCAATATGGCTACCTACTACCCGTTTTAAATCCCCTCATTCCTCTTTTCAAAAACCAAAAACAAAAACCAATCGTCCCCTAACTACAAAAAAATCAAAATTACCAACATTATAGAATCTGTAATAAATATCCCTAAACATAAAATCAAGTTATCAACCCCAAAGAAACTGTAATAAACATCCCCAACATTTTATATTTAATCAAATAGTTGTTATTTTTTAAAAATAAATTACATATTTTGCCTGAACCTGTATGTAATAACAGAACTAGGTAAATTGATTATTATGAAAATTGTTTTGTGACAAAATGACTTGCTACAGCTACTTTGATAATTCTGGTTGACTATAGATCTAATCCACTACAAGATTAACTTTCTGACATGGTACAATTTGAAATTTCTATTGCGGCTCGCTAACTATATTGTTTTATTAAAAGTTTGCTTTTCCCAATTAATGAATAACCGACCTGTCACATCAGGAAACACAGTTTTTAAAATTTTTCACTCTTGAACATAAAAACGTTCGCTATCCCTGTTAGGCTTTATACTGTCTAGGTAGGAAGAAAAAAATGATAGAGTATTCGTTTTAGTCCTAGAGAGCTAAAACATATTGGATAAGGTAATTGGTGTTATTCTATTTACTTATTCTGTTTTACCTAGGTGTTGATTTCACACATTTGCAACCTTTTCAGTATACACTCGAGCAGTACTTTAACAGACACTTCATTAGACAGACCTCAGCAGCCAGTACTTCAGCAGCCAGCACTTCAACAGCCAGCACTTCAGCAGCCAGCACTTGCCAAGACCCGATGCAACTGGCCATGGACCTACTAGACCTACAGCTTGCTCTAAAACTTAGTCACTAACCGTATCAATGCTGTTTACATAATATCTATACAGTGTAATTGAAATGAAAGGTTAAACGACTAGCGCAATTTGAGCGCTTGCGTATTGTTGATTGCATTTGAAATGATTATTTTGATTTGCTTTTAAGTTTTAAGTTTTTGCTACAAAATTTATGCCATCGATTTTTAAATTCTACAATGGACCAGACGACATGTTTTAAATGGAAGCACTTTTGGCAACACTCTTACATTGAAAAACTAATTGAGATGAAAATTAATAACAATTACCGTATTTGTGATAGGTATAACTAGCACCGGAAAATTAGTTAATAGTGCCTGTAATAAAGGTAAGGTATTTAATGCTGATAACTTGTAAAGTAGACCGAGTAAATGTTTCGTCGAATTTCGCATGTTCCAAGGATACAATTTCAAATTTTAAGTCAGGCCAACCAAAAACAAAACTGTGGCCAAAAGCAAAAAAAGTTATATCAGAAAGTTAACAAGTTAAAACAAACAATCAATAGACAATTTATTATACGTTTTGTAAAAAAACGTATAATAAATCTCGAGTTACTTTTTTCAACTCGCTGTCTTTCGTTGAAAAAAACCACTCTCAACGTTGAAATTTTATTTCAACCACTTGTCGCATAATATACTATAATTACATCATCACAATATGTAAACAATAGGTACATTATATTACATTACAAAACGTTACATTAAAATTTTATTTATCATTTTATTTTATTATTCTTTCGACGTCTTTATTTTTATAAAAAAGGCACAATTAACAAAAAGTTACATTAAAACTAAAAAACATACTTTTTTGCCCGATCGGGCGTTTTGGTTCATTTACAAGCTCTGCTCTCACGGCGGTCAGTTCAACTTACCGCCCAAGGCTCGGTAATAAAGTATCTCGTCATTTAAGTCGAAAAACACTCACTATCATTCTAAAATTCGTCTCGGATTGAGACAAAAATTGTTTTTGTTTATTCAACTCCATAACAACCAGGCACATTAACCGACTGAAACTTCACATTTTGAGTGTGATGTGTTTAATGTTTACTCTATATATTTAAAATTCACTCATAGATCCGATCGGGCAAAAAATAGTGTAAGCATTACGGACGTTAGGTACGCTTTACCAATCTCGGCTAATACGGAGACCTCCGCTACGCGTCGGTCTCCACACTATTAACCTCGACTGGTAAAGCGTACCTACCGGCCTTAATACTTAAATAACTTGTTACGTGCTAATTTCGTAGCACCCTGTATAGCTTTGTATTTTATATTAAGTTGTATAGCGTTTAGGGATTTTTGCATTTTCTCTCCTTGTAGTTGCCATTTTGTTGTGGAACTATTTCCTGTTTGATAAGAGATTGTCACTCTTGTTTGATCCGCTTGTGAAGCTAGAAGTTCCTTGAAGAACCTTTTCGTGGACATCGCCGTCTAATTAATCTTTTCCTTTTATGTTGAGTTATGGGAATTGCCTTAGTGCAGATTTGATGATTGATTGTGGCGTTAGTTTTCCGATTTAGTTTATTGGAAGCCGTTTATGGGATATATTTCCACTTGTTCTTTTGAGGTTATGGAAGCACACCTTTTCGTAAGTTTATTGATTAACTTTTTTTATCTTTCAATCTCTTATACTTAATTCTTTCGATAGGTTTTTATGTATAATCGTCGTTATATGGAGGCGATATAAATCTCTCTTAAGGTCAACTTCCATCGAAGGTATTTATAAAGTGTTGTGATGGTCATTCTGTTATTGCGATTTATTTGTTACAGACCTTTTTTTATCTTGGGTTTGTCCTTTACTCATTTTATTACTTGCTGTATAACAAGTATACGTTGAATGTCTGGATTGGTACAAGACCGTTACACGAACTTGGTTGCTGTTGTCGGGATCACGTTACGTTCAAGCTTTGGAGACGTTCCTCTTCAGCTCTAAGAACAGTCACCGTATCGTGAGTTGGTTATAATTTAGCAACTGGTTACAACAACAATAACGTTTGACAACTCTTTATTGTATATAAAACATTTATGTATATTTGTATATTATGACTTTGTGTTAAATGGTTTTTCACCAGTGTGCGTGTAGCACTCATTACTATATATCTGCTGCATATTTATAATTCTATCGCATACCATTTATTGTATGATATTGTCAAGACTATTTGCGAGTGTGTACGTAAGTCTTTGCTCCGTAATAGATGAATAGCTCACTACTGGAGCTGATGATTGCGCAATCTGATTGGTACCTGTAGACGTGTTAAATTTACCGTGCCCTTTGCTTATTGCTTTTGTGACTTTAAATCAACTTTAGAGTAAGTAATCGCGCTCGCATTAATCTTTTTTCCCTTGCAATGTGTGTATAGCATTCAATAACCACCATTCAATTTTTGCCAAGGTTATTTCACATTAAATAATTTGCTAATTTGAATTAATTAATAATAAAGCACTGTATATAACTTACTTGAAGATCTATTATTTATATGTGTGGTATTTGGAGTTTATATTTTCAGCAATCGAGGAGTCATTATTGGGAAAAGTCGACCACATTGGTAGTAGTCGCAAATGTGTTGTTCTTTTCAGATTTTGTCGGTCAATACTGTAGCTATCTTAGACGATTCTTGGCGCCCATTACAGAAGACCTTTAGTGAGACCCACGACCTCCCACTAGTTAGCTGGCAGCCGACAGATTTAACTGCGGTTAAAGGTTGTTACCGTTTCCCAATAAGCAGTCCCCATTTTGTTGGTAACAACTCTTATTTTGGCACCCAACGTGTAGGGCCGACTCTAATTTTGACACACAACGTGCAGGGTCAACTGTTATTTTGGCATATAACGTGCAGAGCCAACTGGAATTTTGGCCCTCAATTTACAAGCAACTTATTTTTGGTTCCTGAAATCTTTGTCGTTGAATTCTTTGTTGAATCATTTGTAGATTTAGTATTGATTTACTATTTGATTAATTTATTATTGGTTGATTTATAAGAGTTTTAGTGGATTATTTTATCATCAATTTCTTATAAGGTTTATTTGTGTTGAAGGTTACTGATTATATATATTATAGGTGTAGTTTGGGTTGCCTAACCTTGAGTTTATATTATTTATAGGTTTGTTACTTTTGAGTAATTTAATTATTTACCTGTGCATTTATTGGTTACCTTATTATTTTGGGTTAAGGCTATTTATTATTTGCCTTTGATTATTTTTCTTGTAAATATTTACTTCTTATTAATTGTTGTTATATGTCGTGGATCAGCATGGAGACTGACAGACTATTAATCGACGAAATTAATTATGAACTAGGAATCCGTGGTATTGCCCTTGAGGGTACTGTACACGATAAGAGGCGTTTGCTTCGTGCAGCCCTAGATACTGAGAAAACCTGCGGGTTGAATATTTCTGCTGTAGATGTGGACATTAATGAAGAGTTAATTACATGTAATGAAAAATTAATGGTACTTTCTCATCAAGTAAATAATTTGATAGTTCCTATTCGTGACACAGAATACCGCAAGATTAAAGCACGTTTACTTCATGTTTATGGTCGTTTATCTAGAATAAATCCGAGTGATGCTGAATTACAACATGAAAGAAGTCGTTTAATTAAGCAACATTTTACGCTATCAGAAGAGCTTGAAGTTAAACTTTTAGGACATCCTCTTCGAGTTGTTCCTGAATCGCAGTTTCAACCTGATGAAGATTTGATCTCCTTTGTCGATAATGAAGTTAGTGGAACAAATCTTTCACAGCCACCCACAACTCAACCTATAATTTCTACTGTACCTGTGAGTGATCAAGATTTATTCTTTTCTCGTGCACCTGTTACTTCAACGGTTCAATTTAGTCAACCACCTATTGCCTTTGGGAATGCACAATCTACTGCAAATTTTATTCCTTTTCAGAATTTAGATCCTTTTGCAGTAACTGGACATCCGATTCCAGATAGCAGTACTAATGCTGGAAGACATATTACTTCTTTTCAGCCTTATAGGGGAAGTTCTAATTACTTAGCCATCCACAAATGGAACTTGCAGTTTAATGGAGACTCTGGTCTTTCTTGTTTTCTAGCACGGGTAGAAGAGTTACGGTTAGCCCGTGGCATTACTAAAGAACAATTATTTACAGCTGCCATCGAATTGTTCGCCGATAAAGCTCTTGTTTGGTTCCGTTCAGTCCGAGACACCCTTAAGTCATGGGATGGACTTGTTATTGCTCTACGCAACGCTTTTCTTCCATGCGATTATGATATGGCTCTTTGGGATGAAATACGTGGACGTTTTCAAGGTGTAGAAGAATCCGTCATCGTCTACATTGCTGTGATGGAGAATCTTTTTAGAAGATTAAGTGTCAGTCTACCTGAACTTCAGCGAGTTGGCTATATTCGCAACAACCTTCAGCCATATTTTCAGACTCAACTGGCTTTACATTCTGTTCCGTCTGTAGCAGAATTAACTAGATTATGCAAGTTTTTAGAAGACGCTCAAGTACGTTCATCTAAATATCGTCAACCACCTGGACCTTCTCATTATTTGCTAGAACCTGACCTAGCCTATCATAAACCTCATAGGACTCGTTTGTCTACCATTGAAGATAAATCTCCTGTATCAACTTGTGACACAGAAGTTGCTACCGTTAATGCTGTTCGTCCGAAGACTAATTGTTGGAATTGTGGACAACAGGGACACCTTTCATCTACCTGTACTTCACCCAAGAAGATGCATTGTTATCGTTGTGGGAAGCCGAACTTCACTACGAATACTTGTCCTCAGTGTTCGGGAAACTTGAACACTAGACGATTAGGAGGCCAACTAGCGTGCTCAACTCAACCTACTGTGGCCAATATCAATTTTAATTCTGAATTACCAACAAAGCAGAAAGCTATTCTTGATTTTATTTTAAATAGTGTTAATAATGACGAGCGACCTTATTTGCAGGTTAAGATTTTTGATAAGCCCTTTTTAGGATTATTAGATTCCGGAGCCAGCAGAACTTTTCTAGGTCAACCAGGCTGGGATGTTTTGAAGAATTTTTGCAAGCTTAACGTTGCTGATCGCCCAAGTTGCACTATTGCTGATGGTAGTTCTTGTTCAAGTCTAGGTACTGTCTCTCTACCTATTCAACTTCGTGACCGTATTCGGACTCTAGATGTTGTTGTCGTTCCTTCTTTGCCTCAACTTCTTATTTTAGGTGCTGACTTTTGGAAACGCATGCAAATTGTGCCTGATCTTCGTCATGGGGAATGGAAATTTTCTAACGTCGTTTCTACAGAAGTAATTACTGCTCTTCACTCTGTTGAACATTTAACTATTTCTCAGAAAGAAGAATTGGATCATGTTATCGAAGATGCTTTTGGTAATATGGGTAGCAACATCGGCTGTACTCCTTTGGTGGAACATGTTATCAATACCAATTCACCTCCGATTAAGCAGCGTTACTATCCTATCTCGCCCGCACTTCAAAGAGTTGTTGATCGTGAACTTGACAAGATGTTAACTGAAGGTATTGTGGAGCCTTCTACTTCAGCATGGTCTTCGCCTATCGTGATGATAAAGAAGAAAGATAATACCTACCGATTTGCTGTGGACTATCGTAAACTTAATAAAGTTAGTCAACCAGATGCTTATCCTCTTCCGTACATCAGTAGTACTCTCGATAAACTTCGTGATGGTCGTTATTTGACTACTCTTGACATAAAGTCAGCTTATTGGCAAATCAAGATGTCAGAAGACAGCAAGCCGTACACCGCTTTTACTGTCCCTAATCGTGGACTTTTTCAGTTCCGGAGAATGCCGTTTGGACTTCACACTGCTCCCGCCACCTGGCAGCGTTTGATTGATCGTGTGATTGGTGCTGATCTTGAACCTTTTGTTTTCAGTTATCTTGATGACGTAATAATCTGTACTCCTGCTTTTGAAAAACACCTTCAAGTATTAAAAGAGGTCATCAACCGTTTACATAGAGCTGGTCTTACTCTTAACAAAGAGAAATGTCATTTCTGTAAACCTGAGCTACGTTATTTAGGGTACATTGTAAACTCGCAAGGACTTCTTGTCGATCCTGAGAAGATTGAAGCCATTTTGAAGATACCTATACCTACTACTGTCACCGAGGTACGAAGAATTCTTAGTATGGCGTCATACTATCGACGTTTTGTTCCTGGTTTTTCTAGCGTTGTTGCACCTTTGACTAATTTACTTAAGAAGAACAAAAAGTTTCAGTGGACTCCTGACTGTCAGACAGCCTTCGATACAATTAAAGATTGTTTGGTATCTGCTCCGATTTTATCGTGCCCTGATTTTAATCTTCCTTTCGTCATCCAAACAGATGCTTCAGGCTATGGAATATCTGCTGTGTTAACCCAGTACTGCCCTGATGGTGAAAAAGTAATTTGTTACATCAGTCGCTCTCTGAATAAACATGAAAAGAAATTTAGTGCTGTGGAACGTGAGTGCTTAGCTGTACTCTTTGCCATCGAGAAACTCCGACCCTATATCGAGGGAACGAAATTTACTGTCATGACCGACTGTTATAGTTTGAAGTGGATCCATAGTATCAAAGATCCTATCGGACGTATCGCTCGTTGGGCCATCAGACTCCAACAATATGATTTTGATGTGGTTCATCGCAAGGGTAAAGAAAATATTGTACCTGATGCTCTTTCCCGTGCCGTAGCCAATGTTAATGTTATTGAAGTTACCAAAGATGATGCAACTGAAGATCGTTGGTATGCACGAATGTGCGATTTTGTGGAGAACCGCCCAAATGATTATTCTTCCTGGCGTATTGACAACCATCGATTATTTAAGTATGTTCCCACTCGTTTTCCTGATTTGACTTCTGAAGAAGATTCTTGGAAGATTGTCTTACCTAAAGCTAGAAGAAATGAAGTACTACGACAATGTCATGATTCTACGACCGCTTGTCATGCAGGCGTAAGTAAAACTTTTCACCGTGTAGCTCGTTATTACTACTGGCCGAAGATGCGCCATGACATCGCTAATTATGTTCGACGTTGTGAAACTTGCAATCGTATCAAGCCTCTCCGTCAAGCTTCTCCTGGTTTTATGGGTGGCCATACCTTAATTTCTAAGCCGTGGGAAGTCATCTGTCTAGATTTAGTTGGACCTTTACCTCGCTCGAAGCGTGGATATACTTACATCTTAACTATAGCAGATTGTTTTTCGAAGTTTTCGCTACTGTTTCCTTTGAGAAGCGCTACAGCCAAACTTGTATCTCGGCATGTCGAAGAACATGTGTTTCTTATGTTTGGGGTACCCAAACGCGTTATATGTGATAACGGAGTTCAATTTCGTAGTAAGGAATTCTCTGAATTGATGAATTCGTACAAATGCAAGATTTCTTTTACAGCTAACTACCATCCTCAAGCTAATCCTGCTGAACGTGTGAACCAAGTTTTAAAATGCATGCTCACAGCCTACGTTCAAGAAGATCAGCGTGACTGGGATAAATATTTACCTCATGTTGCTTGCGCTATGCGTACCGCAAAGCATGATGTTACTGGTTATACGCCATATTTTATTAATTTTGGCCGTGAAATGGTTCAGCATGGTACTTCTCATATTGTAAATTCTCAACCTAATGACAATTTGCAGTTCCAACGTACCGAAGATTTAACCACACGTGGTCATGCGTTACAAAAACTATATGGTAATATTAAAAAGAAATTACAACAAGCCTACGAAAAAGCTAAAGCTCGTTATGATCTTCGCAAACGACCTGTTGAATACAAACCTGGTCAATCTGTTTGGCGTAAAAACTTCGTACTTTCTGACGCCTCGAAACATTTTACTTCGAAACTTGCACCCAAGTTTATTGGTCCGTTTATTATACACAAAAAGTTATCCAGATTTGTGTACCAACTTAAAGACCCTGATGGGACTCTTCTTGGCAATTGGCACGTCAAAGATTTAAAGCCTAACAACGCCTTATCTGATGACATCGATTCTTAGGTCTTTTTTTTGGGTAGGTTGGTAGGGCGTTTTGGTGGGCCGCTTTTTGGGATCGTTTTCATCTTGATTCCCCGACTGTTAGTCGTCGACGTCATCGATCCACGTACATCGTTTCACAATATTTTATATCCCATATAGCTACCGTTAGATTTTGCGGTTTGTTGGGTCTTCGATTTTGTGTAACTTTTTTTTTTGGGTGGTTGGTTGGGTGTGTTTTGGTTGGCACTTGTGTGGGGGTATGTCCACTTTTACTTTTCCGGGCATACTACTCGACCTTTTCCATCTAGGTCTTGTGTTCCTTCTCTATCTTTTGTCTTCCTATCTGTGCTAGTAATCTTTTGTGTCTTGCTGTGTAATTGTGTGTGAATGTCCCTTTTTCGCCTTTAGCTTTTCCGCTTTGCTATCTTCTATCCTATATTCTTCTTTTTCCTTTCGTTGATCTAATGCCCTTTGTGTTAGATTGACACCTGGCCGTTAGTTTGGGGGAGTGGTTCAACTCCTTGCCGAGGAAGGTTTACTCTCGGGCATTCCTTTCGAAGCAAGGGTGGTTGTTCTATTCACCCTTTCTAATTGTGCTTCTATTGACGTCTGTACCGTGATGTGACTATTGCCGTTGGCGCGAACCTGTGCCGCAGGAGAGCTACCTTGGCGTAGTTTGTCTTGTCTTTTGTGTTAGGGTTTGTGGGTTGGGTCCGTTGGCTTTGTGGGGGGGTTGGTTTTTATTAGTTTTTAGGTGGGGTTTCTTTCTCTTGGGGTGGGTCAACTTGTTCAGATTTGTTGGTGATCAGGTTTGGGTTGGCTACAGCCTTTAAAGGTATGTTGCTACTGGTTGTGTTTTGGGCCTTAGGCTATAACGGGCGACGCGTGCACTTCCATCTGCTGCGACCGTGGCCAGTATTGAATGTACTCTTTAATTGCTGTTACCTACGCAACACTCTCCTGACAATCTTGACAGATTTATTAAGTGTCGTTTCAGTTAGTAAATTGGTTGTTGTGGGTTGGTTTGGTTTTTGGCTTCTTGGCGCCTTAGTCCAAGGTTGTGTTGTCCTTTTGTGAGGGTTTTCTTTTGGGGAGGGGTACTTGCTATGAACTTTGGTGAACAGGGTTTATGTGATTACAGTCTTAGGAGATACGTTGCTACTAATTGTGCTTTGGACCATTGGTGGTCATTACGGACGACGCAGCCCTTCCATTTCGGCATGCGACCGTGGTTGGTATTGAATGTATACTCCTATTACTGCTACCACTTGAACACTCTCCTATTGGTCTTTGGCAAATTTATTAGCTGTCTTTTCAACTAGTAAATTGTGTACATATTTTTGGGTTGGTTTGTGGTTTTTACCTTTTTGCCCTTTTGGCTTTTCGTCGTATCTTGGCCTTATGCCTTTTCCTCTTTTGTTTTGCACTGGCAAGTATTCGCTTTCGTATAGTACCTTCTGATTTGGAGAAAATCTCTCCGTGTTCGATTTTCTTTTGGTGAGGGGGGGATTTGTTACGTGCTAATTTCGTAGCACCCTGTATAGCTTTGTATTTTATATTAAGTTGTATAGCGTTTAGGGATTTTTGCATTTTCTCTCCTTGTAGTTGCCATTTTGTTGTGGAACTATTTCCTGTTTGATAAGAGATTGTCACTCTTGTTTGATCCGCTTGTGAAGCTAGAAGTTCCTTGAAGAACCTTTTCGTGGACATCGCCGTCTAATTAATCTTTTCCTTTTATGTTGAGTTATGGGAATTGCCTTAGTGCAGATTTGATGATTGATTGTGGCGTTAGTTTTCCGATTTAGTTTATTGGAAGCCGTTTATGGGATATATTTCCACTTGTTCTTTTGAGGTTATGGAAGCACACCTTTTCGTAAGTTTATTGATTAACTTTTTTTATCTTTCAATCTCTTATACTTAATTCTTTCGATAGGTTTTTATGTATAATCGTCGTTATATGGAGGCGATATAAATCTCTCTTAAGGTCAACTTCCATCGAAGGTATTTATAAAGTGTTGTGATGGTCATTCTCTTATTGCGATTTATTTGTTACAGACCTTTTTTTATCTTGGGTTTGTCCTTTACTCATTTTATTACTTGCTGTATAACAAGTATACGTTGAATGTCTGGATTGGTACAAGACCGTTACACGAACTTGGTTGCTGTTGTCGGGATCACGTTACGTTCAAGCTTTGGAGACGTTCCTCTTCAGCTCTAAGAACAGTCACCGTATCGTGAGTTGGTTATAATTTAGCAACTGGTTACAACAACAATAACGTTTGACAACTCTTTATTGTATATAAAACATTTATGTATATTTGTATATTATGACTTTGTGTTAAATGGTTTTTCACCAGTGTGCGTGTAGCACTCATTACTATATATCTGCTGCATATTTATAATTCTATCGCATACCATTTATTGTATGATATTGTCAAGACTATTTGCGAGTGTGTACGTAAGTCTTTGCTCCGTAATAGATGAATAGCTCACTACTGGAGCTGATGATTGCGCAATCTGATTGGTACCTGTAGACGTGTTAAATTTACCGTGCCCTTTGCTTATTGCTTTTGTGACTTTAAATCAACTTTAGAGTAAGTAATCGCGCTCGCATTAATCTTTTTTCCCTTGCAATGTGTGTATAGCATTCAATAACCACCATTCAATTTTTGCCAAGGTTATTTCACATTAAATAATTTGCTAATTTGAATTAATTAATAATAAAGCACTGTATATAACTTACTTGAAGATCTATTATTTATATGTGTGGTATTTGGAGTTTATATTTTCAGCAATCGAGGAGTCATTATTGGGAAAAGTCGACCACATTGGTAGTAGTCGCAAATGTGTTGTTCTTTTCAGATTTTGTCGGTCAATACTGTAGCTATCTTAGACGATTCTTGGCGCCCATTACAGAAGACCTTTAGTGAGACCCACGACCTCCCACTAGTTAGCTGGCAGCCGACAGATTTAACTGCGGTTAAAGGTTGTTACCGTTTCCCAATAAGCAGTCCCCATTTTGTTGGTAACAAACTATAAGAACCACTTTACAAATACACCTATTCTTATACTCTCTGTCTCCTCTCTAAGTAATCAATCTTGTGGATTGGTGCAGTGGCGGATTAAACATTTAAGGGGCCTAAAGCGTTATACATTTTTGGGGCCCCATAGTATAAATCAATTACTACAAGTTATACACATTTTATTTTTTAACAAAAATTAAGTACATATAATTATTAATATCAGCCGCGAATTCACGGGTGGGGAGAATGGAGGAAACTCCCCTACCCCAGATTTTGTAAATAATCTGACTTCGCCTCATACCCCAGTCACACGAGTGTGAAATTGGCATTTTTGCACGTGTTACACACTTTACTTTATCTACGACCACAAAAACCTAATAAAACACCAAAAGCTAGGAAAAGTATTTAACCTAGAATATGATTTGAGATTGAGATGTGCTGGAGCTTCAAAAGTGGACAATGCTCATATTTTGTGGAAAACAGGTGTTAGTTGTAAAAACTAAGAAATGCGTATAACTCAATGTAATAATCATTTATTTACAAAATTATTACTAAAATTTGAACAATTATTTAAGTTAATAACAGTAGTTTTGTTGGCATCTTCAATTTTTTTAAATGTCTAGACATTTTTTAAATGTATTGTTCGTGTTGTTCCGCCGCTGCTTTTTGTTAATGTAAGTAAATCATAACCTCAATTTTACAAATACATTGAATACCTAATGCTTCATTTAAATGTAATAAGAAATAATAAATTCCCAAAACATTTTTAGATTTCCATGTAATAGACCTGTTATTCTAAATGTATGGATTAAAATCATTGGAAGGTTATATCGTGTCTGAATCTGAACGTGCACGTAGTACGTACATATTACGGCCACGACCAAAGTGACCCGTCGAGATACTAGGGCGGCAGGGACTCGCTCGCTGTATAGTGTATGTACGCACTTTACGTTTTTAAATTATAAAAGCTCTCATTGTTTTTATTGCAATTTAGCAATAATAATGAATAATATTAATAGATATTAACAATTATATAATAACATTAAATCAACTTTACGTTAATTCAATACCAATTTCTGTAATAACTTTATATGGTAGTAATACCTTTATATGCTGGTAGTTGACACAGTAGCTCAGAGGTAGATATGCCGCTCGGAAAGCGGAAGGTCCAGGGTTTGATTTCCAGCCGGGGCGATAATCTTCTCTATATGGATTTGCATTCATAATATAATTAAGTGTAAAACATTAATTAAACAAAATAAATTAACCTTTATTTAGAAGTTATAACTTTATATAATTATTTCAAATAATTAGAAATATTGCATGTGCTAATATCTATAACATTTTAATAGAACCACTGAAAACGCAAAATCATTTCCCACGGCCATTTCCATGTACAGTTTAGCGATTATTAGTAATGAGTCATTTTCATAGTTACTAGACTGCTTGAAATGTGTAATCTTTTATAGTATTTGTATACATTTATTTTATAATAAATCAGTTTATTTATAATGGAACTTTTCTGCTTTTAGAAGCAGAAAACTTATCAATAATATTTTCAAAACGTTTTTGCGCAATGTTATTTTCAATAAACATTAGTGATAAATTTTTTAAATGACTTTGTACAAGATTATTTTTTAAATAATTTTTTACACGTTTAAGAACGGAGAAAGATCGTTCTCTAATAATTGCATTACATATCGGTAATGTTAAGATTTTTTAAAAATTGTTTCAACATTGGGAACTGTTGACAATAATTAACAAATGACATTAAGGAATTTCACGTTCATCGCGGTTTCTGACGACCGCGCAGGGCTTGCTAGGAGCCTTTGAAAGCCAGCATTCGGAGCGACAGGGATGATACATCCCTTGCAGTAGTCTTGCTTAAACCTCGATAGTACTATTGATAGTATTCGATAGTTTGAACTATCGAAAGCTATCGATAGTTCTAATGACTATCGAGTAAATTTTTCGATAGTATTAAATTACGTCATTATTAATAAAAACCTCTTTTTAATTACTTTTAAACTGATATTTTTTGTGAAAGAATATCAGTTTTTGTTGATATTTATGATTTGTTTAAAAGCGTGTTCTGGAAACACACCAAATAACACTTTCTCGACAAGAATGGAATGTAATGCGCTTTTCTCAATAAGATAGGAAAGGAATGAATACAATCTTCGAATGCGCCAGCGCCAAGGCAGCCAATTAAATTACACGAACCGAATAAACTAGTTATTTAGTCGCTTTGTCTTTTTCTGAAACATTATAATGGTGTTATGGTGTCTCGTCAGTCCCGTCTGAGAGAGTCTTCTCTGCAGCAGGACAAATAATTTCCAGTCGACGATCTAATTTGAAACCCGAGAAATTCAATATCATGATTTCCTTACGCCAAAATAGTTGGCTCCTGTGAATTTTAAACATAGATTTAATGTAGATTTAATATTAAATGTGTTTCAATTAAAAGTTTATTTTTGTTACTTGATCCATAAATTTATTGTAATTTTTGCTAAAATAAAATAAATGTTTCGCCAGCATTCAAAATATTGCATTTTTCAGTTAAATAACCTGAAAATGGTAGTTTTCTTGAGTGTTCTACCGTTTCTAAACCGATATTACGGTAAAAAGAAGGAAATTTTTTAATTTGTCGATATATCGATAGTATTCGATGTTTTTTTCCTGAAACTATCGATAGCCCGATAGTACAAACTATCGAGGTTTAAGCAAGCCTACCTTGCAGGTCTGCTGCGAAATAGGATATTCCGTTACAAGATTTTACCTTTCGCTCTGAATGCTTGCCTTTTCGCAAGAAACACTATTTGCGCCTGAATACCCCAGTAAGCAGACTGACGTCATTTTAACGTCGATTATTGGTTAGCCATTACGTCATTTTCACCTTTACAGTGACGTTATAATCATGTTAATAAGACGGGTAAATGTCACAGCCCAAAGACGTCATTTTACGACGTAATAAAGACGTTGTTTTATGACGCAAACTAAATTTAAATGACGTTTTATTGATGTCTTATGAACTTATTTAGTTCTACTTCTGCAAATAAAACACCTTAATTTGAAAAAAAGAGATTTATTATTTAAAATTCTGCAACAAATATAATCACTATTATACTTATATCGTATGGCGGCCATAAAACGTTTGTTGCTTTCGAGGCGTCAGCCAACGGGTGTATAGTTCCTCCGTCCTTTTCGTTAAATTGTATGAAATGCCATCATAATTTGTTTTACCAAAACCGACACAAAAACTGCAAGAAATGCCGAGAAATAATGAATACCACAAACATACATTTTGATAATGAAATATGTACACATCAAGCAATTAAAAGGAAATCAACATCAACCAACTTTTTGCACGTATTCGGTTCCTCCTTCGTTGCGTTGTTTTTCACGATCTTTACCGATACCGGTCACGTGCTGCTGGAACACTCGGAGTTTGAATTTTTGAAACATATGCACCACATCTGTTTATTTTGTTTATGAAAATTATTGAGCCTGCAACAATAATAAATCTAAATATCAAGTAATATTTTAGCGCTAAGTGTGCAAGATATTTTTAGGTTTATTTTATTTATTCAAATTCAATGAATATATCTATTAATTATAAATTTATTGTAAGAATTTTGTAAAGAATTTCCAGCAAAATTTCCACAAATTTCGTACATGTAAAATGGTCATACTTACATTTTAAGGAAATTTGTTGACGTCATTGAGACGTCGTAACTTTACATTCGTCATACTGGTATGACGTCATTATAACATTATAATTGGGCTTTCGTCATATGCGACCAAACATGTCTAAAAAATCATGTAAATAAGACGGCACTCTGCTTACTGAGAACTGTTGTTCTCACATGTCTCACTCTTTGCAACAAAGTGAGTTCCCATGTCAATAATTTTTATTTGTCGAGTGTCCACTATGATCCTGGGGAAGGGTCTTCTGCGGGCCCCCCTGGCTTGTGGGGCCTGAAGCGACCGCTTCCAACGCTTGTGCGTAAATCCGCCACTGGATTAGTGTATCTCGGCACTGTATCTCTCCATTCTTTCCGGTATGCTGTCAGTCTTTTCTCTATATTCAATTCTCTATAACTGGAGCAGCCTAAGTCTTCTTTTATTTGGAGTATAAATTGCAATCTAGGTCTAGCTAGGGCTTCTTTCCTTCGATCATACTTTCTATATAATTTTTAGATAATACCCGAATGCCATATAGTATGTCCTATTAATCTATCTCTGCTTCTCGTGGTGTTCTTCATTAACTTTCTTTCTTCTTGTACTTTTTCTAGTATTTCATTGTTCGATAGTCGGTCAATCCATCTCGCTTTTAGCATCCTTCTAGTATAGCACCACAATTTAAAAGACTGTATACGTCTATTTTCACTCTTTGCTATTGCCTAGATTTCAGACCCGTATAGCGCAACACTCCATACGAATGTGTGTAAAAGTTTACTAGTATTGAGTTGATTCTATACCATTTAGATGCAGCATTCAATTAGTTCAAAAAAGTTCCAGACTCCATCTTCTTCCTGGAACACTTCCTCTACCTCCTTACTACAAAATCTGTAAAGACATGATAAATTTCTAAATACACTCTCCGACATGAGTCTGACATCGCTTTTGAGTTATACTTATCGTATAAACCAAATTCTATATAAGGGTAATGCCTTATGAGACAAATCTACCGAAACGATTGTTCTTAAAACTTAAGTAGATTTCATCAGCTCGTATGTCTAAAACATATTTATTTTTAGTAATGACTGCCACAGTGAGATTGCATCATTCCATTAATACCTACTTGTAATACTTCTAATTATCGCTTTATTTCGTAGATTGTGCATTAACATTATGTGTTTACATCATATGCTGTGGTAATTCAACTGCTACAAAACCCAAAAGAGCATTTGTAATTTGCGAAATATGAAATTATACTTACTTCTACTGTGGCTGTCATGTAGTTATTAAGTGTTTCTAGTCTAAGAATTGGGGCATTAGTAAACATTGCGTTAACTCAGTATAATTTTCTAAATTTTATTATACTATGTTTGATATTTTGGTTTCCTAGTTCCTACTGTAACATATTTTTGGCATATTTATGTACATTATATCCAAATATGTATGTACAAATGCCAATAAATTAATAAAGTATTACACAATATGAAATGATAATGATACTGACATGACGTATAACCTAAGAATTAATGACTGCAGTCTGACTACAAACCATTTTTGTTGCAAAATGACCGTCAGTGTGCGCCACTTAATGTAGGAATCTGTAATTTTCGACGAACAAAAAGCTCGTCTCTGAATTCGTGAAGTCTGTCTGTCTGTCTGTCGGTCTGTCTGTCGCCGTTTTCCCTGTTGACTTTTTGAATTTTTTTCTTTTTGGAATCTTATAGTACATCAAATTCTAAGAAACTTTTGGTTGAAACATTTTTTGCTAATTATTCGATATACCGACCCCTATCATACATGCATACATACGGAAATACCAAGTGCTACGGATTTTCGTTCGAAAAACGTCATAAAAACAGGTAAAAATTATAAAATATTCTTATCAGATGACAGAAACACCATTTTTAGGCCATTTTCATGTAAATACACCCAACTTTTTTACTAACTGTAACCTAACATCATAACATTCTAACCTTAAAATAGCCATTTTAACCTTGTTTTTCTTATTAATTAACGGCGACCGGCGCGATGTTTTTTCGGATTATTGTTCTTTAAGTTATCCTATACTACTCAGTATAATTGGTTTACCTGGGTTCTGAAGGGTCGGTATATCGAATAATTAATCATTTTTTTGTATCTCTTCGGGAAAGTGGTCAAAATGACCACCGAGAATTTCGGTAAATTTTTGAAAAATGAAAGATTTTGTATTTTTTAAAATTTACGAAAAAATAAACATTTTTAGCAACAAAAAAATTCGAAAAATTTTAGGACTTAGAATTTTAGTTTTTATGACAACTAATGTGTTACGTCAACATTAGTTTTCAAAAATAATAGCTATTTATGTAACAAGTACATAATGTAGGACATTATAGACAAGCCCAAAAAGGGCGAGTCTATAAGGTCCGATTATGTAAGAGTTGCATACAAAGCTTTATGTTCGATTCCTAAAATTGGCTAATTATCAAAAAAAAATCAGTTTATAAATTTGACATCTATTCTTGACATAAGAAAATTTGACATGTAATATACAGTTGTCATACTTTATTTTACTACTATATACTTTATTTTACTACTACCACTTTATTTTACGAGTACAATAATAAGCCAGTTCACTGCCGCAAAACAATACAATAAACAGTACTTTATAATGCAATCGGACATAAATTAGTTTATTAAGTATACAGTTGTTTTTGTTCGTCATGGCTAGGTATAGGATTTGTATGCACTTAAAAATGCTGAAATATGCATGCACTTATGCACTATAAAAACGTGAAATATGCACTAAATATGCACTTAAAAATCATGAAATATGCGTTTATTAGAAATTTTTAATAAATAAATGCACTTCATTATTAAAAAAACACCTGTTTAGCGTTATTTACATTTTATTTACAGAAATTATTTTAATTAGACGTCCTATACAATAATTTAATTAATTATATTTTCTAAACATAGAGCGTTACAGGTCACAATGACGTACATTTTTAAATTTTCAAAAGTAAACATATGCCTATTATCCCTAAATATTGTTTTATATTTTGAGAAACTCCGTTCCACATCGCAAAACGTAATTGTGGCATACTTAAAATTGTTTTTTTAGGCGACCACGTATGAAAGTAATTAATATCGAGACATCAGCCTACTATTGAAAGTTGTTGTTTTCGTATACTAGCACGATATAATATCGCACGGTCATATCGTAACGGTACGAATTTATTCACATAATCCAAACGGCTTTGCTTTGTTTGTTACTATGACTACGATGAAGTGCATTTTTACAAACAATGATTGTTTGTAATTATTTAACATTTAAATCGCTTTAAAAGTTAATTTATTTGCTAATATATCAATTCAAACAATTCATTGAAGTGTAAAAACGTGTAAATAAGTGTAAATACGTGTAAATGATGGAAAGTTACGATGAAGTTAATTCAGACTTGGACTGCACTCCGCCAGAAATTTTAGAAGCCGCAAAAGAAAATACTTTGGACCTTTTACCGGCAAAATCAAAAAAGCGGTATGAATTTGCGTACAATCAATTTATGAACTGGCGCAAACAAAAGCAAATTAATTCATCTTTTTCTGAAAATGTCTTTATGGCACATTTTGGTGAACTATCGACAAAAATTGCACCGAACACGTTATGGACTCAATATTCAATGTTAAAAAGCACTGTTAGCATTCACCACGATGTAGACATAACACAATACGTTAAATTAAGAGCTTTTATAAAACGCAAATCGGATGGATACAAACCCAAAAAATCCAAAACTCTGACAACTGAAGAAATAAATAGATACCTTCATGAAGCACCAGATGACACACATCTTTTACAAAAGGTAAGTTTATAGTTATTTCCATTTACCAATCATTGTATTTACGAATTTACGTTTAGATTTGTTTCTAATATTACCAATTTTCATGTTAAATTTTATTATTCTTGTTCTAGATAGTGTTAATAGTTGGAATTTGTGGCGCCTGTCGAAAACATGAATTGGTACAACTAACGGTCGATAATATAAAAGATCTAGGCTCTGCTGTGCTCATTCAAATCCCTGACAGGAAAACGAAAAGAGAGCGATCTTTCACTATTACTGGAGAATTTTACAAATTTTACAAGAAAAGCGTTTTTTCTTGAACTATCAAAATAAAAAATGCACTAAACAAGTCGTTGGAATTAATAAAGTTGGGAATACTCCTAGAAAAATCGCTACTTATCTCGGTTTGCAAGAACCAGAATTATACACTGGTCATTGTTATAGACGCTCCTCTGCTACGATTCTGGTAGACGTACCAGAATCGTAGCAGAGGAGCGTCTATAACAATGACCAGTGTATAATTCTGGTTCTTGCAAACCGAGATAAGTAGCGATTTTTCTAGGAGTATTCCCAACTTTATTAATTCCAACGACTTGTTTAGTGCATTTTTTATTTTGATAGTTCAAGAAAAAACGCTTTTCAGTTAAATTTGATGGTCTCAGAGCCGCATATTTCTTGTAAAATTTGTAAAATTCTCCAGTAATAGTGAAAGATCGCTCTCTTTTCGTTTTCCTGTCAGGGATTTGAATGAGCACAGCAGAGCCTAGATCTTTTATATTATCGACCGTTAGTTGTACCAATTCATGTTTTCGACAGTCGCCACAAATTCCAACTATTAACACTATCTAGAACAAGAATAATAAAATTTAACATGAAAATTGGTAATATTAGAAACAAATCTAAACGTAAATTCGTAAATACAATGATTGGTAAATGGAAATAACTATAAACTTACTTTTTGTAAAAGATGTGTGTCATCTGGTGCTTCATGAAGGTATCTATTTATTTCTTCAGTTGTCAGAGTTTTGGATTTTTTGGGTTTGTATCCATCCGATTTGCGGTTTATAAAAGCTCTGGAGGTGATATCACTACCCTCAAACGTCATGGGGGTTGGAAGTCTACTTCTGTAGCAGAGGGCTACATTGAAGAATCGGTGCAAAAGAAAATAAAGATAGCTGATACAATAGTTAACTCAATAGAAAATTCTGCGTCTTCATCATCGTCATTACCGAACACGATAGAACCAGTCCGTGAACCAGAACTAATTAATTAAATGCAGATGCCACACCATCAGATACAAAAAAGCAAATAGAACAAACTCTTCAAGCTTCCCAACATCCCATCATTTTTTATCATTGTACTAATAATAATATAACAATAAATTTTGTAAATGAAATAAATAAAAACAATTCTTAAAAATTAAATTTATTTTATGTGGTCGCCTAAAAAATAGTGTTCATAACTCTTTTGAAAGTGTTATATCGTCTGCTCGTGAGATTTCTGCACTCGCTATCGCTCGTGCATCAACATTCTCACTCGCACGATATAACCAACTTTCGACACTCGTTATGAAAATAACTATTACACTACTTGCTCTAGAAGTCAACATTATTAGTATACTTTCGATCCTGAGTAGTTAAATTTCGTTACCTAGGAAAATAACAAACAATTATCTACTACTAGTAAATAATTATTATCTACTACTAGTAGATAATAATAGAACGAATAGAATAGAATAGAATAGACTTTATTGAAATTGAAATTAACATTAACAGCATTAAAAAACTTAATAAGTACATGAGATTTTACATAGACAATAAAATTAAACAACAAAGCAAAATCACCCGTAGTAAATTAATGTACATAAAAAGACGATATTTTTAAAAGCTGAAGGTTACACACCACATGACTGCAATAACAGTCGCGCGTGGTTTTTTAAGAAAAAAATCATTTTGAAAAGTGGCCGAAGTTTGCAAGCTTAGATAAGTAAAGTTAGCAGGTAAGTTTAATACGTGAGATTTAAAATTTCTGATTGAAAGTTAAAAAAGCATCGGGGAAAAGAAACAATTTATTCTGGATTTATACACACAAAAAAATAATTAGTTGATCCAAATAGAAGACGTTTAAAGCAAGCTTATAATAAGTTCATATATAACCAAGTATATCTTAACATTCTTCTAAATAAATCTGTACATTAAATTTTAAGGCAATAATATAACTGAACTAAATATAAGAAGTACTTAAATTTAATTGTTTAAATACATTTGGTTTAAACAGTTGCGTATTGCATTTTCTGTTACACTTTAGTATTTACACTAAAGCGTTCTATTAGTTGATATAAATTTCTGATAACTTTAAATTAACCTTCTTTAATGATTAAATGTGTGTTGCATTGCTTGAATTTACCTTTTTAAAGAATTAATGTAAGATTATTACAATCTTCATGCAAGTTGAATGAATGCTTAAACTTACCTTATCAAAGAATCAAGTTTACAATTCTTATATTGTTTATTTAGGCATATTAAATATTTCAGTTTCCTTTATGGATATGCCATTTGTAGAAAATTATATAGGAAACAGGAATTTGTATGTGAAACTGTGTAATATAAAAAATTGGAATGCCAGTTAATTAATATCCAAAATGCCTTAATAAATGATTTGTAAAGAATTAAACGTTTTATCAGAAGCATATCAGTTACATTTTTAAATACATTTTTCTATTTATTGGAAAAAGGCAATTTTCACAAATTTTGTAAAATCTTCCAATCGATTCTATCCATCCGCTAATGGATAGAAACTTTACTTCCAAAAATATAACTGTTATTGCTTCTGATAAGACTTAACTGTCGGCAAATTATTCAACATTTTGATATTAAATTAATATTAATTTCAATTTTTAATATACAATTTTACATTAAAAGATACTTGTTCCTAAATAATTTCTACACATGGTACATTTGTTTGGTATTCTTTATGTTAATGTAATTAAAAGACATACATAATGTAAAGATATTTTATTAAAGCATAAACTTAACAAACAATTTAACAAAAAAAATAAGAGATTCTATATAAAATGCCACATTTTCCTTTAAATACATCCTAAAGTATTATTATTAGGTATCACTGAGAAAGGTATTTAGTAGAACCAATTAAATTTATTTAATTCAACTAAATATTTAGTTAAATAAACTAAATTTTATTTGATTTAACTAAATATTTAACTGAATTAATTGATCCAAGTAAATGTTTTTCTCATTGATAATAAAACAAAACATTGTATTGACACATACAATTTGTCTATTAAGAACGAACAAAAGTCGTTATAAATATACATATACATTTATACATAAATAATTTGTGGTGTTGTAGAAGAAATATCGTTTAATAATATAAATATACTTATTTTCACTATAAAGGGTATCATGTTTAACTATAAAAGATCTCAGAAAAAAAACTGATTTAGAATCTTTAGCAATTAAAACATATTTACACATTACATATTATATTATACAAAATGTAGGAAAAAATATACAAAATTTCTTGTCATCGTAAAATAGCACGCTCTTACAATAACAATGATAATGATTCCAGGTGATACAGGAAAATAATAATTAAAAATATCAATTTCTTTTCAATATGATCATTTCGGATATTTCTTATTTAATAAATCCTTCTTCAGTTGAAATTACATTATAATAGTTAAAAAAGTTTGTTGTTTATAAGATTAAATTATTTTAAATGTTTTAATATTTTGTGGTGGATTAAACACACCACTTGATTTTTGTTATTCCATCGCTAAGTAACAGTTGTTATTGTTTTTATTTAAAATGAATTTATAATTATTTGATCTGAACTATATTTTTTCGAATATGTGTTCTTATTGAAAAAAGTTTTAAGTGTAACTATTAGAACGTAATTTCAACTGAAGAAGGATTTATTAAATAAAAATAATCCAAAATAATCATATTGAAAACAAATTGATATTTAATATTAACAATAAAAACGACTCGTTACTAATTACTCTTAACTGATTCCATTTATTTCATAAGTAAAGTAGTAAGTTTTACAAGTAAAATATTGATACTATTACACCGAGAAAAGCATTTATTAGGACCAATTAAATTTATTTAATTCAACTAAATATTTAGTTAAATAAACTAAATTTTATTTGATTTAACTAAATATTTAGTTGAATTAAATAAATTTAATCGGGCCAACTAAATACTTTTCGCAGTGTAGCATGAAACAATAACCGTTTTATTTAAATACACAGTTTAGTTCAAAACAAAGAAAGTTTGTCTTAACTAAACAGAAAATTTATTACAACGATACAGTGTGTTTCATCAAAACTATTCAACCTTTCAATCAATCGTTACGTTACTAGCATTAAATAATTGTATTTACTTAATCCAAGACTTAATTTTTTTATTGAACTGTTTCTGAATTGGTTGATTCAAGTAGTCATACTCTTGGTACGTAAAATATTTATTTGTATTTACTACAAGAAAATATTATTCGCATTCTTAATATACATTTATTTGCGTATATATAAAACAGATTGTTTTGTTTGTAGTTAAATTTATTTGACTAATGCAACTTTTTCTGTGCATGATATCAATACTTAAATTTTTGAAAATATGAAATTTTCAATTCATGTCAAACAATATGGCTGACACATGAGACCTATTCTATTGCTTAAATGACTATTTTAATCACATATTCCACAAACTAACCACTTTGTCTAAACACTTCACTTTCACTAAAAACTTTTACACCTTTTTGTCGAGTCCCATCAAAGTCAGATCGGACGATGCAAGATTATTAATTAATCTATGCATGCAGGAGTGAAAACACGCTTCATCTACAAACGCATCTAGTGTATGCTTCGAACGACGCATGTCATAATCATCACGTGATTGGCCAATTTCAACAATGGTATGACTGAAACGATTTGATAGTTTCTTTGGAACAATCCTTTGAAAAGATTGGCTTTTTGTAATGTTAATTTAATTATTAGTATAAATTGCAGCAATGCAATATATTAGTTAACATAATATTTCCAAAAGAATTAATTTTCCCTCTTTATAAATAGTTCAGTTAACTGTATAAACTTTATGAAATAAATAAAGATTATTAAAAGTTTCACAGTTTTATTAAAATATAACCTGACAATATTGTTTCAACAGCTATGCTGTCATTATCAAAGGTAATATAATTATAAACAAACACGTCGCTAAGGTAGATACAAAATAGGTAACTAGATAAAATAATAATAATAATCAGAATTAAATATCTAATACTTCCAGTAACGGAGAATTACTGAGCTCAAGTTGTTCATTCATTAAAGGTACCCTGAGTTTGTGTTTGTATATCTCAAAGGCTTCTAAAATGTCTAATTTGCGTTTGTTATTACAAAAAATGTAGGAATTTAATATTATTTTGAGGAGTCATTGTGTGATTTTGTTCTAAAAGGTGTTTGGCGTAATTCGATTTTTCAGGATGTTTATTTTTGTAATGACGTACGTGTTCTTTATATCTTATGTCAAAATTTCGAAGTGTTTGTCCAATATATACCGAACTACAAAAAGAACAATTTAAACTGTAAATGCCCGATTTCATGATATCATGTGTTCTGTCTTTAGCATTAAATAAAAATGAAAAAGTGTTAGTGTTGGTTTTAAATGTTATTTTATAATTGTTGGTTTTTCTTAGTATATGTGCAATTCTTTCTGATATTTTATAATTGTTGTACCACGTAGACACGGCCATTCGTGACGGGTATCTTGGAATACGTTCTGCTTGGTTCGGACATCTTGTATCCCTACCCCAGGCGTTTAATGTCATACGTACCTTGCTATCTCTGTCTCTCTCTCTCTCTCTCTCTCTCTCTCTCTCTCTCTCTCTCTCTCTCTCTTCTATTAGAGGACGCATTAAAAAGCCTTCTCTCTCGATGTCTCCTCTCTCACTCTCTTGCTCTTTCACTCTCTCCTTATCACCTATTAGAGGACGCATTAAAGAGCCTTCTCTCTCTCACTCTCTATCCCTTCATCCTCATGCTAGTAAATGAAACAGTAATGGATAGAAGTAACCGTTACGTCTACTGTTCTGGGACTGGTTCTGACGGCTTTGTTATTCAAAAAAGACGTAAAAGCATACGATGTTTACTAAATTAAATGTGGGTTGATTACGAGAAGTCTCAGTACCGTCTACGATTATGTCCGAGAACATCCGACGAACTGTATAAATCTCATGACGTATTGAAATATGTACATCATTGCGCTATGAAGATCTCAGCTATAAATACTGTGTATTCTGTTCATGCGTGACAGTTATTTGTCATACTTCATCATGAACACAATAGACCTCTTCGGTAGAGCTATGATGAGTATGACAGATGAAGCAATGGCTGCAACAAAACGTGGACGGAGAGGTTATGGTTTCAAATTAACACCAGAGGGTAATTTCGATGTTGAGAACCGACGTATAACTAATGTAGGCGCTCCTATCAACGATAACGATCTTGTCACGAAGCGTTCTGTACTAATGTTATCAGATAGCGATGAAGGTGTAATTGATGTTAAGAAAAGAAGACTAGTACATGTTAAAGGACCGCTTGACGACTACGATGTTTGCACGAAAAAGTATACCGACGAGCTGGTGGACGATGTTGAAAGAAAATTACTCTCTAATTGTTTGAGACGACGAGAGGATAAAGGACAGGGGTCGTACTATGATGCTAAAGATGGAAGAATTTGTAATATAGGGGAGCCTCTAGAGGATAAAGATGTAATCTCTAGGCAGTATTTTAACAAACGAGCTATGCATACAAACGATCAAATGCAGTTTAATGCAGATGGTAAACGTATTGTTTCAGTAAGTTACCCTATAGATGGCACGGATGTCACTTCTAAAGCTTATGTAGATGCTCAATTCGACTCTGCTGTACAAACCTTCATTACAATGACTACCGACACTCAGAACACTATTAAAGATCTAAAGCAAAAGGTAACAAAGGTTGACATTGAAACTAGTAAACTTAACAGTTTGCTAACAACGTTGGAAAAAGAAACAAAGAGAAATCTCCTAATAACGAATGATGAGGTGGAAACTAATCGTTCGAGTGTGCTGACAAAGATAGAAGAAACGAATAATACCCTAGATAGTAATTATAAAAAATTATTAGATAAGTACAAGCGCTCGAGGATACTCAAAAAGTTATGCGATCATCGTTTGATGCCCTAATAGCCGAACCTGCAACACGTACGAACTCTTACAACATAAAGAGAGTGTACAACGCCGACTAATAACGGAATTTACTACTACTACTATCGGTTGACCTAATCATATTTACACCATTTTTATTCTAGTTTTAAGTGTATTATATCAAATGTCTGATTAGCGCAGATAGGAAATGTGGTGAGCCTTACGGGAATGCTGCGCAAATGCTTAGTTTGCTTATATCTACGCTAATCAGTTATTTTTTTCTTAGCCTAAATGTATCGTTGAAGAAATAAAAATGTATTTAAACAAAGTTTTAGTTTTACTAATATCAATAACTCTCCAAACATAGCGATTTGTAGTAGCAGCAGCAGCAACACATCGATATGGTAAAGAAAGTAAGTTTCGCCGACTCACGCGTGAATAATATACATCATATGATCGTATGGGAGTATGCATACAGACAGGCGAGAAAGGGAGACTGGCAAACATTAGCTCTGGACAGATACCGTTTTCAAACAAGAATACATAATGTTGAAAAGCATCTGTGTAAAATTCTACGAGTTGATCATAGAGACTTTATCTATACGCAGAGATTTCAGAACACAGATTAGTCCGGCGGCGACGGCTACCGAGTATAAATACAGGTACAAGCAGTCTCTTCTCTCAGTACCAGATGTTAGTTCACGAGGGTAACGGCTTTGTTAACAAACTCATAGACAAGCTGCCTATTGAACTACATCTTCCTTCCTATCAGTACTGTGGACCTGGTACTAAATTATCTAAAAGATTACAACGTGGCGATAAAGGTATAAATCCTTTGGACCAGGCGTGTATACAGCACGACATCTCGTACGCTCAAAGCTCCGATTTGAACAGTAGACACCAGGCAGATCGTGTATTAGAAGAAGCCGCTTGGAAGCGTGTTAAGGCTAAAGACTCTAAATTAGGGGGAAAAGCATCAGCTCTGTTTGTAACCGGTATAATGAAGGCTAAAAGAAAGTTGGGAATGGGCGTAAAGACAAACAAACTGTCGGCGAAAAAGGGTCTCGCTAGAAAGATGATGAAGAAAACTGTCACTTTCAAAGGAGGCGTTTTAAAGAAGCTTGTTGGTGTAGTGAATCGTGCAAGCAAAAGACTCACGGGTAAAGACTTAATACATCATGCCCTGAGCACTGCCAGAAGAATCATTCAAAACGTGGGCGGTCGAAAAAACGTTAAAGTACCCCGAATAATTCCTGTGCCTACAGCTACAGGGGGTGTTTTACCACTCATACCAATTTTTGCTGGCCTCTCGGCTATCGGTGCAATTATAGGAGGCGCTTCGGGCGTAGCAAAAGCTGTTAACACTGCTAATAGTAATAAGAGACAGCTAGAAGAAACTACACGTCATAATAAAAGTATGGAAGCTATCGCTTTAGGCGGTAAGAACGGGAACGCCCTTTACCTGAAGCCGTATAGAGCTGGCGGAGCTGCATTGTACTTAAAACCATATATCAGGCGGTCAAAAACTGAATAACTTGCCTCGGAGACCACTTACAGACCTAGATATAATAAAACATGCTAAAGACATTCCCTATTTTAGAGGTGTCTATATGAGAACAAGTCTACCTGCAACGAAACCTTTGCAATTCGAAAGAGCTATTGTTAATCTTGACGACGCTGGAGGACCGGGTACTCCATTGGGTTGCCTATAGAAAGGATCGAAACGTGGTTTTGTACTATGACCCCTTCGGAGACCTGAGACCACCAGCTGAACTTGTGAAATATTTAGGGCCTCGCTGCGCCGTATACTACAACGTAGCCCAAGAACAAAAGTTCAATACATACAACTGCGGACATCTGTGTCTACGATTTTTGTATAAAAGAGAGGTGAAAGTGTAAATCGGTTAAGTATGGCTAGGACCATCACGGTGTACGGTACAGGAAACAGGCTTTCTACGGATCGTATTTATCCACCTATAACACTAGATCACGTGCGTTACGAATACTCACTAGGTTTAGTCGGCTTATATACAAGTCACACGATACGGAATATATACCCAGGCAAAAATAAATTTTATTACGGAGAAAAGGCGACAACTATTGAACCGGGTAGCTACGAGTTGGCTGAAATCGTTAACTATATAAAGAATCAAATTAGTGGCGATCCCGAAGAGGGAGATCTACTACTACAAATCAAAGCTAACACTAATACGGGAAAGTGTGAGATTGAATCAGCTACCGAGTTGATTGATTTTACCAAACCCGATAACATAGGATCACTACTAGAATTTAAGAAGCGCGTGCTAGAACCCGGTAGTAGACACGTATCAGATCGAGTTGTCGATATACTTTCAACTCCAAACATCTTTGTAGACACGAATATTACAGGCGGCTCATATAGAAACAATCAAGCAGGTCATACAATCTTCGAATTTGGTGTTTGCGTACCACCCGGTTATCTGATTGAAAAGGAGCCATCGCATGTGATTTACTTTCCCATCACTGTCACCGAGATCGACAACATTACCATTAGACTGGTAGACGCGAGAGGAGAGTTGATAAATTTGTCTGAAGACACTTTCACGAGCATCAGGCTGGAACTTAAAATTGAAAAATGGGAATAAACTTTAGCTATAAAAACATCAGCATATGTCCATCAAAGGTCATTCACCGTCGAACATCGGCACGTGCAGACCTTCGATTAAAACTAACTAAAGCTCGTCGCTTTTTCTTGAATCTTTAGGCTTTAAAGTACGAGAACAGCAGCAGCATCATGTCAAAACGAAGTAAAATGCATATTAACACCGACACCTTTACCATTGATAAATTAAACATATTTGGGAAGCCTCGCGTCGATACAGATATAATAAAAGAGGATTTTTATACCTATCTGCCGTTTACGCTAAATGCCAATCATTCCGACACCATTAGAATCAGCATACAAAATTCCGATAACGTTTTAGCTTTGTATGACAGCTATGTACTTGTTAAAGGTAGCATAACGCGTGCAGAAAACAAGCAATTCCTTCTGGTAAACAATTTTGCCCACTTTCTGTTTGATGAAATTCAACTAATATTAGGCACAAACCAGCTCATAGATGTCTGTAAACAGCCCGGCATTACAAGCACTATAAAAGGTCTCGTTTCACACGGCGCCGAGGATAGAGCTTTAACCAGCACTGCATGGAACTTAGGGATTACTAGCGATAATGATTTGTTACATAACCAGGGGAATAACGTCTTTCATTTCACGTGTAGAATACCATTAAAAGATATCTTTGGATTTGCAGACGATTATAAAAAATTAATACCTCATATGAGTTGTCAGCTAGTTTTAATTCGAGCCAAGAACGATTTTAATTGCTATAAAAGCGACGCAGGTGATGCAGGTACCAATGTAGATATCAAGATTGATACGCTTTCGTGGGAAGTTCCGCATATACTGTTATCAGATGAAAGCAAAGTGAACCTTGTAGAGAGTTTAAGAGATAATTCTTCTATTATCGCTCCGTTTAGACGTTGGGAATTACACGAGTTACCCTCGTTGGAAACTACTAAAAATCAGGTTTGGCGCGTAAAGAACTCCAATGATCTAGAGAAACCGCGCTGGATCTTAGTAGTTTTACAAGACGAGCGTCAGCTGGGTATAAGAACGGGTAACCCGACTACATTTACTCATTCGAACTTGGTCGACGTTAAGTTGTATTTAAATTCGCAAGTGTTCCCGCATCAGCGTTTAAATCTCGATTTCGACCGTATGGACTACATTCCTGCGTATCTGAATTATATTCGTTTTCGTGAGAACTACTATGACGGTATAGGTAGAGGTGCGGCTGAGAGCTGTTTACTCAGCTACAAATCGTTTGAAACGTATCCCATTTTTGTTATTGACTGTTCAAGACAGGTAGAGAGTTTTAAGGATTCCACTGTCGATATTAGACTAGAGCTCGAGTCTTCAGCCGCATTTACGAACACAACTAAGGCGTATTGTTTGATCCTTCACGACGCATTAATCGAGTATAATCCGTTTAACGAGACCGTGACTAGACACGTACGCATACCGTAATGATGAAGGTTGTTAAACAAAATAAGTCACTAAACATATGTAACCTAGACGACGACTGCGGTGATACATCTTTACAACGACGATCAGGCGAGGATGTTAGGAAACATGGCGACCTGTTACCTGTATCATGTAGAGCAATATTGAGCGGTCCATCTTCCTGCGGTAAAACTAATGCTATGTTAGGTTTACTTATTAGCGAAAACGGATTAAAATTTGAAAATATCTACCTGTACGCCAAGTCTTTATTTCAGCCTAAATATGAATTCTTAAGACGTGTTATGAAACCACTTACGGGTATGGGATATCATGAGTTTAGCGAAAACGATGACGTAATCAGCTCCAAGGTACCTGTTGTTGCTTTACGTTCAACGGACGATTGATGTATTGGTTTTCCATGCTTGCGTTTGGTTCCGCTATCTTCAAGTACGAAGCTTCCTTTATGGAATTTGTATGGACCTCATTTGAAACTTATTCTATTGAATAACCGCTTTAAGCGGATTTGATTGCGGAGATTTTCTTTTAAAGGCGTCTTCAATTTCAGCCTTTTTTTATATACAATACAATACAATATTTATTCAATACAATACGATACAATACCATATTCATTAAGAACTACTGTCGAGTGGACTGGTTCCCTTCTTTCTTTCGTACTGGATCCTGCAGCAACCAACACGGTTCATAATTTTTGGTGTAATAGCAGACTCGCTGATCCAAATAGTGCTGTTGTAATAAGTAAGATCTTTCCTTATTACATGTTAATTACCGTTGATATATTGATGATTACATCTGAAATATTAATTTAGTGTAATTTGTATAAGTTGTTTTGGCGACGAATTCTCGTGTCAGTTATCGCCCGTATCTGCACGTGTCATCACTCAAGGTGAAATATTTTTGTCAACGGAACGCAAATATTTTGAACTTTTACTACAGAAATTATCTTTTGGAAATTTATCTTTAAACACTTTATTAACTGAAAGAATCAATGCTTAGTCGAATTAGTGTTTATAGATTAATGAACTAATTAATTATTTGAGGTTTATTACTATATTTATGAATTGTTATATGTAGGATTATCTATTAGATTTTTCATTTTTTTCTTTGCCTTTTGGGGTTATTAATTCAATTTTATATATATTTTCAACTGTTTTGATTTATGATTATCACGTTTATTCATTTTATGCAATTGTTAGGGGTACAGCAAGAATACTCTTTGTATTAAATCACCGAATGGGTTTATTGTAACAAAAGAGGCCTAAATCTAGATTTTTCTCCTTCTGAAATAATTTTTGTTTTTCATTTAATCGACGAAGTTACTTGCCGACTCCGAAATATTTAACCTTTTATTTTATTAGGGTCATATTATTTGGAGTTTAATTATATCCTGTTGGTTTTTATGTTTTGCATATTACTGTATGTAGTTATATCTTTATCTTTTCTCTTTTGCAATATAAACAGTGTCAAGCGTGAATTGAGTTTGTTTTACCCACCCCATGCTATATTATGTTGTTTAGTTTTTCTTTATTTCAGCTTGAGCTATGCATAATTAGTTATATAAATAAATAGTACGGGGAATCGCCGGGATCTCCCCTTACAAAAGCAGGTTGTAAATCATGGAATAAAATATTTATATTTTCTTCGGGTAATAACGTCTTTAGATAACCATAGAAATATCAGAAATATGCATTTGTTCAATCCTGTCGTTGAAAATTACTGTTTCTTACCTTGATACCAAAGATGAAAGCGTTTGTTTTCTCCATTCAACCTACTTACATAGCAACGGGTGGGCGAAAGCAGTGGGTGAAAAAATTTTCACTCACTCCAGCAAAGTTATAAGCTGAATAGTCGTGGAGCAGGCATCTCAAAAAGCGCTTATTTAAAGAGTTGTCCGGACTCGATGACATACGCTTTTTGAAAACTGATTTGTATGTAGATTCTCTTGCTGAATCCGAATCCGGAGGACGCCCGTCGATTTGAAATGGGCTTGACCCTTTAAAAGTCATTTTTACGTAAAATCTTGAAAAATAAAAAACGCGCTACTTTTCTGTTTGCATCGTCATAACTTCGTCCTGGATGAAGCTAGAAGGTTAATTTTTATTTTGAAAATTTCTCCCAGAGTTGTAGACTACAACGTATTATTAAAATTCAGGTTTGAGAAAAAATAATTTGAGAAAATTACTATTTTGTTATACTATGTCATATTTGTGCATTAAAATTTTCACCAATCGAAAAACTTTTTTATTACAAAAGATAGACGCCTATATAATCGAGACTATAATTAGTAAAAAGCCCAAAAAAGTTTTTGGTGAAAAAATTATATCCCTGTCTTGTTATACAGACGAAATTATTGCAATTACAATATCGTCTGCGCGGACGACTATGACTCCCGCGCTTCAACAAAGCAGCTAAACGCGTAATTATGTAAGTGTAACAGATAAGCTGTGACATGTAAACCTCATTATTTTATTGTAGGGCATTTGCATTCACATAGACAAGATATTGTACGCTGTACATCATTCTTAACATTTGCATCCTCTTGTAAATATACTTGATTTGCATTGTAGTATAAGAAAATCTGGTTGAGATGCTTATGACGTTGTAATACTTAACCGCTATTGTGCCATCTGCATTCCTAACCTATCCAAATTCTAGTATTTCGGAGAAATTAGCATTAACAGAGTTGTATAGATTCTAACAGTTTCGAGAAAAGAAATCCGAGACAATTACAATTTCGTTATACTATGTCATATTTTCAGGTTGCATGTCAGATTAAGAACATTATAAAAACTAAAATTAGTATTTTACATACAACACACATTCCCTTATCGATATATATTCCGGGTCCAAATCTGAGTCAAAGGATTTACACTTGGCAAGAAGCAAAGTTATAGCAGCCATTGAAAATGCCAATATAAACAAATTAGATAAAATTTTACCAGTAAAACTACAATTTTTCGGCAACAAACGAAACTGCAAACAAATTAACTCAGTTCCATTGACGCATAGGCTCTTGAGAGATGAAACAAGAGTTTTAAGAAATTTGAGTTTTACAAGAGAGATGGATGAACAAACTAAAATCCGGGTCTTTTCGTATGCATGGACCGATTATCCATCATCATTTTTTGAACCAGATCCATTAACACCTGGGGGATGTATAATGAGAAAAGGAAATAAATGTGATTTTTTCAGTGCGATAAATAAAGACATATATTTTAATATCTCAGAATGTAACACTTTTCCGTGGGATAATTTCAATACTATCTACGTCATTGATATGATGTGTTTTGTACAACTGTCTCAAAACTACGGTTGTACCACATTCAGCCGATTATTTAAAAAATATTTTAACTCGATTTTTCAAATGAAGCTTTTTAATTGCACCTATGTTATTCTTGTGGGGGACATACGATTTTTCTAAGTGATAAGGGTACGAAACGGAAAAGATGATCCAGATTTACTGAAAATATTTACGAGGTCAGTGATAGGGTAACAATACCAGAATGGAAATCATTTATTGATAATCAACTTAATAAGCGTAGCTTGCTTAATTTCACAGCCTGCAAAATACAAGAACGTGCTTTTATAAAAGATGATATAAAAATAGTTCTATCTGGCATGCATGTAGAAGATAAAACAATGGTATACACAAATAATGAAGTGGATATTTTGGAAAATCATCGTTTTACAGAACATGAGGAAGTAGACACCAGAATGTTTGCATTGCTTCAGTTGTTTTAAAGAGAAAATAGCATGGTTCTGATTTATTCCAATGCTACTGATGTTTTCCTACTATCAAGGTATTATTCAGTACCTTTGTTAATTTCCATATGGTTACATCGCAAAGAAAGCTTTGTTCCGTGTCAGTCCCACATTGACCAACTGGCAGGCAATATTCGGGATGATCCGAAAGATCTTGCTTGCATTCTTTTAGCGGTTTACTGCCTTTCTGGCAATGACTGTGTCAGCTAACCTTTCCGAAAAGGAAAAAGAACTGCCCTGAAAGTTATAATGAAAAATAGGGTAAAACTGGCTAATCTGAAATATTTTGGAGAACCTATTAGTGGAAAATACTGTTTGGAAGATGGGGACGAAATGTTTTCAACATGTCGATTGTTCTTTAAGGCTTTATACGTATGTTTAGAGTTCACTGGTTCACTAGATGAACTCCGTGCTCATTTGTTCCCGACTTGTAAAACAGACATTCGGTAAGAATGTTGATCTACGTTTTTATAAACATCATAACATTCATAACCAATTTTACTTATATTTACCGTCACTTGCCTCCAACAGAAGATGCTTTTTTTATATCACATTCGAAGGGCATATTATCAAACATCTATTCATAAGACTGCTGTGAATGTTAATGCTAATTTCCCCGAAATATTAGAATTAGGATGGGCTATGGATGCAGATGCAACAATAGCACCTATTACTCTTTAGCATCTCAACCAGATTTTCTGAAAATGCAGACATTTTGCAAATGCAAATCAAGTATATGTAGAAGAGCATGCAGATGTTTTTAGAATGGTTTACAGTGTAGAATATTTTGTCTATGCGAAGGCAAATGTCATACAATCAAATAATAAGATTTATATATCACTAGTCGCCCGTGTACAAGATATTGTAATTGCAATAATTTCGTCTGTATTACAGATTGTGATATAATTTTTTCACCAAAAACTTTTTTGGGCTTTTTACTAATTATAGTCTCGATTATATAGGCCTCTACATCTTGTAATAAAAAAGTTTTTCGATTGGTGAAAATATTAGTGCACAAATATGACATAGTATAACAAAATAGTAATTTTCTCGGATTTTTTTTCTCAAAACTGAATTTTAAGTAATACGTTGCAGTCTACAACTCTGGGAGAATTTTTCGAAATAACAATTAACCTTCTAGTTCCATCCAGGACGAAGTTATGACGATGCCAACAGAAAATAAGCGCATTTTTGATTATTCAAAATTTTACGTAAAATTAACATTTTAACAGTCAAGGCCATTCCAAATCAACGGGCGCCCTCCGAATTCGGATTCAGCAGAAAAATCTACATACAAATCAGTTTTCAAAACGCGTGTGTCATCGAGTTCGGACGACCATGTCGAATTTAGGTACCCTGCTCCTCGACTAGAACATTTAACCAATTTTATTTATAACAGTAACACATATCAACAAAATTTCTTAGAAATATGAAAGTTAATATTACGATTGTTAAAAATCGGTTGATTAATACCAGGGAATTGATCTTTTGCATATTCTTCTGATTCAACTTGCAAGCGAATTTTCTTACTGTTGCTGGAGCTGCTGTCAGTATCACCTGTAATAATTTTCTTCGCTATCTCGATTTTATTGGTCACTGAGTCTGCTACATAACTCTCAGCAATGGACGAAGAACGCCAACCTCCGTGCCTTTTGAGAGTCAGGATATCAGCAGAAGCATTCGCCAATAGTGTTGCTGATGTCCGTCGAAAGCAATGTCCTGTATATAGGTCAACATCTTTCAATTGCAGGTAGCTTGCCACTAATCTAGGTATTTTGGATAAAGTATTTATACCCACTGGTTGAACTGTACATTTTCCTGAGCGATAATTTAAAAAAAATCTTCCATCGCCAAGAGTTTTAGGACGCAACGCTGCATATTTTCGATATATCGATAAACATTTAAAATTATTTCCTTCATCATTAACCACAGCAAAGGAACGTGGTTTATAATTTTTGGTTTTAATAATATAAACAACCAATATAGATCCTTTATCTTCAATATCACACCATAACATATCACATCACAACCATAACATAACAACCACCTTCATTAACAAGCAAATCTCGTCAGGAGCTTCATTTAAAGACTTTTCTACTTCTTTCTGGTCCAATGTTTTTGCTTTTTTAGGTTGATAGCCTTTCGAATTACTTTTCAAAATCGCAAACAAGGTTTTAAACCTAAAGAATTACATATAATTACAGCCACTTAATTAATTACCAACTATAAAACTTACTTGCTTATGTTTGTTTTCTCAAAAACAAATAGGGTGTAAATACCGGTCTTTAGATTTTTGGGAGAGTAGATTGTATGTGGCTGAATTAGCTTCTTCCAGAATGTCGGCTGGTACAAATTCGCCGTTTTCTTCCCACATTTTACGATCAAAAATTATAATTTGTTGACAAATAATGATAAATTGATTGTTTGTTTTATGACGAATGATTAGAACCATAACAACGAAAACCGCCTCCTAATTTTTCTGCAATTATTCTAAAAATTTAAATTTATTTATTTTTTTTTAATTTCTAATAGCAGGACTGAACAAAACGCTATACAGCACTAGTGGGAAACTGAGTCACTCACCTGTGTGTCGTTCCACACTCGGCTTCGCCTCGTGTGTAATCTCGACACACGCGCGAGTAAAACTTTTAGTTTCTTCACTTGTACTGTAATATACTATTGTTTAGTTGTTCGTTATCTTGAATACACTATACAGTGTGTTTTTTGTAAACGATAATATAGGAAATCCAATGGAATTTTATCATTTTCCTCCTAAATTTGTACCCTTGCAAATGCAATTAAAAAATTTGGGGTAAATAGAAAGAAGAATTCATTTTACGTCAAAAACATATTAAACTTTATGAAGTAAACCAAAAACTATTTAGGAAAATACTAAAAAAGCTTATTGATTTATTGCTTTTGGTAATAAGCTATAAAGAAAAGCTGAAAGCTGTACGCTGATTGGCCTAGCGGTTAACGCATCAGATTCGTAATCAGAAATTTAAGCCTTATTCTCGTATACTTTTTTTAAATTTTATTACTTACTAATTACTATTTTTAGAACATTATTACAATTATTATTAATTTTTTTTTATTATTAGATATTTTTGCTACGGGTAAACCCCCGTTACTTTTTGTAAAATTATAACTACCAATCTGAAAAGCAAATGAAAAAAGGGCATCAAACTAATAATAGTTGTAATAAAGCTCTAAAAATAATAATTAGCAAGCAATACAATTTTAAAAAAAGTATAGTACGAGGATTTGAACCCGCGATTTGCCTTAACCGCTAGGCCAATCAGCGTACAGCTTCCAGCTTTTCTTTATATCTTGTTACCAAAAGCAATAAATCAATAAGCTTTTTTAGTATTTTTCTAAATAGTTTTTGGTTTTCTTTATAAGGTTTAATATGTTTTTGATGCAAAATGCATTCGTCTTACGATTGATACCAAAATTTCTACCTACATTTGCAAGGGTACAAATTTAGGAGGAGAATAATAAATTCCATTGGGTTTCCTATATTATCGTTTACAAAAAACAGACTAGATACTTTAATGCGTTAATTTTGGAGCTTATCATATTCCATTTTTATAACACCCTGTACACTTAGATAATTTTCTTCTTTTTTTTTGATAATGATTTTTATTTCTTCTGTTGGTTATGGTGGTGTTCCGAACGTCATTAATTTATAAGTTTAGTGTTTAGGTTATGTTTATCAATAAAACTCCAAAATGACATCTGTTTCAGTATTTTGTTGTTTAAAAGGTTGTTTAAATGGTATAGGTTTTACATCTTCAGTTCCACACATTCCCAGAGAAAATCCCATACAGTTAGATACAGCTTTTATGGGTAAATATCATAATTTAACTGATAACTCCTGCTTCAAACTGTTACATCTTTTCCCTGTTATGAATTTTCTATTTTAGGATATGAAGTTGTTATAGTCAAAGGCGGGCAAAGAGTTTGTGGGGCAGGTGCCGCATTGGGAAACGCACCTTTAGTTCAATCTAAATCATACTTTGAGGTTAAGATACAACAAGGTGGTTCGTGGTCGATAGGTTTAGCTACAAGACAAACTGATTTAAGTTTGACCCAAGGTATTCATTTTGATTATTTGATGTTTATTGTAATAACAATTAATGGGATTTTAGGTGGTATGGATGAGTTTTCTTGGGGGCTCTGTAGTGACCACGTAATTCGCCATAACAAACAAGACTTGTATAGAATAGGTAACACAGCTTTAATACCAAATGGTAATTCAACAACACATCAAGTTCCGCAAGAAGGAGATATAGTAGGTGTATCGTATGATCATATCCAGCTAAAATTTTATGTTAATGGAGCAGAATTGGAATTTCCAATTACAAATGTAAAGGGTACAGTGTATCCCGCCTTGTATGGTAAAGTTTATGGAATAGAATTAGTGTTTACGATTGATAATAATTTTGTTTTAGTTGATGACGGCGCGATATTGGATATAATATTTGAGAATTTCAGCCATTCTGCTCCTGCTGGTTTTGAAAAGATTATGCTTGAACAATCGCTTCTTTAATTTGAACTCAAATTACTTTTAAGTGCATTTTAATTTAGAAATAAGAATAAACTGAACCATGTATATAATATATTAGCATGTAATTTATTACTTTAATTTTTGAATAGTTTAAAAGTGCAAACAGTCCAACATTATTATTATTATTATATTAATTAAATATTTATTGATACCTAAGAGTATGTAATGTTAATTGCACCATATACGAAATTATTTATGCCAATGTCGTATGTGTAATTATAAAAGGAAACACAAAGACAGTTATAAAAAGGATTATATTTTTATAGTTTTAAGTTTAATGTTTGCTTTAAATTATTTATTGAAAATCTATTAAGTCTGTACATAACACATTAATGATAAACATGTCATCACAAGAGTAATGAGGTAAAATGATTAACTGTGAAATACTGAAGGGTTTACATTAAAATTTATGCCTTGTAAAAAAAATGCCATCAGCAAATGTTTTGCAGTTATTATAAATAGTGGATCAAATACATTAGGGTGCCATTTATTTTAGTTTTTGGGGAGTGCTGGGCGGAACTTTGTTTCATTACATCTAAAAATAGCTTAATAATTAAATATTTAGATGTCGTGCTCAGGGCTTAATTTAAAAATAGCCATAGGTAACTACCGTCCTTATTATAGTTTTGTATACATGCACTTTAGTCGACCACAAAGACAGTTTTATTGTTAAACACTGATTTTAACATAGCACTATTTTAGGAATCCACTGTTAACCTTTTTTTCTATTTCCATACCATCCCCCACTACTTACTATTTCCACTACCAGAAAAGTGAAGCACTGCACCTTCTCAAACCTATAAATCTTTATTTCAGTTAGCAGTATTTAACAATTATATCACATTCTATTTAGTTATTTAGACGAAAGGACAGCGGGAGCCTGTGAACTCCCTGGGCCGTAGGGGGACTCTGTCATCCTATCCCCGCTTGATGGTGGCGTTGGTGAATCGGTGCGACCTTGGTCATCATGTTGTACCTGGACCAGTTGGTATGTGATCCTTGGAGTACTCTTGTGGTAAGCCCTAATAGCATTTCTGACAGCTCTTGGAGGGACTTGTCGCACCAGACCCCACGCTAAGATATGGAGCATGCTATGAACTTAACCTGGTTTGGAGGCATGTTACACATTCTGGCACCTTCGTTGACGACTTCGATATCGGTTTCATAGTAATCTTTCTTTGCTTGATATTTATTCGTAAGGGATGTAGCAGCTGATACTACTTGTGCATCGCATATGACGGCACGTCCATTTCTGCAGGCTATGATATCGGGCTTCCTTCTCCCTCTTGCTGTTTCTATTATTGGTTCCTGCCTAACGGTCCAGCGTTTCTCCGTCATCCCGGCTCTTAAAGTGTTGCAGATGGCATCATATCGTTTCACTCTCCTTCCGTGGGTTCACCAACAGCATTGGATAATGTGCTCTGTTGTTTCTGAGTAATCACATACGGCCAGACATTGTGTTTGGTGTTGATCTCAGCGAATTCCTCTGGATGTTCGTATCTTACTTGGAAGTAATTTATTCTGACTTGGTGGCATTAAACATAGTCACGTCCTGGGATGATATCGCTTTTCTTATAGACCCATTTAGAGCTGAGCGAGCTTTTTGATGATTCACGAAGCTCATATCCGTCAGTAGATTGGTGTAGCTTATTTGCCCAGTATTGTTCAGCTTTAGGTTGATCGGGTGGTAGTCCACTTTTACGAAGGCACTTTCTTGCCCAATGAAGTTTTTGTTTTAGTCTGTTGGTATTGAAGGCGACTCTAGCAACTGAGTTGTCGGATGTTTCCAATGGAGCGATTCTTGATATTGTTAGTGGGGGAATGCGTGTAGTTAGGGCAGGAATACCCATTCCGTCATTTTCTACTGATGTGTGGAAGTACGCCTCGGATGTATCAGCTGGGAACCTTAGCCATGTTCTGACAGCTTTTCTTATTTGCCAGTCCAGCATTTGTAGGCGTCCCTTAGTAGTTTGGCCCAGCACGAGAGCATGATAGAACCTCGGAATGAGGTGGATATGGACTATGGATAGCTGTTGCTGTGACTTGAGTGGTGCCTTGGTGTTTCGATGTAAGATGTCGCGGAGTTCAATTTCTACAGTTTGTTCTCCTTCTGGCTGGTATTCGACTCCAAGTATTTCCACTTGCCTAGGATTCCTACTGCTGGGAGGATGCCGCCTTAAAGTTGGAATTGGGATTTGGCAATCACCTTCATCTTTTTCTTTTTCCCATCTGGTACTAGTGACAGAAGAACATTTACTGTGGTTGAGTGTGAGCCCCAAGGTTTTAGCTGCTTCTTCAACATTATTTAGTGCTCTTCTCATCCCCAAGGTTGTTGAAGTTACTAATACCATATCATCTGCGAAGGCCAGAGCAGATACCTTGATGTTGTTAATTTGGAAGCCTACTTCGGCTGGAATGGTATTTAGCACTTTGTTCATTATGGGGTTGAATAGTGCTGGACAGAGTCGGTCCCCTTGTAGAACTCCTTTTTGTATCTTGGTTAGGGGAGCTTGTTAACGCCCGATTGTGAATTTTGTATGGGCGTTCTGGTACATGGTGGATATATAGTTCACCATTCCTTCTGGGAATCCATCTTGTTTAATAATGGCAGTTAGGACGTTATGGCTAAGACTGTCAAACGCTTTTTGCACATTGAGTATTGTTATGTGGAGCTGTCGCAGTCCTTGCCTTGCTTCACCTAGAAGGACGTCTAAGATTGCAGTGTTTTCTGTTATGCCATCAGCGGGTCTAAAGGCTTACTGTTTTTACGTGTACTGCAATTAAATAAATGCCTGCCTACTTCACGCCAGCAAGCAACTTATTTTTATAATTAATAAATTTTATGCCAAATGTTCGTGCTTCATATCTTATGTAAACAACAGTAACTGTTTTTACGTACAGTGAGATCAAAACAGTGGGGACCAGACATTTGTAAAGCACAAAAGTCGTAAGTCCGTGCAATCGTTAGTGCTTCATTCATTTTGACTCACACTGTACAAGTGATTGCTCCAACAGAGTTATAAACGTGCAATTTGGAACATTGTTGCTAACCTAACATTTGGAGGGAATTTTTTTGCCGTTTTGTTTTTTGTTTTCATATTAAGGTGTGCACTTGCTGCACAATTTTTGCCTAAGTAGCTGCACAATCTACAAGAACTGTTTAGGGTACAAAGAATAAATATATTTAAAACTTTTACAAATATTTCAGAAACTACATTAAGGGGTCTATTCTGTAAGCCTTGAGCGAACCGTTCACGAGCGGTTATCGTTGTTTGAAAGGTTTTTCGCTCTAAAGCTATTCTGTAAGCAAACAACCACCGTTATGCACTCGTTAGTGAACAGCGCACCCTTCGAAGATGAACCTTTCACGAACGGTGGCAGATTAGTCGACGTTAGCCAACGTTCGTGTTTATTTTTATAACTATAAAAGAAATTTTATATGTGCAATTATTGTATTAATTATATCACAGTACGGGAAAATGGAAAGTAATTTACTTAATCCAATTGTAAATGAATTAGAAAGAATAAATATATGACGCTTATTAATCTAACCTCAAAAACTTGGTAGAGAGGAAAAAGTAATAATTATTAATAGCCGCTTAGGAATAGTAGCAATTATATACTTTGAATAAATTGTTATTTCAGGTAGTACCTACCTCATTAGAGGTGGTCTTAGATCAGGTGGAATCCAGCTGTAATAAAGATTACAAAAGGATTGTTATTTTTAAAAATAATCTCTTAAGAAGGTATAATAATAGTGATAGACTATTTTTTCTCAATGAAATGGGAAAAGAAAGATTTACTATCGCAGGTTGATAATTTCACTATTGTTGGGGTATTTTAAACACTTTTAGGAATTTATTTGTAAAATTTTCGTAGTGCATTTGAATAGAATTCTATAAAAATAATTATACTCGTATTTTTAAATTCTTGAAGTAATTGAGAATTAGTAAAAAGAATTTACCTATTAAACTTGCCGAAGATATCGTAATAAACTTATACGTAATTATTAATTTGTGTTTTTTTTTTCACTTTTGGGTATGCAATTAAAGTTAGTAAGTTTAGTTAGAAGCTATATTTCGATCCGTTTTGGATCTTCGTCAGGGTTACAGCAACTTTAACATACGGCGGATCTTAATACAACCACTTTAATAAGTTGTCAATTAATGTATTACGATCCGCTATAAGTTATTATGTTAATGTTAATAAACCCCTGACAAAGATCTAAAACTGATCGAAATATACGTTTAAACTAAACTAACTTTAATGGCATACCCAAAAGTGAAACAACACATTAAATAAATAATTAATAAATAAATAATTAATAAATAAATATTAGTTGTAATTAATTTATTTCATAAAAACCAATACAAACAAAACTAACTGACTTTTACTATTATTAATAATATTCCTCCAAGAACAACGTATTGTTGCATTGTGGTTTTTTGATTAAACTTTTTCCTATCGTCCATATAATCTCAACTCTTTTGAAATCAATTTAAAACTGAGACATTTTTATAAAATTGGCGCGTTCCACAAAAATAATAAATATGACATGCGCACTATATACTTAAAACGGTGAAACTGTATCTATATTAACGTCAAAGATGTATTACCTTTTTAGAAAACGCTAGACAATCGTTGAGAGTGCACATAGCTTAACGGTTGGTGTTACAGAATAACCTATCTGTCGATTCTCGTTGAAGTAGACGCTGAGGAAGTCGCTAACGATCGCCGTTCACGAACGGCGCCATTCGTGAACGGTTAGTTACAGAATAGACCCCTAAATTTCAAAGAATATCAACTAATTAATTACTGCTAATGGGCCATGTTCTTCAATTGTCCTGAGTTTGCTTTTAATACCTTGCATCATTTTCTGGACGGCTTGAATATCTACTTTTTTAATAGATATTTTAATTCTCTTAACTAGATCTTCCTCTAACGTGGCTTCCCATCCATTAGCATACACTTTCTGCGATAAAAGTGCCCAAAAATGTTCTACTGGCCTTGCAGCAGGCACATTTGGTGGGTTGGCAGCTTTTGGAACAAAAGGTATGTTATTGGCATTTAACCATTCGATGTTTTTTTTGGCATAATGTGAAGCCGCTAGATCAGGCCAAAACACAATTTTGTCTTCAGAATGATGCTTTTGTATAAAGTCATTCAGTTTTAGTAGACATTTGTCAATATACACATCAGCATTTACAGCTGACCCTTTTGACGTCTGGAGATGAAGGATTGAAACCCCCCTTACAAGAAATAGCACACCAGACAAGAACTTTTTTTTCAAATATTGATTTTTGAATAAATCTAACATTAGCTGGAATATTTTCCTTGTTTTCGGCATGTTACAACTATCCAAACCACTGGAGAAACAAAAATATTTTTTTAATTTTTCATCGTCCATCACAATGGTCGGGTTTTGAGAATTTCTTCCAGTTGCTTTTCTGTGTATTGAGGCACAACCACTCTTTTGTAGTACTTTACATCCATTTGCTTTAAGTTGTTGGCAATAGTCTTGTGACATACATTAGATTTTGCTGCCAGTTTTCTAGTGCTTGCCAAGATGGACTTCTGCAGAAGATTTCAATTTTCTTAACTGATTAGCACTTAATGACTGGTCGTCCCGGTTTTTTAGCATTCTTATAATCCTGTTTATTGTCAAAGTGCAAAAAATACTATAAATAGTTCTACGGCTAATATTCTCTGCCATAAAATGTTTCAGGGTTTCTTTTTTAGGATGTTTTCCAAGATAGTTATAAATTCTTTGTCTTAATTCATTCTGTTTTGATACCTTTATCTTGAATGTCACTGTTACACTAACTTTTAAACAATTATTTGTTTCCCACTGTTACTAGGATCACAAAACGAAAGTCTGTAAATGCCTACCTAGCCCTCTAAAGGCACTACTATTTCCGGCACAGTTATCACTACCTAATTCTACTAAACTATTATTAATTCCCGACAAGCATCTTAAACTATAACTATTTACATTGGTTTCATTATCGTTCTCTCCTTTCCTCTTTTCTGAAATTAAATTTTTTGATCAAGAGACCTGTTTCTTATTACAGGTTTTATTTACTTTCCCTTTCAGACAAGAGAGTCGTAAAAATCTTCTATTACGAATATAAGTACCTTTATTTTCAACACAAATCTTATAACGCCGATCTCCTAATCTATCGAGAATTACGCCTGGTTCCCAAATTGATTTTGGCTTTAATTGAACTAAGATTCTGGTGTTAGGCTTTAAAATAGGTAGTTCTTTGGCACCTTTTTTCTTATTATAATAATTTGTTTGTCTGATTTGATTATTGGTTATAAATTGGTTGTACTTCTGACTAAGTGTGGTTTTAATTTATTTATTTTCATAGGTAATAAGGGGTTTCTACATGCTCTAGACATTAAAATTTCATTTGGTGAATTATTTTCAAATATTGGTGTATTGCGGAATTGTAATAATGCTAAATGGATATCTTTATTATCCTCTATAACTTTTTTAACCATCCTTTTAGCCGTTTGGACGTGGCGTTCGCTCATTCCGTTAGACTGACTGTGTGTTGGTGACGTGACAATATGTTCAAATTTCTGTAAATTTTTTAAATTGTTCGGAGGTAAATTGAGTTCCTCCATCGCTAACTACATATCTCGAAACACCAAATCGCGAGAACATGTTTTTAAATTTATTAATTACATGAGCACTTAAGTTAAGTTTCTCGACTTCGACATATTTGGAATAATAGTCCACGGCAATTAAATAATTTATTCCTCTTATTTCATAAATTTCGCATCCGATTTTATACCACGGAATGGTAGGGATTTCGTGAGCTTTCATAGGTTCTGGGGGTTGTGATGACGCATATTTTTGGCAAATCGGGCAACTATCTATTGTCTGTTTGATCTCGTTACACATAGTGGGCCAATATATTGATTCTTCCGCCAATTTAATGCATTTATTGTAACCTAGATGGCTGTAATGAGTTTTTTCTAAAATGGACTTTCTCAAGTTTGTAGGAATTACACAACTGTTGCCTTTATAAATGATGCCCTTTTCTACTGTTAATTGGCTTTTAATTTTGAAATAAGGCCTGATGGAATTGTAAATTGATTTATTGCATTAACCAGATTGTTAATAATTCTTTTGTTATTTGTGCCTGATTTGTTTGGTTATCAGTTAAGGCTTTCGAAGCATAACAAACAGGTAGACAATCCTATAATAAACATGCTCCTAAGCCGTTCTGACTGGCGTCTACAGAAACGATTTCTTTAGTGGGATCAAAGAATTTTAAGACAGGGCTGTTTATTAAACTATTTTAATTCTCTCGAAAGCTCTTTTATGATGCTCTTCCCAGCTGTAAACGACATCCTTTTTTAATAGGTCCCGTAAAGGTTTAGTTTCTTGGGAATAGTTTGGGACGTATTTACTCAAATAATTTAAGACTCCTAATAGCCGTTGTAAATCCTTTTTTCCCGCCAGTTCTGGGAATTCATTTATTGCTTTAAGCTTGTCTGGATCTATGATGACACCGTTATTACTTAATGTGACCCATGAATTTTAGTTCAGTTACGCCAAACGTGCATTTATTTAAATTGAATTTTATATTATTAATTTGTGCAATTTCTAAGACTTTTTGCAATGTTTTATCGTGTTCAGATTATTGTCGGAATCGTTCATTAAAAAATTCAGGAGCACATTTAACTCCGTATGGCAACCTTAAAAATTTGTACCGACCAAATGGTGTACCTACAGTGCATAAATTACTACTGCTCTTGTCCAGCGGAATTTGATAGAAAGCCTGACTGGCGTCGAGCTTTGAAAACATTTGCGCATCTTTTAATTTTACCGTAATTTCCTCGAACGTCAGTAATCTACAATGTTCGCGTGTAATTACTTTATTTAACTGGAGCAGATCTATACAAATTTTGAGGAATCGTCGTTCTTTTTTACTAAAACCAGTGGATGTACCCATGCACTTGGGCCGTTAACTTTTTCAATAATTTTAAGTTTCTCTAATTTAATTAATGTTGCTTTTAATTTCCCTAGAAGTGCAAATGGTACTTTCCTTATGGGAGTTATGACTGGTGAAGCCTGATCATCAATTTTTATTTGATAGGGGGGATCAATTCGACCAATACCTGAGAATACGTCACCAAATGTTTCAATTAATTTGCTGCAATTCGTGTCTTTTGTTATCTCGACTTGATTTATTGGCAGTGGCTTTATTTGAACTAATGATTGTTTTAACAATGACTCTGTGTCGTTTTCAACCACAAAAAATTGAATTTCATAATTTGTTTTATTATATTCGCATGTTAGTGTACATGTGCCCACTATTGGCAATATTTCCCGTATATGATTTTAAGATTGAAGTAGATGGTTCAATTAGTGTGAATGGTACCCTTAAGTGTGTGAATTGTGGAATTGAAAGTATATTCTCCATAGCACCCGTATTAATTTTAAGAGAGATGATTTTATTATTTTCAAATTTGTAAACCAGGAGCAATTGTTATTTACATTATTAATAGTTCCTATGTATAAAATATCTACATTATTTTCTAAATTCTTAATATCCGTATTTACTGCATTAATTTGTCGCTGACCTTTACATACACTTGCAAAATGATTTAATTTTTTGCATTTAGCACACGTTTTGTTATACGCGGGACACTTATTTATCGCATAATTTAATCCACATCGCGTACAGTTTGTAATGTAAGTATTGTTTTTATCTTGCGATTTTGATTTGGCGTGGTTCTGGAACGTGGTGAGTTTTCCGTTGTTTACCTGGAACCGTCTTTGTTGTCAGCTTCCCTGGCGACCTGGATCTCGTGCCGTTATAAATTCCATCAATCGGGTTGGACCTGGAACGTGGTTATTCATCTTCCTCGCCTGGGTTTTGGACTCTTCGATAATTGAATACAGCTTTATTGCCTTCTGCAGGTCTGCCTCTTCCTCTTGAAGTAGACGATGTCGGATTTCGCTGTTGCTGGTTCCGCAGACTATCATCAACTTAATTAGTTTGTCAGTTAAATGGCCAAACTGGCAACCCTTGGCTTGCTTGCGAAGGTCAGTTATGAATTGTTCCACCATCATTTCTTCACTTTGTTGTGACGTGAAGAATTTATGCCTCACAAATGTTAAATTTTGTCGCGGCGTAAAATGTTTGTTAAACTTTTGTATCACTACTTGTAATTTCTCTGTTTCTGCAGTCGTAAACGTAAAATTTTTGTAATTCCGGACCGGCAAAATGAAGTAATTAAGCAATCTGAATTTTTTCTTCCTTCTTGTTTACCTCGGTGGCGATTAAATATATATTAAATCTATTGGGCCAGTGGCTCCACTGCTCAGCTGGATTTTCGCCATTATTTAAATTCAACTTCGGTAGCGTGTTGGTGGCCGTGTTCGTTTGTTATTTCGAGTCCGGAAATCAAACACAACTCATTTATTTAATACATTTATTTCTCTACTCACATAACTGTGTCGTCCGTCTAACCTTGTCTAACGACTCTTTACAACTACCCCTGAATGCCCGAGATGGGTCATTCCCTCGACTGCCGGTAGGTACAGTCACTATAACAAAACTACCACTCTACACCGTCTAAATTCTAAACGTTCTAAAATAGAAAACCATGCAAAACTATTTTAACACAAACATGCAACAAAGGATGAATATATATATTTTTATACATGAAGGAAAGAGAAAAAGAAAACTGTTAAATATAATGTTGTGATAAACCACAGTCCTATGGTCCTGATGATGCTAATGCACATAAGCCAGAATCCAAAAATTGCATTACAAATATGTAAGGCAAGACGGGTAACACTATTCCGCCCGACACTCCCCAAAATTTGAAAAAATATTTTTTATTTATATAAATAAAGTGGCACCCTAGAATACATTCATGTTTGATTAAAAAAGTTGTAATTTTAAAAAACATCTTCCACTTTAATACCTTTATCATAATCCTTTTTATAAGATAGAGGATAAGATTAACTCATGTATGTATGCTGGCGAATCAAGAAAGATATGTTTTGTTTTTTAATTTATAGTTAAAAATTTGTAAATAATCTTTAATGAAAATATCAATCACATAAATGTACAGCAATTAAAAGATTTAAAGTAAATGTTACCTATCTTATTAAATTACGTATATATACATCTACTTTATTATACGTAAAATAAATGGCTCAAAGTGTTATATAAAATTCTATATATATTTCAAAGTATTTAATTTAGAAAACTATTTTAACAAATATAAAATTAATAATTTGAAGTATTTTCTTAACTTTTTGAAATCTCTTAAATTATGTTACCGATACTTTTAATTAGTTGACTGCAAGAAATATCATGACTGAGAGTATTATGAACAAATTTGAATTAGTTAAATTATATCTAGAATGTAATTGAAGGTTTTTGATCTGATTTCTTCTAGTGAAAGTATGTATTAATTTATTTTAATTTTTGTTTATTTTTTCTAATTTAAAATAACCTGTAATTATTTTTAAAATAAAACTATAAAAGTATCTTTTTAATTAGTAATCTGTTCGATGCTGGTTTTCTCCAGTATGATTGAACTTTAATATTGAAGATTGTAATGCAACTACTGTCATAGGGGAACTTCGAGACTTGGGTCCCCTCAAGAATTCTTCACTTAGCTTAGCACCCATTTGGTTGCCGTGTTACATACATTTTTATTTTATACAATAATATTGCATATTGACGGGCACTCGCATTATAGATTGCTAATAGTAACAAACACTCGAATAAATTAATTTAAACAAAAAATGTGTCTGAAGAGTGAATAGTTACGCCGCTACCTGCTTATCAAGTAAGCTTATTGGGTCATTCCATGCGAAATCGATCACTAAAATGGGTAGATCACACGGATTTCAATGAAATTCAATATGAGGTAGTAATCAGCTAAAGAGCATAACTTTCATTCATCAATTTGCTTGATTATGCAAAACTTTGGAAATATTCAAACTGAAGAAATTATCAAAACTGCTTGCATGTCTTTAAAGAAATATAAATATCTCAAAAAGTATTTATCCTAAAATAAATATTTTTTTCATATATCACTCACAATAAGAGGGTCTTTTTGGATGGCCTAATTTTTTGTTGCCAAACCATTTTTTTTTTCTAAAGGAAATGTTTTAAAAATGCAGAAATGCCAGCGCCGGCTGGCCGTGAACAATGGTGTACCAGCTGTCTGCAATGCGGACTTTGAAAATTTGTCCTGTCAAAATTATTAAAACGCCCAGTTTGCCATTAAATTATTAAAACGCCCAGTTTGCCATTTTTCATTTAAATACAGAAATGTTCAAAGAATCTTTACAATTTTTAAAAGTGCGACCACACTGATTTTTCTGCATTTTTTAAATATTTTGTTTAGAAAAAACAAAAGTACGTTTGGTAACAAAAAACTATTAGGCCGTCCAAAAAACTGTCTTCTTCCGAGCAATATATAAAAAATTAATTGTTCTAGGATAAATACTTTTCGAGATATTTATATTTCTTTAAAGACGTGCAAGCAGTTTTGATAATTCTTTCAGTTTGAATATGTCCAAAGTTCTGCGTAATCTAGCAAATTGATGAATGAAAGTTATGTTCTTTAGTTGATTGCTACTTCATAATTAATTTTTATTGAAATCCATTAGATCGACCCATTTTAGTGATCGATTTCGAATGGAATGACCCCTAAACAAAGCTAAACAAAAACTTTCTGTTGATAATACACAAGAGTTCAAAATCCCAAAGGTGCTTTTGACGGAGTTACTTTTTGCTCATACTTTATCATGTGTACATAATTTATTGTAATGTCAAACTTATTTTTGCAAATAATATCTTAATTCTAACTAAAATATATCAGCTTGCTTTATTATAATAAACTTGTCTGTTTTTTTAACTTATTTAACTTGAATATATTTTAGAAAAACTGCAATAATTGATAGTTGTAGTTAGAATTTTATAGGTGCCTGTGATAAAATTAAAAATAATACCAGAAGATCTGGTAACCAGGTCATTCCATCGGAAATCATCTAGAAAGAAAAAGTTTTTGACAATTTAAATTTTTTTTTTATATATTTTCATACATAAGTGTTTGATGAAATCAGATCAAAAATATTTTTTGGATCTCCTGCTTGTCCTTGGCGGCCATTTTTCTGTCTTGGTTGACACTCGAATCCTGAAAAAAAAACATTTACTTTTACTTGTATCAAAAAATGTTAAAAAAACAAAATCTTCCTTATGTCAGAATATCTTGTTCAAACTCGGTATGACAATACCGATATTTTTAACAAATAAGGTCATTTTTCATCGATTTTTTTTAAAGTTAGCGAATTTGACAGATAGCTACTGTCACATAGCAACTTTGACATGGTGTATTTCAAGTATTTTTGAAAGCAGTGATAATTGCCCCACAAAGTCTTTTCCAATAGGAATATTAAATTTTCCCATATCGATCCAACTTTATTGAAGACACTGTATCTTTAATATTCGAATGCTTGCATACTAAGTAATAGTACTAGGAGCAATTTTGCATCAGCCGCACTTACCTCAAGTTACACCCCATTAATAAATCATATTTATTAGAAGAACATTAATTAAATAGAAATACAAATATTCTACTAATTATACAAAAAGTTGTTATTTTTAAATTATCAGGACTGTTGGCGAAATCTAGCTTAACAGTTATAACATTATAACTTTATGATGCGATAACTGTTAGTAAATGATGCTTTTATAAAATTTAGACACCTTGGATAACTTAAAAAATAAAAAATTATAATTAAAATCAGATTTATTATAATTTGTTTTAAATTTTAATTATTGATAAATACTACATAATCTATAAGTATATTGAGCATTCATAAATATACAAAAGTCGTCTAGGCGTTCAAGTAGTAGAACTGTTGCTGCATAATTTATCAAAAAAAACTAGAATATAAACTGTGATGTTCTGCTAGTCAAACAACCCAGACTGATGTGCGACACAATAAACAATATAAAAAGAGCCCGTATGGATTTTAAATGGCTATCAAAATACGACACGTACAAAAAACTTCTAGTTTTAAAGTTGTAAAGAATTCAATCAAGTTCAATATAAATAATTATTATAATCGAGTATACGTATTGTGATGAAAAAAAAAAGTTTTTGATTTGATATGTGATGAATTTTATTTATAGTTATTTTATGTTTTAAAATAATTTCTTTTGATCTCAGGGTCGCTCAAAATATATATGTATAAATAATAATATAGATGTTTAATTTTATTTATTATTCTTAATATGAGACTATTTACTCAATCACTTAACTTTGGGTTCTTTCATTAAATGATTAAATAAACTTTACCTTATTTTCAGTTCCTAAATGTCATCAAATAAGTTAGGTTATCAAAAACAATTGACATTTATACCTTTAATGTCATCTTTGACATCTCTCAAATTAAATTTATATATGATCAAGTGAGCATAGCATATAAAATAAAATTTTGTTTAATTCTTTATTTAACACTTTTATTAGGAGGTTGAAAAGAAAGAAATCTTACCCTTGCCAACTTGCAATGATTCCTTCCTTCAGTAAATCTGCAATGGATCTCTCAACGGTTAAGTTAACTGGTATACCAATCTCTTTTACATGATACCAACTGGTTTTTGTTCCTTTTAACTTCAGGTTCACTTCTTTCTGAAAAAAATTAACTCACTGTCACTTCACTTGCTCTTCCTTCAATTGTCATTCATCATCCAAGAACTGCCGACGACTGCTGCACTGGATCTGCTTACTACCGCCAAAGATTATGATGAAGGATTCAATAGCTCTCTAGGACTCCATAAGTATCTTCTATGGCTCCTTCAAATGGTCTCCCTCTTTCTATACTCTCTATGCCTGATCTACTGTAAATTAACACTATTCTATACCTCAGCTTGGTTATCGTGGATGACTCTTCTAAATGTATTAGGTACTCTTCTTGTAGATTTCTTATCCAAAAACTAATTACAACTATTCTTCTATTCCTCTATATTCTTCTTCTATGTTATATAAATCACGTAACCTATTTCCCCCTCCTTCTTACCTCAAACTTTTCTTCACGGTGTCTTTTTTTTTATTATTTTAGTTATTGATATTTATTCTTTTACCTAGTACACTTTACTCTTCTTCTTTAATAAAACGCTGGACTTCTAATTAACATTTATTGAATTATAAATTTATTTTTCAGAACCTTTTACAATAACCATCATATTCATTAAAACAAAATTTATTATTATTTATATCTCTCTGAGAAACCATTTAGTTCAATTATTTTACTTGTTATCTTTATTTTTCTCAGAAATACTACCTTTCTATGATCATTCTTACCTCCCTTCAATAACAATGCTTATTACTATAGATATGGAAAACTAATTTCTTTATTTTAAATTATTATTGATGCATTATTATTGAAAGTGAGGTTTTGATTTTCATATGATTCATTAATATCCTTAACTAATACATAATTTCTTTTCTAGGTTGACCTTTGACTAAGATCTCCTTTCTTTTATCATCCCAATTTGTATTTAATATTGTAAAATGTTATACTTTAATAAAGCTATGCTATTCTAACTTGATTTATCGTATTTTAATTATATTGAGTTTTCTAATCTTAGTATAACGTTAAGATATTATCTATATTTTATTTAATGACATCCAAGAACACAGACATGTGATTGAAATCATTGTTCAGACTAATATTGAATCTCCAAAGTATGTAATCAAATGTACATTCTCATATTGATTTACCCTTTAGTGCAAAAGTGACCATTACAGTATGCATCACTTTATTGCACGTGTTGACACATGCACACTCATTGGTATAAAGACACCCCACAGAAGCCCATCTTCTATATACCTAGTCTTATGTTCAATTTGGCACCTGAGAAGGCTATTTAAATCGTTTATTGGTTCACGACTATTCAATTCAATTAAAAGACTTCATCACTCGCATAATACTGATCATTCGTGCACTATCACTAACATCCATTAAAAATTCATCTTCTTCTCCTCAACGCTACTTCCGCTATCATTTTCCTGCGCATAGGTTCAGAACTACAGGCTTTTGGATCATATTTCATATGACCATTTCCACCACATCTACAACAAAAACAATTGATTAATTTTAACTCCAGATTAAATGAGAGTCGTTACAATCCACGAACAAAATACTTACTTTCAGTGTAGACAAGATCTTGATGCTGAAGGAACATATTCTTCAACGTGATACGCTTTCCCTTATATTTGACATCCTTGACGGGTAGCTCTAACCTTATATGCATATGAAAAGAAGTGAGGCGGTAATGTCTTTCTCATTGTTGTCATGGTAGTTGTTATATTTACAGTAGGTGCCATAGATACTGGGCATTCATATCGAGGACAACAGAATCCTCAAATAGGTCCTTCGTGACATCTAGGAATAGGTGGTGGACAACTTTATGATATAACAGTTTTGCTGTAACTTGGTAATTTATCATGACAGAAACAAGTATGATTGTACATAGTTTACATAATAATCTAAGTTTCAGGACTTCTCAAACATGCTACTTAATTTTTCTAAAGTCTAATTTCACTATAGTAATACGAAGAAAAATTATTGATTATTTTTACTTACATAGGTTGTTTTTACTGCTTGTATCTATTGAATAATTTTGGGATATCATTACATAGTTTGGTCGAAATATGACAGGTAATATTCCACGCACTTGATTTGCTTAACTGAAGTGGTGTAATTTTTTGCAGAACATTCGCAAGGGGCACCTAGCATTTCTCGAAAAACTTCTTGAACAAGGTTCTTGGTCTGGAAGGTGAAAAGAATCTGACATAGACATCATTATGTTTTTTATTTATGTCTTGAATGTCAGCTGGGTACCGGTCATTATCATACACACAAATAATGAAATAATCTTTCATGAGTTCAGAAATGGTGCAGAGTGGTCTATTTGTGATTACAATGTCCTCGTAGGTTCTGGAGGCAGATGTACAGCAGTATCTCATTGTATTCCTGTCGCTGGGTACAAATCAGTGTCTTTCTCTAGTATTAGGGATGGTGCAGTATTTATCATACCTCTTTTTCAAATCTCTTTTATTTTGTTCTATTTCTTCTGCTCCTACAAACATGTAGGTACACGATACCTGAGAGATCTTTGTCACTAAACTCAAAAAATTGCTGAAGAGTGAGGATTTGTTCTTTATATGGATTTGTAAACTAGCCCTTGCTGTTTTCCTTTTTGTGGTCCGTCTAATCCCATTACAAGCATTCTTTCCATGTGCATTGGTAAAAAAAATCCATTCTGCTTCCACATTGAAGTCATTTTTATCTTTTGCACAGATTTGAAAAGTTTTTCCTATTTTTATACTGGCTTGAGGCACCATCGCTGAAGTAAATAATCTTTTCAATATTAAGTATCTTTTCTGTAAGCTGATTTATTAAATGTTTTTGAAATGTATGGACAACAACTGTACTGTGTTCAAGATAGTTATACTGATTACACAAAAGCTTTTAGGTATTACTTTACCATTTTCATTGAAATAAACCACAAATGGATGTAAAGTGGCTTGATATTTGGTCCAATGAAATCCCTCTAAGGCTCATCTTGGACAACAAAAGAATAATTCTCCACAAAGTCTGCTGACACTATACATTCACTATCTTTTAAATTTTCCTTTTAGTTTTTTAAAAACAAAGCCTAAACTTTGGCAATGTATCTACTAATGGAGCTTTTTGAGTGCAACAAGTTTATCTAAAAGGGTTTCAATAAAGTTTTTAGTATTTTGCACCACATCAATCAAGTTTGACCTGTCTGTGCTGGCCCATTGTTTTTATTAAAGATCTTCCATGTCTTCTAATTCATCCTGTAGAAATTTTTTTATCTGATATGATAAAAAAATTTCTATATTTACTATTAAAACATTCTAGACAAACCCCATCATACAATCGCACTGTTGAAAATCACAAGCTATCATGTCTAATAAATCTTTATAATCTCCATTCATACCAGCCCCCTCAAGCATTAATTTTGTGTTCTGATGGTATAATCAAACACGCAGTGTGCATTCCAGATGAAGTAGGCACCATTTAGGCCGCAGAGATGAAAATCTTGAAAGTTCAACTTTCACATCAGGTTTTACCTGTTTGAAATGTAAGTAACAATTTCTCTTAAATTGCATAAAATCAACTTTTTTGTATATTTTGTTTCTTCCCAGTTATTCTAACAGACACACAGTCTTTCATCCTATACTAGGTAGTATTATCTCTCTAACTTCTTTAGTTATAAGTTTTTCCGTAAAAGCTTATTTTTCAGGATTTGAGTGTCGACCATGAACCATGACAGAAAAATGGCCGCCAAAGATAAACGGGAGGTAAACAATATATATTAAAATATTTTTTTTTCTAAAATGGTTGAATGGTCGAAATTGGATGATTTCCGTGGAACGACCCAGCCACAGTTACTGAATAACAGGAAAAAATGTACAACATATAAAATCCTGGTTAATCGAAAAACCATAATTTTTAAAGTAATAATAGTTGTATTCCTTTTACCATATATAGTATAGTATATTCTTCAACGAGCGTATGATGATTACGACACTCGCCCACGGCTCATGTCGCAATTCTCATCTTCGATAATAATAGCTATTATACTTTAGTAGAGGGCTATATTTTCTCTACAACTATATGAAAAAAAGGTATCGATCTTTGAAAAAATAGTTGAGATTTTTCAACTGGTTTTATTTCTTGTACGAAATTTACACTCATCCTAGTTTTATAACCTCAAACATTAATTAAACTTGCTAAAATTTTAACTATAAAACAGAGCTAAACAAAACATGTATTAGTTGCATAATAATTAAGTAGTTAGTTTAAATTTACTTTCTGATAAAATTGATGCTGAAATTATAATTTAAATTTACTGCAGTTATATAGTAATATTTACTACTGATGGTGTTACCTCTTGATCAAAATTAACTTCATTTAAAACTTATAACGTTTTGAAAGTTTTGTAAAATAGGTTAAGAGAACGTTTTCGAAAAAAGAATTTACCCCATACATATTTCTCCACTCTATGAATTAGTTATTTACGATACGAGTGCGGGAACACAATGTTCCCGCGTGAACGCAGTTTTGAAGCACGAGCGACCGAAGGGAGCGAGGGCCTTCATATGCGTGAACGCGGGAACATTGTTCACGCACGAGAATTGTACAATATTTTTTGAAACGAACGTAGTCATTGTTATAAATGTCAAATAAAATTTTTATCTGATTTCACAACTTTTATTTAAAAAAATAAACCAAAGCAAGTCATGACTGCAATTGACAAATGTGACAGATTGTTTTTCGGCAGAAATTTTGCAGTAAAAAAAAAATGTCTTCCGATTCGGATATGAGTTGTACCCCGCCCGAAATTAGGGAATCCGCCAATACGGCAATTCAAAATTTATTACCGGACAAATCTAGGAAAAGGTATGAATTGGCATATTCTAAATTTATGGATTGGTGCAGATCGAATAAGATACATAATTATACGGAAAATTGTTTATTGGGATATTTTCAAACCTTTCCTAGTAAAAAGTCGTTATGGTCGACTTACTCAATGCTCAAGTCCTGCTTAATAATTCACAATAACGTGGACATTTCAAAGTTTACAAAACTTGTGGCATTTTTAAAAAAAGAAACCTATAAGTTAAAGCGAAAGAAATCAAAAGTCTTAGATAATGATGAAATTGCCAAATTTATTCATGAAGCCCCAGACGATTCATTCCTATTAATGAAGGTATGTATACAACATATCTAATTAAAACATTTTTAAGTAATTTATTTTACAGGTGGTAGTTATAATGGGTATTTCCGGTGCATGTCGACGCCAAGAATTATGCAAAATGTCTATTGACCACATTAACTTCAAGTCTGACGTTGTTTTTGTCGATGTACCGGAAACAAAAAACAATGTGTCTCGACGATTTGCAGTGACTAATCCAGAATGGATAAACTTGCTGAAAAAATATAAAAATGTAAGACCAGAGACAAACAAACGCCTCTTCTGTACTTACAGAAATGGAAAATGTATAAATTCCCCAGTAGGCCTCAACACAATTGGTAAAATACCCTGCAAAGTGGCAGAATTCCTTCAGCTAGAGAATCCAAAAGATTATAGTGGCCACTGCTTTCGAAGAAGTGCAGCCACTCTATTAGCAAACAACGGTGGAGACCTGATAACACTCAAAAAGTTTGGCGGATGGAAATCCTCGAGTGTTGCAGAATCTTACGTTGATGATTCTGTTCAAAGTAAAATCAACATAGCTGAACGATTAATTCAACCAGCATCAAGACCATCATCAAATTCATCAGAAGCAATTCAAACTGTAAATGTGGCACAGTGTTCATCAGGGTCTTTTTCTGGCGATACTTCTGGAATTGCAATTTCAAACTGCACTAATTGCACTATCAACATATATAACAATAAAGATACTGCTTAAGTTAATATAACCTGAAACAATTTTTGTAATACTTTAATTAGGCAGTTTACTTACCTTTGAAGTTAAATAAATTCTTTTTTAAATGTTTTTAAATAATTTTGTTATATTAATAATTTGTTTTCGAACGAACATAACCTCTTCAGTCTTTAGGGACATGTTAACTGTAAACCAGTGTTACCAATGCTAAGTTTTACAAAAGCTTGTCTTTAATTCTAGCAGCCATTTTAGATTAAATTTGCCGGAGCTCCGGACTGGCCTATATAAACTTTAACTAAAGCGTCCGAGATAATAATTTCCTTGATAATAAAACTGTTTAGGTATTTAAATTTTGCAAGGGTTGGCAGTTGGCACCACTGAGTGTTTCCCGGTTTACTTAACCGGGAAACAAGTGTTCCCGGTTGACTAGACAGTGCGTCGAACACTGCTTTCTAGACAGTGAGTTCAAAAATATATTTTTGGCCTCCTAACCTGTAAATGTCAAATTAACGTATCATTGACATCTATGGGAACATGATGTTTAAAGTCACTGGAGTTTTTCGGACACGGCGTGCTGTAAAAATTGATGTAATTTTTCATCCTTCAGATACGTTTATTAAAAAAATCCCTTTGCACAACAAAAACATGTTTATTGAAACGGCATTTACACAACTTTTCAATTGTTGTATGATTAAAATAACCTTTATATTAACATTTCTTTGAAGTAGAACAGCGCCGCCATCTCGTGCTGTTTCAATGACATGTTACTAGTTAGGTACCGACAGTACCGACACCGATAGTAGAATGACATTTTGTTTGACACATCGAAGGTCAATGGCGTATTGACTGGTATTGACGTGGATGCATGGAAGTAAACGAAAGTAAACAAGCAATAATCATTCAACATTGTGAAATTTTAATGAAAAACCCAAAGGTAGGTATTCGTATATTATAGTCATTCCTTTTCTAATACATTCCTTACTTCATCTTTCCTAACAAGCCCTAATTCCCAATGAGTATCAATCAAGATAAAGCACTGAAAGCAGTAATAATGGCTTTGATTCGTGAAGAATTTTCCGCATATGTATCAACTTGTACCTACCTACCTACCGATTCCTGTCTGTAACGAAGTTTAATATAAAATAAAATTTTACAAAAAATGCTTCATAAGTTGATGTTTATAAGTGATGTGTCAAACATACAATAAGATTTATTTTACTTATTTATATTACAGCTGTTATAAATATTAACATTAATTGTACAGTTTTGTACGTCTGAAAATAGTCCAGGCATTAACTGTTTTACCTCCGTTGTGGTAGTTGTGTGTTCATGCACAGCCCCTACATGGTGTTCAATGTGTTCAATTTCAACACTAGAATTTTCTGCAGGAATTTTGGAAGAACAAGGGTTTATTTCAGACGTGGGTCTTTTTACAGCAGAAGGCCCAGCCTCAGTCATCATATGGGCCACATCAATTTGCCTCTTTAAAGAATCAGCAACATAGCCTTCTGCCACTGTCCCACTCTTCCAGCCACCAAATCTCTTCAAAGTTAGAAGATCTCCTCCTCTGTTTGCAAGCAAAGTTGCCCAGTGTATTGACGAGGATTGGGTAATTTGAGAAATGTGGCAATTTTGGAAGGGATGCTCCCAAAATTATTTATGCCAATAGGCACAACACAACACTTCCCATTTTGATATTTTAGAAAGAAACGATCAGGGACTTTTGTGATTTTTAATCTTATCTGTAAGTACTTCTGGATAGTGGCCACCCATTCTTCTTTCGTTATGACGAAAGAACGACTTATATTCGTTTTTGTCTTAGGGATTGTAATGATAATTATATCATCTTTCAGCTGTACATCTTTCATAAGCATGTTACACATCTCTTCTCGACGCCAAGCACCGGACACTCCAATTATCAGAACCACCTGGAACAATGTTAAAATCATGTAGCTTGTTAGTTATGGCCTATATTTTACAGTAATAGGGGTGAGTAATCTTTCTATTAGTTAGTTTGTGTATGAAAATGCTTACCTTCATAAGTAAAAAATTAATATCTGGAGCCTGTGTCAAAAATGCACCAATATTTTCTTCATCCAAAATTAGGCTTTTTTTGGGTTTATAATGTTCTGTTTGTCTTTTTATATATGTAGTTAATTTGGCATATTTAGAAATGTCTACATTTTTGTTGAGCATAATACATGATTTTAACATTGAGAAAATTGCCCATAAAGACTTTTTATTCTTTCCCACCAAATCAGTAAAGTACGCTAGCAGGACATTCTCGCTGTAATTCTTCACCCCCTTTTCTTCACACCACATTATAAAGGCGTTGAATTGTGCCTCATAGCGAGCTCTCGATTTTTCCGGCAATAACTGTGATGAAACAGTTTCGGCTAATTGTCTCACTTCTGGAGGCGTACATGTCAAACTATCGTCACTGCCGTCACTGGACATTTTTGAAATTAAAAATGCTTAACAGGTAAACGTAAATTAAGACGTGATTAACACTATTTAATAATAATTTGACATTTGAAACAAATGAACAAACAGTAAACATTTTTTGAGCCCATAGCCACCTCGATACCTCAACACAACGCTATTTTGACGTTGAATGAAAAATAAATTTCAATTTAACAAGTAGGATTTCTTTATGAAGTCGGCCAAAAAGTTTAATACAAATCTTGTGTGTTAACCATTTTACAGTGCTCAATTATTAAAGCACTCCGCTTCGCGTCGTGCTTCAAATTAATTTCGCACTGTAAAATGAAAGTTACCGCACGCGAATGTAAATAACTATTGATTGTAGTGTTATCTTAAATTCTCGAGTAATAAATTGATAGATGTTGCTTTTGAAGTTTCTGAAGCTTTGAAAATGATTTTATCATTTTTATCACTTTCATTGCTATCAAAATTATTTTTTTTTTTAGAAAAAAGATGTAAACTTGCAATGCAAGATATTAACAATTAATATTAGACACTTTTTGCCTGTGGATTTCGAAAATACAAAGGATGTGATTGGCTGACAGGTCGTGGAATTGATATTCATCAATTTAATATTCAGGGGGAATGCATACATTATTTATTTTACTTTCAGTCGGGCGATTTTGTTTTTAGTGCGTAAATTGCTAAATTAGCAATAATTTAGAGCTCTAGGGCTGTAAAACTCTTAGAGGCCGCTAGTGAAAAATAACAGTAACTAGACCACTGCACCTGCCTACTTCAAGTTTTGCACTTTTAAATTATTTTCGTTTTAAGATTAAACATTAATTTAAACTTAGACAGAACATAAACTTCGTTGCGTTTCTGGCTTAACTAGTGTCCCTTCTTCGTCATAGCGCTAGCTCAGTCTGCGGGCTCTATAACACTCTCCATAAAAAAAGTACATTCTCCATATCTGTCTGTCTTTAAACTTTTTTAACGCTTAGATTCAGTGAATGAGAACTTATGTATGTTGTTCGCCCAAACAAAAATAGTTAAGCAACTCCTCACAAGTTTATGTTTGCAAAATAAGAAGTGAGCGCAAAAACCAGTGTCACAACGCTACAAATTAAAAAAAACGCGCCAAACTTACATTCACAGCCGTACTCATAGAGAAATTACACGCGTGTAACATATAATAAATATTAAGGTTACACGCGTGTAATTTCTGTATGAGTACGGCTCTCAGTGTATTAATTTCTTTTGAAATAAATAACGTAATGAACGGGAAAGCCTATATAGACTAGCGGCGAATTCAAACCTTGAGAAAGTTCTCGGCGCATCTACAGCCTAGTAGAGGCGGCAACACACAACACAATACTCCAGCCCAATGCACCCGCGAGAATGCTCCAATCAAAGAATAGAGGGGATAAGAATGGAAGGCTAACGACCTCAAAAATAGAAGCGCCATCTAGCGTGTTGGATGTTAACTGATGGAAAAATTATTATATTTTGACGAAAGTTTGCATCTTGTTGACACGTTTTGAATCAAATAGGTTAAGAAAACTAAACGGTTCGCGGTTAATAACACCTGTTAGATAGATCTTTTTGTAGAAAGTATTAAATATTGGTTTTTTGATGTATTAAAATTTTTAAAATGTCTAGCGATTATTGCTCCATCTTTACGTATCAGGTGTTAACTATTACTGTAAAATCGGGTCGGATTTTTACATATAGTTCTTATGGAGCCTTCCATTCTTATCCTCTCTATTCTTTGGCTCCAATACGTTGTGGAACCCTTTATAGGGGATATATAAACGCTGCCGCGCAAGAAGGGAGTTAGTGAACCAGTTAATTAAATACGCACACCGTTTGGTAGTATAAGATAAATGTTGGAAATACATGTCTGTGTATATAAATATTGTAGTAATAATAACCTGTAATCAAATTAGTTTAAGTTTATTAATAGTTTATAATTGTGTTTGTAATAGTGTTAATGTTAACCGTTACAGTGTTGTCAGGTGTCGGGTTTAAAATAAATAAATTAAATCGCGTAATAAATAAAATGGTGTGCGAATAAACTTTTAGTATTAAAAAAATTACCAACGAATAATCAGCATGGCGACGAATGTTTTAAACGAACTAAGAGTAGCAGATTTAAAGAAAGAATTAGAAGAAAGAGATTTAAAAATAAGTGAAAATAAAAGCGTGTTAATGAATCAGCTTACAGAATGGATGTTACAAAATGACGAGAATCCAGAAATATTCCACTTTGAAATACCTGGGGCCGCAATTTATATTAACGTGTTGTTAAGTAAAGTGGAAGAGAATTCTAGAAAGCTTATGGAAAAGTCTGAAGAAAATTCTAGAATGCTAAAAGAAGAATTACTGGAAAAGTCCAAAGAAAATCCTAGAAAGTCCGAAGAAAATACTAGAATGCTAAAGGAAGAATGACTGGAAAAGTCCTAAGAGAATTCTAGAAAGCTTGAACAATTACTAGAAAAGAAATTAACCTACTAGAAGAATTGCTGGAGAATTCTAGCGGGTTAGGACAATTCTTAGAATATAAAACTGTAGGAAGGAACATACTCATCTACCATATACGACCGGGATGGGGTCTCCATATGGCGGAGTAGGTGTTTCCGGTTTTGTAATGAGATATTTTCATTGACTGTTCTCACTGTCTCGAAATGCACACATAAACTACATAACCTCAATTTTAAAACATAGTATTTTGAAATTATTCTTAGAATATAAATTTTATATTTAATATTTTAAACAAACGAATACATACTTATGAAATGTAATTCCCTTCTTCGTATTTGTCGGAGTTCGAGAGAAAAGCAGATTTAGATGGTGTCTAATGGCGGCCAGTGTGACGTCATATCCGTCGCTTTTAAAGCGCATTGGGTTGGGTAGTTATACTCCTTCCTACAGTTTTATACTTTAAGGGACAATTAGAAATTAAATTGGCGGAACAATCCACACAGCACCAAATATCTCGGGAATGTGTCGGGAATCTTACAAACTTTCATTGAGGTTTCAATTTCACTAGTGTCTTATAGAAACGTGTCAGAGAGGTAACAATTGTAATCATTTCAACATAGCCAGTCTCGGTGGATTAGTGGTTTGCATGTTTGCTTCATAATCCAAAGATCGCAGGTTCGATCCCCGGCCGAGCTGGTAATTTTTCATAGCGGAGAAAAATTTAAAACATGCCTTCTTTTCGGATAGGAAGTAAAACTGTAGGTCCCGTGTCAATGCGATGTTTGGCACGATAAAGATCCCTACTGGGGGTGGAATTTCCCCAGATTCGGCTAAATTCTAGTAGGGTCGGCCAAATGATCATAGCAATCGGTGCCATGAGGTACGAAGGATGCTCCGCCATCCTGATTCCTCGCCCAAAAACAAACAAACAAACAAACATTTCAACATAATAGTTTCTGAGACGTATCGGCAACATTAATGAATATTTGAACAGAATATCCCACTAAAACATTCCTGTTAAGTTTCAGACATGTTACAACTTGATGTAAATGCTCTAAATTCCGTATTTACCGCTAGATGGAAGTGTCAGCGTTAATGTTGCGTGTGGTAAAATTGAGCTTTATTGAAAGCGTTCTTAGGAGCCATGCTGCCAGTTTGCTGGCGCCGAACCGAGCAACGCAGCATGGTGCTCTTCCAGTCATTTTGTTTTAGTATAAGTTTTATTAAAGGACCTTTTTTTGTGGTTGAATTGATGGTGTTTCGTGTTTAGGAGTTAAGGTCAGTGGAAGGAAAATAATTAATTCCCAGAATTCCGCAAGTAGCTTTTATGAAAAGTGCAAGAACAAGTAGAAGTCCATAGAAACAACATAAACCAGTGGAAGTAAAGGAAAATCAAAAACAAGTAGAATACAAGAGATGGCGGCGATTATGGAAAAATTAGATGAAATAAAGGATGAGATGAAAAATGAATTTATCAAGTAATTTATATAAAATATTTTTGTCAAATATATTTTACAGTCAAATGTACTGGCCTTACATTTGAAATATTATCCTTTTGTAATATTATATCATTAAAAGAGTACCTTTGTATGGAAGTGTTTTTCATTTACCTTTCTTGACACACTTCTGAATTATTGTTACAGCAATGTTTCACACTACATGTTTGGGACATCACAGAAATATCACTATTATATACCGTATTTGCAACTGTAAGGTTTCATATTATGTTACTAAAACCTCACAGAAATCTTTCTAATTCTGAAATTTCGAGGACATTTTTACTTTCTTGAATATCTCAAGAATGTTTCACGGGCAATTTGAAACATTCCTGGTATATTAGTTACATTTCAAAGTTACGTTTCTGTTACATTGTTGAAATCATACGACACTGTGTGGGAAGGTAAGAATATAAGAAGGTAATAATGATGGTAGAAGAAAGAATCGGCCAAATGCAGCTACCACCGACAACTAAGGGACTGGTAAGGAACAGATAAGGAATATAGGGCTGCCCTGCCCTACCCTGCGTTGTAATTTGCGTAGGTAAATTACATATTAAAACATTATGAATACAATAAATACAACAACCTGTGCTGCGCTGTCCTGCGTTTAAATGTACTATTGACTTTTGATTTTTCTAATTAATAATGAAGGTGTGGAAAACGTAAAATCTAAATTTAGTTAAAAAGCTAAGTATATGTATTACTCTATTTAAACTTTACGTCATCAATGCTACAAAATAAACTCTTTTGATATTCTTTTTAAAAATGAGCAACTTATTCCATGTCTTTACTTGTTTGTACAAAAAAGATTTGAGAATGGAAAACTACGAAGAAATTAATTGCTTTTTTTTTGTTTATTGTTTCCAGCCTTATTTTGTGGAATTCCATAATCATGAAATAAATAAAGATTATTAAAAGTTTCACAGTTTTATTAAAATACAACCTGACAATATTGTTTCGACAGCTATGCTGTCATTATCAAAGGTAATATAATTATAATTATAAACAAACACGTCGCTAAGGTAGATACAAAATAGGTAACTAGATAAAATAATAATAATAATCATAATTAAATATCTAATACTTCCAGTAACGGAGAATTACTGAGCTCAAGTTGTTCATTCATTAAAGGTACCCTGAGTTTGTGTTTGTATATCTCAAAGGCTTCTAAAATATCTAATTTGCGTTTGTTATTACAAAAATGTAGGAATTTAATATTATTTTGAGGAGTCATTGTGTGATTTTGTTCTAAAAGGTGTTTGGCGTAATTCGATTTTTCAGGATGTTTATTTTTGTAATGACGTACGTGTTCTTTATATCTTATGTCAAAATTTCGAAGTGTTTGTCCAATATATACCGAACTACAAAAAGAACAATTTAAACGGTAAATGCTCGATTTCATGATATCATGTGTTCTGTCTTTAGCATTAAATAAAAATGAAAAAGTGTTAGTGTTGGTTTTAAATGTTATTTTATAATTGTTAGTTTTTCTTAGTATATGTGCAATTTTTTCTGATATTTTGCCAAAATATGGTATAGATATGTAATTTGTGTCTTCTGTTTGATTGTCAATGGGATATATTCTTTTGATAGCTAACCTATAATCTTTTTGTTTAATTAAAGTGTCAATCATGTTCGGATTATAATGATTTGCATGTGCTAGTTGTTTAATGGTTGATATCTCTTTGCTAAAATCTGATTTTGTTAGTGGAATAGTTAAAGCTCTGTGTACTAATGATCTGTAGGCTGCTATTTTATGTGTGTATTATGGTGACAAGATTCATTTGGTATTGTTATGTCTGTTTGTGTTGGTTTTCTGTATATGGAAAATTCAAATAGATTGTCTGCGTTAATCTTGATATTTAAGTCTAGAAAGTTTATAGCCCTGTTTTGTTCTGTTTCTAGTGTAAATTTTATATTAGGGTGGATACTGTTTATAAGAATTAAAAATTCATTGATAACCTCAAAAGAACTGTCAAAACAAGCTAAAATGTCATCAACATAACGAAACCAGAAGATAATGTGTTTAGAGAGGTTTAATTCAAATATTCGATTTTCAAACTTGTCCATAAATATGTTAGCTAATAGAGGACTTAGAGAATTACCCATAGGTAAACCATCCTTTTGTAAATAAATTTTGTTATTAAAAGTGAAATAATTTTGACTTATACAAAGGTCAAATAATTGAATTAACTCTAACCTTTTAACTAATTCTATATTACTATTGATCAAGAAACTATCTAATAAAGGAATACATTTTTGTGGGGGTATTTTGGAGAACATGTTGCAAATATCAAAACTAACAAGTTTTGAATGTGGTGGAAGATGTATGTTTTGCACCTTATCTACTAATTCTAATGAATTTCTAACAGAGTATTTCGATTTGTAACCTATCGTGTTAATAATCTGGTTCAGTTTTTTGGATAAAATGTGATTAGGTGCATTGATGTATGATACAACTGGTCTTATTGGCATATTCTGTTTGTGCGTCTTGACTAATCCATATAGTTTAGGTATTTGTGGGTTTTTATTAATGATTTGTTGCTTTTCTAATTCTGAAAAGCAGATATTGCAGTTTTCTAAACCTTGTTTTATTTCTTTTTGGAATTTTGTGGTTGGGTTTTTGTTTAAAGTTGCTAAATTTTCTTTATTAATAAATTCATTAACTTTTTGTATGTAAATATCTTTTGAAAGAATTGCCAAAGTGTTACCCTTATCTGCTTTAACAGAAATTAGATTGTTCTCTGTGATTTTCAAAATGTACAACACATCTAACATATCACTTCTTCAATCTATAAAACACAAAATCACAGAGAACAATCTAATTTCTGTGAAAGCAGATAAAGGTAACACTTTGGTAATTCTTTCAAAAGATATTTACATACAAAAAGTTAACGAATTTATTAATAAAGAAAATTTAGCAACTTTAAACAAAAACCCAACCACAAAATTCCAAAAAAAAATAAAACAAGGTTTAGAAAACTGCAATATCTGCTTTTCAGAATTAGAAAAGCAACAAATCATTAATAAAAACCCACAAATACCTAAACTATATGGATTAGTCAAGACCCACAAACAGAATATGCCAATAAGACCAGTTGTATCATACATCAATGCACCTAATCACATTTTATCCAAAAAACTGAACCAGATTATTAACACGATAGGTTACAAATCGAAATACTCTGTTAGAAATTCATTAGAATTAGTAGATAAGCTGCAAAACATACATCTTCCACCACATTCAAAACTTGTTAGTTTTGATATTTGCAACATGTTCTCCAGAATACCCCCACAAGAATGTATTCCTTTATTAGATAGTTTCTTGATCAATAGTAATATAGAATTAGTTAAAAGGTTAGAGTTAATTCAATTATTTGACCTTTGTATAAGTCAAAATTATTTCTCTTCAAATTTATAATTCTCTAAGTCCTCTATTAGCTAACATATTTATGGACAAGTTTGAAGATCGAATATTTGAATTAAATTCTTATAAACAGTATCCACCCTAATATAAAATTTACACCAGAAACAGAACAAAACAGGGCTATAAACTTTCTAGACTTAAATATCAAGATGATCGCAGACAATCTAATTGAATTTTCTATATACAGAAAACCAACACAAACAGACATAACAATACCAAATGAATCTTGTCACCATAATACACACATAAAATAGCAGCCTACAGATCATTAGTACACAGAGCTTTAACTATTCCACTAACAAAATCAGATTTTAGCAAAGAAATATCAACCATTAAACAACTAGCACATGCAAATCATTATAATCCGAACATGATTGACACTTTAATTAAACAAAAAGATTATAGGTTAGCTATCAAAAGAATATATCCCATTGACAATCAAACAGAAGACACAAATTACATATCTATACCATATTTTGGCAAAATATCAGAAAAAATTGCACATATACTAAGAAAAACTAACAATTATAAAATAACATTTAAAACCAACACTAACACTTTTTCATTTTTATTTAATGCTAAAGACAGAACACATGATATCATGAAATCGGGCATTTACCGTTTAAATTGTTCTTTTTGTAGTTCGGTATATATTGGACAAACACTTCGAAATTTTGACATAAGATATAAAGAACACGTACGTCATTACAAAAATAAACATCCTGAAAAATCGAATTACGCCAAACACCTTTTAGAACAAAATCACACAATGACTCCTCAAAATAATATTAAATTCCTACATTTTTGTAATAACAAACGCAAATTAGATACCTATTTTAGAAGCCTTTGAGATATACAAACACAAACTCAGGGTACCTTTAATGAATGAACAACTTGAGCTCAGTAATTCTCCGTTACTGGAAGTATTAGATATTTAATTATGATTATTATTATTATTTTATCTATTTACCTATTTTGTATCTACCTTAGCGACGTGTTTGTTTATAATTATATTACCTTTGATAATGACAGCATAGCTGTCGAAACAATATTGTCAGGTTGTATTTTAATAAAACTGTGAAACTTTTAATAATCTTTATTTATTTCAAAATTAATTGCTAATTATGAACCAACGTAATAATATTAAAACAAACTAACAGGTTATCATCTTATTTTATCGAATTTAATGCGATGAATCGATCAAATCGTTAGCTTATTTTGTTCAGTTTTTAGTTGGAACTGCATTCTAAACGATCTTATGGTTTAGCAATAGATGACCTATCATTTACGTAATATTTCTGAAATAAAAGTAATTGGCTGCGGCATCACAAAGGAAACATGTAACTTCATATTTCTTATGCAACGCCTTGTACATTGGTGAACACTCGTAGTAGAATTGGCAACGCTGTTCTATATGCAAAAGTGTTTGTCATTTTTCTAACCTCAAACTTTTTATAGTGACGCTGCCATTTGCTCCAGAATATTCTTTTACCTAAATATTTTTACTTCACAATTATTTTGTTATTTCATACGTGCTGAATGCAAAGTTATTTTTGATTATTTAATCAGTAGAAAATATAAAATGTCCAAATTTCTGCACATCGGTGAGTAAAATTTTCATTATTGCTATTAACGTTTTGATTTCCTGTCCTTAAAATTAACTGTAATTAAAATCGCCCATATAAGACGTTTATCCATTTTATTAATTATTTTTCTGATTTGAGTTGAATAGTATTCGTTTAATAAATATCGAAATTACCTGCAGACTGTTTTATTACGTTTTTAAAATTTCTTTAAATTAATATTTTAATGTTTGCGTATATGTAATGTCAACTTGTTTATCTTGTGCATTGTTCTAGTAACTTGAAAGAAAGGGAAATCGAATTTTATTACTTGAGATGTTGAACCTGCAGGAGCTGTTATTACTTCGAGACGTAGTGAAATCAGGAATTTACAAAGCAACTGAAATCATGGAAATTAATTGGAGATTATGTGTTGCATCATCATATTGCATCAGTATTGTGCAATATTGAAGTATTCCTTTGATGTAGAAGAAAATAAGGATGGAACAAAGGACTTATTCAGTAACACCTAACTGCTGAATTTTAAAAGTAAATATGCACAATGTTCGTATTTTCTAAAAGCTAGCTCCCACTGAGACAAGTCGGAAATGATCAATATTAATTCATATTATCACTATTTCCATTATCACCTAAATTGAAAATGGATTATTATTTTTTATGAAATGGAGCAAAACAGTTTAAACATGGAACCACATGGCATTTTTGGCATATTATTTGTGACCTGCTATTGTTGCAGTACTACCGAAGGTACACTCCTGCTAGCTCAGAAATATATTTCTATTAACAAAATATTAAATCACAACACCTTTATTTATTGTACTAGTTAAATATAATTGTGCCTTGAGCAAAATTATTTATTGTTTTTCCCGAGTTTGTTAGAAGTTGATACGAAGTTGATTATTACAATTAGTGTTAACCAAGGTCCGTTGATGCATGCATAATTATATCCAAAGTAAAGGTTATCTCACCCATTTCCACTATTGGCTCTTGAAGTGGGTACAAAAATGGCGCCTTTTTGGCGGCAATTTTAATTTGTCATGAATTTGTCAAATCAAATATTTACATAACATACAGAAAAGATTACGAATATTTTAATTAAAACAAATCAATAATACTGTGTATTAACTTATTAACAAATAATATTTTTAGGCATTCGAATTATCTTCTGTTATTGAGTAATATTAACAACTACTACTGAATAGAACCACGAAAACAGTAACACATTAAAAAATGATGGTCTAAAATGGCAAAGATTTATTAGTCATATGAACAATACAACTAAAGCGAATATTTTAATTGTGATACAACTAATTTATTAATGGTATCCCCCTCAAACAGTATTTGAGTTATTTTTTTGTTATCCAAATAATGCAAAAGTCCATATAAAAGCCGTGGACGGAAATCTAACTTCTGTAAATGTCTGTACAGAATGGTATATGATGCAAGTAGATGCTACAACTGTTTTTTAAGCTTTTGTAACCTTTCCAACCAGCTAAAAATTAAGAATATATTAAGTAGGTAATTGAAAATTATCCTGCAAATCATATTTGTACCACATCGGTATTTTTAAAACCTGAAGTGAATAGTGTCTCTGTTCCTTTTAGTATCTGCTGAGAATGTGCTGTAGTATTATCTTTTAAGGTATATCGAGGCTCTCTCTTTCAATCCCTCCACACTCTTCAATTATTTTAGGCTTTTCTTTAACATACGTATTCAGTATTATTGCTGATTGTTTTAGGAAATTAGATGGTATGTTTCCTTTATTGCCTTTAAAAGTTTTAATTTTTTTTTATTAATTGCAACTACATTTATCTCTTCATTTAATCTTTTATGTTTCTTATTCACTGTAACTATATTAGAAACATTAAATACCATAGGAATTGCGTTTCATTTCAATATTTGCCATTCATCTTTTCTATTTGTTTCAAATTGCATTTCTTCAAAATGGAACTAGTGGAATTGTAAAACGGTAATAAAAGAGTGTGTAATCTAAAAACTATCCTTTCTCTATGCTTAAATAATTTATATTATTTCTATATGTAATTTTATCAAGACTCAAACTTGCTTACTTTACATAATCTTGAGTATTCAGTAATTCCAAATTCTGACTTCTACGCATATCTAACAAATTTGTCTTATTTTCCTATCTTTTGGAAAAAGAAACAAATGTGCACCATTTCGGGAATTGCTAGAACAGTTTGGTGCACTACAACCAGTCATTTATTGGAGAAAAGACTTCGGCGGTTCACTTATGTCAAAAACTGACAGATTGAACTTGGGCTCAAATATGGCCGTCTAAACTTTGATGAGATGACCTATGTATGTGTACTAAGTATACATACACATGAATGGACTTTGGTGTTAACTAATTAGTGGAGTAACCTTATGTTTTTATCTCGGAACCGGTCCAAACTACTTCGATTTGAATCATTTTTTTAAATCTTTAAACCTATAAATACTATAGGTATAAAATACTAAAACCTTTACAAATTGATGTTCAGAACGGGAAATGTGGTGAAACTCGAATAACCTAAAAATTTTCCAAGTGGTCCCGCACTGGTTGCTCGACCATCTCAGAACAGGATAATTTTTGGTGTGTTATCACATCTATGTATTGGTAGTTTGAAGCCACTATTAATTTATCTTTATTCCTTTTGGTTCAAATACAGCAGCCATATTTGTTTCGTGGTGCAAGACGTTTCTTGCAGTTTTCTATGTTAACAAAAATCTTGATATCTCAAGAATAGTTGGTCATAGAAAGTCACGGTAAAAACCATTGCATTGTTCACATTTCGAACTACATTTGTTGTTCTAAACGTAAATTTTGTAAGATGCTTCTTTATGGGCGCAAATTAATTTCGAAGTTTAATGCTTTATTGCGAAATTTTGGCTTTTTAGTGTGTCATATTTCCAGACAATGGTGAAGTATCAGCGCTCATTCTTTTTAAAAAAGTACACAGTTAAGGCTAGTTGATGTTTAAAGTACTTCAAATCTAAAACGTCACTATTTTGGTATTTATGGGCTTTTGAAATTCTCGTTTTATTCATTTTTGAGCAACTTTGGACCTCAATATCTCTGATGGGCATAAATGGATTTTTTTTTATATTATGTGGATATGAAGCAGTGTGTGATGGTAAACTATGGTGAAAATGGTAACTTTGATATTAGCTTGCTATTAGCTTGATATTGCTCTTAACTACTGCCCAGGTCTCTGTCACCCTGGGTCTAGTCTCAGATCTTAGTTCGACACCTCGAACGACTGCTTGGCCGTCCACTCCGAGTTAGCGATATCAAACAAACCTCTGGGCCTCAAAGGCTTGTAATGCTATATATAATAATAACATTTGAGTGGCCTAAAAGTGGCCAAAAACCAATTTTCTGCCAATTTGGTCCTTTGGGAAATTTTTGACAGAATTTAAAACAATTAAAAACAAAAAAGAAAGGGAATTGTAAGGCGAAAATTGCAAAGATGGTCAGTTACATGCCCAAGATTAATGAATAAATAATTGAGTATCCAAGGGCAACCATTTTGTTATTACAATTTTATCAAAATGCAAAAAATGAAAACAAGTTAGCAACTTGTCAGAAAATTGTACAACTGTCTCCATGGAGTCCCACAGGTCATGGAAAATAATTTTCTGTCAAATTGACTGACCTTAGCGCTAGATCTACTAATCTTAAATTCAAGAATTGACAGAATTTTTTAACAATTTTTGTTCTATAATGACAGTTTAGTTGTTTTTGGCAACATACTTTGGCACCGAAATTCTCCCCTTGCCACATATCACCCTGTACAATTTTATGAATTAATAATAACTTACCAGTTTCTGAAGTATTTTTGTGCTGGTACCTTGTCGATGACACTGCATGCTGGATATCTTGAGAATCGTCTAGCACATATTCAATCAGTTGCTTCGACTGTTGGTCTCAAAGTCTCTGGAGTTTTTCCAGCACGTGCTCTTGTTGCATCTAAAGTTGGAGCGGACTTCGAAATTAATGTTGATTGTTATTTTGATAGCAGTAAACAGTTTGTAACACTGACGATCGTATCAATAATCTGAACAAAATTCGTATGGTATCGGAACATTATCAAACCTAGATTTTCGGTTCATTTTCTTAGATTTTCATATTACAAAAACCTCTTAACACTTTTTAAACGTCTTGGGAGTAAATGACTTAATATCTTCCCTAAACATACTGTTGTATATTATAAAAATAATACACAACATATTCGGTTGAATTAAATATTAATATATGTACGTGGTAGATACGCGACTCTAAATGTCAACATTCTCTCCATCTATTCCCCTCACTCTCCGGTATCTAAATATCAACATGGCTTTCCATCTATTCTGTTCACTCTCCGGTGTTTAAATGTCTCCAATGGAGGGCCATGTTGACATTTAGACACCATGAATCTCCATATACAAACAGCTACTTCATGCCTCCACCATCAGGACATATGGTTTTTGGAGTCATAAGATTTGAGTCGCCATTAACAGCCCTGATGTGACGCACCTAAGGGGGCCACACTTTGTAGGTCGATTTCACCCCTTCCTGTAGATCGATTTTGGCAGAAAACTATATTCTCACTTTTTTTTAAATTTTTTGAAATTTTGTCAAAAATTGCCCGGAGGACCAAATTGACAGAAAATTGGTTTTTGGTCACTTTTATGTATACATATATACATGGAGCGCTAAAAGCCTTGTAGGCTTATGGCTTGTTGGACGACTTCTTTCCATTTGTCCCTTTTGATTGCTTTTCTCCTCCAGTTTCTTACGCTTAGGAACAAGAGATCTTTTTCTACATTTTGACGACATCTGTTCTTGGGTCTTCCTCTTGTTAAGACAAGTATCTCAATTCCCTGTATCTCAGACAAAACTATCTTCTTTGTTGATCTGTGATCCCTCATCCTCATAAGATGTCATAACCTTCTCAACCTTTTCATCTTTATCACTATCACTATGTCTGGTTCTTGGTACATTTCATAGGTTTCCAGATTAGTTTTCTTTTATTTTTCTCCTTTTATCACCTTTGGACCGAAGATTTTTCTCAGCATTACCAAACCCTTAACCTTTCTTCATTTTTTTTTATTCAGTGTCTACATTTTACTTTACACGGTTTTTAGATGTTATAAGTCTTTGTAATGCAAAGGCACTTTTATTACCAACATTTAACCTGTTGTCTATTTCCTCGATTTCACTACCTGTTTTATCAATTATTACCACTAAGTATTTAAAATTATATACCACCTCGTATTTGCTGCCTCTTATTTTATTCTTGGTTTCTTGTCTGCTCTTCTTGCGTGTTTTCAGATGACATTTCCATGGACTTGTTTTTTCCAAATTTATCTTTAACCCCATCTTCCTTGCTTCTGTATCAAATTTTGTTACAACTTCTTCCACTTCTTCAGTTCTTACTAATATTGCGACATTGTCTGCGAAAGCCATGCATTGATGCATTCTATTAATAATAGTTTTGTTTCTGTTTATGTTTGCTCTTCGAGTAATTTGTTCTAGTAGTAGATTAAATAACATGCAGAATAGGAAGTCGCCTTGCCGTACGCCACAAGTTACATTAAACTCTTCTGACAGATTTTTATTTATTCTTACTTCGTTTTTTGTCTCTTCAAGCGTAAGTTCAGTTACCTTAATTAATTTTTCTGGTACGTTTAGATCAGCCATTATTTTGAATAGGCTTTTCCTTCTAACGCTGTCGTATGCCTGTCTGAAATCAACAAACGTCATGTAGATATTTATATTTTTTTCTCAACATTTTTCCTGTATTTGCTTGATTGTGCTATGTGATTTCATAATGATCTAGGACAGCAAGGCTAATATGATGCTATTCTTTAATTTTTTCTCCATGTAAATGCATAGGATAAAATAATAAAAACTAGCATCATATTAGCCTTGCTGTCCTAGATCATTATGAAACCAACAGTACATATTTGGTCTGTTATTGATCTTCCCTTCCTAAATCCTGCCTAGTATTCCTCAATTGACATTTTTGCACATTGGTTCAATCTACTATCTATTATTTTAGAGAAAATTTTGTAAGTTACTTTTTCCTTCTGCATAGGCTTTTGACTTTTTTTGCATGACCCATAGATTTCTTTATTTTCGTAACCCCGTCGTTGGATCATTCTTAGTTTCGCTGAGCTTCTTTCTTTAACAGCTTTTATACAATCTTCGCCATACCACTGTTTTTTATTTTGATGTTCTCTTGTTTGTAATACCTTTCTTGCCTAGGCCAGTGTTTCTTATATCTGCTTCTACTGTTGATTTACATTGTAGACTTCCTTCTGTCTTTAACCGCTGCACGTATTGATGTTTTACTTCTTCAATCTTCAGACTTTTGCTTTTCCCTATATAAATTGTCTCTGCCTATTTTTGCATTTCAATTTTCCCTACTACTATCTTAATGTCGTGTTTTGGTGTTTTATCCTATTTGCTTTTTAAGATTTCACCATAGCTATTCTTATCCTCGTCCAGTTTTAATATAATAATAAATACTAAATTTTAGTATAATGTTCTTATAATTCTTTTTAACTAGAAAACCTGCCCCTAATATTCTTTTAACTTTCAGGCTCCCCAAATATTATCTTACCATGTTTTGCCATGTCAGACACATTTTTTCAAATTTTATTTTCTGACGACCTCCAGCCCTCCTCTGATGATCAGGGCCCCTTCACTTACCAGACTAATTTATAGAGGAGGATGTAAGCTTTTCAAAAAATCATCATTCATCCGTGTCAAACACTGGTACTAAAATTGCACTCATCTCTCAAACTATAAGTAAATGTACTGTAATTAGTAATATTGTAAAAAACAAATTAGAAAATAATTAATAATAAAAAAGAAACATCCAAAAAAGTATGATAAATGGACATTTATTAAAGAAGAAATGTATGACAACAGCTCCACAGTCGAATGCAAGGCATGTTAGAAATCAAAAATCCGAGTTCTAATCACAGCTTGGGTAAAATTTTTTTATAAATAATTTATTTCTTTACTGCATCTACTGTTGCATCGACCGCTCTCTTCTGAATTCGTGCTGATAGTCACCTGTTATTCTTTCAGCATGCTTTATTAATCTTCTCTGGATCATCATAGTAAGAATCTTATTTTAAGTTAAATTATAAATTTCTATTATTAACCCGTATATTCTCTTGTGAAGTTCGTTACCTCCATATTGAATCTTTTCCAGATGACTTTCCATTTCTGAGACATGATATTACAAATTTTAGTTCTAATGTCGGTGTACTTATTGTCGCTTTTTACAATTGGAACTTCTTGTTCTTGATCTCCTTGGGTTACTGTAGTTAACAATTGCTGAAAGTGTTTCTTCCATATAGTATCCATTTTTTCTTCTCTCTCGTCCACTAAACTACATTTAGCCCTTTAATAGCCCTTGTCCTTATTTTGTGAGTTGCTTTTTGTTTTTTATTCTGTAATAGAAGCTTTGTGTATTGTTTGATTTACTATATTTTTCTATTTCGTCGATCTGCTTGTTCAGCCAGTTATTCTTTTTTAACTTGCAAATTATTGCCGTTTCTTTACTTTTTTTCTTATAATTTCCTAGATCTAATGATTCCTGGTTATACATCCATCTCAGTCTTGCCTCACTCTTCAGTTTCGTAATATTTTGACATTAATTGTCAAACCAATCTTTCTTTTCGCTTGCTTCTCTGTTTTCTAATGTACTTTTTATATTTGACCATTCTTATTCTATCAATGTAGTTTCTCCCGTTTTGCCTAGTTCACTATTTATTTCATCACCATATTTCATTTCCACTTCTTTATTAAAATGCTTTAATTTTGCTACTGCTCAGACTTGTGCTGACCTTTTTTCGTTTTCCTTACAATCCAGTTTTAGTTTCAGTGTTGCCGCCACCAGAAAATGATGGTATGAATTTCTTCTGTTTACTGGTTTAAATTGCAGACCTTGCGCTTTAACTTTTTTGTTATCATAAATCCCGCTTCATTTGTTCTTTGCTTTTTTTCCCCAAAAAAACATAAAGCTTTCTCTTGTATTTCCTCTTTCAATTTATTGAATACTTCTTCATTGTTTTTAAATCTATCTTTTACTTCTTTTCTGAAGTCCTTAATCTCTTTTAGTACTGCTTCCATTTTAGTCATTATCTCTTCTCTTTCGTTATGTTTTGGAGATCTCTGTAGAAGTTTACTTTTCTAAAATACACTTTGCTCTTCTTCTTTACTTCTGATTGGTTCTTCGCAGGTGTTTTCCCTTTTTCATTTTATTCTGGGAATTTCTTCTAAACTGTTTGCTCATTCCCTACTAATATTTTTAACCATTTGTTTAATCCAAGTTTTAACTTGCTCCTTATTTATATAGTTTATTTGTTCTTATATATTGTGCTTATTGTGCCCTGTATAATTTCTGCACATATAAAGTTTGCCAACACAAATTGATAACATTTATCACAAGTTTGCTCTTATCACTAAAAATTTATCACTTATCACTTCAGTAGATTTATCACCACCTTACACTCACACTACTCTCCTGCCGCTGCTACATTTTATGTAGTTACCTATGGAATATAGATTAGCTGGAAGAAGGCATATTTTGAACTTCATTGGCAGATTCTGTATTTAATTGATTCTCTATGTAGTTGAACCGTCTATGTAGCCTTCTGCTAAAGTAGACAACTACCATCCTCTATGACATTTTAGAGCTAATATATCAGTATTTGAATTAACTAATAATGACCGGTGTCAGAATATTGGTAAGTTTGGTAAACTTAAAAAATGATGCAATTTTGCTTGAAATCTTGCTGATTCTGTTCTTTCGTACTACTTGAATTGTACATTTGCCATTTTTGTAATTTATATATAAATGTTGATGTAGTGTGTGAGAAGGTCTCAAGACAAGTAGCCCAGACATGTTTTTAAGGCATCTAAGGGGTTGGTGCAAACTCAAACACCAGGGGCCCGCAGTTGCACACGTAGAATGTTTTTCGGTGGGAGATGGATGAAACAATTTTACTTTTTCTGGGATGGGGTTCCTAGGTGAAGTTGGACAATGTTGCTATTGCATAATTTTATTTGAAATTTCTTGCCACCATCCGTTTAGAATTTTTCTATGAAAGCATTTTACAGTGTACAAATATTTATTTATAAACTAATAACAGCACAAAAGAAGATTCTAATCATAAAAAAATATTATTTTAAAAACAAACTGAAACTCCTCTTCCGATCTTAGCTTACCAAAAATCTTTTATGCCTTTTTTATGTTTATGCCGCTTAATGTATTTTTCTCAACTGTGAGCAAAGCTATATTGGATATCCTTTCTTTCTTGCGTCATGGTACTTCTCAAGTAATCCTTTAGTCTTTTTAGAACACTGAAAGATCTCTCGGTACTCACCTATCCAACTGCCAGGGTTATAAATAATCAATCTTGAAACTAATTCTATATTGGGGAAACATCTGCAAGCTTTTGGTACAGAAGGTATTTCAGATATCCCAGTGCCCCCCTTTCAAAATATGAGTTATCCTGGTTAAAATAAATATCAGTAAACTGGACCATTTCACTAAACAAATCAGGTGATACAAAACTGAATACTTTGCACAGCTTGGCATAATCTTGTTCAAGTTCTTCTTTATTACACTTTTTAAGGTGCACTGGATTCAAAAAACCAAATAACTGCGTAACTTCTTTCAGATCCTCAATTCTGTCTGTTATTTCATTCACCATTGAATGGAGAGTAACGTTAATTACATCGACTTTATTTTTATTTGAAGCACTTGTTATGGAATCGTCCTTAGCTCTTTCATCAAAAATATTTCTTTTTCTTTTGGCTTCTTAGCTCTTGAAAGTTCATGTTTTCTTCATCCATCTCATTCTGGATCCACTTGGCTTTAGCAGTTTTGAGAAGATTGTCGAAATATGTGTCATTTCTTAATACAATGAGTTTTTCTTTCAAGATTTTCATGAAAGATACTACTTGAAAAAGGTCAATTTCTTGTCTGCAATAATGTGGAAGTAACATAAATTATTTGTAAAACATCAATCCAAAAAATGCTGTTGACAATAATTAACCAGAACATTGCGTGTCTTATTTCATCCAAGATGGAGATTCAAACAAAGTTTGCAGGATGTTTAGCCTGTTCTTCCATTATGGCTGGACTTAAATATTTAATCTTAGTTTCAGATTCCAAATGATGTTGTAGTTGTGGACAGTACATATTTAGGTAAAAACTTGATTATGTTAAATATACAAAAGCTTTTTAGATCACTTAAACGATGACTTCTTAAAAGCAAAGGAAGTGCAGTCATTGTATGTAACAAATCGAATTGTAAAGGAAGAATTTCTTCTCATCTGGCTTGCTCGTCATGATACTGTTTTTTTAAGTAGGGATCTATCAATTTGTTTTGAAGATATGATCTCATTCCCATTGTGGTAATAATATGAAACATAGTCTGAGAATGTTCTTCAATTCTGCTGTTACAATGCAAATGCAAATTATACTTAATGCTGAAATAAATAAAGATTATTAAAAGTTGCACAGTTTTTATGATTAATGCTGTTCGAAATTTTTGAAATAATGCCTAGTTGGAAGGAACATAGTTTTCATCAGTAATAATTGTGTCAGTAACTGTTTCATTTTTTTTTCTTTATCTTGACTGGCATTAGATAGTGTTTCATTTGTTATTACATCTTGTTCCATTGGGAGAGTGACGGAAAAAGTTGACTCATCGCGAATGTTTATAGAAGTGGCAAAGTCATTTCTAGAAAATGATCCAGTTGTGGAAGGTCCAAACAAGTCTGACAATTTTTTGTATTTTTCTGCTTCTTCATCTCTGTTCTTTTTCGCTATCTGCATGCTTTTGTGCATCCGATTTGTGCTGATATCTTGGTTTATTAATTTTACTGGAAACAAAAATAAAACGCATATCAGCCAAAGAATTTAAAACATCTGAAGAAAGAATATGTAATTTGAAGCACAACGAATCAAAACATTTACTTAAATCTTGCAAGAAACTATTTCATGAAAAATTGTAAAAACTTCAGTAGGTAATTTGCTCTTTATTTTATTAGAAATTACAAGGAAAATTCTTAATATATTTCTAAAAAATTTAATTTAGTAATGCATAGTTTGCTTCATCCGAGCATTCTACAAAACATCCATCTGGCACGTTGGTAGTTACAGCCACCTCCCACCTGGCACAATTGCGCCAGTCGTAACTATAACCTATAACTGTAATGCCAACTCGTAAAAATAATAAAAAAGTAGGTACTTACGTTATCTATTTGTTACTGTTTACCACAAACAAAAAAATAATTCAGTTCAATAATAATTCACTTAATAATGCAAAAGTTTGTATGTAAAACTGCCGGTACATACATAACAGAACAAAACTCTTATATGCACTTGTTTTCTTGTTTATGTTCACGTAACATGTAAGTGTGATGGATAAAGCACCGGTTGCACCGACACTAAATGGGTCCCTGAAGTAGCTATTGTATATGACAACTGGACAATTGAAGACCCTGGTGCAACAATAAACAAATTTTAAGGAGAGGCAAAAACTTTTTTATTTTTAATGTTTTATTTCGAGTTACCATTGTGCTTATATGAAAAAGTGTATCGTCTGACTTAGAGTGGAATAATTGTACTATTATAATTAGGGCCTAAAATTCATTCATGGTGCTAGAAAGATATGTTACTATGAGGTGATACATGTTATTTATCTCATTCTTGCAGCGCATATTTCTTGCAGCTGACATGAATTTCATAAAAATAAATAAAAAACGTAGCATGGGATAAGTGATTTCCTCTATAGCTTAATTTCTATTGACTGAAGATATTTCATGACTAGTCACACCAGACAAAGAGAGCATATTTTAAAACTTATATCTGCAATTATCTCATTTCTTCAAATTTAGCACATATCCCCTTCTTGTACCAGGATCTTCAATTGATTTCTTCTCTTTCACCATGCCTCTTTCTTCTCTTCACTGTTGTAATATTCTTGGAATATGCATATTACTAACTAAAACTGCAGCCTTTCTTCCACAATCTGTCCATTTTACTACAGAAATATCACCCCCTTTGTTACATACTTTTATCATATTTCTATAATAGTTTTGGGTTTCTGATTTATTTGAAATGTCCCATAAGCAAATATTCTTTGTTCGTACCTTGAATGTGCTAAAAAAATTCTTGAAGCAAATATGATGGATCTTGATTCCAATAACTTTTGGTAAAAGATCTACAAATATTCTAATTATAGTTTATTTTGTTACAGGTGCACTACAATAACCAGGACACCACACTTTGGGTCGATTCCATAAAACTGAATTAAATTTCAACAAGATTAATTCCTTAGTAACAAAGTTTAAAATTGTGTTATTGTTGTTGCCTTAAGAGTTAACCCTACACATTAACTCCACTTATGCAGGATTATGATGATTTAAGCATCGAAAAACACTTGTAAATAAATTTAAAAATTAGTTTCAAGCCCATTTCTGCTTTGTAAATTTCTTAATAAATAATTATTGCTGTTGTTGTTTTATTTACCTTCATTACTAGGAACTTCGAGAACTTCAATAAGCTGCATCCATACCAACAGCATCTACTGGACTGTAAGCAAAAGCATATGATCCTGATACCTTCTTGAGCTATAGAATCTTTAAGCAATACTTACACAATTCCAATATAAATTTTCAGCACTTCAACAAATATAGAATCTTACTATAAGCAGGTGAATACAAATCTTTTTAAAAGATTGTGAAATGTTAAGCAGCAGAGACCATATAGTTGTGTTTATTCTTTTTCATACTTATAAGCAGGAGTAGGTTAGGTTAGGTTAAAGGTGAGTGTGGCGTCCTGTCCGCCCCTCCACTGCAACCTCCTGGGTCTATTGTGGCTCACACCTAGGTTAGAGTTCACCCTCTAGTCCCATTCTTTTAAGGAAGGTGAGTAGTCTGGTGGGTGATAGGTTGGTCAGATCCTCCAGCTTCAGTTGCACTGAGCCAAACAGTGAGAATCTGGTGCGGTCCCCTGCGGGACAGGTACATATGACGTGCTCTGCTGTTTCCTCTGCCTCTAAGCATAGACGGCAGACGGTCTCGTCTGCTAAGCCTAGCTTATGCATATGGTATCTAAGACGGCAGTGCCCAGTGAGAAGGGCAGTTACGCTGCGCAGTCCTACAGTGAGGTATGTCTGGTTTTGGATGGGCCCTTTATTGCTGCCTTGGAATAAGCCATCCCTGGGCGGCAAGCAGGAGTAACTTTTAACTTCAAAAACTAATACCAATCATCAGAAATGAGCGCTAACTTACTAATAGCGTACCTAGTTGAATGCACGATCCCGTGCAGTCGTGCATATAAATTATGAATTGTGAGCTTGACCACACAATCGGCAAGCAATGCCCGGTTCTGTTCACTAAATATTTGGGTTTGGTTCTGTACAAGATTTCGAGAGCTGTAAGCGGCAAATCACGTGCGAAGTCACGCACAAGCCGCCGGGCGAGTGTGTAATTTCACGTGTACGTAATTTGCTCAAACAGGCTTACAATACCAGTCGAGTACCAGTAGTGCATAATTCAAGAGTATATTCCTCACTAGAGTCATATTAGAACGTTCTGAATAAGCCCACAATCCACATAAAAGACGCCTGTACCAGAGTCAATTATATAGTCCGTAATCTTTACAAATGATCTGTTAAAGAGGTGAATTGGGTTATAAAATTAGTCGTCTAGATCAGGCACATCCACATTGGAGTCTGATGTTCAGTCGTTACCAGTCACAGGTCGAGTAGGGCGACTTGATCTCTTTTAACGTTTTTTGAATGGTCGAGCCATAAAAGACGAGTGTAATTTCTGTGGAGTTTATTTAACTCGAGCAACCTTGGCATAAGCATTAACACTCTTTCGGCCGCAAGCGGGGATCAAGAATACCTCCCTCAGGGAGCCTTGTTCCTCCTTACTGGGCGAGATGGAAACGTTGGGAAATTTTATTTTAAAATTGTAAAATAGTATCCACGCCTGAGGTAAGGCACTGGCAGAATTTCTTTTTACACTGTCTATTGCCACAAGCCCCTCTACTCTAATTGCTAGAAAGTAAAAGTGTTTTTTAAGTTTAGCAATTCCTTGGAGGCTAATCGGTCAACCTCGGTCACTTTTCCCCACAAAATAAGTACCATCGAGCGGTGTTACTTTGCACACGTTTTCGCATATCTTTTTCTGTAGTTTCGACATTTTTAGCTCTATGCATCTGGTTGGAAACTATGTACAATTTCGAAGTTTTCTCTATTGATTGCTACATGATTCAAAATTGTAAGAAATTGTTAAATATTTTTTTTTATTTTTTAAAAATCTCAATGTTACCCCGTCGTCGGTGTTACTTTGCCAGACCTTGTAAAATCAATATAAATGCAAAGTTCTCCATTATTATGGGTGGATTTGGTAAAATAACGAAGACTATGTCCACAATACAAAAAACCACGATTTTTTTCACAAAAACACGTTTTTTATAAGGCTTTTATTATAGAACGTAAATCCGTATCAAAAATACATTAAAAAATAAAAAAATCAATATCTGTGGTTAACAAAATATAGAAAATAACAAGATTCTTAAATTTCTAATCAGGTAACGATTGATAGGTAACAAAAATTTACAGTCTATATGAGGTTAAATCACAATTGAAACGATGTACACCCCTCGTCACAGTAGGTGGTGACAATATCTTCATAATGTCTTCGTCTAGTGCGACGGCAATGTCGTCTTCATTTGGAAATACAAACAAATCAGTCGTTTTCTTCCTTAAGTACTTTACAGTAATTTCTTCTTGCACATCAATGACTAGTCCGATGAAGTGCTTGACTGTTTTCTTTGTTGGAAAAGCGACAACAATAAAATCTCCAATCTTTGGTCTAATACTGACAATTTCTTCAGTCTCATCTGCTTCAGAATTTTCTACGTCTTCATTTTCTGTCCACTCTTGATTCTCTTCATTTACGTGACTCACTGTTGGCCAATTATCCTCAGCTTCCAACTCGTTTTCTGCACTTGCTCTATCATCAAAGTCTTCAGCTCCAACAGATTTTCCTGGAACTACTTTAAGCATCATTTTTCTGCACTTTGGTGTTGAAGTTGGTGCTCTATTTGTTTTTAGAAAATCTAACAGGGAATCACTAATATTGGCTTGTACATTTTCCTGCAGTCGGTATGCAGGCAGCTTTTTCAACACTTGTGTTCTGTCCACTGGAATGATACCTGTTGTCCTAAAGGCACTTTGGATATTCTTCTGGTCAGTATAGTGCAGCTGATTCACCAATTTTTGCAAAAGTGGCGGAAAAGATGATTTATTGAGGACTCCATCTCTTGGATACTGCAGCTTGTAATTTAATAAAATGTTTTTCCACAGTCGTTTAAGAGGCCCATAATATCCAACGTCCAACGGTTGAGTGATATGTGTGGAGTTGGGGGGAAGGAACACAAATTTTATATTAAATCTCTGACATGATACTATTATATCGACATTCAAGTGGGATGACAAGTTATCCCCAATTACAACTTTTGGTCCCTCAAGTTTTTTGGCCCATGGTACAACAGTTGATTCAAACCAGTCTTGAAATGTATAAGCGTCAAACCAGCCTGATTTGGTTCGATTGTACCTACAAAATTTTGGACCCCCAATAGTCCATTGGTCGTAAATTCTTTCAGCCTTGTTGACTACATATTGAGGTAAAACTTGACCATCCCCCGTGATTGCGAACATAATCGAGATAGATGTCTTGGTTGTATTCATTATTCTTTCAGGGTATTTTGTGCCCCGTCGAAATATACATTTTTTGGACCCCGGATCGTCACTGAGATTAGTCCCATCATAGTTTAGGATGTTAGTTGCCGGAACATTTTGCAAGCTTCTCTCCAAATTTTGGAAATAGTTTTCAATTTCTACTTCAGATTTTTCTGCTCGTACTGCTTTAATATTCTTGCAACTTCTTTGTGATAGTCGATCTTTGTGCCTTTCTATGAAATTTAAACACCATTCCTTTCCAGGTAAGTTGTTGGTAAATTGTTTAATGCTTTTTCCTTGTTTCTGGAGATATCCTTTTACCACCATTCTTAAATCCAGTGACGTTAACGGGCTTCCGAACTCCGCAGCGGCAAGTAAGACATCCACAATATGTCTTTCTTCCAGCTGGGTTAAAGCTGGTGGCGCTCCAACAGGACCAGTGTGTTGACCCTTGATTTTATTGACCAAAGTTCTTCTTGGAATGTTATATAATTCAGAAGCTGCTTGTAGAGTCAACCGCCGTGTCCTTACGCTATAAATTGCTCTTTGCAGCTGCTCTTCGCTGTAGTTTTTGTAGTTACGGGCCCCCACCTTCCTTTTATAAACTCGACCCATGTTTTTCTGAAAAGTTAAAGTGTCTTATTTTATCCTTATAGGTACATACTTGTCAAACATAACAGCAAACAAACACGTAGGTATGTAGGTATCTAGTAATCAGACAGTCAGTATTTGGCAAAGTTACCCCATGCAAGGAACCATTATGTTTGTTTGTTTTTTTTTCTTAAACTGTTGCAGTTGAAAAATTGAAAACCACACAACATAACCTCAAAATAGCCGGCTTTCAGATGGTACAATTGACAGTTGCCATAACAACGTAGATTGCCTTCTAGGACCCTTAGAATTTCAACTTTGTCTTAATCTAGAAATAAATAGAAAATACATACCATTTATTTTCACATCTCTTACACGAACCACGGCCTTCCAAACACCACCATTGGTGACCTTGAAGTATTGGTTTTAGTTCGCTAGAATTTCAACAGGGTTCCGCTACCAACCTAAGAAATATTTTTTTTAAATCTGACAAGTCACCGGGTGGCAAAGTTACCCTTGAGTGGCAAAGTAACACCGCTCGATGGTATTCCCTTTCTTTCCGCCAAACTCGACAAACGCAGTCTTTGATTTGGGATTGCACATCTCAAAAAAGTCGTCTTAATCTACTTCAGAATCATCAATCTCTGCGAATGGATCAATCTCATCCAAGCTGATCTTGATCTTCTGAATTGTCGCTTTCTAGCTTCTCGTTCTTTTTCTTCATCTCTACGTTTCTACTTGCTAACGTTTTCCTCTTTTTGTTAAATTCTGAACACGACACCTTTTTTGACGTTCTGCTTTCAGCTCGACTTTGTCAGGTGTCTCAGTTAAAATCCTGCAGCGACCTCGCTTGCGGTTTTTTTGTTTCTCGGTCCTCGATGGTCGAACTTCCATTGGGCCGCTTTTGATGCCTAGGGTTGAGAACTAGATAACGGTACTAGAGGCAATTCTGGAAGCGCAGGATCTAAGGCTTCTTTCATGGAGTTTGGCCTGTCAGTTACCAACTCGTGCAAAACTCATCATCTTTAAAAATATCAAGAGTTAAATGAAAAATTCCCAGATCTGGATTCTCAAAAGAGATGCTCACTGCGTGCTTATTAAATTCTGTGCTACGAGATAGATATGTCGGCTCAGGAGTTCAGAGACACAGGCTGCTATTCCTATCCATAAAGATTATTGTCTAATCCCGACTTGCTCTTTTCTGCAAATTCTAAGTCAAAGGAGTCTTTATTAGTAGGGGAATTATGCTTAAGATGACATACTTTTTTGATGGGGCTGGATAAAATTGAAAAAAAACCTATTTATTAGAGAAAACATTTTTATTCAAAGAACTGCTTTGTTTGACAAGCAAGAAACGTAAACATTAATATTTTTAGACGAATTATAAAAATACTAAAAATTAAAATGGAATACAGTCTTTGGCTTTGTTAAGATGGCATAGTAAGTCTAAGATGACATATTAATTAAGTCTAAGATGACATACCTAACTAACTACATATTTCGCATACGAAGTTCTTAACTTTGGGCGATACATCTGCGCAGAGACTATGACACCACTTGGAACATTGCTGACAACGAATCCAATATTCGCCTGGTCGAGAATTACTGTACAATTCATTACAGTAAATGCAAACTGTATCGTCTTCATCCTCTTCATCAGCAAAAGGGTCTTCCGTTTTTTCTTCGTCACTTTCAAAAAGAACATATGTGACAGTTTTATGGGTTCTTAGGCTTTTGCGGTTTTCTTTCTGCTTCTTTATCTGGACTTTGGCTTTAACTTCATTAATGAAAGGGCTTGTAGTAAGAACTTGCGAACCAGTTGATCTGCCTGTACGCTTTCTTACTTGTCCTGACGACTGAGATTTTGGTAATGGCGAAATTTCTTTCAGCATTTGATCTGTCGAGATGATCATCTGATGACTGTCCGGCAGGATATCAATGGTGTTGTCATGAGCTGACCTCTGAAATGGAGCTTTACAAGAGCTTGGTCCGGAAGTGTTCAGTTCTAAAGTGCTCGTAATGGATGCTTCTATGGGTACTTCAGGGGCAGACCTTAAATCGTTCTGTTCGTCACCTTCAATTTCATTTTCAGTTACTTCACTTGGTAAAAACACATGATCAGGGAAAACGAAACGATTAAGTGGACAAATACCAGTTTTATCAAAGCCACTGGTAATATTTTTCACTGACGCAGCCTCTGCATAAGCTCTTCCAAAAAGACTACTAACTTGGTAGAGTCCAACTGTTCTGCCTGGATGTTGCTTTAGCCAAGTTGTCATTTCACGGTTATAATAATTATCAAGAGGGCCAAAAAACGACACATCTAACGGCTGCATTCTATGAGTGCAATGAGGAGGAAGACATAACAATATAACCCCATTGGCTTTGGCAAATTCTAATGCATCCAAATATTTATGGCTACCATGACCGTCAAGAATTAACAGGACTTTATTTTCCGCACTGCTACAAACTGATTTGACAAAATGCTTCATCCATTTTAAAAATAATTCGCCGACCATATAACCAGTCTCATAACACAACTCCAAAGTTCCCGTTGGAGCGCCATCGAAATATTCTGGTTTGTGGTTCTTGCGAGGAAAGATTAAGGCTGGCGGAACCATATTTCCCACGGCGTTCGCACAGACAACAGCGGTGACATGTTGTCCTCGTTCAGCACTGGTTATAGCTCCTACTTGCTTTTTTCCTTTCCGAGCAAATATTTTAGGAGGCTTTTGTACTGTGCTTAAGGCTGTTTCATCCATGTTGAAAATTCTTTCAGGAGAAAAATTTTCCCTTCCCATTATATCTTCTAACAGATCGAAAAAATTCATAACCTGTGGTTTGTTGAACGCTCTGGCTCTAGCTGCCGAAGTTGCTTCAGGTTCTCTTAGGGACAAACATGGGTTTCTTCTTCTAAACGCTAGCAACCAGTCCCATCCAGCCATCTGAGTCTTCTTGTCAAATCTATGTTCTATTTGAGCCCTTTCCGCTAATTGAAAAGCCAGTTTTCTTATATCAGTAGTAGTATATCCAAACAACCTTTCTTCAAAGTGTAACACATGATCTACTATCTGCTGCTCTAATTCGGGAGAAAAAGTCTGTTTGAAGCGGCCAAGGTTTGTAGGAATTTTGACGAAATGGCGACGAAGAGTTGCTTGTGGTACCTACATTATATTTTTTTTGCAGCCCTTAGCCACCCCATTTTCTTATCTTCTACTTCTTTGATGGCCTTTGCCATGTCTTCTTTCGACCAAGAATGACGAGCTGACTTCCTCTGGTAGTTGTTCGGCATACTGAAAAGGATAATTAAACTGCTAAAATATTTCTCATAAGCCACTGGGTAAGATGGCATATATGTCATCTTTAACTGTCTGTTGATATGTCATCTTTCCCATTTGGCGCTAATAACTTTGCCAACCCCTAGACTGAAATAAAGTTGAGGTTATGTTATTTGTTTCTCCACCTACTCGAAGATTAAAAACTGTAGATCACTCTACAAAATCAGAAGTTGTAAACAAACTTACCTGAGAAATATACCAGGCACATGTAAAACTATGAAACAAAAGATTTCAGGAGACAAAATCACACTGGCTTATGTTGCGCACAAAAAACTTACGAGACGAAAGCCATTTTATGTGGCACTGTGGAGCCACCTGTTGGCAGTTGTGTCAACGTGGCCGAAGTCGTCCTAGCGGCAATATTTGCAAACTTATTCCAAGTGTGTCATCTTACCTGGTATGTCATCTTAAGCATAATTCCCCTACTTGCGTTGCAAACCCATAAGCAAGTTCTCTAAACCCCATCAGTGATAAACCATAATTCAGACGAGATGCATGGAGAAGTTAGTACAGCAAGTTACTTTTTCTCTTCAGTAGTAAACACCCGTGCCTTTTTAAAGCCAGGCAAGCGCTCTTCTCTCTTTCGAATCAGCCTCTTGATCATCATGGTTATTTTGGTGCCTATGTAGGACGCCGCCCCCTCTTTCACTGCCGCTACAGCCGCAACTATCAAAGTGTTGCAAAATATTGTGGTGGAGTCGGCAAGGATAAAAGATGAGACCTCTTATGCCTACATCAGCGGTTTAACTCAGCTTTTCCACCGACAGACTCGCATATGCGCGAGCCATCCAGTTACAGGAAATAGTTGTTCTATGTGACGCCATCTCCATAGAATGCATCGGCGTTGTTTGCTGACTCCGGCTCGTACCACAGCTTTTACGATTTTCAACAACTTCGTGAGTCCTTTGGGGAACTAGCTATGTGAACAGGTTGTGGCGACTCCCACAAGTGAGGTGGTAATTGTTGACGAGACGCCGGGCTGCTCAATTATATTCTAGCCTGGTAGGATGAGATTATCCCCCGTACCCCCTCGACTAGTCCTTCATCAACAGTTCCAGCAATAGTGTTTCAATAAAATTATCGTCGATTTGCATCGTGTGAGAATGAACGTATCATTCTCATTCCATGCAAGTTGAAGCTATTGGACGAGGTAGAACACTATCGGGATTTGCGTTGGCATGAGCACACGAACCGTCCATAGAGTATATAACAATATAAACAATAAACAATAGTATTAATACTGCTTAATCTCGCCATTCGATGCCGTTTTTGAAATGAACAGTGCTCAGTTATTTTTTATGGAAAATTTTATTTTAATACACAAAATTGTTTCTCATTGCATGCCATTTGTTGAATATCACTTGTGAAATATTACGTCGGGTAAGTGGTGTCCATCCACCTGAATGCAGTTTTCCAGCCTTCGCAGAAAATCGGCTATCACACGAGTCATCAGTTCACTTGCATAGACACACGAGCAGTGTATGCGGTGGCACCACCCTGTTGGAAAAAAACATTTTCCAAATCCAGTTGCAGTTCGGGACGCAAGAAAGTGTTTAGCATCTGGCAGTAACGTTCGGCATTCAATGTAATAGTTGCACCATTCTCGTCCTCGAAAAAATAGGGACCAATGATGCCGAATGGAGTAGTTGCGCACCAAGCCGTTACGCGCTCTGAGTGTAGAGGTTTTTCGTGAATGATACGGGAATTTTCAGAGAACCAGTACCGTAAATTCTGTCTATTAACATCTCCATCCAAATGGAAATACGCCTCGTCACTCATGATAATGACTGCATTCTCATTGTCTTCCAAAAGCGCTTTCATTCGAAAAGCAAACCCCTGCCGCTGCGCATAATCTCTTCCCTCAAGTTTCTGAGCAACACGCATCTTGTAAGGGTGAAATTTTAGGTCTTTCTGTAAAATTGTTCGCACAGATTCACGGCTCATTCTTAGTTCGCGCGCGTGTTTACGTGCAGAGCGCCCAGGGCTACGAGTCAGCGCGGCTCTCACACGCTCGATGTTTCGATGTTTTCTGGTGCTCTTGCTGTCTTTGTCGGATCTGGTGGCTTCTTTTTCACAATAGATCATGTTATCCGTAGATTATGAATCCAACTGAGAATCGTGTTGCGGTTGGGGACGGTACCACGACGCCCACTGTTGAAACGCACACGAAAAAGTCGCTGCACGGTAATAACAGACCCGCCATTCTGCACAAATGCGCAATGCATACGCAAACATGCGTCATACGCAAACATGCGTCATAATCAAACATCCGTCATACGCAAACATCCGTCATACGCAAACATCCGTCATACGCAAACATGCGTCATAAGCAAACATGCGATGATCAACTGTCCACCGCTCCATCGCTACTGAAACTGAGACGGCATCGAATGGCGAGATTAATGCTTGGTAATTCGGCTCCCTACTCCTACCGGCAGAGTACTATCCGTCCCAAAAACGTCAGATTCCCGTCGGTCACCCGGTATAAAAAAATTGTAGGATAAATACTTTTTGAGATATTTATATTTCTTTAAAGACGGGCAAGCAGTTTTGATGATTTTTTTCAGTTTGAAGTTTTGCGTAATCTAGCAATTTGTGAATGAAAGTTATGTTCCATGGTTGATTGACCGCAACATATATAATAAATTTATATTATTTTATAAGGAGCTAAAGTGAAGCTTTTTGTGCTGAGGCCGTTAGTTTGACTGCCGAACGTTAGTAAGACAGGCAGACTGCTCTTATACAGCTTGTTCTACAAGAGCGTGTTGACGATTTATTTATTTAGCAAAATTATTCAAAAAAGACCTATCTATCGTTATCAAGTACTTTAACTACGAAGTGTCTTTGTAACGGGGTTCCAGCCTTCTGCTCTGTCCGTCATTAAAACCATTATTTGCTTGAACGAACACGTATTGGCCAACCGCAAATTTCGTCAAAGGGACATGCCTATTATCGTAATATTCTGTTTGCAAACGTTGTCGATCCCGAATTACTTTGGATACGTCATCTTATCTCTCAACTTCTCTAGGTCTTGCCATTCAACGCATACAACCCCTGACGTGAGAAAAGAATCATTTTCGCTTCGAGTGGTTTTTCGTATAGTCAGCAAGTATTCTTTAAATAGTGCGTCACAACTTGTTCTAGCACCATTTTGTTACATTCGTGATACCATCAATAAGGTAACTAGCTGGCATTTCTGTCAGATATTTGACAGGTTCTTAACAACTCCATCTTGCTAAAATAGTAATTTGTCACTGTTTCGTTTCGCAGTTTCGTTCGATTTAACATTCTTTGCAAAGCCATTAGCGTAATCAACATGATCTGCAAAAGTTTTAGCACTCAAAGTTTTCCATTCTATCCAAAAACTCGGGTAACTTGTTAAACTATGGTACCAGCTTGTACCAAATTGTAGTATCGTCATCCCAGTCATTCACATTTTTAACCTGGCCAATTTTCTCAAGCCATTTTACGGCGCATAAATTTTCATTTTCTGGGTTAAATTCAGGAATACTATCACTTCACAGAGGTAAACGTTGATTCTCTGATTGAGACCTATCTTCTATAGTAATAACACAGAGTTATATTAAAGGTCTTTATTGCATATTCATCAATATTAATGTAAATTTAACAACAAACTCTAATATGGAATATAATTTACTAAAATAATGAAAAAAACTAAAGTACTTTTACAAAACTTAAAAATATAATTGTTTAAGGTAGAATACGAATATAAATACACCGTTTGATTATTATTGATGCTTCTCGTTATTCTCTAGTAGCACAATCAGTGCACAAGCACATAATAGCAGTAGCTTTTTTACAGTGGCTTTACAAGCAAAGTTTTTACAAGTATCATATGTCACTTTACTTTTTTTTATCTTCTTTTCGAAAACGCTCTTAACATCTACCGCGTTTCCTAGGTTCGACATTTTCGTCCTGGAAACCACCATGAAGAGCCTGTATTGGCCATCGTGCAGTTTTTCTATCACAATTTTACCGAAATATGAATGACTTTTTCAACATATTGAACAACTTTTAGGGGGTGAGACAAAAAATTTTATTTTTGCCCCCTATAGAGAAGGGCCATCCTACTGTATATATTTGGCCAGTGAGTGGGTATGAGTTAAGTCACACATCCACCAAATTCTTACATCATATTTGGCGGATTTCGCTAGCATTGTTGTATTGTGGGTGAATCCCGTTCTTCTTTTGTATGGGAATAATTGTTCATCGACTGTAAGGCATTAATTCCGATGATATTTAGTTTTATATTAATTTTTCGTTCAATAAAAGCCATAATTCCGAGATAGCATGAGCCTTTTCGCTCTTCGGTCGCTCCGGTCTTGTATTGACGTTGTCAAATCGAAGAAATCTAGTTATAACCCAAAATCGATCGATAGTCATGATAGCGCGATATAATGAATACGCGTCAGTTTTCCAAAATTCTTTGATGTTTTCAGAGCTAGAATGTCGTGCACCTGCTGTAATCAAAATACCTAGGTACCTATCGAACTCTTTTCTTGTGTAAATTAATTCCAAACGTTTTAACAGTTTTTTTTAACTTGCTTAGTTTTCCTTATTTCTTTGGCTTTAGACTTCGTTTCTGCAGCTTTGCGCTTTGTACATATTCGGGACTTGTCAAAATAGCTACCAGTAGTTTCCTTGCTTGTTGAATTCCACATGTGGCCGGAATTGGAGAAATATCTTAGAATTTTGGAGGGTATTATTGTTTGTTCGTCGACATTTGCTTTAAACTTTGTCTCCTCTATCGTGACCTGTGAGTGGTGGCGCGTTTTCCATCCTATCAGAATTAATTGTAGGATTTGTAACTGCTGTAGTGTATACCAGTAGACCCTCCAAATAAGCATAATCGGGAATAGCGTTAGTGTTGAAATATACTTGATACGTAATCTACATGGTCGAGGATTACGAAGTATAATAGTAAATTTGAATGCTTGTAATGCATCCATTATCAAAAATGTAACATGTTCTTCTCTTCTTTTTTTGGATTTTCGATGTTTTTTCTACAATGTTGCCTTATCATCGTCGTATTCTTCGTTAATAGATTTAATTTGATCTTTTAAATTTTGTAACTTTTCAAGAGTCAAACGCCTGTTTTCTGTGTTAATCTAATTGGTTTACATCCACTTCTGTCAAGATGTATTTTCATTAACTTTTTTCATTAAATCAACCTAAAGAAATGGTGTATAATCATTTAAGCACGTTTTATAATAATAGCCAAATTCTTCCACTCTAATCCACCTTACATCATCTGGAAGTTTATTTTTGTCATTTAGTGTGTTTTTGTTTTTTAAACAAATATAGTTTTCCCGGGAGTTCTTCAAAGGTCTAGAAAAAGTTCTTCGTGTTTTTAAACAAATACTGTTTTTGTGCTTGCAGACTTGATTACGTCACGATATTGGCCAGGTATTAAAATCGGTGTATCCAAACTGCGCTGATGATAATCCTTTACTTGATAGGAATAGCAGAAGTGCGCTGACGCTCTAAATGGTCTCGATAATCTCCTAGCCTAACTGCGCTGCACCCCGCTGGACAGTCATATAAGATAGATTAAATATTAAAGTACAAAATTTAACTTGTCCCATGACGACTGCCAATAAATGATTTTCTATAAATATATTGCTAAAAAACAAAGTGAATAAAACCTATATATTAACATCAAAAATTTAAGTATTAAGTTTTTTGTCTTGGAATCAAGTCAGATTTCTTTGTTCACGTAGTGTTGGGCGGTGACAATACCTATATGTAGGAAAAAAATAAATCACAAAAAAATGTTATACATATATTTTGACTTAAATTCTATACATTTATTTATACATTCTACATAATATTATATTTATGCACACAAACACTAAAAACTACTACAGACTAACAAAACACCAAAAGTAAGCATGTTTAATTATAAAAATTAAGAAAATTTTGCACAAACAATATTTAGAGGAAGTGGTCCAAATATGGGCTACCACTTTCTTTTTTCGATCCAAAGCCCAACAATTCACAGATTTCTAACAGATGAGTCATCGGTAACCTCCTCAAGCATGTTAGTAATCAATCCCTGGTGTAATAAAGCATGTACTAAAAGTTCGTATATAAAAAAAAATGCTTTGTTTGGAAAACGAGAAAATCGTGATTTTTCAAGATGCGGTCTAAATATGGGCTACTATTTTTGCAGCAAAAAAAAAGCATTTTCAATCATTTCCTATTTTTGAACAAGGAACGAATAAAAATTATAGTTGTTAAAGGATAACATAAATGTGTAAAACTGATTTACAAGGATAACAAAAATGTGTAAGACTGAAAAAGTTTATTTATTATTAAGAAATTTGTATAAAGAGTCAAAATACATAAAAAGTTAAAATAAAAAATACATAACTAAAAATTAACTATTTACAAAAGTCACACACATAAATGTCTTTCTCTGCACCTGCGCAATCTACGTGTGCCCACATCTTGCAGCTGACACACATCACCCATCGTTCTCCTCTGGAGTCCTGCGAGAACAGCCCGTCACAGAAAAGACAGGATACATCCTCATCTTCGGGAGACTCCTGGTGATCTGTCTCGAGGTCCGTGTTCTCACCGTCTTCCAAAACAGGTTCCACAAGAACTTCATCTTCCTCGGAGGTAGACGGTTCTGGTGGTCTTTTAGCCCTTGCTTTTTTTTGCTTTTTTGTTTTCATTTTGTCGGATTCTTCATTATTATCACCAAAATCCAATCTTCTTTTCTTGGGCTCTCTACTATTGCCTGCAATGGTCATGGATTTATTGAGAGATTCAATCAGCTGCTCTTTGTAAGGAGTTCCAGTAATTAGGCAAGCACTTGAAGCCTTTCGACCCCGATTACATGTTTTTTTTTTATTAGAAGGAACTGGTATAACTTCAAAAGGACTAACTAGCCTGGAGGGTCCTGCAACTGGTCCCGGGGTACAATTCTTGGGTGATGAAGAATTAACTTGGGATGTTCCAGGAACCAGTTCCATGGTGCAAGCCTCATAAGATGCAGTGGAAGTTGATGGCGAATACAGTCCGGGGCTTGAGTTGCAAGTCTTCTCTGCATCATGCTGCGAGGCTATAAAGTCCGCATCGGAGAAAATATTTTTGTTTAGAGGAAATATGCCCGTCGCCAAGTAACCATTTACTGCGATTTCTGCATTTTGGACCTTGATGTAGGCTTTCCCGAATAGCTCCATAATTTCATATGCCGAGACGGGACGACCATTGTGTCTCATCCACTGTCTCACCTCTTCACTATAATAAGTCTTTAAAGGCCCCATGAAAGTTTTATCGAGAGGTTGTAGTTTATGTGTCGAATGCGGTGGGAGAGAAATTATGGTTACATGGTTTTTCTTTGCCATGTCTATGACATCTATATTCCTTACATGGCTGTAATGTCCATCTAAGATGAGCAGCACCGGGGACTCCTCAGTCGGACGGGTTTCTTCAATGAAGTGAGCAAACCATTCAGTAAAAAGGTTTGACTGAACCCACCCAGAAGGGTGAGCTTTGCCAATTGAACCAGCTGGAGCGCCTTTCATCAGTGTCAGAGTCATATTTTTTCTTGGAAAAATCACTAGTGGGGGAACAAAGTGTCCAGCTGCACTCATGCATGCTATTACGGTTATAGTTGCACCCCTCTCCGCGGAAGTCAATGCAGCGATCTGTCTTTTCCCTTTTCTTCCGACAACGGACGGAATTTTACTTTGGACAATTGAGAGCCCAGTTTCATCAACGTTATAGACTCTCTGAGCAGGAAATTTCGATTTATCATAAGCTTTTTCCATTAAGTCAAAAAAAAGGGCCACATTTTCCTTATTGAAGCCCAATGCCCTGGCAAAAGATGTTCCGCACGGTTTCCTCAAAGATAAACGGTTTTTGTGTCTATTAAGGAACAGGTCTACCCACGACCTCCCAGCTTCCAGATTTCTAAAAGGTACCTCTATGTTGTTTCTAACAGCTAGTTGGTATGCCATTCGTCTCAAATCGGAGAGAGTGAAACCATAGAACTTTTGTTCCATGACCAGCAAATAGTTGACAAGCTCTGTTTCTAGTTCCTCACCCAAGTAAGGTTTTCTCCCTAGAGTTTTTCTAGCTGCAACAGCCGGAATCAAACTGTGCTCTTTACTCAAAGTTTGAAGAGTTGTCCGGGGTACCTGGTATATTTTTGAAGCTTTTAGTGCCCCCATCTTTTTCTCCCTCACTGCTAGAATAGCTTGTTCCATCGCATCTGAATCCCATTGTTTTCTTTTTTTCTTAGACACGTACTTATGAGACGTTCTGGGCATTCTAAAATAAAAAAAAAAGTATTAAAAATATAAAACTTATAATTTGTGATAGACATCAGAGGCTTATTAATAAAAGTTATTGTACAAAATCATAATATTTATTGCGATTGGTCTAAATAAATGACTAGCCCATATTTAGACCATTTGTAGGATAAAGTTTATTTAAGATTTGACAATAGTTAATTTATCAATCCAAAGCCAACAAATGCTGATTAAGCAAGGTTTAGGTATAGACAACAAAGTATTACTAGCATAAAAACTCAAATTTCAAAGGACTAGTACACAAATAATAAAATAAACTCACCTGAAAAAGTTTACGAAGAGAGATGAGTAACCTTCTGCGACACAAACTGAACAATAAAGTCAACAAGCTGGCTGGACTCAACGCTGCCTGCCTCCCCTCACTTGCTTGCATTCCATACACAGTTCCTTGAAAAACTGCATAGATAGCACCACTGTACATACAATTTTTTACAAGTAGCCCGTATTTAGACCCTAGCTTATATATGGACCGTTTCCTCTACATGTTAACTACCAATATTAAAAAAATTAAAACAGTTTAGAATAATGGTATGATACAGCTTTAACGTATTCAAACCTGTCTATTTCCCCACCCTTATATTTGTCTACCAATTTTTCTAAATATTTCAACTTGTCTTTGTGTTTTGAATTATGAACAACAGCTGCCAAATTTGTACTATTCATTTTAAGATAACTATCTATTTGAAATTCTTTGATAATTTCTATGAACTGGCAAATATTTGGATGGGCGGAATAAAAGCTTTTGTTAAATTTGGCATGAAATGACTCGCAACAATTGGTTGTCCTTTGAGCACTAGATGATGCACAAGCACAAATTTTAGGAGGAAACCGCGCGTCGTCATCAACATAATTATCTACTAAATAATCTAAAAATTTTCTTACTTTAATATCGTTTACTTCTAATGCCCCAAAATCAAAAGCAAAGCAATCTCCAATGTTTTCTGGTTCTACAAAAGTTAAGCCAAACACCCAATGCAAAAGTTTGCTGGTATCTGAATTAACATTTTTGTAGGCATTGATAAGACCCAAACTTTGAATTTTTCGCATCCAAGACTGCGCTAAATGAAATCGACAACCAATTATTTGCACATCTTTCCACATTTTTTTAATTGCGAAATGAATTGATTCTTCGAAATCCGCTACAACCGATTTTGGTTGAAATAGCAAATTATGATTTTGACTAAACTTGAATATGGATTCAAAAACATACAAATATGATTGACTACATTTATTCTGCAATAGGCAAAACACTAGAGGAATATAATGCCCATTTTTCACACCGTGTATCGAAAACATTTGATGGAAAAATTTGGGACAGTAATTAAAAGTACCGTCAACAAAAATAGTGTCACATGAGCAAAGGAATTTTATATTACTTAAACAAGAAAATATTGCAATATTTGTACTGTAATTATTTTCTAAAAGGAAGTTCTCGTTTTTACATGTTGATATTTGTAATTGGTCTAGAAACTCATGAGTTTCCCTAATATTTTTCGGTAAAACAGGTAAATGACTTCGGCGACTGTTATAAATACACTTACGTATGTTATATATGTCGTTAAAATTTAGATTCTCGAGTCCTTGTTCAGACTGAATCAATTCTCGGTGAATTAACTTTGGTTTTTCACAAAGATCTTCACAAGCTTTTCGCTTCACGCTGTTAGAAATTGCCTGTCTTTGAAGCGTTCTACTTGGAGTGTGATTGTGGTTAATTTGTTTATCTAAAACAAAAAAAAATGTCACAATTGTAACACTAACATCTAAATTCAAAGAAATTATGGATTATCACTTACCAATAATCACAGAAACCATTTCATCAGTGAATAATTTAGACGTACAATTTTTTTGAGTGCACCTCCACTTCAGGCCAAGTTGAGTTTTTTCAGCTTTCCGAAACTTGAAGTTTTCAAAAATTACAAGGTTATTACCACGCTGACTCAAAATTGTCTCCATGTTTAATAATAATAATAGATAGTTTGCTCGACGGTGTCGCACAAAACAATAAATAACATCCCAAATTTGGTGTCTACTGATATTAGTAATTACGAAAGAGAGGGTTGAGAACAACCCCTACCATTCAAAATACTAAGAAAAACCCAATTTACAAAGATTTGGAATTTCCGTAATTTTATGTTCTTATCATGCTGAGTGGAAATCAGCGGAGATATGCCCAGAGATTTATCCAGCCTTTTGGGTCTATAGGATTAACGCAGGTAAATCAGCGCACTTTTGCCCCGTCCATTAAAATAGTTTGATGTTTCCTAATTCTAAACAAGACCAAAGTCCCCATCAGAATCAAGGTAGAAAATAAAAGAATCAAGAAATAAAATATTACGTAGATGTTTGGCTAGATCGTCCAGCATGTGTGCATTAACCCTTAGAAGGCAGATTTTTTATATCAAATAATTATATGTTTCTGCTTATGAAACGAACTCATAGTAATTCAGGGAGCATGAAAAAAATAGAAAATATTTTGTATTTGTTTATAGAAAAAAATATCAGGTGGTCTCTCCACGGTACCACCGAGCAGCAAATAACATTAAGTTAAAAGTATAAAAATATATATTTAATAAAATAAACTAGTATGTATTACATATTTAAAAGTATTTTAACGTTCTAATGTTTGTTATGAAATGCCACAAAGCAAGTTTTCTTGTCGTTCAAGCATAGCCCGACCTCACAGGTGGAACAAGACCATCTGGTTCGATGTTGGTCCGCTTTGGAACTGCACAAGGCACATCGTCTGGAAGTACCATGTAGGGGCATGTGTTGGGCTTGGTCTCACCTTTATTCTAGAGGAAGCCTTTTTTTAAATTGGTTCACTGGAGATGGTGCGGCTGTTGGTCTGCCTCTTCTGGGTAACTCAGGGCCGGCTCCTATCAGCCCATACACAATGGCCATCCGGAAATGTTTTAAGTTCATATTATTTGCCCTACCCGCCCTTTGCGTAAAAATGATAAACGAGTTGACCACTGCAGCATCCACAAAATACCAAATAATTCGATGGTACCATTTGCGACTCTTCCTATTAATTTCGTATGTTTTTCTAGTTGATCAAATTTATCAACGAAACCCATACTGGAGTTATAATTTATGACCATTACAGGACAGCGAATAATTTCCCTTTCTTCGTTTTTCTGTTTTCGACTTGCCGTTTCAATGAGATCAGGTCTGCTGTCCATCCATTTCATAAAGGAAATTCCGTCATTTGTCATTCTCCAATCCACGTCACCCCGTTCCATCGCTTTATTGGTTATCAAGTCTTTGGACATACCAATTCTTTTACAGTGCCACATGCATGTATTTTTTTTAATTCTCGTAAAAGGGGTAGCGAGGTAAAGTAATTATCAAAATACGCATGGTGATTGTCACCTTCAAGTGATCTGGTCATATCAGTGACAACTCTAGCCCTAATTGCTTTTCAGCCACATTGCCTATCTTGCCTGTATAAATTTGAAACTGGTCTAAATACCCAGTTTCTGAGGCTCGAACCCAGACTTTATATCCTCTTTTGATGGGTTTCTTTGGCATATATTGTCGTAGGGTGGACCGACCTTTAAATTTTATCATGGATTCGTCAACAGAAATTACTTTGGTTGGCGCGTAATAAGTTGAAAACGTTTCAGAAAGTTTGGTCAACAATGGTCTGATTTTATATAAGTTATCATAATTTGGGTCCCCCCGTTTTGGCTCAAGTACCTTGTCATTCAGATATAAGTTACCCAAAAGCCAGTCAAAGCGAGTACGAGGCATGAGACTTGAAATAAAATGATCTCTCAGTTCCATTTTGCTAAACCAAAAGTCTCGGTAACTTGGTAACCGTTTGATGCCCATCATCACATTTATAGTGAAAAAAACTTTAATTTCGTTTTTATTTGTGTTCACAAAGGACTTGCCTGTTGCAGCAGTAGCTTGGGTCGCATACAGATTTGTTTGGTACGCAATATGTTCAAATAAATTGTTCGGAAATAAACAGAGAAACACATCCACAGGTAGCTCGATGTCTTCAGGTATATATTACGAGGGCCACATGTCTTGTCGAATTTTTCAGGTGCCGCATATTTCCCTACATTATTCGTCCAATCTAATTTTTTTTTCTCAGTTCCTGTCGCAATTGCGAAAGGGGAATATTGTCTTCCGGACTGAGATTATCCTCATTATGCTGGACGTCAACATCAGGGTCTGGGTTAGAGTCAATGTCCATGACGTATTCATGGTCTATATTGTTATCTATTCCATTTACTTCAGCCTCTAATTCAACAGTGTTGTCCCCTTGAACTAAAAGTTGGGCTTGATCTTCTTCGTCGTCACTGGCCTCTTCATTATCTTCAGATTCGTTTCCAGATGGAATTTCCTCAAAAACTAAACGTTCGTACTCTTCATACGGCATGGTTTCCAAGTCTCTGTAGCAAAATTTTCTCCCTGAAATAACATAACTTACATTAGTCTTTCAACATATTTGCTGCTTGGTGATATCGTTTGAAACCATCAGATTAATACAAAAGACTTTATTTATAAAAGAAATACCACGTATGTGCCACAAAATACGGGTAATAGAAATTATAAGTTATTAATAAATATCATTTATCAGCCATTTTATCAAAAAATCCACAAAATAACCTGAATTCAACTTGACTGCACAACAGCTGCACTAAAATGGCGCCAAAATCACGACAAGTAACTGACAGTCCTGAATTACAGGTCGCTGTGAATCCAGAAAATTAATTTGAATTTTTTTCCCGCTAGATGACACCACAATGTATACTATGAATTAACGGTTTCACAATACTACTGCTACGCCGCATCAAGCTACATTTTGTAAAAGGTGGTATCTTCTTGATGCCACTAATCTCCAAAGGGTTAAGCGTTAAACCGTAAGCCAGGATTTTTACGCCTGTGGGTATTAGGACTGCAATCGCATTCCTGAATTGTTAACTTATAAGGAATTAATATCTCAATATTACTATACATTAATTCTTCATTTATTAACGAGATCTCAGATACTGTATCCATTTGAGCTTTATATTGTGTATGTTGGATACCAATTTTTATTAAAGGCAAACTGTGTTTATTATTACTTTCTTCCTTGTTTTGGTCTAGTTCGATGGACTCTCTTGGATGTTGATACGTCGTTTTGAGATTTGAAGCTAGGAAACAATTTATAAAAAAAGCTGCGACACACTTCTTGTGGTTGCAACTTCTTCTTCTGCATCAGAATTGTCGGGTGAGCCTGCCTTTTTTCTCGAGAAGCAATCATGTTTAACTCCACTCTTCTGGTGGGCTGATAATTTGCTTGGTCGTTTATATTTTGTTGGGATTACTGTTACTAAACATAACTGTCCTATTCTCTCTGCCAGTCTTTTCTTTTCGCCTATTCTCAGGTTGATTTTGTCTTCGGCCATTTTCATTGTTTTTTTGCCTTTATGCATTATTATAATTATTATTGTATCTGCCTCCACGTCCATAATTGTTGTTACGAACAGGAAAATTATTACTATTAAATTGTCTACTTCTTTTGAAATTGTTATTATTATTAAAATTGTTCATAGGATGGTTTCTTCGATTGAAGTAATTGTTGTTCACATTTCTGTATTATTTTTCTTCTTCCTTCATCCTCTTATAATTCCGATTCCAACAAGAAGTCGGAAAAATCGGCCAAAAAGTCCAAATGATCTTCCGATTCTAATAAGTCAGATTCGGAAGCTGAAAAGAAAAAGTCTAAAAAGAAGGATAAAGATTCCGATTCAGACTCTGATTCTGATAAGGAAAGCAAAAAGAAGAAGAGTGATAAGAAGAAACGTACCACTTCTGAAAATTCGAATGCTTCGGATGTAACACTTAAAGTTTCTCAGAACTAAATAAACAATAAAAATTAAATAATAATTATAAAATTATTATACTTACGTTAAAAAGATGCTCAAGATTACCACGGCTTGAGATTTAGCTCTATCTTACAAATTTTTAGTTTCAGGTCGCAGGTATTGGTTCTGCAGTTGTCTTATTTATAAAAATGAGTAGGTAAGTGTTTCAGAACTCAAATAAATACTCTAAAAGGGCGCCATCTGATTATGAAATTTAATGACATTAATTAAGCCAGAAAAGATATTGAATTCACTAATCAGAAAATGATTTAATATGCCAGGTTTTGAACAAAAATTTTGGTTATATTTATTAATTTTAAAATAAAAAATGAATAAAACATTCATAATTATATGGTTCCATTTAGCTCACTTGGTATAGACTTGAAAACATATTTATTGGATAGTCAAAATAAAAGATCATATACCTATATAATCAAAGAACATTAGCAACATAAGTTTATTAAACTTAAATTAGTCATTCACTATCTAATTTTCAAATTATTCAAAATTTATTGAACATAAAATGATTCAGAAATTTGTCAAAGTTTATTCAACATCAAGTTATTTAAATTTTATTGAACATAAATTATTCAGAAATTTATTAAGGTCAAGATTTATTAAACATAAAATCATTTGAAATTTAATGAACATAGATTTGTAAAAATATTACGGAATTGAATTTATTCCAGAACAGTTATTACTGGAGTTAAGATATTTAAATTTTACTGAAGTTAACATACTAAGATTAAATCCTATTAGAGAGCTCTCTGTTTATAGAAAACTATAAAATTCAACTATCCAAATAATCCGTAAACACAACAAGATTACATAAAAATAGATAATTCTTAAATTACAATACCTTGATCCTATAGATCGAATTCCAATTAAACCATTAATTACTTGCATCACAAAAAAAATCATTACTCTTGACTGATAGAAACTGGAATTGCCTCTTATTAGAAGACCGTTGTTGATCGTTAAGGACATGTGATAACGATTCTATCCTGGAGCACCCGCCTCGGCAGTAGTGCTGATCCGCTGGCGTTGAGGGCAGTCCTACAGATGGCCAGGTTGTTGGTGCGCAACTGGATCGCTCTGATGTAATCTCTCAGTTCCCATCCCCTTGGTTTGGTGGCCAACCATGAGCGGCTCGCAGGGTCGTCGGCGGCCTCTTGCAGTCCCATGCTGAACGGGCGGTTGGTGATTTGCTCGCGCCAGTAGGGGTTAGGATCACCTGATCGCTCGAGACGCCCGATTCTTTCAAGGGCAGTGGATGTTGGTGCTGCTCCCATAGTGGACAGGATGGTGGAGTCGCCTGTCTGTAGTAAAACGTCCGCACGTTTCTTCATGACGAAGGGCATCTTACTTCGAAGTTGTGTCAATCCGAGTCCCCCATCTCGGATTCTGGCATAGAGAAACTGTTGACTGGTGTGGGCGCTGAGATGGAGGGTGCGCTTCACAAATTTAGGGATCACTCGATCGTATTCCGAGAGGATTCCGGCGGTGGTGGCTGTAGTTTGCAGTCCATAGAATAGACGAGGAACCACGTGTGTCTTTAGGATTTCGAACTTCTGGCCGGGCTTTAGCGGTGCAGAGCCGAGATTTCGTAACCACACTGTGATGTTGTGAAGAGATGGTTTGGCCCACCCGGATCCTGAGAAGCCATGCCCCAGGTATCGGAAGGTGTTGAGGCCCTGGACAGTTGGGATATGCTGACGTTCCAGTTGGAAGATTGGAGAGGAACGGATGACGGACTTTGCTCTCATCGTGGCAGCTGATAAGGCCACACATTTGCGGGGGTTAAGATCCATCCCCCTATCAGCAAGGAACGTCAGCGTATCGTCCAGGGTGGTGGGAATATCGATATCCCGGTCTTCGAGGAGAACCAGATTGTCGGCAAACGCCATGGCTGCGACGCGGGTGGTAGGTGTTATGGTTCCCCCGTGGCTGGTATCGCTGTTCAGCTTTTCCAGAAGCTCGTTGATCACCAGGTTGAAGAGGAAGGGGCTAAGTGGGTCTCCCTGTTTAACCCCTCGTTGAAACTTGACTGGCCTGGTGGTTTCTCGCTCAATCGAGATGTTAGTTCTGGGGAACGACGTTGAAGGATTTCCCCTGGGCCCTCCTGGACTTGATGTACTGGTGCAGTATGAGGGAGTTTGCCAAAGCTCCGTCGCCATCCGTACAACCCCGTTGTTGCATATGGGGTCTTACTAGGTTCGACAGTCTTCTAGCCAGTATTCGATGTAGGAGACGTTGGAGTGCTGAGCCGATGGTGATGGGCCTCCAATTCTTGGGGTCCTTCCTATCCCCGTCCTTAGGTATCATGACGGTCCTGGATACCTTCCATGATGATGGTGTTGTTCGTCGGAACAGGACGGTGTTGAACAAGGCCTCCAACAGATGTCGGGGACACCGTTTAACTTGCCCAATGGTGATACCGTCGGGGCCCGGAGCAGAATTGGACCATCCGACGAGGGCTGGTTCTATCTCTGCCGTGGTGACAGGTTCGTAGCTGTTCTCGACTATCATGGCTGGTGGACGGTGGAAGTCCGGAAACCTAGGTGGAGGGCTCGACTCGAAGATCGTGCGGTACGTTTGATAGAGGTCTTCAATGGCAGGAAATTCTTCTTTGTCCAAGATGGGTTTTCCCTTGATAATGGACTCGGCCAGCGAGGAGCGGTTTTTCTGGTACAAGTCCTGCGCTTTCTTGTACTCGGCGGCGCGTTTCTCCTTCCTCGTGGCTGGTGGTGGTGGAAGAGACTGGCGTCGACCTGCGAGCTGGTGGTTGGTAGGCCTGGACCTTCTGCGATCTGGTGGAAATGTCGACAGGAGCCAGGTGTCCAGAGCGTGCGGAAGGGTGTTGTCGTCCCCGGAAAGGCCAAGGCGGATGACAGCCTTGGAGCAGTCGTCGGCGGACTCGGCACGGAGCAGCTCCATCAGATGTTGAAAGAAGCCGTAGGGTCCGACCGGAGTTGTTCCTGGAGCCATGGAGAGACAGAACGGTGTTCCTGGTCTAGGACGATGTTTTCCGGGATGCGCTCCAGATGGAGGGGAGGCACTCGTTGCCCAGGTGGTCGGGCAGCAGGCGTGAATGGTGTTGCCTGTGGAGAGAGAGCGGGGGACGTTCCGGAAGACCCACTAGAAGGTGAATCGGGGTCACCGGGTGGAGGAGCCGTAGAAGTCGCTGGCGCCTGTGCAGCCACACCGGGTTGGTCCGGGGAGCGTCCGTGAAAGTTCTTCGAAGGTGGAGAAGCAGGCGATGGCGGTGCCGTTTTGAGGTTGTGGGCTAGGCCGGGCCGAAAACGCTGAAATAAATGAAAAAAATCGATGCTTCTGTTATTAGCTTTACGCATCTTTCCACGGATTGGGTGTGACATGGAAAATTAGGAAGTTTCTAGAGCACTTTTATTTTTGATGAGGATTTTCAGTTCGTCGTCACTTAAGTTCTTAGTAACTGGAGGCTCCGTGATACTGCTTTCAGACCAATCTATGAGCTCGATGTAGTCATTTGCTTTAAAATTTAAAGTGGGAACCCTCAAAACGCGTATGCCAGGAAGATTTTGTTTGCGCACTTTTAAAATCCTTCGGGCAGCTAGTTCTCTAATATGAGCCCCCTAAATGCAAAACTTTTCGTTTGCAGTCAACACCATTCTGAGATATTTACGAAAAACTGTTTTCTACATTAATATGGCTAATCTGACATTGCGAATTGTTTTAATAGATGGATCTGTTATACCAAAATGTAGGTAGTTCATAGTTTTTGCTCGAGATGTCATCGTTTGTTAGGAAATTCAGATGTTATATTTCAAATACTGAGTTTTGCACGTGACTAAACTCATTTACCAAGTTTTGCATCTAATATTTTGCAATTAACCATACAAAATTACAAATTACACAGAAACGTGATAGGTAAGTAGTTTGTTTTAAGAAAGAATAACATAAAAAAATTCTTAGAGTACAAAAAAAACAATAATAAATTCTTTAAAAAATAACATAATAAACTTCAAATTAAATTATTATCGATTAGGTAATTCAGATGATAAGTTCAACTTCGTGCACTGATTCTTCAGCTTCTTCGTGGCCTGAGTTGTTATTTAGTTCTGGTTCAGCTCCTCCTGAACTGTCAATAATCTTATAAAATTGTAGATCAGGATTGTCACGCCAATCTTCTCCGTAGTGCTTTTTCAACAAGCCATCAATCGTCGACTTATCCCCTTTCAAACTGTTTATAATTTTTACAACTTTAGGACGTATTTTTGATAACTGTTTACCTTTTTTGGTAATGGTTTTTGTAAATCCTAAATCAGTTTGGTAGGTAACCTCTCCTCTAACACCAACACCATTAGCTTCTTTGGTGAATATAAATCGTTTGCTCTGATTGAACTTAAAATGCCAATCCCCAGGTTTTTTTATAAATTCTTTCGTTTCTGTTTTCCAATCATATACTTGCCAGTGCTCTCCAAGTCTAAGTATACTAGAGTATTCGCTTATCATATTTTCGTATTCTTCTCTTTTTACGATTACATTTTCTTTTTTAATCTTTCTTTCGATTAAACCGAATACTCGGTCTGGCGGTAAAAACGAATGTCCCACAATTGGAAATGCAATTTCTATAGTTTTAATTTGACAAGGAGCTTGGCATCTCAGCCAATATGCCAACATAGTCATCATTGCTGTGTTCTTATTTTGGCCTCCACAGCCGTCTGCAAATAATTGAACTTTATTGATATTTTCAGAAAAATGTTCTGTCAACACATTGTAGATGGCGGACGCTATAGTGTTTGAATCTTTTCCTAATTCTGATTCTACCCATAGATATGATTGTAAATTTTGAGGAGTAAGTTTTGCTTTAGAATTCCCCCGAACGACTGTTAAATTGTAAAGGTTAATCTGTTGGGAAAAATATGCTGCCTGATCTGGCAGCTTTGGGAGTGCCAAGTTTTTTTGGCAGTCAAAGGAAAATATCTAAATTTTCTTGTGTACTTTTCAGCTTGGTGTAGAATGCTTTAGCTTTTAAAGAATGGATTCGTTGTTCTACTATAAGAGCCGTTTTTTGCTCCATCGAAGTGGCCTTTTTAATTTTTTCCCTAGCTCGTAAACATGTGGAGAAACATCTGATTGAGGCGTTCCAAAAGCCAAATTATAATTTGTGTTCAAGTACTTTCTGAAAAAGCATAATTTTACAGGCACCGCAGGATTAGCCTTGACGAAGAGTTTGTATAGTTTTGTAAAATTTAAGTTACATGGTAAATACAATCGGCAGTAGGTTTGACTTCTGCGGTAGTGTGATTCTACACACTTCAAACTTTCAATAAATGATTTAATGCGCAATTTTGTTTCATCATTTTTTTCTTTGATTCTGTCCCCTCCTCTTCTTTCCTTTGGAATTTCTCCCTGTAAGACAAATCTTCTGCAAATGCGTTCGATTCTGTTTGGGGACACATGTGTAATGCCCAAAAATGCCTTTTTGCATACTCTCAGTTTTTCACCATTTTCAACAGGAACATAATACTTGATAGAAATTCTATTCAAATTTTTAATAGATCTTCTTGGTTTCGATCCTTCACAGAATTTTAATAGAAAAATATCTTGCTTAATCTTATCATTGTTTACATCAAACAGCGCATTATGAAAGGTTTTGATATCCTTCATTTTTAAGCTTTGACATAAATATGGATTTTTTCCACGATTAACATATTAATATAAATAATTAATGTAACATCTTTAGAATACTCATCCTCACTTGTTGTACACTGTAATAAAAGCTTATTGAATAATAATGGGTCTGTGTCCTTAAGTCTAGGTTCTAAAATAGGAAAGTCCATTTTAGGTAAGTCTCTAGCTACTGGAGGCACAATGTTCACATGGACCGAGGCTTGATTAACTTCTTTAAACACTCTTGCCTTTGTTTGTGCAGAAAGCACAATGTCATTGGCAGGATAAGAACTTTATAAACTAACCCTACTTGAGTTAGCCATGATAATTGTAATTATAATCTATTATTATAAAATACAAACTATTTATCAAATAGATCTTAGTTTTATTTTTCTTCAAAATTGTATAACAATATCAAGTTTATAACCGTATTAAAAAGAGTAAGAAATTATTGTTATCTCACTGTATTTATTGATCAATCCACAATCTTAGTTAGATCTTTTCATATTTAGCTTTAATAGACTAACAGGATTAATAGATCATTTTGATCTTTCCTTCTGTTGGCTGTATAAAATCATTTTTCTGACCAGCAGATAATCTTTTTAAAGATTTGATGAGGTTTTGCACTTCAAATGATAAGCCTTTAATAGAGTTGAATGACTCTTATGTGTGAAACCGTAGGAAGGAACGATTTTCTCCAAACATCTACTTTTTGAGACACAAGCTCGGCAATATCTAAAAGTGGTATCCTTACAATATTTTTGTAAGTGGCGTTTGAGAGCATCCTTTCTCGAGGAAGATTTATCGCACTTCATCTAATACATTGAGAAAGTTACTCGATGAGAAAGTACATCGACACACACCAACCAACCTTTACATTCATTTCTCTAACTCTCTAACACTCTTTCCACTCTTCCATATACTTTGCATGCAAGTCTCTCCTTCTTCCATACTCCCGCACATCATCAAACCAAAAATTCTTAAATTGCCATTCATACTTCTTCGCTACCTCTCTCAGCTCTCTGATCTTTTCATGGGTTTCTTTAAGGGTCTTTGCTCTGCTTCGTTTTCTTTTAATGTTGTCCAAAGTTGCTTGGTCGAGCGCGCCTTCCTCGATCAAGCTAGAGCAGTAGCCTACACTTTTCCAGCTGGCAGGGGTAGTGGGCCACTCTCGCTTCCATTCCTCATCATCGTCACCTTCATCCACCCCTATTTTGGATGTCGACGGATGGGGCGATACCGCTCTGTTCTCAACATCCATTGCAGATGTTGAAGGACGGGGCGATAGCGCTCTTTCTTGCACTACATCCAAACCGGGAGGCGTCGACGAAGATGCAAGCGACGAAATTGGTGACCACCACAGCTGAGGAACGGCGACAGGCACAACCATATCCTCATACAAAAACGGATCGTTCACATCTATAATTTGTGCACACTCTGCTCATTCGGAAGAGGCTACGAAGGAAATCCATTTTCAATCCTCTCATGCTCTACATTCGCAAACATTCGTCTCACTGTAAATTTAAACCGTTCATTCCTCGCATGCTCACGCAATGCTCAAGTTCTCCAAATTTTCAAACACCCCCCTAGAGCAGACATCTTCCACAGCCTCTTCAAACACATTTTCAAAATTTTGTTCATTCAAATTTTGTTCCCCAAAATTTTGTTCAACCAAATTTTCAACAACATTCAAATTTTGATCAATTAAATTTTGCTTTTCCACATTTGCAACAACGTTTTGTTCAACATCAGGTAAATTTTCTAAAACGAAATCATCTACTTCAATATTTTCAACTGACTCATTAATAATTTGTTCAAATAAATCAGATGTATTTTCTAAAACGAAATCATCTACTTCATTATTTTCAACTGACACATTTAAAATTTGTTCGGCTAAATCCTCTAAATTCTGCGCATTAAAATCTACATAATTCTGTCGAACCAAATCTTGTACAATAACATTTGGATCAAATTCTAAATCATATAAAACAATATTATTCTCCAAATCATTCAATAGCAATATCGAAACGCCCTGCATCCACAGCTGGAGGTGTGGTTAAATCAATCACCATATCATCCTCGCTATCAGACACTTCAATTACCCCATTCACATCTCCAGCCGTCACAGCAATCGCAGGGATTAAGGATACATCCTGTAGAATTCGCACTCGGCCTGCTCTAGGAATGTTTTCTCTTGCTATCAACACATTCAACTCTTCACGCAATTCATCAAAACCATTCACAAACACATTCTGATAACTTGCCATCTTTAAATCTATTAATCTACTAGCAAATAAACCTAACACAACAAAACAAACCAGAAACTTACGTTCAAAAATAAAATCAAATACTACAAAACAAACCAGAAACTTACGTTCAAAAACACTCTTTCAAACTAACACAACACAAATAACAATTACAGAATTGCACAATTAACAGATACACCTCTCTGATAAACCCCTCGTGTGGGGGGGCAACGCCCCCCCTTGAGCCAACGGCCTGCCCTCTTTTTTTTGGGGTGGAGAAGGGTCAAATCATATATATATATATATATATATATATATATATATATATATATATATATATAAAGTGTTATAGGTTATCGGGATATCGGTCTACAATTAATTAAATCTCTTTGTTCTGTTAACCAAGCTTTCGAAATTACTTTATTTCTTCTTCAGGGTATCTACAAGTTATATTAAACAATAAGTACAACAATCTTATTTATAAAAAGAAGAAGAATTCTCTTTACTTACAGAACTATGAGAATTCTTTATGATTTCTTACAGTTGTTAAAATAACATTTATCATTATATAATTTATAATAACACATTCCAAACTTAGTGTAATAATAATACAAGTTTTAATGACAGAACAGGTGGCGTTAATGAAATTATGACATTAGGTGTATATATTCAAAATTTGTTCATAGACCACCATTTTATTTTATAAAGGTTTATTTACTTGGCTAAGAAAAAGATAGCAAAAGGTTTTGATGTTAAGATGTGTCTATAGATCGATTATAGACAAAGAATCAATGTTACTTGGTTTTTGTAACTTTATTAAATATGAGTAAATGATACTTAAGTTTTCTAAATCGGTCTTAAAATTTAAGGTATTGTCTTTGCTCATTATGTGAGTCATTTCAAGAAACAGTCTGCCCTTATAGTTATTTTCTCTCTCTAAGATTTTGCAGTTGTTAAAATCAGGATAATGGTTTGCGTTGGTTGTGTGTATAGCTAAAGCACATGATTCCTTTTTTAATTTACAATTGCTACGGTGTTGTGTTATTCTAGTTTGAAGCCACGATGACGTCTGCCCTATGTACACCTTTTCGCATTGTAAGCATGGAATAGAGTACACTATGTTAGATTCTCTCATAATTGGAGTTTTATCTTTAGTTTTTGAAAAGATATTTCTTACTTTAATTGAATTGTAATAGGCTATCTTTATGTCAGGTTTCTGTAACACATGTTTCAATTTCTGAGATAGATTTTGGATGTAGGGTAGTTTCTTGTATGTAACTTGGTTCCTTTCTTCCTCATTATTTGTGTCTTGTGGAGGATGTTGGTTATTCTCTGTGTTATACAGTAATTTAGTTACTAAAGGTCTAGGGTAACCGTTATTGGTCAGAATATCCATCAGAAGTTTTAGGTTTTTGTCTAGTAATGTAGGATGTGCAATCTTTTTAATTCTATTTTTTAGGCATAATACTAAGTTGATCTTCTGTTTTAATGAATGATTAGAGAAGAAGTTGATGTATCTTCCTGAGTTGGTAGGTTTCCTATACCAATCAAGGATCAATACACCATCTTCGTCTCTAATCATTTTAGTATCTAAAAATGGAATACTGTTATTGGTTTCTCTTTCTACTGTAAACTAGTTTACAGTAGAAAGAGAAACCAATAACAGTATTCCATTTTTAGATACTAAAATGATTAGAGACGAAGATGGTGTATTGATCCTTGATTGGTATAGGAAACCTACCAACTCAGGAAGATACATCAACTTCTTCTCTAATCATTCATTAAAACAGAAGATCAACTTAGTATTATGCCTAAAAAATAGAATTAAAAAGATTGCACATCCTACATTACTAGACAAAAACCTAAAACTTCTGATGGATATTCTGACCAATAACGGTTACCCTAGACCTTTAGTAACTAAATTACTGTATAACACAGAGAATATCCAACATCCTCCACAAGACACAAATAATGAGGAAGAAAGGAACCAAGTTACATACAAGAAACTACCCTACATCCAAAATCTATCTCAGAAATTGAAACATGTGTTACAGAAACCTGACATAAAGATAGCCTATTACAATTCAATTAAAGTAAGAAATATCTTTTCAAAAACTAAAGATAAAACTCCAATTATGAGAGAATCTAACATAGTGTACTCTATTCCATGCTTACAATGCGAAAAGGTGTACATAGGGCAGACGTCATCGTGGCTTCAAACTAGAATAACACAACACCGTAGCAATTGTAAATTAAAAAAGGAATCATGTGCTTTAGCTATACACACAACCAACGCAAACCATTATCCTGATTTTAACAACTGCAAAATCTTAGAGAGAGAAAATAACTATAAGGGCAGACTGTTTCTTGAAATGACTCACATAATGAGCAAAGACAATACCTTAAATTTTAAGACCGATTTAGAAAACTTAAGTATCATTTACTCATATTTAATAAAGTTACAAAAACCAAGTAACATTGATTCTTTGTCTATAATCGATCTATAGACACATCTTAACATCAAAACCTTTTGCTATCTTTTTCTTAGCCAAGTAAATAAACCTTTATAAAATAAAATGGTGGTCTATGAACAAATTTTGAATATATACACCTAATGTCATAATTTCATTAACGCCACCTGTTCTGTCATTAAAACTTGTATTATTATTACACTAAGTTTGGAATGTGTTATTATAAATTATATAATGATAAATGTTATTTTAACAACTGTAAGAAATCATAAAGAATTCTCATAGTTCTGTAAGTAAAGAGAATTCTTCTTCTTTTTATAAATAAGATTGTTGTACTTATTGTTTAATATAACTTGTAGATACCCTGAAGAAGAAATAAAGTAATTTCGAAAGCTTGGTTAACAGAACAAAGAGATTTAATTAATTGTAGACCGATATCCCGATAACCTATAACACTTAATATAATTACGGTCGTTACTTCCTTACAACTTTTTTATATATATATATATATATATATATATATATATATATATATATATATATATATATATATATATATATATATATATATATATATATATATATATATATATATATATATATATATATATATATATATATATATATATATATATATATATATATATATATATATATATATATATATATATATATATATATTTATCCGTCTATCATTTTCAGGTCCGTTCATTTACGAGTTACATTTAATACCAAGTCCACCTGTAATTCCAAGTCCCTTATACGGACCTGGAATTACCAGCCCATTTTAACTCGTTTTTCGGTATCTAGGGGTCATGCAGAGCTTATAGACAAAAAACATTATTTTCGGTCTGGACGTGAAATTGAATGCAAAATGAATTTTTATATGCGTTTGTAGTTTTGCATCCCTCCGCTTGGAGCGCTAAATATATACTCAAACGCGTATATCACACATATATTTCGTATGCAAACTCAGGTCCTACATGTGACAACGCTGCTATTCTAATTTAACGCGATACTGCTTTTAGAATGAGTAAGACTCGTGAAAGTAAAATCGATATTCGCGCTCTAGACGCAGTAATACTTTTTGGAGGTAAAATTATAGAAATAAATATCGAAGATAAATACTTTGAATACCACTTATCTAGTTTTCATTAATTGCATAGTAGTTAAATTTCAGTACTCATAAAAACAATGGCACAAAGTATTTTAAGCATTATTTTAACGAATTTTGGTGGTGTTTTAAACATTTTTTGAGACGAACCATTGTACAATGTAAAACTAAAAGTGATTATGGAATTAAAATTATTATTTCATAGAAAGTGTAATAAAACCCTTACATTTTAATTATTTTTCTTTAGTAGAGAAAATTCACACGTTGTTCTTATTTTCTAGTTACCTTAAAACAATCTCCTTATAGTAGTATTAAATTTGTTTTTCCTTGCTTTGTCTTTAGTATATTTAGGTATTTATCTAGTATTTCTAGGAATACGACTATTTTTAATTAGGTTACTTCATTGTCATTTGCGCTGTAGATTTTCATTGTGACCTTCAATTACCAACATTTCTCAAGAACTTTATTTACTCTGGAAGGCCTAAAATTAGGCAGTAGAAATAAACATACAGGGTGTTTCATCGTTATTTTGTTTGGTTCAGTGGTTAAGTAGTCCTTATTGTCAGTTCAAACTCACAATTAGACGTAATCAAATCTTTCAACCGGAAATTAACCCTGATTGTCTGTTTGAACTTCCAATAAATCCTGAAAACCAATACAACTTAAAGTTAACCTTAATTGGCAGTTCTAACTGACAAATAAGGTTGGTAATCTTGTAATGCACCTTATACCCAAAATACTAAACATATAATTAGGCTACCGCTGCCTAAGATGTTGCCTAATGGGTCTAAATCTAAGACTCGTTGCACAGGCACACCATGCAACGTCAACCATCTGATGTCAGCCCATGACATGTATTCTAAACCACATTATACGATGTGGCCGATGGCCAGGTGTAGGAGCAGCTACTGAAATGTGCTTCTGGTGGTAATGGGCTGTAAGAAAGCCCACACTAACCAGACAGATTTTATATTATGAGAGAGTAAAGGAACTTTCAATTCAGATAGTTCATTATTGAAGAGTTTGACTTGAGCATTTCATTATTTAACTGTCGTTAACAATCTCAAAAATGTATTCAGTTAGGGTTTGACGACACCAATCGCTGATTCTGTGCCTTAAGAATATTTAGCCTTAAAATGACTTCCTTATGTGTTGTAGAATTCTTCTTGGAATTGGTGACAACTGTGATACGAGCCCAACATCGTATTAGTTCGTCGGCTTCTATTTCTATCACGGAATCCTCATTTTAGCTGGCTGTTGCACTTTTAGATTCACTCGCTTAGACTCGCCCGCTTGGACTTACTCACTGAAACTCAAGCACTTGGAATCACTCACTTAAATTGACTTCTTGACTTGGATTTACTTACTTGAATTCACGCACTTAGACTTACTCACTTGCAATCACTCTCTTAGATTCACTCACTTGGACTTACTAACTTGTACTCGCCCACATGGACTCACTCACTTGAACTCACGCACTTGTACTCACTCAATTGGAATCACTCACCTGGACTAACTCACTTGGCATTACACACATGACCCATTCGCTTGGATTCAGTCACTTAGACTCACTCACCTGGACTCGCCCACGTGTGACCAATTCAGTCATTTAGACTCACTTACTTAGGCTCACTTGCTTAAACTCACTTATATGAACTCACTCACTTAGACTCACTCATTTGGACTCACTCACTTGGACTCGCTCTCTTAGACTCACACACCTGAACTAACTCTCCTGGACTCATCCACCTCGGCTTACTTACTTGGACTCACTCACTTAGACTCGCTCACCAGGACTCACTCTCTTGATCTCACTCGTCTGGACTCATTCACTTGGAATCCACACACTTGTATTCACTCACTTGAACTCATTCACTTGGACTCGCTTGCTTAAACTTAGTCATTTAGATTCAACCACTTCGACTCATTCACTTGGGCTCAATCTCCTGGATGCACTCACTTGCACTCATTCATTTGGACTCACTTATATGGACTCACTTATAAGGACTCACTTAATTGGCCTCACTCACTTGGACTAACTCATTTGGACTCATTCACTTCAACTCACCACTAGGACTTACTCTCATGGACTCACTCATTTGAACTCACTTATATGTACTCATTTACTTGAACTCAGTCATTTGGACTCATTTGATTGGACTCATTCACTTGGCCTCACTTGCTTAAACTCACTCACCTGGACTCACACACTTGAACGCACTTGGACTAACTCACTCATCAGGACTCACGTACATGGACTCACTCACTTGGAACCACTCTCCTGGACTCAATCACTTGGACTCATTTAGTTGAACTCAGTCATTTGGACTCATTCGCTTGGACTAACTCTCTTGGACTCACTCACTTGAACTCAGTCATTTAAACTCACTTAATTGAACTCACTCATGGACTCGCTAACTTGGACTCACTTATTTAAACTCGCCTATATGGACTCATTTACTTAAACTAGTCATTTGGACTCATTCACTTGGTCCCACTTGCTTAATTTCACTCACCTGGACAATATCACCAGGACTCACTAACATGGACTTACTCACTTGGAATCACTCTCTTAGATTCGATCTCTTGGACTCACTCATTTGGACTCAGTTATATGGACTCCTTTACTTAAACTCACTCGCTTAAAATCACTCTCCTGAATTGACTCACTCATATGGACTAACTCTCTTGGACTCATTCATTTGTATTAACTCATCTGCACTCATTCCTTTGCGCTCACTGCCGTGGACTCACACACCTGGACTCACTCACTTGGAATCACTTTCTTGGACTCGATCACTTGGACTCACTCACTTGAACTCACTCATTTGGATTCACTCATTTGGACTACCTCATCTGCACTCACTCATTTGTGCTCACTCTTTTGGACTAACACGCCTAGTCTCATTCACCAGGATTCATTGACGTGGACTCACTCACTTGGATTCACTTTCTTAAACTCTTAAACATTTAGATTCAATCACTTGGACTCATTCACATGGGGTACCACTCTTCTGGACGCAATCACTTGGACTCACTCATTTGGACTCATTTAGTTGAACTCAATCATGACAAAACGATCATGATCATTTGGACTCACTTGCTTAAATTCACTCACCTAGACAATGTCACCAGGACTCACTAACATGGACTCACTCACTCGGAATCACTCTCTTGGATTCGATCTCTTAGACTCACTCATTTGGACTCAGTTATATGGACTCCTTTACTTAAAATCACTCACTTGCTTAAAATCACTCACCTGGATTCACTCACTGACATCGACTAACTCTCTTGGACTCATTCATTTGGACTCACTTATATGGACTCACTTATATGGACTCACTTATATGGACTCACTTATATGGACTCATTTAGTTGAACTCATTCGCTTGGACTAACTCTCTTGGACTCACTCACGTGAACTCAGTCATTTAAACTCACTTAATTGACCTCACTCACTTGGACTAACTCGTTTGGACTTATTCACTTCAACTCGCCACTAGGACTTACTCTCATGGACTCACTCATTTGAACTCACTTATATGTACTCATTTACTTGAACTCAGTCATTTGGACTCATTCACTTGCCCTCACTTGCTTAAACTCACTCACCTGGACTCACACACTTGAACTCACTTGGACTAACTCACTCACCAGGACTCACGTACATAGACTCACTCACTTGAACTCACTCATTTGGGCTCACTCATATACTACCTCATCTGCACTCACTCATTTGTGCTCACTCTTTTGGACTAACACGCCTAGTCTCATTCACCAGGACTCATTGACGTGGACTCACTCACTTGGATTCACTTTCTTAAACTCAGACATTTAGATTCAATCACTTGGACTCATTCACATGGGGTACCACTCTTCTGGACGCAATCACTTGGACTCACTCATTTGGACTCATTTAGTTGAACTCAATCATGACAAAACGATCATGATCATTTGGACTCATTCGATTGGACTCATTCACTTCTCACTTGCTTAAATTCACTCACCTGGACAATGTCACCAGGACTCACTAACATGGACTCACTCACTTGGAATCACTCTCTTGGATTCGATCTCTTAGACTCACTCATTTGGACTCACTTATATGGACTCCTTTACTTAAAATCACTCACTTGCTTAAAATCACTTACCTGGATTCACTCACTGACATCGACTAACTCTCTTGGACTCATTCATTTGGACTAACTCATCTGCACTCACTCCTTTGGGCTCACTGCCGTGGACTCACACACCTGGACTCACTCACTTGGACTCATGCATCAGGACTCATTGACCTGGACTCACTCACCTAGACTCACTCCCTTAGGTTCACTTTCTTTGACTCATTCTTCTGGACTCTCCCAATTGAACTCGCTCTGTTGGACTCACTCACCAGGACTCACTCCCTTGGACTCACTCTCTTTGACTCACTGTCCTGGATCCACCCACTTGATCTCACTCACTTCGGCTCACACTCTTGGACTTACTTATCTGAACTCATTTACTTGAACTCAGTCATTTGGACTTATTCACTTGGACTCACTCACTTGCACCCACTCACGTGGACTCACTCGAGTTCAAGTGGGTGAGTCTAAGAACGTGAGTTCAAGAGAGTGAGTTTTAGTGAGTGAGTCCAAAAAACTGAGTTCAAGTGAGTGAGTTCAATTAAGTGAGCCGAAGTGGGTAAGTACAGGAGAGTGAGTCTAGGAGGGTGAATTCAAGAGAGTGAGTCCAGGTAAGTGAGTCCAAGCGAGTGAATACAAGTGAGCGAGTTCAATTAAATGAGTCCAGATAAATGAGCCAGATAAATAAAGTGTGTGATTCCAGGTGTGTGAGTTTTAGCAAGTGAGTCCAAGTGAATGAGTTCAAGTGAGTGAGTCCCAATGACTGAGTTCAAGTAAATGATTTTAAGTAAAGGAGTCCATATAACTGAGTCCAAATGAGTCAGTCTAAGAGATCGAATCCAAGAGAGTGATTCCAAGTGAGTGATTCCAAGAAAGTGAACCCTGGTGAGTTAGTCCAAGTGGGTGGATTCAGGAAAGATAGTCCAGGTGTGTGAGTCTAAGACAGTGAGCCCAAGTGGGAGAGTCTAGGAAAATAGTCCAGGTGTGTGAGTCCAAGAGAGTGAGTTAAGGTGAATGAGTTCAAGTGAGTGAGTCCAGCTGAGTGAATTTAAGTAAGTGAGACCAGGTGAATGAGTCCAAATGACTGAGTTCAAGTAAGTGAATCCATATAAGTGAGTCCAAATGAGTGAGTCAATGAGAGTAACTTTAATTGAGTGCGTGAGAATTAGGCAAGTCAGAGTCACTTCAAAGAAATTTAACTCCTCCTTCCATCCCTTGCTATCTGATCTGGACATTTCAGAGTCCCGAGAACCATCGTGTGTGTTAATGACTCTGCTACTGAATGGTGCTTCTAGCAGGTCTAGGAAACTTTTGATTTGCGGTGGGGTGGCTGCGTTGTAACACGGAATCTACATAAATTCTACCTCCACCCTTCGCCCAACCTCACCATATCATCTGGATAGTTTGACGTTCCAAGATTGTATCGTCCTTGTGTACTGGATTTGACCACCGATTAGCGTTCGCAGGTTAAATGAAGTTTTAAAGTCCCCCCCGTCATATAATCTGTATTATTCGACGTCTGGAGAACCCTTTTGTCCGTTTGCCGAGACTAAATTAAGCTTTCATTAAAGCTTAGGTAAGTCAAAAGGTCACTTTAAAGGAATTTAACTTCCCCCTCTCCCTGCTATCTGATCTGGACATTTCAGCGTCCCGAGAACGGTCTTGTCGGGTGTGGTCTACTAAAGGTTCACTTTGTTGGGTGCATGGCATTTTTTCAGTAAATTCTACAGTAGCCCAAATATTTGCATATTTGCAGCTGTTTAATAGCCATATGTGTTTTTTACATTTGGACTTGTGTTGAGACTCTTCAAACTCGTGTATATATTGTGTAATTAAATTACCGTCATGCCCATAATCATTGCAAGATATTTATTATGTGCGTTTCTTAAGGAAAATACAGCCTACATTCTTGATGCTATGTCTCCAGAACTGTCAGTCGAAGCTAAATAAAACAAAACCATTGTGAGAAACTTTACATGCAGTAAAAAGGTTCTCGTGCATTTTTTTCGTAAAACCTACCAAAATCGAGTTATTTATAATTTTTCATTTTGTCTTTTTTCTCCACGATGGCGGCTCTAGCACACCTTATTCAACTCGGGGTTCAATTTGTTAGACAGTATGTATTCGCCAATATCTATGTCAATTTTCAGCCTCCAATAATTTTTCCCGTTAAGAGACAGCGAAAGAACAGAAAAATAGATATGGCCTTACACTTAACGGTAGAAAGGCATAGAATTAAGAAGAACTAATGGTTTAATTCTTTGTAATTTGTATATTCTAGGTCTTGATAAAGAAAACAAATAGTTATCGTAACGTCTTGATGAATTTGTAAAAAATAAATTTGAAATTAAATCCCATGAAGTTTTATTCAATTTCAACAACTATTACTAATTACTTAAATATTACTATTACAACTTTTAATTTAATTTTAATTTTTAACAGACAGTTGATTCTTGTATTCACGATGTCTGGCTACTCGTCAAGAGTTAATAAAATTTGAATTTTTTAAATTGCTCTTGGGGTCTTCGGGCCCCACTTTTCGATCTCCAGAGGGGCCCACCGGGCAATTGCCCGGTTGCCCGGCGGGCCAGTCCGAAACTGCATCAGCCATTCAGCCTAAACACACAAAAAAAACTTACAAATTTAACTAATATTAACATTAAATTGAATTAATTAAATAATAAAAATGTTACGTAACCAAAACGGTTTTCAAGAACTTCAACTATATCACTATCTTTAAATTACATACTCTCTCGCTTCGCTACCGGGATTCGCTGTCGGGAGACAAGACTGTCTGGCTCAAATTTAAAGGTCGGATATACGACGGACTTTGAAATGATGGCGAGATGCATGAAAAACATTCGGTTGACGAGTATTAACATACCTCAGCAATCTGACAACGCTGCCGGACCCAACTTTACATATAGAATGTACGAATTCGTATAAACGGACTTAGAATTAAATGTAAATCTAACGGACCCTCAAATGATGGCTTAATATATGAGAAAATGTATATCATAAAAATCGTTTTAGAAGAAATCTTGACCGCATACCCTATTATAAGATGTGAGAAGAACGATATACATCAATAAAACTTTAAGAAAGTCGATTCCTTCTGGTGGACGCGGGATTACGTTTCCATCTGCGGACGTGGAAATGATACCGGGATGTATATATATATATATATATATATATATATATATATATATATATATATATATATATATATATATATATATATATATATATATATATATATATATATATATATATATATATATATATATATATATATATATATATATATATATATATATATATATATATATATATATATATATATATATATATATATATATATATATATATATATATATATATATATATATATATATATATATATATATATATATATATATATATATATATATATATATATATATATATATATATTTGTCAAACCGCTTATACACACCCGTTTCGCTATATTCTACCGACTTGTCGGGCCATTTTCGACGCTCTCAGACCCGGGCTTGGGTCTGGCAACGTTCTCCAATGTTTTTGAGGTCTACAGGATAAGGTTTATCTAAAACTGCAATAAAAAAATATACAATTTGGGTTTGGAAAAGTAGGGTCTGTAAAAAGTTTTATACAACCGTAGTTCATCACAATGAACTATAGGGGGCGTCGCGCCTTTCTCAAGTGTATATCGTATATTTTTATACAAGACGCTATCAAACCCGCTAGGTTCTACAGACTTCCTAGGCCCTGGATCTGGCAACATTGCCATGACGCATATGTTAAGCTTTGTTTTATAAACGTTTGGCTATAATAGCTCGCATTTAATATATGATGGAGAAAAGTGACGTAAGAATTACATCAGCTCGTATGCGATTTCTTTCATAATACATTATAATTTCTTAAATATTAATGTAATTTATTTCATATTTTTTACATTGTTTCTTAAATAATGTTAAAGATGTACAGTTTTTTACATTAGCTGGAAGTGAATTATATTCAACTAAACCTTTATGAAACAGATTATTTTGTCCTATATTTGTTGTTACTGTATGAACATAAAAATTATTTCTACTTCTAGTATTATGATCATGAACATCTTCTACGAATAGTAATTCATTTAAAATGTGCTCTGGATATATTAAGTTTTTTATTTTAAATATTATTATCATCGTATTATAAAATATATTTTGCTTAACACTTTTAACAAAGATGTAACTTGCAACATTCTTCTTATGATAGTATACCTACTACATTTTAATATTATTCTTAACGCACAATTTTCTTTTTTTTTGAAGATTGTTAATTTCAGTATTATTTAGGAGGTAAAGTATACTAGCACAATAATTAAAATGGGGAAGTATTATTGTTTTATATAGTAATAATTTAGACCACTTGCTAAGATTTTGGCTTAATCTACCCATGAAATTTACTATTTTTGCAACTTTACTGATAACATAGTTTGAATGACTAGAAAATGTTAAGTGACAATCTATTATTACACCTAAGTACTTCCACTCATAAACTTGTTCTATTTTTTGACTATTAATTTGTATTCCCACATGACTAGATGTATCAATTTCGTTAAACTTATTTTTTATTATCATGAATTTTGTTTTATTTACATTTAAAGAAAGACTATTTTTACGTAACCAGTTATATACATTTACTAATTCATCATTGATGATATTTATTACTTTTTCAACATCATCTCCTATAAAATATATTAAAGTGTCATCTGCAAATAATTGAATGTTACATTTTTTAATTACATTAACAATATCATTTATGTATAGTACAAATAAATCAGGGCCTAATACAGTTCCTTGTGGAACGCTAAAGGTAGTTTTTTAGCTGAATATGTACTATTAACAGTTTGTTCACTTCAATGTAGTCACGAAACTGGATATTTACGACGGTCTCTAATAATTCTTCATAAGTTGGCACCATGTTGATCGGTCTGTATTCTTCACATTTGTTAGTGTTGGTTATCTTCTCAATAGCGATAATATGGGATGTCTTCAAGGTTTCTGGGAAGGATCCACTTTCTAGACTCATTTGAATTAGATGCAAAAATCTCTGTCCTATTACATTGAAAGCTAATTTAAGAATCTTTACTGTAATACGATCGACACTACTATTCTTATTAGGTAAATTGTTTATAATTTTTTTTAACTCCAAAAACTCTATTGGTAGAAATTAGTCGAACTTGCATTGATGTACATTAATGTGGCTTAAATCAGTTTCAATTTGGGTTAAATTTGTTAATGTAATAATTTGTTGTATGCTGTTAATAAAGTAAATATTGAATTTTTCTGCAATTTTAATTTCCTTTTTTCTAACTCATTGTCAAAAATAATACCTTCCTTTTTTGTCTGTTATGGCCTCCTTTAATTAATTCTTTAACTGTTTTACACATTTCTGTTGAGTTATTTTTCATATCATCTATTTTTTCTTGGTAATAATTTCTCTTGTGGTTCCTGATCAAACTAACAATTCCATTTCTTTGTTGTCTATACCTATTCATATCACTTTCTTCTTGTGTAAAGATTGCTCTTTTAAATAATCTGTCCCTTTCTTCAATTTCCAAGGCTATTTCTGGGGTCCACCAACGCTTACAACTCCACTGACATTTAATGGTTTTTTTAACATTTGGAGCATGCCTGTTTAGTGTGTCCATTATGGTTTTAACTAATATTTCTGCTAGTTGATTGGTGTTTGTACAGTCCGGATTCCATGGTTGATTCATTAGATCTAATTGAAATTGCATTTCATTGAAGTTGCTCATGTCTCTGTGTTGTATTGTATATTCTTCATATTTTTCTTTCACTTTTGCATTTACAGTTATTATTGAGTGATCGGTTATTTTTGGAACATGGTGTACCTGGGCATCAATGGTTTTTTCATTAGATACAGAAAGATCTATGAGTGTAGCACTGTCCTTAGTGATTCTTGTAGGTTGGTCGATAATCTGATGTAGTCCATTATTTTTAATTAAAGTTCTCAGTCTATTTTCCTAATATGAATCCTTTAATAGGTCAATATTAAAGTCTCCGATAATTAGTAAGGTCTCTGATCTACTAGCATATACATCAAACAAACTTTCAAGTTTCATTAGAAATTGAGCATCACTAGAGTTTGGAGAGTGATATAAATTTATAAAGTTATATTTGTATGATTGAAAGCATATATTAATGCCTACAATCCATGTGTTCATATCAATGGTATCTTTAAGTAGGACTTCATAACTGAATTCATTTTTTATATAAATGATTAGAGTAAGGTTAACAGGATTTTCGAACAAGTGAGACAACGCAACATAATACGGAAAAGTTAATTTCTGGGGAAATAAGGATTGTTTCCAAATAAGGTGGAAAAGTACATATATCATTTTCCGTAGTAATCAAACGATAAATTTCAAGAACTTGATTAAATTTTTTAGTATAAAAGTACTGTAATATCTTCTTTGTATGTTTGTTTGAAGGATTGTTTGTGGTTAATTAAAGCTTTATTCTTTTCCTGTTAAGATGAGAGAATGAATGCTTGAACTATTTGGTTTCTGAATTATTTTCTGATCCCTCGTTTACATTCGTTTCCTTGGATACTACAAAGTATCCAAGGCAACGGTGATCATTACATTTATTGCTCCCTTGTTTTTTAGAACTTTTCAAGCAGAAAAAGTCTCCATCAGTTTGCTTGAGGACAGGATTGGAAAGAACTAGTGAATGTACGCAAAAGATGAGGTTGTGATTGTAAAGCAACTTGATAGATACGTAAAAAACCTGTTTTTTTTCTTTGGCTGCTTTTACAATTGATTAAAGTTAGTACAGGGCTTATGTTAATGTTAATGGAACATGTTAATGTTCGTTACAATGATAAGAACTTAACCTATAGAAATGAGCTAATAAGAATAACGTGAGAATCGAATGAGATAATTGAAAACGGTTAAAATTAAGACAGCAGATTCTTAATTTTAGGGCTCGTTGCAAAATGTAAATAACTAAAAACTACAAAACTTAACCTAAGAGGAACGTATGAGGATTCTGTTGGACTTGTAGGTTGTTGGTTGGATAATAATCGTATATGCAACATAAAAGGAAAATAGTAAATGTATGTACACAAATATGTCTAACAGGTAACAAAAAGTAATTGCGAACGTTCTATACATAAACGGCACAAAAAAAGATAAGAAGGATTTGTAATGGGCTGCATCCGAGCTTATCTGCTATGTATTCCCTGTGTTCCCGATCACACGAAGTAACGAATTTTTGGTACGACCGTTTATTGAAGTTCACAACAACCGATTTGTAATTATACGTTTTGCGACACACTGTTGTGTGGACTTCTTGTAGGGTTCTGAAACTTTTTCTGGAATAAATAGGTTTAGCTCAGGTTTAAATCGACAATCTATGCGAACGAAATGGCATAATTCTTGTTGCATTCTAAGGATTGGAAAGTTATGAATAGCTTCTCCTTTTCAGATTTGCGGTGTAACTCCATTACTGTTCACTGTATGGTCGAGACAAGTTAGTTCTTTGGCTTCAAAGATTGTTTTTTTTAATTTGATAGTAAACCGTAATGATATAGGCGTTGAAATACTTTCTTTAAATGCTGTAGATAGTCTGTTTTGATGGCAGACAAATTTAGAACAGAAAAAAACTTTATACAACCGTGACTTCAGATAGATTATGACTTCAGCGATGGAACTGCTCCATCTACTGGTAGTGGTGGTGCTGAGAGTATTGATCCTCTACTGGAATTATGCTAATTGATTTCTCGACATCTGCTTCATAAATAGGATCCTGGTATCTCGAATGGTATGCTTGCAAGAGTAAGTTTCTTGACAGATTGTTGCGTGTTCAATTAAAGTCGGCGCTCACCACATGTAATATCTTCTGTGTTTGTTTGTTTGAAAGACTGTTTGTGGTTAATGAAATCTGTATTCTTTTACTGTTAAGATGAGAGAATGAATGCTTGAACTAGTTGGTTTCTGAATTATTTTCTGACTCCTTGTTTATATTCGTTGCATTGGATACTACACTCACACATACATATTTATCACTGGATCACAGTATTCATTCATACATATCGTCGACATTAATGCATACTAGCGGAACTATTTTCTAGCAATTTTCCAGGAGCGCGGTTTAAATGCTTATAAAAACTTTGTTACAGATGGTATGATGAATTCTTTGAAATCGCAACTAGCATTACTAGTTACAACATTTTAAAGAATTAAGTTCATATGCATTAACGACGATATGTACTATATACCACCAATAAATAACAACGTCGTAGACCATTCAGGGTAAAAAGCGTGAGGTGTTCTTTATCAAAAATTAAAATGGGCCAACTAAGTTGAGCATCATTTGTGACTTTTTTGCTAAAACACTGAAGGAAAACTTTCTCGTCTGTAATTTGTAAAATTACTTAATGGAAACAGGGCACTCAAAAGGTGCGGAGGGGCAGTGTATCTTGCAACCCCCAATTGAATTTTGGGTAGATGCAGTAGCAGCACTTCACTATAGCAACAAGAAACGGCCACCTCATAGAACAAAAGATAAACGGAATAAATTCTGTGGGACGTTCTTTAACAAAAATGAAACAGGGTGGACTAATATGATTTGCGCCTGGTATATTTAGAACTACATATATTTCAAATGTAATCAGAAAATCTCTGGTGTACAATTCGTCACTAAGAATATAATACATATTCCAATTCACAAATAGCTATTTCAGAATACAATAAAAATTAATCTTTAACTTAGTACAAGTGCAATATAACGGAATTGAGCCAGGTTTGAAAAAACTTCTTCTCTTCTTCGTTATCTTTCGACGTTTCTGTTAAAGGCGCTTAACCACCATATAGTACTGTTTTGTACCTTCAAATTCATTAAACAGAAAGTAGGGATCGAATATTCCATAATTTTCTTGTAACTGTACAAACGCACAGTAAAAATAGAAACTGCTATTTTATTAATCTAGGTTAAACTAATCAAATTTAGTGTATTTTGGTCAGCTAAACTTGAAAATGACTTTATGCTTGATTTGTTCATGTTTACGAGTAGATAATATCCTGAACTTTGTAAAATATCAATATTAAACCACGCCCCCAGATGGATTTTGTCATTTTATTTTCAAAAACTGATAGGTTTATGGACTGGTTGTTAAGTGGGTTAGATAAAATAAAGCTTATTTAATTGGCGCATGAATATATATCATGCAGGATGTTTCACTTAAGATTCGTATCCTCTGAACAGGTGGTAGTTCACATAAAATGCAACAAAACAGCTGAAAATCATTAGTGTCTATCTTTCATATTAACCGAAAAAAGAATGGTTTTTGAAAAGTGGGTAGCAGGTCACTGGTCTAAGAATCACACTTGGAGCTGAATGTGCCTATCTGATACATTGACGCGGTTGCTGCTAGGTGATGTCGCAGTTTGTTTTGACTATAATTTCCAGCAGTTTCCAAAAGTTGACATTTTATCAAGTTTTTTTCGATTTGCGTAAAAACAAAGAGTTTTTTGTTCCTATTGATGAATACTATCACACATGCAATTTATACGAAAGTTGAGTATGTAGACCAACAATTTCTACCAATACATTTGACGGAGCAAGTTTAGAACATAACTTATTGCGATCTTGTATGCGTCATCAAGTACTTAGCTAAGAAAAAAAATGTTGAGTTCGCAGTGCAACCTTAGCATCACTTCTGCAAAATTCATGAAGCGATGTTGTTGTTATTGTTGGTTGTAGTATTATGATAATTTTGCAGTAAAAAGAATATCTTTAGGAAAATACCCTGTACTGGACAATTATTTTATAGAAACCCAAATGTATAGGGCATTTCACCTTGTTTTGAAATCTTTCTTACTTCGTTTGTACGTCATACTGTATGACGTTTTACCTTTATTTTCTTTCTGCATTTTATAGAGCATTATTCGACTTGTCACTATTCGACTTGGGTCAAGTATACCTGTTTTGTGAAGAATTAAATTTTGCATTCAATGGTGTATTCATTAAACATATCACTATCACAGAATTCCGTATCTAGCGGTAGCGGGTACGCTACAGCTATCACAAGCACAAAATAACACTAATGTATGTTCTAATAACAACTGTCCTTGAACACAAAACTTTATCCAAATTGCATTTTTGACTTTTTTATTTTGAAGGTGTATAGCTTTGTAACATTTCATTTTTGAACATAGATATGTTGTGCTTAATGGCTAATTTTGATCAAAGGCATTGACCCTCAGGAATTGGCATCGTCTGCTCGAGATATCCTACATGTAAAATGGGTGAAGTCCCATTTACTGTTAAATATCTAGCTACATTTTAAAGCAGGCGTGGAATTAAGTCGTGAACTTAGAATTCCAAAACAAAAACCATTCAAGAAAAAAATTACTCGATACGAATATCAATATAAAGAACGAAGTAAGAGAGATCTAAAAACCCTGAAGTACCCTGTACGTTTTAGGTTCACTAAAAAGATTTATTAGTACAGGGTATACCCCTAAAATGTATCTTGCCAATACGAGAATTACCATATGACTAACCCCAATAATAATAGTAATATCGCCTCGTAGATTTTGCTGGAGATGCTGAGATAGAAGAAGACTGAACCAGGATCGCGTTCGATGCTCACGAGATTTCCATAGCTATTTCATGATGAACATTAAATCACACAAAGTTATGCTTGAAGCTTCTCGTATAATATGTACCAATACAAATTATTTGTCTGTGTGACATATGATCGTTTTCAATTACACAGAAACAAGACAACACGCACAAAGTTTTCTTAGCTTTTTGGTATGAAAGTTAAATAAAATCCTATTTTACCTAACTGGCTCCATTTTGATAAACCTAATAGTTTCTGAAAAAACAGTAAAAATCATCTGGGGGCATGGCTTACCCTCATCAGCTTCTCTGGTTCACCACTTTTGAGTAGTAACTTTTAAGGGGTTATTTAAAATATCACAAAGAAGGCCTATAAAAAATCCAAGGATCTACCTCAATTCCCCTCTATTTTTACTAATTTGACTGAACTGTTACCGTGGCATTAAAATATACATATCTTAGAAACTGTTTATTTGTGCTAGAAACATAACAGTAAAATGTTCAGGAGGTCAAAAGATTTGGCTATAACATTTATTTTTTCAAAACACATATACATGACGTGTCTTCGAAACTTTTAATTGTATTCTTGTAAACAAAAATAATCATGTTAAAATAAATGATTTAAAAACAAATTATTAAAAAACAATTATTTTCATAAACCTTATGTATTTTAGAACAAAAGAGGCTCAATGCTATTTTCTCACGTTAATAATAATTTTCAGAGTTACATCGTTTTACGGAAAACGTTAATTTTTCTGCGTTGAAGGTTATTTATGGAATTTACGAACAAATCAACAAAAATAAAGATCACTTATGTGCTTAGCATCCCGAAATCATTACGTCAGTCGTAATTTTATCTCTGATACATTCGGCAACGTTGCTGGGTTTGGTAGCGTAGGTAGGCTTGCTTAAAATTATACAAATGGGTCTGTAAACACTGTAATATGTATCGGGTTCAAGAACGACTGTCAAATATCACCAATATTTTTTTTTCATATATTTTTACCCCTCGAGGATCTTAAATATTGCTTATCAGAAATAGATCAATATTATGTAAAATATACACATTTCAAAAATCAAAAAATGCGGGTCTACTAACGACCCTACCATATAGCGGGTCCAACAACGTCGATTAAACCAATATATATATATATATATATATATATATATATATATATATATATATATATATATATATATATATATATATATATATATATATATATATATATATATATATATATATATATATATATATATATATATATATATATATATATATATATATATATATATATATATATATATATATATATATATATATATATATATATATATATATATATATATATATATATATATATATATATATATATATATATATATATATATATATATATATATATATATATATATATATATATATATATATATATATATATATATATATATATATATATATACAAATGCAATTCTTGCCTTTCATTCAATCGTTCGAAGTTAGTGTTTCATTATCATTATCATGGCATTTCCACTACCTGCAGACCAGCCGTTGTTGTTTTTTAAAAAAGCTCATCCTGATGCTGTGGCACCAACACGAGCTACTCCGCTTTCTGCTGGTTTTGACTTGTGCAGTGTTGAAACTGGAATTGTTCACCGTCGGGATAAGAGGTTGTTTAATACGGGGCTGCAAGTGAAATTGCCTCCAGGGTCATATGGCCGCATCGCACCACGTTCTGGATTGGCACATTATCATTTTTTGGACGTTGGTGGAGGCGTCATCGATGAAGACTACAGAGGAACAATTTTTTTGCTGTTGTTCAATCATTCCTGTCATCCCTACACTGTTAGGGCCGGTGATGGAATTACCCAATTAATATGTGAAAAGATTACTATCCGGCAGCGTATGAAGTGTTCGAACTGACTCCTACAGTTCGAAATACGAACGGCTTTGGTTCCTTCGGTTTGAATGGTGCCGTGGAGTCTAGACCATTCAATCAGTATGAAATGGAAACATGGCTCTACAACAGCCGTAACCATTTTCGGATTCGACCAGAGTAATTATAATATAGTATATAGTTTAGTTAAACAATATTTGTAATAAATAGTGATTAATATAATAGTAAATAGTTTTTAATAAATATATTTTTTATTATATGATATGCTTTTTCTTATTATCCAAGATGTGTTTCTTTACTAACTTACGTTCAGCTGTATATCTTATATTGTACCACACTTTTTGTCTCGTAAAAGCACTAATTTCGAACGATTGAATAAAGAAGATGTACTTGATGATACGATTTTCTTATTATCCAAACTTCATTTGACCATACCGTTATTACATCCTATTAATATATTTCGAGATACTAATGTGATTGTATAATGTTTTATATTGTACCACACTTTTTTGTTTCGTAACACACCAATTTCGAACGATTGAATAAAGGACATGTACTTGATACGATTTTCTTATTATCCAAACTTCATTCGGCTATACCTTTTTTACATCCTATCAATATATTTGGAGATATTAGTGTAATTGTAACTATCTAGAGCTAAGGGGGTGCTGTCTATAAGACAAGTGGTCTATAAAGGGGTGTGGCTTATTAATATATATTAATAAGGTGATCTATAAAGGAGCGTGGCTTACGAAGCGGGGGGGTCTTGAAGACAAGTGAGGCAAGTAGAGAGAGGGAAAGCAGAGCGGTAGGCGTGGCTTATAAATGGTGTGGCTTGGAGATGGGGAACGCAGAGAAGGAGGCGTGGCTTATAAAAGGTGTGGCTTGAAAAGTGAAAGGAGGTCAAATGAGAGTTCAGGTTGTGTGGCTCTACTTTACTCATTTGTTCACTATTTGTTTCTGTTTTCAAAGTAGCTATTTTGCACATCCTGTGAAAAATTAGAAAATTTATGGCGTTTTTGAGAAAAAATAGTTATTGTAATAAAATATTTTGTCTCGTTGACACGTTGTTTTTTTACACATCGTTATTTAGTATGATTCAAATGAAAGAGAAAAATGTGTTCTTTCAGACAAAAAACTGCATTCAAATATCTGCAGTAGTTCTTAAGATATTCCCATTTAAATGTGAGAAAATGTTCGACTTGGGAAAAAATTGGCAGCCCCAGAAAAACTTTGACCCCTCATAAGTCAGGAATGAAACTTTTTCAGAAAAAAAAGAAAAAATAGGGGATCTTTAGTTTATTACCGTATATAACATACTGAAATCTTATTAAATTCTGAGAGATGAGTTTGTCAGATTTCTACTTGCCTGCCTGAGTTGATATGGAATCATCCTATAATTAAGGGAATGACCTCTTTTTAAGAGAGAGAGAAGTTAATATTTTTGTAGATATAATATTTGGCTAAAACATTAATCCGATTAAAAATAATTAGAATTGATAAATGATATTGTTATTATTATTATTAATGGAAAATATAATAGAAAGGATAATTATTACAAAGATAATCGATAATATGAAATTATTGTCGCGCGTCTGGCTAAATCTAACACACAGAAACAGATGTAAATAGAACATCTGAGAAGATAGAACACTCTTTAAATTCCGATTTAGAAATTAATGATTCAGCACCTAATCTCCTACTCTTATTTTCCCAGTGTGTGACAAGTCTTATATCAGTTCTCTTTTCTACGTTTTCCATCGTTTTTTGAAATACGGAATTTGCCTTAAGCTTGTAAAACATCATGAAATATAATATAAATACAAAGATTAGTTAAAGTTTTACAAGTTTTTAGTATGTGGGTTAAAGTTGTATGCCTTTTGCGCTGCCGTCTATGCCTTTCGTTCACCATTTTAAAATTTAAATTTGTCGAAAAATTAATATTCAAAATAAATTATATTATTATGTAAAACATCTTTTCAAACTCATTGACTGCCTGGTTTCGCATACGTATAATTATTCAAGTCAATATACGGTCTTAACCAAGGCAATTGCTTGAAAGATAACATGCGATGGATTTTCAATAATCTTAAACCAGCTGCGAGATATTGCTGTAAATTTCTGTAATGAATTACATACTTATTCTGAGTTCAAATTGGGTATCAGTTTAGCACGTTTTGATCCAGGTGGGACTGTTTTCGGGACAGAAAGGGAAATCATTATGTTCATCGTGCAATTTCTCAGGATAAACCAAGTCAACTTTAAGAATGTACCCCATTTCTGAAGTTTCAGGGATAATTATTATGTCCAACCCCTCAATCTCTTCAGAGTTTAAAAAATTAAAGTTGTTTAACTTTCCATTTAGGTTTTCGCATCAAGGTAGTTAATAAAACATGTAGGCTTGCACTTATCATAATCTATCATAAATTTATTGTTGGCGAGCGCATATCCCTTTACACTGACTTACACCTCATCTAATTCCTTTCTTAATAAAATGTGTCATATCGAAGTCGGTCAGAAGCTCTAACTCCATCTTTGTATATTTAAGCATAGCAGTCCACGATAAACCTGGTGTAGTGAAAAAATAAGCTGAATCTAAATTATATACCGTTTTGCAAATATATTAAAGTATGACAAGCCTCCTCTATATTTTGAGGAGCAAACGAGTAAAGTAATTGTGTATCATCAGCATACATTTGTATTTCACAATTCTGTATAAAAGAAGGTATACTAGATGTATATATAGAAAAAAGAGTAGGACCTAACACTGAACCTTGCGGGACACCCGCCGATATGCTCAAAGAGTCAGAAAACCCAGCCTCCAAAACAACCTTTTGACGTCTACATTTTAAATAATTATTGAAAAATAGCACAGCACTCTCATCAAGTCCGTTATATCTTAATATTTGAAGAAGCAGTTGGTGGTTTAATGTATCGAACGCTTTTGAATAATCCAAGAGAACTAAAATAGTTAACATATTATTATCAGATGTTAAGAATATTTCATCAGTAATATTTAATAGAGCAGTGGCACAGCTGTGTCCTCTCCTAAAGCCAGATTGTACATCTGGGAGCAAATTATTATTTTCAATATGTTTACATAATTGAGATTTTATCACGTGTTCAAGAATTTTCGATAAAACTGGCAAAATACTGATAGGTCGTAAATGATTTAAATCCCTCGGCGAATCGGTCTTAGGGAGAGGCAAAACATGGGCCAACTTCCATTCATCAGGATAGACAGAATGAGTGATACAAAAGTTAATAATGTGACATATAAAATCCAAAATGAAAGGGCAGCACAGAATGATAAAATCTACATGTATACCATCAGAGCCAATTGCACGAGACTTGGTCGAAAGCAATAATTTACTAACATCATTTACTGTGACTGTTATAAATTTCAGTTTACTGATATCGTTTTTCTCTCTTCCCTATTTTGGCTATTTTATGTCTGTACAGTGCACCGTGCTTGTGCATAAATATTCCAAACCCAAATCAGACTTTAAATGAAAAACGTATAAATCCCCTTGTTGCAGCCATACGTGTAGTAATATAACCAGCCTTAATGACATTTTACTAAAAATGAATTATCTAACCTTATAATCATTTTCCAATTTTCAAACCAATTCCTTGTTTGACCTTTGCTGTAAAAACTTTTATAAACCTTGTGAAAGTTAATCTTAGTGTTTCCTTTTTCTTCTTCTACCAAATGTCCAAACCAATCCAATCCGGCTCGAAGGACCATTTACTTTTCTCTCAAAATATTGCTTTGGTAGAATTAGTAGTAGATAGATTATAAATGCCGTTTATTCCAAATTCCAATACATTAATCTATCAACATAGATTTATTAATTATATTTTCTACAGATTTTTGACTTGTCAAATGACAGAGTGAGTGGAGTGTATAGATTTATTTACACAAAAAACAAGGTGTGCAAAAGCGACGTTTTTTCTTTTACACGGCAACTTAAATATTGTTGCAAAGTCAATATATACCTTTTTTAGGTTTTTCAATTTATCACATTGTTCTCTTGTAATCATTATGTCACTACTAACTTTCTGCCACTCACTTTTGTTGGTTGGTTTTTCAGATCCGATTTTCGACACTCTCAAAACCGCTCTTACGTTTCTCGCATAAAGTTACAAACACCTTAACTTCGTTGTCACTCCATTAATGATGTTCATCCTTTTCTGCTAGTGTGCAATCATTGATATTAGTAGACTCCTCGTTTTCATTCCCATAATAGCTTTCTTCTACTTTATCATGGGTTTCATGAACATTCCTGATACGCTCCTCAACTGAGAACGTCAGTCACGTTGCAATAATTATTAAAAAAATAAATGATTTCAAATAAAACATTTCCTAACTAGTTTCATAAAGGGGTCGTTCTTTGATAATGATTCTATAATCTGTCACACCCCCTGGTGGGCGGACCAGTGCATTTCGACAGTACTTCAGGAAGCAAAGGATTAGAAATTTTGAAGTTATGTATGTTTTGAAATGTTGAAGTTTAGTCTATGGCAGATGAATTTGAGTGGTTCTGAATGGTGAATCTAATCTAACCTAACCTAATTGAATCTAACTTTGTTGGGGCAGGGGGCAAGATGACCCCTCTAAGGTTTTTAATTTAAAAAAAAAAGCCAAAAAAATATATTTTTCAATGTTTAATCACAAAAACGGCTTTCTAGTGTAAAAACCTTACATACAATACTGTTTATTTCAAAATTTGCTTAATATTTCAACAAATAATGAACTAATTATAAAAACAATCAAAACAGTAAATTCTTTGCACTGTTAGGTAAAATGGTCCCTTAATTGGGGTAAAATGCCACCTGCTTTTTTAAGCATTCTTGATTCCAAATATCGCGTATGAAGTCTTTTCTAGTGTCTGAAATTCCTGTACATATATCATGTGCCCATTGTGTGCAAGAATGACACATGGACAGTGGAATGACACATGGACCATTTCTCCTTTGGTCTAGAGGCGCTACACATTTCTTCACACTTTTCTGCTACAAAATAGGCATGGTACATCATCATCTGACTTTTCTTTTAGCTTTTTCCCCGTTTCTTTAACCTCTGAAAATGCTGTTGCCTTTTTATCTTTCTTAACATGTCTACTCGACTGATTTTTTTCGGAATCAACGTCAAACAGTGACTTTGTTACTTGTTTTACTTGTGATTTTTGAACAACTTTCTTTAGAGCAGCTTTTGCTTTGGTCAAAGTGTAATTTGCTGTTGACGTCAGAATCGTCGCTCCCTGAGATCCCTAGAACTCCTTGTTTGTAATAACCGCTTAACGAAATCAGGTTTTAAGTACCTGGTTGTAAAGATCCCACATCTTTTTGACTACCATCCTTTTTGGTGTCCATAGCTGCCGTCTCTCTATGAAGAATGAAAGTCCTTGATATATACACCTTAAACAAAATACCGATCAGTTTTAAAGGCAGCAGGTTGGAATGCCCAGTCAGGAAAAATATTTAGGTTGAATGGCCAGATACCCGTTTTTTCAAAACCACTTAGGGCATTGTTATCGTTGCAGGGCGCCGATAGGCTTTTCCGAACAAGTAGCTTACATTGTATAACGTTACAATTTTTCCAGGATTGTTTTTCATCCACAAACGCACTTCCTCATTATAAGAAGACATTAGCCAAGAAAATACAGCCACATCTAGTGGCTACACACACGACATAAGAGTACACTTCCGTGTTCTCTACAATATTCTATAGCTTCAGCACTGTTATGCCTTCCATGCCCATCAAGAATTAAAAGCACCTTATTTTTAGAATCACAATGAGCATGCTTCTGAAGGTGTTTTAGAAATTCAACAAAAAGGTAACTTTTCATATAACCAGATTGCTGTTTTATGGTCTTTATCTCATCCTAATGTTAGAGATGGATAGATAATGCAGAGCAGTTAAACGAAAATGACCGTTTAACAGCTTGGCAGGAATATAATGCTGAAAAAAATGATGCAAAAGAAAGGGAACAAATGGAACTAGCTCGGCATTTTATGATGATTTAATGATCATGACCGTGTACTCTCAGCGTCTTGTTGGAACGGTTTCTCACATATATGGCAACAGAGAGCCGTTTGGTGAATAAGTTCTTCGTTTTCAGTGAGCTCCTTCATCGGAACAACAAGTCTTTTTTGCTGAATTCCCTGATTCAGATGTCATTTCGTTATTGCCTAGCTTTCTCTTCATTGTCCCATACTTATCCCTTTGATGCTTTTGAAAATGACCTTGGCTGCTAAATACGATTCCACAAACCTCACATAAATTATTCACTATTTGACAATACCCCTGTTGGTGCCGTCGTAGGTTATCGTTTCTACTAAAACCCTTCCCACAGACATCGCAGAAAAACATTTTACCGCCACATCGTATGTTGATGAATTGAGGTTTTAACTGTCTGCTTCTTCTTATATACCTCTCCTACTCTCTTAAAAACAAGAAAATATAGTGTTAGTTATACCTTTCATTATTTTCAACAAATGTTTCATCTATTTAAACTAATGATACTAGAACAACAGGCATGCGTAATAATATAATAAGACGAGGTATTGTATAATGTTTTTTCACTATAACAAGAACAAAAGCTGTTTAGATAGTAGTGGAAAGAAGGGTTCTAAGAATTAATTAGAAAAATCTCAAATAAAAATAAAGATATAACCATTACAACCCCTCGGAATTCAAAGACACTACACAGAGGTCTGAGGTAGACGGCTCATTTTCGTATGTAAATGTATGTAAATCAAGCGTCCTAGCTAATTATTTTTATAATTTATCTATTATTATTAACTAACGAGATCGAGAAATTAAAACCAACCAGCAATCACCAATACCCAACGAGGTTTGCAATCTCGAATAACAGAAGTATCTATGCTGGTTTTAACCCTTCGTAAAGGGGACCCCAATCTCAAGTCAGTATAACAATGAATTAATAAATCAAGCATAAATCAAGTCATTATAGTAATAATATTACACAAAAGAATAATGCAATACTAATCACGTGACCATTATATAATTTCATTTAGCATATCATATTGTAGTACAACCAAACACGTTTTCGCATGTGTGACTTCGATTATGTATAATCAAATATCCTAATACATATCTCACTCTAGCATATAGTTTAGCATATACCTGTCGTTATCACACACCTCATAAGCGCACAAGTATAAATATGGTAGGAGGAGTTCTACATTTTACTGTATAAACTAACCCAGGGGTAAATAATTGCATGAATACCTGCCCTATTCCTACGCTCGTGATGAGGCGACACTAAAAGTAACACCGGACTTTCTGTCTACGCATTGTATGGAGTGATACAATAATAAAACGTGTCATTCTTTTAGTAATAATGATGACGTAATAACGATAACCATATCAATAATAACATAAAAATGATAGTTGAGTTCGAGTGAAATCTCTTAAAGGCAGTGTTTACTCGCAAATCGCAATTTAATAATAAAAGAGTTGTGCATGTTTCATTAACCCTCCGTTAGGCGCGTGGTTTTCTGTAACACATTTGGTCGCGCTGTATCTCTCAGATACATGTGCATAAAAAACGGTTTTTTTCAGTTGTTTGTCTCAGAAATTTTACACTCTATAATTAAATATATATTTAAATGTTTAAATTATATTTAAAAAAATATTTAGTTTATATCAAGTTACATATTTCTTGGAGAGTGGTAAAATAGGTTACAAAAAATATTTTTGCTAGTTATATATCTCAATAAAAAAATATATGTGATTTAACAGAAACCACTGATCTTCGAAAAATTGTTTATTGTATTACAATTCATGAATGAAAAAAAAATTAATCTGACACATCATCAACATTCAAACAGTTTTCACATAACATTTTTGCATGTTTTTTTAGACATAAACTGATACCACATCTTTCACAAGAGTAAACACTTAGAGATGTTTTTCTGCTTGTCTGGTAACACGGCTGGCATCTTCTTTTTTTAGTTCCAGAAGGTCCTGGTTGAGGTTCTTCAGCGACTACAGGAGTTTTATATTTTTCCAACAAGACTTTTATGTCTCTTGGAAGATTTGGAAGTTCTGCCCTAACTTTGAGCTGGTCCTCCACTAAACTTAGCGCCAATTTCTTCAAAAAATCGCGTCTTGCACAAAATTCATTTTTGTTTGCCATAAAAATGACTCTCGAATTGAGTCCGGCAACATTCAGCAGATGAAAGAAAATCACCATTGGCCATCGTTTTGTTGATCTGGCAACACTGTACGTGGCACAAAGTTTATCCACTACATCTACTCCCGATTTTGTGTCATTGTAAAATAATATTATTTCCGGCTTTTTGTCAGAGTCTTCAGAAACTGCATTCGAAGAAACATGCATACTTGATAAAAGAACAACAGTTTTTCCTTTTTTTGGAACGTATGAAACGAGAGTTTCGTTTTTGGTATATCCAAAAATACTGTCAAAACAGGGTCGATTTTTCGGTGATACAAAACAATTTGGAAGCTCTCTCTTGTTTTTTCTAACAGTACCCACATAGGACAGTTTCTTTTTCACTAAATCTTTTACTAGTTTTACACTGGTGAACCAATTATCTGCTGTAATGTTTCTGCCAGATCCGATAATTGGCTCAGCGAGACGCATCACCACTGAGTCAGCAGAATTAGACTGGCGAAAAGGTCCTTCGGGCTGCTGTCCGCAGTATATTTCCATGTTAGCCGTATAATAAAGTTTGGCGTCACAAAGCGCAAAAATTTTGATGCCATACTTGTTTGGTTTGGACGGTATGTACTGCCTGAAAGAACATCTACCGCGAAATGCAGGTAACATTTCATCTATAGTAACATTTTGACCTAGGTGATAATGGTTCTTGCAGTTTTCGATAAAATTATCAAAAAGGTCTCTTACTGCTGCTAGTTTGTCGGTTTCACGTCGTAATTCTCGGGTGGTCTTATCATCGAATCTGAGACATCTCATCAAAAATCTGAAGCGTTTTTCGGACATTGTCATACGAAAAATATTGATTCCCAAACCATCAGTGGCCCAAAAATCATTCAGCCGTTGATGACCTCCACGAAAAACTCCAGTAAGATATAACAGTCCCAAAAAGGCCTTGATTTCCACAATATTTGTGGGTCGACAATTTCTTTCTCTGCCAAACTTTTCACGAATACTTTCAATATAGTCATTCGTGTATTGCACTATTAAATTCAAAATATAGTCAGAAAAAAATAAACTCCAACAGTCTACTTCTGTTTTGGCGTTTCTTGCAGCTTCACCTACTACGCCGGGTAACTTCATTATAATGTTATGAGGACGGGCTTTTGAAATTCTTGGTGGTTCCTTTAGCCACTGTGTTCCATCTTTGCCTATAATTTTTTAATTTTATACAAAAAATATTTAAAAAAAAATTGATTAACTCACCAAAAAAAAAAGTGGCTTCTTGTTCAGGTTCAGGTTCCTCAGCTTCATCAACATCACTGATCTCATGATCAGTATCCGAATCAAGAGACCTCGTTTCAATTTTATCTTCCGAATCCGAGTCATCGGATTCATCAAAATGTTCTTCTTCCACATCCGCACCAAATTCGTCTTCATCAAAAATTAGCCGGTGGAGTTCCTCGATGTCTTCCGGTTTAGTAAGATCGAATTTTTTTGTACTCATTGTAGAAAAACAAAAAAAACGAAACACAACACAATATTAAAATTCATACAACTCGTCCGTACGAAGTTTTCGAAAAGACTGAATAAGCAAATCGGTAGGATATTTGTGACACATTTGGTCGCGCTGTATCTCACAGGTACACGCGCCGGACCCGTCCTGGGTTTTATGGCCATAACGGCAAATGGGTAGGGAATTTTGACCTGCCCTTCTAGGAAACGGTTCAGAACACATTAGTCGAGGAATACGCCGAGAATTGTAATTCTAACGTTATTTATTTTTGAAATATTTATAAATCACAAACGCATGTATCTGCTGGATACACGCGCGACTAACGGAAGGTTAATGTTATATTAGATTATATTAAATTTTAGTTTATTGATAATAGATACAATAATCTAAAATATAAAAATTAATTAAGCCATCAGCCATCAGCAATTTTTGTTTTCTCATTATCTCTTTAGCAGTCACACGGTGATCTCTTGCCTCTTCCTAACTGCAATAATGCAAAATTACTCAATATATGATTATTATAAATAAAAATATTCCTTACATAATTAATTACGATGCGGTTTTTTTGATGGATAATACGTTTGTAAGTGTTTGTAATAATACGTTGACGTAAAGTCCGGTGTTATTTTTAGAGTCGCCTCTCGTGATGTAGTCACAGGAAAACACACTAACCACGTGATCAATCTCATATTTAAATCAAGCGTTCTAGCTAATTAACGTTTATTTATCTATTATTATTAACTAACGAGAGCGAGAAATTAAAACCAACCAGCAATCATCAATACCCAACGAGATTTGCAAGCTCGAATAACTAAGTATCTATGCAGGTAACGAAGAAGTATCTATGCTGGTTTTAACCCTTCGTAAAGGGGACCCCAAATAATAAGTACAAAAGGTGAAAGCTGCTTACAGACAACAAAATACGTTCAATTATCACAAGTGTCAGCCAGACAATTCACCACCTCAGATGCACCTCTTGTAAAATGTTGGGATTCACGAGGGATGCCCGAAGAATGCAGGTGCAACTATCACACAAAGTAAAAGGAAAAGTAATATTAACCACTGGAAATGTTTTAACTCATAACAGATTTCAGCGATGAGGTCATCAATTATGAAACAAATTTAAATTAACTTACAATATTTAGAAAGATTAATAGATTTCAGATCTTTCAAGCTATCAAAGTTATATCCCTGAAAGACTCAGAGAAATGAACAATAATCATAAATATATAATATTCCCAAATAAAAACTTTCATTAAATATGGAACAGTCGCTCATTTCAGATCTATTCAGTCAAAAGATGTATTCATAGGAAGATATACACACTACCCACATACTAATTAACAATTAAGCGCGTCTCTTGTAAGCACGTAAATAAAGTTCCAGAAATAGTTTATTTTTAAAAATTCTATATCTCCGAAATTAACAACTATAATAAAATAATTAACGCTTGTCAGTTTTTTTAACAAAATTTAAAATTATGGTTCACTGACAGAAAAAAAATAAAATACGAAAAAGGTAGTGATCCATATACTTTCTTGCGCCCTTGAAAGATACCCTTTCGTTATTCTATCCACATAAGCTTAAGCGAAAATATCCTTAGGTAACAAGCCAAAAAAGCAATGAAAGCAAAAAAGAAGATATGCATATGTATGTATATTAATCATGATCAGATGTTAATCCTGCATAATAACAAAGTCTACCTTTTTTCAAATTGCGGCCAACGGTCGAGAATTTCGAAAAAATAATTTAAAAACACCCTCGCACCTCCTATCGAGTTATTGATAGATCTATATAGTAATATAGGTTTTTAACCACAAAATCCCACGCTCACCACCCCTACATACATATAACCGCATAATAGACTATTTTATTTTTAATTCTAGGTACTAACTGGGACAATAATTATGTGCTATCTTCCTATAAGAAGCAGTGTAAATCTCAAACGCATCCAGCCACCGAACACATTTCCCCATATAAACATGTATAATGTTAAACGTCCAAAAACCTCTTATTTAAAAAAAATCATTTTCTACCAAAGTAGTTGTCATATAGAACGGATTAACGCATGGCAATGTGGGGTTCATCACACAGGTCTTAAATTTACATTTACAAATACCCCTTATAACGGAACCATCCTTAGTTTGAAGGTAAGGGTGTAAAGTCTAGAAATGGTTTATTTTGAAAAAATCAATATCTTAGAAATTAACAACCTTAAAAATATGGTTAACACACCAAAATGTCAGTTTTTAACAACTTTTAAAATTTTGTTCCACTAACAGAAAAAAAAAATAAAAAGGGTAACAGCCCCTATAATTGATTATATATGTATTTTTCAAAATACTCGATATAACTCAATTCTTAGGTTCATAAATGGTCTTCACATATTAATAAACTACTTTAATAAATTCTCTGAGACATTATACATTTTACATTATAAAAAAATCATGTTCACTAAAGCACATCTTTTTCAAATTGTTCCAAACGGTTGAGAATTTCGAAAAAATAATTTGAAAAACTTTGAATCATAAACTTGATCTGCCGAAGCTTGACTTGGAAGCGCGATGGAAGGTGTTACTCCTTTATTTCGAATATTATAATTGTAAAATAATAGAATTCTGGTTGACACGCTACATTGAATTTCAAGGTTAAAAATATGGCAAGTTTCTGTTTGTTTTTGTTCATAACAGTTTTTTAAAAGACACACTCAAAATATTTACGTAATTTAGAATCATCTGGTGATTAACCAAAATGACAGTCACACTATTTACGGATTTCTTTAGCTGACTTAAATGGTCGTAAGTTGTGAAGATGCACTCTCTTTCTTTAGGTATTTTTCTTTTTTCCCAAACGAACGGTCACAAGGGAGTGTCCTGGTGCGGGGAACTGGTGCTTAATCTTATCAAATCTGCCGTTTTGGACCAAGCAGTATAGAAACTGCATCAGGCTGTGATTCTTATTTTGCGCGGCATAGTTATCAGATTATACTAGGTATAAAGCTTTAACTCCTTTATCTAAATAATTTTCAAGATACTGTGCCAACAAACTAATGGTTTCGTTTGGGTTTTTTTTTACCGATTACTTCATCATATACATATTCATACTGTTTTGTGTTTTGGTAGGCGATAGCAAATTAAATAATTATCATTAGTTTTGATAGAATAAATCTTACCTTTTATGCAGATTCCCTTGTGTTGTCGTAATTGAACCAGAAGGGTTATGATTGAATTAGGAAAGGTGTTTCTTTAAGGGTTCTTGCGCAAGGGAATGTTGGATGTGGAGGGAAGTCCACCCTGATTAAATATTTTTACCACACTACCTATTATATCCGAATAAACTACATTAATATGATTAATAGCACTATTAAAGTAGGCGAGCGGGATGGTCTTGTGACGCAGTGTTGCCACCTTACTCTAACAAATTGTCCCAAGCGCAGGCTTAAAATATCCCACATTTTCTTTCAACGTCCCGCCAAGTTTAAATTAGGGCTTAAACCAAATTTCTAATTGAAACAAGTACAGGTAGTGAACCAGTAAAAAAAATATTTTATTCAAAATAAGAAACAAAAACAATAACTTGCCTAAAAAATAAGAATGCTTTAACTGTTTTAAAAAACAAATTGCTAATTACTTTTTTTTAAACGAATAAATATCTTTATTTGTGTGTTTTTGCAATAACTCGTCTGGTATGGGATAGTCAATGCATGTTCGTTTATCCTGGTGCAAGGCGTTACGAATAACACACATTGCATTCAATGTTTCTTCCCCTATTCGATTTCTTTTCTTGATTTTAATGTCTGAGACCATCGAAAAGATTCGTTCTGCCTCGGCATTTGAATGCGGCAGTGTTAAAACTATGATGGCCAGTTTTCCTAAATTGGGAAAAAGACTTTCATCATTAAAATTCTTTGCTTCTCCAATTGCCAACCACATTTGGTCTATGGCCATTTTCTGGAAATTTTCGATTTCTATTTCGTTGAAGGACGACGGTAATTTATGCCATTCAGTGTTAAGTTTGTAACGTCAATAAATTGGGAGAAATTCGCAGCTAAGTTGGCTATTTCGGTTTCAGAATTTTTAATTGGTGAAAATGCCACCAGTGGATCTAATAATTCCATAGATTTGAAAATGGGATCTTTAAGAGGAAGTCGACTCGAAATTTCAATAGCGGCTGTTATATAAAAAGACAGACATTTTTTTCGAAATTCTTCTTGCCCGTCCACTGGCAATGCTTTTAAAAATAGTTCACACTCGCCGCCCAGTTTGATTTTATTTAACTGCAAAAAATTATCAGGGTTTTGGAGGTTTATATTAAAGAGCCTTTCACTATTGCACAATTCTGGTTTTAAATAATTGCTGCATAATTGTTTAAATAAATTATGACAGTGTTCGCGTAACTTATGAATTAGTATAGTGCCAGACTGAAATAATGCATTAAACGAATTCAAAAAATTCAGAGCATATTTCATAAAAAATAAATATCCTTTTGAATACATATTTTGCATGTCATTGTGAATAGTTTCAGCACTTTTTAATTTGTCTTCGTTTATGGCCAATAGAAAAAAATGTTCCAATTATTTAAAATTCGTACGACACAATCATGTCTACTTAGCCAACGAGTAGTTGCTAATTTTAAAATTTTCTGCGTGCTTTGATTAAAATATTCTTGCAGTTCGACCAAAGTGGCGCATCGTTTTGCACTTCCTGATATGTAACTAGCAATGTTTCTCACTAGATCTTCTGGTCCTCTAGGCAATTCTTCACAAGCCTTGCTGGCGACCAAGGCTGCTGAATGGCAGATGCACTTCATCAATATGGCATGAGGCACATCTTGTTTTAGATGCGAGAAAAATGAATTGTGTTCCCCAACCATAACGTTGGCGCCATCAGATGCAGCTCCTATGAAAGCATAAAATACATTTTTTAACAATATTTATAATATATTACATATAATCTTACCGATAATATTTTTTAATGGAATATTGTATTTATTTAAACAATTCTTGAATGAATTGTAAATTTTTGGTGCGCTGCAGTCAGTGGCATCTAAGGAAATCAGTTCGAGTAGATTGGTTTTCACCTTTTTCAATCTTAAATCGCAGTATCTAACCAGTAGACACATGTTCTTTTTTTCTGAGATATCAGTGCTTTCATCGGTAAGTATCGAAAAAAATTACTTTTCAGATGTTCTACCAAGATGTTGGTTTCATGGGCACCAATGACGTTATTGATGATTTGCCCACATTTTGTCCGCCCTAGCGTAATATCGCTACAGACTTTAGAATCAATAAAGATGGTCTTCAATAAAGGTACCAGATGTTCCACGGTCATTGTAGCAACATTATGCTCTGCGAAAAATACCGCTAGTTTAATTTAGTTTTAATTTTGTTCAGTCTTGTCCGCGAAATAATTTGCTATCGGCTTTGAAATATTAACTGCATTCATATTTTTGATATGCTTTTGTCGTGTAATATGCTTTTGTAGTTCGCTTTTTCCGCAGACCAATTCTACACCACAAACTTTGCATCTGCAATAAACATAATAAAAATAAACTAATGACATGACTGTAAGTAGTTAGGTACTTATATGATTTTGTAGAGATTTAGAATTAAGCAGCTCTGTATTTTTACCTGCATTTTGTTTTATTTTTCTTATCCGCCATCAACCAGTTTTTAAACAGGGGATCCTGTAGCCAAGCTTCTTGGAAACTCTTGGGACCTTTATGATATTTTTTTCGTTGGGGTTCTGTATCCTCCGAATCCGATGAATTTTCTCCCATGTTTACTTAATGTTCTTTAAAAACGGCACAAAACGCACAAACACAGAATCGCAAGACGGTGGTTGAGAAGAAAATGACCAAATGACGCCGAAAACGCCCGAAGTCTATTTATAACCTCGGGCCGAGTAATTTGGAACTCTGGGAATATTTCAACTTTTACAGTTTCCATTAGAGTGCCTCGTACCCACAGCTCGTACCTCATCAAAATAAGTGTCGATTATAAAATGTCGCACCTCTACACTAGATGGCGACCTGCACATTCAATTATCTATATCAATTATTAAACGGTTTAATTCAGTGGTTATAAACACTAACAATGTGTTTATATCAATTTGATAGACATGTGATTAAAAACAAAAAGTCCCTCAAAACGGCATGAATGTCCCCCTGTCCCTTGAAGGGGTCAAAAACACCTCGAATAGGGATATATCCCTCAAGGTGGCAACACTGTTGTGACGGCTCTTCTAACAGCTTAAAATGTATATGCAGATGTGCGTATGTTTCTATTTCAACGCTATCTTGTATTCTTGTATAGAAAATAAAATAATAAATGGTTATTCATTGTTGTACATTTACAAGTATAAATTAATAGTTACATTACATTACAAGCTGTGAAAGTTTACTTTTAGGTGCAAGGTGTTTTTGATTGGCCGAGGCGAAGCGTAAGCGTAGCCGAGGTTATTTAAAAACACCGATTATAAATTTCATGATTAATTCTTGCATTTCTAGTAGCAAATGTAATTTTTTTAGGTGCGATCCAGTAACATCTCTCCATACGAGATTTTCATTTGTTTCAGGATTATCCTCAACATCCATTTCATTATCACAGTTCGAGAAGGCATTTTGCTGCACAACAGATTCAATTGTATCTGGAATTGCGTCATTTTTCTGAACATTCGAAGGTTCTGTAACAATATTATTTCTTTCGTAAAAATGGTTTTAGAGAAAGTTACTTACCATTTGCAAAATTGCTAGAAAAAAGCTAAAACGGACACTGACAGTAACAGCCAGCCTGGCCGGTTACTAGGTGCTAAAAAAATTATAATCTAATCAATTTGGAACTTACCAGCAGATGTAGATGGCTTTGGGTCATTTGCACAAAGTGTCTTTCCTAATGCTGCAGAATTATTAGGATCAGATTCGGATGTCGCAGATCATTTGCATAAACACTAAACAGTGTTTACAAATGTCTTCACTAGTGTCTTCGTGTGTTTGTCAGGAATAGATTTAAATATCGCAGTTTTATTCGCGCGTTTTTTAGGTATTTCAAAGTCGCCCGAGAGTGACTCATCAGTGTTCATTTCAGATTGTGATGGTGAATAATTATCCGATGAACCTGCACTAAATAATTCCTCAGGATCTTCAACTGATAAGCTTCGTCCCACAATTTTTGCAGATTCTTTTGCTGTCGTTCATAATCACCCATTCTAATAGAATAAAGTATAAAACCAAACCGAATTCATGTAAACTAAGATAAACAATCACATAAAACGGTCTTCTACTCCGTCGTCCTACACACACATACTGAATAAAATAAACCAAAGTATGTGATGCACAATGGTATCAACCTGTCGAGACATGCAAAATCGTGACCTTCAAGGCATGACAGTTGTTCCTCGATAGCTGTACCTGCAAATTACAAATGCTGGGGGTTTGTGGTACAAAGGTTGCGCTTTGTTAAAAAATGTAATCAAACCCAAAATATTCATTTTTTTTAAAGAATTCCAAGATTTTTCCAAAACACCTTTCTATTAATAATTTCAAATAAAAGAAAGTGGCCCAAGGGGTCTGAATTGTTGTATGTATTACGGCGATCAACGTGTTAACACACGTGAACTTTATAAGTGAGGTTAACATTTTCTAGGTTAGATTAGTGCAAGAAAGAGGCAAGTCCGGACTTGCATCGCTCTTGCTCCAATATAACATATCTACAGAATTGCCGATTATGTAATCAAATATACACAGACATGATTCGTTCTTGTGTCAATTGCTATAGAAGAAAACATTTAGTAGAATAATGGATTTAACTGATTTTTTCCCAAAAGTGGACTTGCCTCGTTCTTGCAGCAAGGGCTTCAATTTATTTTGCAGCTGAAAGGATAACATTACAAAAATTTACACAATTTTTGATTACAATTGAATTTAATTACCTAATTGAAAAATAAAACGTATGATTAGACTAATAATTATATTTAGAATACTATAATATTTACAAGAATATGTACAACAATTTAGGACAAGGTTGCCTCTGGTCCCAGTTCTATGAAACTTAGGTAGGTAAATAACAATGAACATGGTAATCAATACCTGAAAAATGTTCATATGATTGGCTTGTAATAAAAACAGCTACAACATGCACCGGTCCGATTGTTTTAACTGGCATAATTAAGTATGCAAAGCTTCAAACAGGTGTTGCAAAGTTTTAGGCGCTGTAGGTATAAAAACCTTAGTAAACGAAAAATTTTGCATACCTGACTTACGGGTTTTGGGTGCTTATTGTACATAATTTAAACTTGCTTGATCTTGTTAATTAAAAGGCTTGATCAATATTGGTTGATTAGTTAAATTTTAATGTACGCGCTTTAAATTGTTAATAAATTTTCTGCTGCCACTGCGATTAAGTACGCAACTGCATATATTATTTTACATACTATTCTGAGTAGGATTGCGCAATAAAATAGCTGTTAACACGAAAATGCACTCCTCACTTGTAATACATTGTAACATTGTAAACACTTAACATTGTAAATACTTAAGTTATTGCGCCTCGAGTACAGTTCTAATTTTTCAATATTTTCCTCGGCGTTTTGTAATTGCTACTCTACTGATGTATTTTTCATTTTTAGTTTTGATATTTCCGCAGAGAGATCTTAAAATTTTGACTGTATTCCTCCTTCCTCCTGTAATTACTGAGTTTTTCCAGTTCACATCAAAAACTTAGTTTATTATATCTTTAATGTTGTCTTTTGATCGCGTGCTTGACATTTTGTTGCGATTAAACAATAAACAGCATTAAATGTAATATTTACGTACGACTTTTACTCCTCTTTATCTATACCGACCGGTTTGAGTGCTCGAATGCGAATCGATAATTTATCTTTATCTCATTTGAAGCAATCGCAGAGCTTCTGTCTCTACTTTTTTCTAATCCTTACTGAATGCTAGGTGTATTGAGCTGTGAAAAGGGTAGCTTGTCGGTGAGACCAATCTGCTGCTTGAATTGCTGCACAATCAATGCATTTTTAGAAAAATCTCTTGCAAAACTATTTCCCTGCCATTTATCATATTTTAATTTCTTCAATTTCAGTGTTTTTTTTGTGGGTGTATACGGTACGGATTTTTATCGTGCCAAACATCGCATTGACACGGCACCTACAGTTTTACTTCCTATGGGTCACTCCTGCCGGAATTTCACCAATATCAATGCGCCGACGAATGCTGAAGTACCAATCTAAGAGTTCGGGTGACCAAGACTCGCATAAGGTACCAGCCGTTAAGCTTGATGCTGCATAATCAGGATTTTTCTGTGCGTCATAAATAAACGTCGGAGTCTGGGCGTTTTAACAATAATTACTAACAAGAGCGGTTGTCCGACTCGGAACATCGTAATCAATGTTACTGCTGTTATCAACAAATTTTACACTCATGTGTGCGTACCAGCCAAGTAGACCAGTAAACCTACTGCAGTCATCTTCAAAATCTTGGGGATGGTAGTCCTCAGGCCAGAAATCATCCGGGTTCATCAATATAGGCCATTGAGGATGTTGTTCGTCAGGCTGCCATCGTAATACACCTCGACCACGTTGATAAGGCTCCCACCTGGCACCAGGTAAAGGGTTAGTCAAATAGAAGTGTAACCTAAACTCGTGTGGAGTAGCCGGATTAGCCAAGGCTCTAACTGCCACATTAAGGTTGGTAAATAGTATATTAAAAGGACGAGGAGCAAGTTTTGTTTGCGGTGCTCTAAAGTAATATGTATACTCGTTCCACTCGAAATTACCTACCGCATTAATTGCATTTGATATAGTTCCAAAATTTAATCGCTGACCAAACAATATCTCTTTATACTCGGCGGTTAACCTGCCTCGCAAATATAACGCCTCGTTTGTGGAATCATGCATAGTCGGAGGCCTGCGTGCAATTGCTAAACGCATTTCCATTTGGGCAAGTGATACTCTATACACCTCATAGACTGAGCATGAATGTACGTTTCGGTATTTTTGATGTATCTTGATAAAAATAGATAGAATGTAAAAACCAATGCCTCGAGTACTAACCGGCATGACTTTAGCTTGTTTAGTCATAGCGATTTTCTGCACTTGAGCAGCTTCTAGCTCTGCCGTAAAGCCAAAGAACAGCGTCTTATCTAGTTGTTTTTGGATTTCTTCCATAGTCTTAGCGCCCATCTTCTCACGAAAACCTTCGCTCCTCTTATCTCTCTGCGTCTTAGCGAAATTCTTCTTAGGCGGTGGATTGGTGCTCTTCGGAGGCTCTGCTTCTCTAACTTCAGGCGGTCTCTCGCGACAATTTTCAGCGGGTGGCGGGCCACGGCCTCCTCTACCACATACATTATGATTATTCTTCCTGGGTACATTATAGTGATTTGGCGGACGGTATAGGCCAGACTTAAAATCGAACTGTTGTATTAATTTTGAACCATTTTCTTCGTTAGCTGAAAACTTATCGAGTTTTTTAATACACTCTGCACGTTGCCGGGTCATACAGGAACCAGATTGTCATCGTATACTATTTGGGTAACAAATTCAGAAAGCTCCTTTTCAATTCGATATATTCATTAAGAGCCTCTAAGGTTTATCTCATATTTTCATGGTATGAGCACACATACCGAATGAGGACTATTTCGAAACAGTTTGCAATGCTGGGCCGAAGTATTGTATAAATTTAGGTAAACCTATTTTTAAGCTTTGATTCGAATATTTATAGTAATGAAAGACTTCTTTTAAGTAACATACGAGGTAAGCGCCATAAATTCTCGGTCTGATATAGAAAAAATAAACTTGCTAAAATACAATAATTTTTATTTTTCAATATAATCTTCCCTAATGTAAATTCACTAATTACAACGTGGAATTAATAATTCAATGCCTTTGTAAAAATAATCTGAAGTTTTTCCTTCAAAATTTTTAATTATACCTGCTTACAACTCGTTCTCGTCCTTAAAACGACGTTGCCTAAGGTCTTTCTTTAAATTGGAAAATAAATAATAGTCACTAGTAATAGTCAGTCATAGCCGGACTGTACGGTGGATGATCCAATACTTCAAAGCAGCATTCGCGAATGGCAGCTTGTGAAATTGCGGCAGTATGAACTGGTGCATTGTCGTGTAATAATCGAACAACTCTTGTCAATTTTCCTAGACGTACTGTACTTCGACGAATATGTACTGTCAGTGTTTATCCATTTAAAGTAAAAGTGTATTGAATAGGAATAATATGTAATTATTCCAGAAAAAAGAAGAAAGATGTATGTATATATAATAATAAATGAAACTGAAATAGTTCCTAATACATGAATAATAATAAATTAAAAGAACAAGAGAATTATTAAACAAAAATTAAAAAACTAGAATTGTTTATCAATAACCTCCAATTCTCTGATTGAAGTTATAAATTTAACTTCACCATTCAATTTAATGCAGGTTGAACCATCTGAGGTCCAGACGTTCTTAACACCAAACTTATTCACTGCTTTAATAAAAAGACTGTGTCGTTCCCTGGTTAGATCTTCTTTGATTCTTATATTTAGCGGAAAAATACGTTTATTTTTTAAGACACAGTTACGGTACCTGTAACTAGTAAATTTAATAAATATGGGGCGAGGTTTACCAACAACTCCAATTTTCCGAACACGATGGCATCTATCGACATTATCCATATTAATAGTTATATTATGCCGTTTAAAAAGTTTGGTTACTTTATCTTCAGTCTTCTCATCTTTATCTTCAACCATTCCAATTATTCTTATGGTATTAGACATAGATCCAAGATTGTTTTACGTGGGGTACCCGTGTTAACATACCCCCACGTTCCTTCCATGAGGAAGTGATTGGGATACGCCCAATCAGCGCGCAAGTTGCACAACCGGCAATCGTGCAATTGCTCCCAGATTAACTCACTGGTAGGAGCGAGGTTGCCTATCCACCCTCTACTAGCTAAGCGTTCACTAGTGACCGAGCAGTTGACTTAACACGCTGCTCACCCGCCGGCACCGAAGTACCTCGTCTAGCATAGGACTATTCCCCAGCTATGCCCTCTTGCAAAGTGGGACCACTGCCCGATCGAATCCAACCTCAATTGTGGCAGGACTTGGTTTTTAAGCGGTTTTGCCACCCCGATCTACCAATTTTAGGCTTGGTGGGCCCTCGACAGAGCTTCTTTAAAGTCTACACGTTATAGACTCCCGGTGCGTACCCGATATTGGTGAAGTTGTCTTAATAGTGAGAGGCTATATATTCGCTTCAACTATCCTTAAGTGTAATGGCTTTCGGAGCTTCTCCCAATCACCGTACCCAGCTGCAGTCCGGATCAAAGGGTGGCCAGGACAGCTCCTAAGCACATTTATTTACCTGGCGGCTTGCAGTTTCCCAGCACATGGGATGAACCTCACTTCTAGTCACCGCACTAGAGATTCCGTCAAACAGCGGGTTCCTTTGGTGACCATAAATGGCCTCGGGCAACAGCGGGTTCCTTTGGTGACCTTACATGACCTAGGTCATGCAGCGGGTTCCCTGGTGACCATGATTGCCCTCGGCCAAGCAGCGGGTTCCTTGGTGACCATAAATGACCTCCTCTCTTAGGCGAGATTCGAATCCGCCCACACCGGTCTCATCTACCAGGGCTCCCCCTGATCGGTATGAGTAACCGTCGAGAATTCTCACGAATTTCTCTACCACACACTTTATCTGACAGCTTCGTCCATTGCCCTTGATAGGGATAGGGTAGAAGGCAGCCAGTTCTAGGGGTGAACGTCGTGTGGTCTCCCGTTCACCCAGTTATGGTATTAGACAGCGAGTATTGTTCTAACTGATCGCATCGGTTTATATAAGTTCGCAACTCTTCTTCAACCTTTTTTATCTTCTCATCATAACTTCCCATTTGTTTTTTTACTTCTGTAGCAACCATAATAGCAAAAGTTTGAATAGTTTCCTTTTCTTTAAAATAGGTATTTAGTTCGTTTTTGATAATTTTTGCAATATCTTGAATGTCCTCACGTGTTATAATCATGATTACACTGATTTTCACTTTAATCTTTAACAATTTATAGAGTATTAAAAAAGCACTACAGTAATGATAATTTTATTATAATACCTTCTGTACTTTGTAAACTAAACCATTCACGCATCACGGAGTGCGTCTACTTGCGGCAAGCGATCATTATCGAATTCCCCTACATACGAATATACAGTATAGAATATCGGATAACAAATAATATCGGAAACTTATTTTGTAAGCTGGGACACAATAGAGTCACTGCATCTAGTCACCTAGGCCAGCTGGTCGATCAGAGTAACGCAAACCGTCGCCATATTGGGGCAGAGAAGGGTGATTTTTAACAATGGACAAATTAAAAACACGTTTTATGTGTTTGACATATTAGAGGTTTGATCTTTCAGAATATGAAAAACCAATAATAGAAAAACCATAACAACTGTTAACATTTTCAATATTCATGTTAAGTTTTAATTAATAAACTTTATAATCTGTCAATAGCTGATATTCAGTAAATGGTGTCTTGATTACTTTACCATAACATGTATAACTTGATAAAGATTGCTATGGTTGGACTAAGCCACCATTAACTCTTATCTCCGGATTCGGTTATTTTTGTGCAGGTTCGGAATATCGCAGTAAATACTGGTATTTCTTCTTTATTAAGTTTACTGATAAGAATAAAAACATATACACATACATATATAACATAACAAATAATATAATGTCATGTTCATTTACGACTCACCAAGGACAAAGGCTTGGACTTGAGTGATGATTGCTACCCCACGAGCGTTAACTCTTCATCCCTCTGCGCACGCTCGACTGAAGCTACTTCTTCTCCTGGAACTTAACAAATATAAGCGCGCACTTATTTAAAAAATAAACACTTGAACTATTTTGTTGTGAGCTTGAACTACGCAATGATGAAGAAAGTCATACTTATTTTGGGACATAGGATTTTCATCCCAACTAATATACTAGCGTGCCCGAGTGCTAAGTACTCATCAATGAATGCCTTATACTCCATTTTTAGTTTAGGGTATTTTTTAAAACGTTTCTCAAGGGAGAAAAACCGTTGAATAGCCTTAGTACGATAATCACCTAAAAGTGCAACATCAGAATCAGGTTTGATAGGTAAGCTAACCTCAAAAACGCAGACACGTGCTTTTTATTGGAAATTTCTTCCAACCTCCAAAATTGTGGGATTAAAACATCTAACTGAGAATCTTGAGAGAATAAAGCTACACTCACATTTGAGCAAATATTTTGTGAAACAGGATCGCTTCCTCCTGCAACCCAACCAAACAAACTGTTTTGTAAAACAGTATAACAACAAAATTCTGGGCCCACGATTGGACGCCAATTTATAACTTAAGTTATTTTTTCTTACATAATAATAAAACATCAAAATTATTATAATTACGTTAGTATGATGCTCAAGATTACCACGGCTAGAGACTTTGCTCCTTCTTGCAAATTTGAATTTCAGGTCGTAGGTATTGATTCCACAGTTGTCTAATTGAGAAAGGAATAGATAAAGGTTTCAGAATTCAATAAAATACACTAAAAGGGCGCCATCTGATTATGAAACTTAATAACATTAATTAAACAAAAGAACACTGAGATCACTCATCAGAAAATGAACTGAGATCCAATAAATTCTGATCACGTAATTAAATATACTCAATAATATCAAAGTTAGGCTGAAAAAAAATATAAATAAGATGTTCATAATTATATGGTTCCATTTTGCTCACTTTGGATAAACTTGAAAACATATTTATTAAATAATTTAAAAAGAAATCATAGAAATACATTCATTGAACTTAAAAGCTTCCATAATTATTTAACTTAAAATCCTGATATTAAAACCCAACAGAAGAGCTCTTTTGCGAGCATTAACTTTGTCATAAACTCATCTAAAAAATGAACGATAATCTCGATAAGGAAAAACATTTCCTGTAATTTAATAACTAGGAATCCGGAAAATTTTAAGAACCACAAGATTTTTATTAACTTAAATGCACAATTAATCAACTGGAACGGTAAATATTTCTTCTTCAAAACAAGACATCAGCTCACAGGGCTTGACGTAAAAACTTGAACTCAACTAGACGACAACTAGTTATTGAATAATCCATCTTAAAATAAGACCCCTCACTGACTGTAAACTGTACTCGAAGCTTGGCGTTAACTTTACTGAAGTCCGGGGTGTTTTTCTATCTGCGGAGTGTGTTTTTGCGGAATGCAATTCTGCATATCCTATCAAAAAGTCGCATGACCTCGGATGGACGAATCAAAACCAGTCCCTCCATACAAAGGGAAATCGAGAACGCAGTAATTTTTTATAACAAGAGTGCGAGCAGGGTGTGTTTCTGGACACACGTGGCCTCTAAAAAAATACCATTTGGCACGTACAGACTATTATTTTTGTCAACGAAATAGATTATAACAATACCTTACATTTTTCAGGATTTAAATATAATGAGTGTTCTCTTGAGTTAGTATATAAAATTTTCAAATCATTATTTAAAGTATGACAAGCCTCCTCTATATTTTGAGGAGCAAACGAGTAAAGTAATTGTGTATCATCAGCATACATTTGTATTTCACAATTCTGTATAAAAGAAGGTATACTAGATGTATATATAGAAAAAAGAGTAGGACCTAACACTGAACCTTGCGGGACACCCGCCGATATGCTCAAAGAGTCAGAAAACCCAGCCTCCAAAACAACCTTTTGACGTCTACATTTTAAATAATTATTGAAAAATAGCACAGCACTCTCATCAAGTCCGTTATATCTTAATATTTGAAGAAGCAGTTGGTGGTTTAATGTATCGAACGCTTTTGAATAATCCAAGAGAACTAAAATAGTTAACATATTATTATCAGATGTTAATTATTAGATATTTCATCAGTAATATTTAATAGAGCAGTGGCACAGCTGTGTCCTCTCCTAAAGCCAGATTGTACATCTGGGAGCAAATTATTATTTTCAATATGTTTACATAATTGAGATTTTATCACGTGTTCAAGAATTTTCGATAAAACTGGCAAAATACTGATAGGTCGTAAATGATTTAAATCCCTCGGCGAATCGGTCTTAGGGAGAGGCAAAACATGGGCCAACTTCCATTCATCAGGATAGACAGAATGAGTGATACAAAAGTTAATAATGTGACATATAAAATCCAAAATGAAAGGGCAGCACAGAATGATAAAATCTACATGTATACCATCAGAGCCAATTGCACGAGACTTGGTCGAAAGCAATAATTTACTAACATCATTTACTGTGACTGTTATAAATTTCAGTTTACTGATATCGTTTTTCTCTCTTCCCTATTTTGGCTATTTTATGTCTGTACAGTGCACCGTGCTTGTGCATAAATATTCCAAACCCAAATCAGACTTTAAATGAAAAACGTATAAATCTCCTTGTTGCAGCCATACGTGTAGTAATATAACCAGCCTTAATGACATTTTAGTAAAAATGAATTATCTAACCTTATAATCATTTTCCAATTTTCAAACCAATTCCTTGTTTGACCTTTGCTGTAAAAACTTTTATAAACCTTGTGAAAGTTAATCTTAGTGTTTCCTTTTTCTTCTTCTACCAAATGTCCAAAACAATCCAATCCGGCTCGAAGGATCATTTACTTTTCTCTCAAAATATTGCTTTGCTAGAATTAGTAGTAGATAGATTATAAATGCCGTTTATTCCAAATTCCAATACATTAATCTATCAACATAGATTTATTAATTATATTTTCTACAGATTTTTTACTTGTCAAATGACAGAGTGAGTGGAGTGTATAGATTTATTTACACAAAAAACAAGGTGTGCAAAAGCGACGTTTTTTTCTTTTACACGGCAACTTAAATATTGTTGCAAAGTCAATATATACCTTTTTTAGGTTTTTCAATTTATCACATTGTTCTCTTGTAATCATTATGTCACTACTAACTTTCTGCCACTCACTTTTGTTGGTTGGTTTTTCAGATCCGATTTTCGACACTCTCAAAACCGCTCTTATGTTTCTCGCATAAAGTTACAAACACCTTAACTTCGTTGTCACTCCATTAATGATGTTCATCCTTTTCTGCTAGTGTGCAATCATTGATATTAGTAGACTCCTCGTTTTCATTCCCATAATAGCTTTCTTCTACTTTATCATGGGTTTCATGAACATTCCTGATACGCTCCTCAACTGAGAACGTCAGTCACGTTGCAATAATTATTAAAAAAATAAATGATTTCAAATAAAACATTTCCTAACTCGTTTCATAAAGGGGTCGTTCTTTGATAATGATTCTATAATCTGTCACACCCCCTGGTGGGCGGACCAGTGCATTTCGACAGTACTTCAGGAAGCAAAGGATTAGAAATTTTGAAGTTATGTATGTTTTGAAATGTTGAAGTTTAGTCTATGGCAGATGAATTTGAGTGGTTCTGAATGGTGAATCTAATCTAACCTAACCTAATTGAATCTAACTTTGTTGGGGCAGGGGGCAAGATGACCCCTCGAAGGTTTTTAATTAAAAAAAAAAGCCAAAAAAATATATTTTTCAATGTTTAATCACAAAAACGGCTTTCTAGTGTAAAAACCTTACATACAATACTGTTTATTTCAAAATTTGCTTAATATTTCAACAAATAATGAACTAATTATAAAAACAATCAAAACAGTAAATTCTTTGCACTGTTAGGTAAAATGGTCCCTTAATTGGGGTAAAATGCCACCTGCTTTTTTAAGCATTCTTGATTCCAAATATCGCGTATGAAGTCTTTTCTAGTGTCTGAAATTCCTGCACATATATCATGTGCCCATTGTGTGCAAGAATGACACATGGACAGTGGAATGAACAGTGGGCTTCAGTGACAATTATCATCGCAGGTACACTCATCCACATTGTTGCCTCCAAATTGGGATACCGGACCGAGGATATGCAACCGTTCGGAACACGCAATTGGGTCGAAGGTGTTGTAAAGCATCCGTTTCATGCATCCATCACACCAATGGGATGGTACGTGGTATATCGATCTCGACACCCTGGTGTGGTATTCCTGCGGTAGGGTGGCCGTACTACACACCCTGCGTATGCAGCCCTTGCATAGACGCTTCTCTTTCCACGTGTAGTATGACCACCACAGACAGTACGGGACATCTGCCACAGTTAACCACCCCTGCAATACCGTTGCCACCTGTTGAAACCGTAGGGTTCGGTTTGCACAAGCAACGTCCTCCATGTCACCGAAACGGTCTTCATCATAATGTTGGGCGTACTTAGCGGTTGTATACCAATACCATTTCCACATCACCCATAGTTCGAACACTAGGCGTTCAATTCCTATACCTATGGATGTTTGTGGATTCATTAGCTCTCGATGGTGGCGGGCGATGGCTACATGTGGACCCAACGAGGCAGCGATGCAGCGTAACGATTGAGCCCGTAGGTTGAGCCAGCGATCCCATTGCTGCGCATCTGGCGCGGTATCTCCTTCAGCGGAATGTGGTATGTGAGGAGCGATGACGGACATTGTGATCTGTTACCTGGTGTGGAACACACTCCCTATTATATCGAAGTAGCAACACCCACGGAGGGACTGGGGGGGAGGCCTTGAGGTACCTATACACCGACTATACACCAATGCCCTTGAGGAAATGCAAGGTTTCTGTCTAGAAACCGACCTATACACCAATGACTGCGAGAAAATTCAAGGTTTCTGTCTATACACCAATGACCGTGAGGAAATGTAAGTATTTGCGCGAATGCAAGGTAAAGTGGTGGGGGTGATGGAGGGGTTCAAGGTGAAGGAGTGGGGGTGAAAGTGGGGTTCAAGGTTAGGGAGTGGGGGGTGGTTCGACAAAACCGGAGGGCGACGCAGCGGAGCGTCAGTCTGTCTTCGTTCATCATGGATACATCATCTAGTAGTGTTACCAGTGTTGGTGAAGTGAATAAGTGTCGTTGTGTGACATTGTCCTTCTGGTCAAAATTATCGATGAAGAAAGCGTGTCCGATACATACGCCGCGTACACCATCTCCAGTTGCTGCGTGCCCGGTACTTGTGCCAACTATCGAGCGTGCACCATCTCCAGTTGCAGCGTGCCCGGTACATGTGCCGCGTACACCATCTCCAGTTGCTGCGTGCCCGGTACTTGTGCCAACTATCGAGCGTACACCATCTCCAGTTGCTGCCGCAAAGAAGATCATAGTACTACAAAATGTGGTAGTAAAGGCGGCAGCCGTTAATGTGGAGAAGCCGAAGTACGACATGCTTTCCGGGCGTTCACAACCTTTACTGCGAGAGCTGTTGATTTCGACAAATGTGTTTTACGCTGCTGGAAGTTTGCACATGAGAGGAATCCCCATCGTGACGGTCCAGGAAGCACCTGCGGCATCACCATGTTCGGGTGAGTGGGACTCCCAATTGTTGAATAGCCCACCGGGCAGCGAGTATGATATCTCAATTCGGGGGTCCCTTTTGGGGGATGCATCACCATCTGCAACCGATGATGAAGTGAACCTGCCCATGGAGATTGCCGCAAGTGCAAATGTAATTGTTGATGAAACGGAGTCGGACTGTTCCACATCAATTGCAAGCGCTCCTGACGATGACGATGAGGAGTTAATCATTCCGGGTACCCCCTGTGATGACGGGGTGCATGACCATTTGGACATAGACACAGCGACACTTATGGAGGTTTCTGATGACACAGCGTCTATACAGTTGTCCGACAGCATCAGAGACTTCACAACTTCACCGATTGTCTTCATAGATTGTGTACCATGCGAGAAGCAGTCTTTACCGCTTGCTGTCGTTGATGATGCACAGCAGACAAGGATTACACGACGGTTAAGAGAAGTGGCGTCCGGTTTGCGAGGGTGCGAGAGTGAACGCATCGCTCTCCTTCAACGCAAAGCGGAACTCTTAGCTGCTGTGGAAAGATACGAGATCAAAATCAAGAGTATCAAGACGCAGCAGCTACGACAAGTGATGACGGAGTTGGGGTCCTGTGAGAGCGAACGCCTCGCACTTTTAACCGAAGCGGAAAACTTGTCTGCTTTGCGTCATCAACGACGTTAACGGTTGATATAACTGTGACCTCCCACTAACAATAACCCAGTCCTCTTCCTATCCCGGTCGGGTTTGCATAACACGTCCTCGTCGTCCCGACTGGAAATCAGTATCGCGAACGTTAGTGGTAAAAGTTGACGTAAAAGCTTTATCGTTTGCCAGTGCGTTCCCGTTTACTGATTACTAAGATGCATGTGTGTAGCTGCGGCGCGTCCTTCACCCGACGGGATGCCTTAGCCCGCCACCGAAGAGAAAGCTGCCGTGGACCGCTGGACTACCCATCCACGAGCGGTAAGTAACCATTCCTGTGAGGTTGTATGATGTGATACGAGTATTTTGTTGATTACAGCTGGGGGAGCTTCGGATGCTGTAGGTAATACCGGTGAAAGACCTGCATCTAAGAAAGCGAAAAAAACCTCCCCGCAAGGTACGTGTACACATTGTTAACGGCTTTAGTGTTAGTGATCTGTGCAATTGTTTCAGGAAATACCTCCGCGACGGTGTATTGTGATGTGTGCGAGCTGGATGTTCCACGACGTAGCTACGCTGGACATCTACGAAGCAACCGCCACAATCATCGTAATGCCGCGTCAGTGCAGTCGAAGGAAGTGGTGGTCCTGGAGACGGCGTTCAAGTCTCGTATAGCCAGTTATCGAGTCTCGGTGAGAAATCATCACATAAATCTCAGAGAATTTACTGATGAGACCCGCGGAAATGTGTTAACACTTAGAAAGAAACGTTCAGCGCTTTCGTAGTGTGAAAGTCAACCTAGAAGTATTCGGAATGTACTTTTTGGAAAGTCAAAATTTGCACGAAATTAAATCGTTTAATACGCAAAATGAGATTGTGACCGGGACTTCGAATCTGACCGATTTGTATGATGATTTTGTTGAGGTGCTGGATACGAAGATGTCGGACTTTAATGATCGGAACTCAGGTAATGAATAGTTACGGGTTACGATTCGATTGCTAATTGTAGGGTCCTTACAGGTTGGGTACTGGAGCAGCTGTTATTTATAGAAGTCAACGTCAATAAATACAACCCGCTCCGTGCTTCCTCCTATGTTCCACTTCCGTCGTCGATACAACATAAAAAGGCTGTAATCAACGTGCAAAATAACGATCAGTGCTGTTTCGGTTGGGCCTTGGCGTCCGCTTTGTATCCGCCGAGGGGACGTGCCAACAGGACGACGTCGTATCCAAATTTTGCGCAACTGTTTGATTTTGAAGGTATCACCTTTCCTGTCAAACTGGATGCTATTTCGAAATTTGAAGCGCGTAATCCACGCTTATCTATTGTATGGTTTGGAAGCTGTATTTCAAGACGGGAAAATGAAACAAGAAGTTGTAGGGCCTCTGTATTACAAAAGTGTAAGCAAAAGAAAGAAGTACATGTAAATTTATTATTAATTTTTGATATGGAGGGTAATAGTCATTACTGTTGGATAAAAAACTTTTCGCGTTTGGTGTCGTCACAGTTGTCGGCTCACAATGGAGAAAAACACTTTTGTGACGGCTGCTTGCAGTATTTTAAAAGTGAAGGTAGATTAAAACAACATACCCGTTTTGATTGCAATCATGTTTACACCAAGTTACCAACTATCGAACCCGTATGCGATAAATGGGGGCACGACCGGCCGGGTAATCTATTGAAGTTAGAAAATTTTCAAAAGCAACTTACAGTACCTTTTGTCGTTTACGCGGATTTTGAAAGTGTGTTGAAACCTTTGGACACGGTTGAGCCGGATCCTAGTGGAAAACTTACCATGACATCGTACGAACACGAACCACATTCGTTTGCGTATTACATTAAGTGTTCCTACGATGACGCGTTATCTAAATTTGAATTGTACCGTGGTCCGAATGCAGCAAGTGAGTTTATGACGCGCTTAGAAGGAGATGTTAGAAGGTTGTATAAGGATCATTTAAAACATGTTCAAGACATGCGACTTTTATCGTGTCGACAAACTTTCAACTATGACAATGCAACCGTGTGTCATATTTGTAACAGACCCTTTGGTGAAAACGACGTTAAGGTGGAAGATCACTGTCACCTCAACGGCGAGTACTGCGGTGCGGCTCACTCCGTGTGCAATCTAATGTATCAAATTCCCGACTTCATACCGATATTTTTCCATAATTTGACGGGATATGATTCACATCTATTCATAAAGCAATTGGCATTAGAAAAAGAAGCAATCGACCTGATTGCGCTCAATAAAGAGAAATACGTTTCGTTTTCGAAACAGCTTCTGGTAGATGAAATTAGGAACGGGTCCCAACGGATATAGGTATGTCTTAAAATGCGCTTTCTGGACAGTTTACGATTTCTAAATTCTAGTTTGGATAAGTTGTCTCAAAATCTAACTTCCGACCAGTGTTTGAGTATTAAAAAGTATTTTGGAGATGGGGTTAGCTTCGACTCACTGCGACAGAAAGGTGTTTCGCTATTCATACGTCGACAGCTTCTCCAAACTCGCACAGTACACGTTGCCGACGTATGAGGACTTTTTCGATCGTTTGACAGGGGAACACGTCTCTCGATCGCGGTATGCTCGCGCTGTGGAGTTGTGGAATACGTTTGGATGCACGACTTTGGGCGAGTATTCGGATCTCTATTTGAAAACCGATGTCTTACTTTTGGCTGATGTCTTTGAAAACTTTAGACGTGGTATGTCTTGACAATTACAAGTTAGATCCGGCGCAGTATTTTACTGCACCGGATTTAAGTTGGGATGCTATGTTGAAACGCACGTCTGTAGAACTGGAGCTGCTCACGGATCTGGACATGCTCCATTTCTTTAAGAAAGGCATTCGGGGAGGTGTCAGTACCTGTGTTGGCAGGAAGTGTTTCGCGAATAATACTTTTCTTCCAAATTATGACGCGTCCAAGCCCCATTCTTTTATTATGTATCTCGATGCTACCAATCTCTACGGTTACAGTATGCGACAGTATCTGCCGCAGCGCGACTTTGAATGGCTTAGTCCGTACGAAATTGAACAGTTCGATCTAAATTCCGTGGCGGAAGACGCCGATATGGGCTACGTGCTGGAAGTAGATCTACACTACCCAACGCGGTTGCACGATTTACATAATGACTTTCCTTTCTGCCCCGAACCTCTGGTGCCGCCTACGGGCAACGCGCGTCACCCAAAATTAATTCCAAACTTGTTCGATAAAACGCGTTACGTTATCCACTATAGAAATTTACAACAGTGTCTTAAGCACGGTTTAGAATTAACCAAAATTCATCGCGTATTAAAATTTCATCAGGCACCCTGGTTGCGTTCCTATATTGATTTGAACACCACGTTACGTAATCAGGCGACTAACGAAGCGGACAGGGACTTCTTCAAATTAATGGTGAACAGTTTATTTGGCAAGACAATGGAAAATGTCGATAAAAGGGTGGACGTTCGTTTGGTCAGTCATTGGGAACGTCATGGAAAAAAGCATGGGGCTGAGGTGTTAGTAGCAAAACCTCAATTCAAAAGCGTTGCTGTCTTCTCGGAAAATTTGGCCGCTATAGAATTGCAAAAAGTATCCGTTACATACGATAAACCGGTGTACATGGGTTTTATTATTTTGGATCTTTCTAATCCAATGAATTTTTTTATGATTTTCTCAAACCTTTATATGGTGATAACGTGCGCTTGCTGTACACAGATACTGACTCTTTCATTATAGAAATTCGTACTGAAAATTTTTATACTGATATGAGGCAACACTTAGATAAATTTGACACCTCAAAATTCCCACCTGACAACATTCACGGTATACCGCGCACGGCCTCGGTGGTTGGTAAAATGAAAGATGAATATTGTGGAGTGCCCCTCTGCAGTTTCTACGGTGCAGGTGCTAAGACGTATTGTGTAAACGTGCTTGACCGCGACGGTGAAATGGCGATTAAAAAGGCTAAAGGGGTAAAAAGGGCGGTAATTCAGCGCGATCTCACCGTTGAGGACTACCGTCACGTTGTGGAGGATGGTGTTGTGCTCTTCCGCAAAATGTTTATATTCAAATCACGTTTACATGCTATGTACACAGAACTTCGGAATAAAGTAGCGTTATCAACAGCCGATAACAAACGTTACATTAATCCCGGGTCGCTCAACACTTTAACATGGGGACACCGCGATATTCATCCGGGGCGTGATAGTTACCAGAATTTGGATCGTCTGTTAGAATTACTGCAAGCCGAAATGTAATTTTGGAACTCGTTTGTTGGTAGAACCGACGGTACTGATTAGTATAATCGCAGAGGCCCCCGACTACGTTGACAACAGCCTTTTCTTTGTTATGAATTATTGTAAATAGTATTTATGCTTTGTAGTTTATAACCGTATATATTTCATGTATTTATTATGATATTGACTAATGTGAATAAATTATATACATCATACTCTGTGTTTATGTAAAGGTAGAAGAAATAAAACACACTATTGATATCAAAAAGTGATTTATTATTGTTTACTGCTTACATAAAATGATAGTTATATATTAACATTGCAACACACTGCATGCACTATACTACTTAATGCACTATATCACGTGCTGCTATATACGAGTTATGGGTATTATCAAAGCCCAACCACTTGACTAGAACTTGATCTCCCTTTTTTTTTAACACCTTCTCTACTAAAAATACTTCAGGATGTTTAACCATCTGTAATTCCTCCATGTAGAAGCCTCCATGTATCTCTTCCCCGTTCGTGTCTCCCAAGATATACGTTATGGGATTGGTTCGATTAACCTTTTTAATTTGGAAGATTTCGGTACTCCATGTGGGAGTATAACCTTTCGCAAACGCTTCCCGATGCTTGCTGATACGCACGTGATCACCGACTGTGAATTTAGTACTTCGCAGATCGGTGGTTTTCTGGAACTCGTAAACTGTTTGTAAAAGAATCTTGGCGTTGCTGTGGTTCACATCGATGGGATTGTAGCCGGTGGTGCGGTGTACGGTATCGTTGTATTGGTTAACAACCTTTGGTAATAACTGCAACCACTTATATGACCCTTGCATGGAAAATTCCTTCCACATCTTGTTTTTAAGAGTTCGGTTTACACGTTCTACTGGACTTGCTTTCATACTAGAAAAGGTGCTGTAATGGTTGATGTTGAAAGTTTGCATTAGCTTACGAAAATGCTGGTTGTAAAATTCCTTCCCCATATCCGTTTGTAAATTGTCGGGAGTACCTCCTGTTGATGTTAATAATTTTTTCATTGCTTTCATGACGTCTTCACCGGTTTTTCGTTTAAGTGGACACGCCCAAACACGCTTGCTAAACATATTCAACAATACTAAAATATATCGAAAACCTTTATTTATTTTAGCATAGGGAATCATTTCCACAAGATCGGCCATGTACAAATCGTTCAAGCCTTTTACGATTACGCGTCTTCTTCGAAATCGTTTACGAGCAGGTTTATGCAATTCTTCAATTATTTGACGTTTGATACTCATTTAGAAAATGCTGGAACACTAATAACAGCTTCAAAAATAAATACGTCCCTTGATCCAGGCTTCTTCGCCTTAAACTTACCCCCTTTCTTCAATGACACTCCGATGAGTGATTCGGCATCGTATAACGTATCGTTTAAAAAGATTTGCGCATCTGTGGGATAGTATTTGATTCGTTTAATGATACCTTTTGTTAGAGGAACGACATACTCGAAGTTGGTGGAGTTCAAAAGTGCATAACAGTTTTCATGATTGTATATTCCCATCATATACAACATTGTCTCGTAATGCACATTAGACACGTCTTCTAAAAGGAATACTTTTGCACGAGCGTCGAGTTTAACTCGGACAGGAGTTTTATGAAGATGTTTACCGAACTTATCCAGAGTCATCTTCGTGAGCTACTGATGATATATGATGATATGGCTGACTAATAACAGCTTCGAAGTAAAATGGGACGGCTGTAGACGGATATAGCAAACCTTTCGCCTTAATCGTATCACCTTTTCTCAATCATTTCCACAAGGTCCACCATGTACAAATCATTCAAGCCTTTTACGATTACGCGTCTTCTTCGAAATCGTTTACGAGCAGGTTTATGCAATTCTTCAATTATTTGACGTTTGATACTCATTTAGATAATGGTGGAACACTAATAACAGCTTCAAAAGTAAATATATTCTTTGATCCAGGCTTCTTCACCTTAAACTTATCCCCTTTCTGCAATGACACTCCGATGAGTGATTCGGCATCGTATAACGTATCGTTTAAAAAGATTTGCACATCTGTGGGATAGTATTTGATTTGTTTAATGATACCTTTTGTTAGAGGAACGACATACTCGAAGTTGATGGAGTTCAAAAGTGCATAACCGCCTTCATAGTTGTTTACTCCCATCATATACAACATTGTCTAGTAGTGCAAACTAGACACGTCTTCTAAAAGGAATACCTTTGCACGAGCGTCTAGTTTAACTCGGACAGGAGTTTTGTGAAGATGTTTACCGAACTTATCCAGAGTCATCGTCTTGAGGTAATGATGATATATGATGATATGGATGACTAATAAGAGCTTCGAAGTAAAATGGGGCGATTGCAGACGGATCTAGCGACTTAATTTTTACCTTAATCTTATCGCCTTTTCTCAAACGTCTCCCAATTAAGTTGGCATCATGCCCAACTAGAATACCGTTTACATACATAATGCATGGTGGTGAGCTGCAAACTGCTTGTACAATCCCTTCTGTAAACGGTATTGTGTAGTATTCCCGTTTACTGTTGCTACCTTTCAAATTGTAATATTTCGTTAGATCGGCAATAGTGTTTTCGCTCGATCCAGGAGTCCGCCCACATATACATCATTGTTGTGTACCTTACATTTTGTATATCTTCTAATAGGTACACTCTCGAACGAGTGTCGAGTTTCACTCGGACAGGGGTTTTGTGAAGATGTTTACCGAATTTATCGAGCGTCATGAGTGCACTAACGTTAGCAATATTATGAAACGAATCGATACGCGTGTAATGATTTATTCGATAATTTTAGCAGCTCTCAATTCATCGATAATATATATGATTTCATTAGTGTGACCGGTGTGACCAGCCGATTTTGAACTTAAAAGGAGTCTCAATCTGTCCACTAATTTATTAGGATCTTTCCAAGGTATAAATTCCACCAGTTTATTATTATAGTTGAGAACGCGCATATCACCACCGCCACATTTTGGTAATGTGCGAGTTTTCGATCGCGTGACCGGTGTAGTAGGTGTAGACTCGCTTCGAAATCTTGCTCCAGGAGTAGTTAGAAGGGGTCTAATTATATTTGAATATTTCTTTCCGGTTCCGTGTAGCTGTGCACCCTCAATGTAAACTTTTTATATGAAAACACTCCTTAACATTTCCTCAGTCTTACTGGGAATGTTGAGATGTCTCGAACATTCATCGTCTCCGCTACAACGTCTGTTTTAACTTCTCCTTTTAACCCTCCCATATATTTGGATCCTACAAAACAATGGGTTATGCGTTTGACAAATTTCGAAACGTTCAATACTATTCCGAACGTAACGGATAAAAACAACGTGTTTAAAATGGGAGAAAGAATAATAAAGATACCTACTGGATCATATGAGCTTACTGATATAGCTCAATACATTAATTCTCAAGTAAACGGTGAGTCTGTTAACATCGATCCGAATCATAATACTCTAAGATCGATTATAAAAGCCGATCACGACATTGACTTTACAGTTGAACACTATCGGAACATTGTTAGGGTTTAAGAATAGAATCTTAAAAGCTAAGGAACGTCACATATCTGATTTTCCAGTTAAAATTATCAAGGTTAACTCGCTAATGATAGAATGTAATATAATAACAGGAAATTATATTAATGGTACACCTGCCCATGTGATACATTAATTCTTCCCCAGTGTTCCTCCTGGATTCAAAATAATAGAAGCACCTGAGACTGCACCCTATTTACCAATTAATGTCAATACTATTTCAAACATTACCCTTAAAATATTGGATCAAGACGGGGATTTGGTTAATTTCCAAGGGGAAACCGTGACGATAGGACTTCATTTGAAGAGCGTGGATGATGGTGTTCAAATATAACACTCCTCGATGTTGCACTGATCGCTCTGGCTATAAAAGATCGTGTTGGAAGCGGAAAATGGTTAGTCAGGCATCGGTAGCTACTCAATTGACAAGGGGTAACCGCTTATTCTTGCAAACCTTAGGCTTTGTTATCCCAAAATGAATGTGCTAAATGTAAACGAAAAAGTGCTCGTCGATAACTCGATTGTTGGAGCTGAATTTCACACTCACCAACCTTATACCACTCGTTTTGAGAATGATGATGAAATTCGAATACCTATTCAAGAGGATATGTCCACTTTGCCTTCGCGTAGTTATCTATATGTAGAAGGTACTGCACTGAAAGAAGATGGTAAACCATCAGCGAGTGGTAAATTTATAAACAATGGTATTGCATATCTTTTTAGTGAGATTCGGTACGAAATGAATGGAGTTGTGGTGGATTCGGTAACAAAAGTTGGTATAACAACCACCATGAAAGCTTACCTTTCCCACAATTCGAATGAAAGCGTTAAGTTACAAAACGCTGGTTGGTTTCCGGATGGTACCAGCACCTTGCTAGATAGTAAAGGTAATTTTTGCGCCTGCATACCTTTATCAACACTGTTGGGGATTTTTGAAGACTATGGAAAGATTATTATGAATATTCGTCAAGAATTGGTATTAATTAGAAGCAATTCCGATGTCGATACCCTAATATCCACCGATGCAAATGAAAAGCTTAAGGTTAACTTGCAAAAAATATATTGGAAAGTTCCACATATTCAACCGGGATTGGCGGAAGAATTATCATTAACAAAATATATTGAGAAAAATATTGAGTACTCAAGTGGCATTTAGAAGCTGGGAAACACATATTTACCCCGCTGTACCGCAAACGGATAAGCACAGTTGGTCTATTAAAACATCGACCACTCTGGAAACTCCCCGTTACGTTATCATAGGGTTTCAAACCGATCATGATGGTCAGTTGCAGAAAGATATGAGCACATTCGACGCCTGTGATATTCAAAACGTGACGGTATTTTTAAATACGGAAAGATATCCTTACGATCAATTAAATATTAATTATGGTGAAAATCGATATGCTACTTTATACGAAATGTATGCTAACTTTCAACGATCCTACTATGATAAACCCAACGAACCTCTACTGGCTCCTGATAGATTTAAGGCACTTACACCTCTAATCGTCATGGACTGTCCGCGACAGAAAGATTCCTTGCTAGGGAAAGCTGTCGTTCTTCGAGTTACTTTCGAAACTCACAAAAGCATTCCAGCGAACACTACTGCTTACTGTCTCATTTTGCACGATCGTGTATTTACGTATAATGCATTGACGAAGCAAGTACAACTGTAAAGGAAATCATTATATACGTCTGTAATGTCTTATCACTTGTAGTTCGTGTTAGGGAAGGTAAATAATTAAATAAAAGTCGGGACCCGTTTAACTAAATCCTTTATTCCCCAAAACCACACAAGACAATTTCAATAGTGCCGGTAACAACAGAACAGCCTTTTAATGTGTCTTTTTAAAAACTAGACGCGCAGGTACCATATGTCTATCGGCGGCCAGATGTATGGAAACGATATTATACCGGGCTTACACAAATATATTTATAAACCTATTTACAAGGCTGACCAAAAGATATTACAATACCTCCCCCCTTATGAATCTGAAAGTAGACCAAAAGAAAAATTACTACTGAAAACGATCAGGAACTTTCTTGAACCTAGTGCCTCTCCTTATAGGACTTTCTGAATAATCTGAATTTTTATTTTCAACGTTTTCCCTTTCAGATTCAAAAGTGTTAGGTGATCTAAACAAATTTGACAAATTAAAGCTATCCACTTCACTGTTTTCTGACGGTTCGCTTTTGACCTTTACACCATCTCCCGCACTGCTATGACGGTTCTTATTTCCTAAATCACCATAATCTAAGATTTGATTTAGATGCCGGTGCCAGGTTCTCTGTATTTGAGGTATGTACACAAGATAGGTACGTGGACCAATTTTCTTATCTATTCTCCCTTTAATCCATTTTGTTTTAACATCCCTATAGTCCCTAACTAAGACGATGTCTGCTTTATTAAAAATTTTCTTTCTTTTCACCCCAAAATTCTTTTTTTGTTGTTCTAAACTCTTTTTGACCTTGGTAGGTAGAGCTTTTTGCTGTTGGTTATCATTAGGCAACAGTAAATTAAATTTAGTCCTTAGTTTTCGCCCTATCATTAATTCGGAGGGACTCACACCAGTAGTAATGTGTGATGTATTTCTATAATCTAACAGAAATCTTTGTAACGATATTATACCGGGCTTACACAAATATATTTATAAACCTATTTACAAGGCTGACCAAAAGATATTACAATACCTCCCCCCTTATGAATCTGAAAGTAGCCCAAAAGAAAAATTACTACCTTTTTTGCAAATAAATACTGGTTAAATTTTAAAACCCCAAATTTAATTGCAAGCGCCTCTTTCTCAATTTGGCTGTACTTTTCCTCGCTTTTGGACAGTGTCCTAGAAGTATAGGCTATTGGCCTTTGGATTCCATGGATACAGTGCGAAATTACGGCCCCCACCCCATAGGGTGAAGTGTCTACTGCCAACTTTATAGGCAACTTTGGATCAAAGTGAACCAAGACTAGCCGATGCCAAAACTTTTTTTACTTCCCTAAAAGCTTTTTTACAAGAATCATCAAAATTAAATTCCTCATTTTTTCTAAGTAATTTGTGTAATGGCTGCAATAGTGTAGAACTATTTGGGATGAACTTGTGATAATAATTTACCAGTGCCAGGAAAGATTTAACCTCCGTGACATATTTAGGCAAGGGTGCTTCCAACACTGCTTCAACCTTATCTTCACACGGATGTAAACCCTCTTTATCTATCTTCAATCCCAAATAAGTAACACTCTCTTTAAAAAATTCACATTTATTTATTCCTAGTGTAAAACCTACATCTGCAAATTTTTTTAAAACGGCCCTAACTCTACTTATATGTTCTTCGGCGGTAGCCCCCGTAATCAAAACATCCTCTAAAAATGAAGCTACTCCTAAACCATCTAATAATTTTGACATGATTTTTTGAAATTTTGCAGGTCCCGAATTTATTCCGAAAGGTAGCCTATTATAATAAAATAACCCTTTAGACGTGGTAATCGTAGTTAAAAGTTTAGACTCGTTATCTACGAGGGTGGTTCAAATATAAACCGGAATTTTTCTGTAAAAAATTTTATTATTAAGTTACAGAGCATTTGATAGATCCAATTTTGTAAAATGTGTACCACCCTGTAATTTTACAAATAATTCCTCAATTCTTGGCAATGGAAATTTATCAATCTCTAGATCTGGATTTATCGTTACTTTATAATCACCGCACAATCTGATTGTACCATTTGGCTTTAAAATTGGGACAACCGGTGTACCATACTCACTGTATTCTATGGGTGACAGAATTTTTAAATCCACTAGTCTATCAATTTCTGCCTCCACTTTTTCTTTTAACGCAAAAGGCACTACTCGAGCCTTAAAAAACTTTGGCTGAGCTCCTTCTTTTAATTGTAAATGAATTTTACCTTTATTAAAGCATCCTAATTTATCATTGAAAACTGTAGGAAACTCTTTATAAAAATCTTGAACCATTTTTTTATTTAAAATGAGATTATTTACAGTCAGACTAAACTTAGAGAAAAAATCTCTACCTAACAAAGGCGGACCACCTCCCTTTTCAATTACATACAAATAAAGATTATCGACCACATTTTTATAATAAATTTTTACTAGAATTTTTCCTATCAGCTCAATACTTTTTCCATCATATGTTCTTAATATTTTATCCGTTTTCTCTAACTTTACATTTGCAAAATATTCATTCTTAAAATCTTTGGAAATTACAGAAACTGAGGCACCAGTATCCAATTCAAATTCAAAATTTACATCATTTATTGATATGTTTACATAAATTGGTGAAATTTTTCGAATTTATATTATAGAGATCAAAAACCTCTCCTGAAGTTTGCAAATAATAGTTTTTATTTCTTCTAAATCCAGAACTAGAGTTATTAAAATGTTTAAAACATCTTACCGCTAAATGCCCTTTTACACCGCACTTACGACACACGCAATATCGATATCTGCATGGTGGAGGATGCAATTTACCACATACTTCACAGGCTGAGGCTGGCGTTCCTCCCTTTTTTCCTTCTGCTGCCGATGCTGTGGAATGTGCTCCCTGGACACTTCTTCCATAACCTTGTTTATTTCCTGTTGTTTCGTTCTTGCTTTCTCTTTTCTTTCTTCCATCTCTCTCTCTTAACTTGTAAATTTCTGCTTCGTCAATTAATTCTTTTTTTATGACCGATTCATTTTTGTTTCTACAACTGGCTTCCTTTTTCCCTGCTATTTCTACAGCTTTTTCAAATGTGAGATCTTTGGCAATTTCCTCAAAAAGTCTATCTTGGATAGGCCCTACTGGTAAGCCACAAATAAATATATCCCTTAAGACGAGTCGCTACCTAGCTCGTCCTTGAAATATGAAAAGTCGAACGACCTGTCAAGCTGGGAACCGATGCTGTAAACCTGTCAGAGTCGCTCAACCCCAAACAACCCTCCGCAAATAATTGATATTTACAACCCGTTTTATGACGGAACGCATCCTTCCACTAGATTCTTTATGAATGAGCAAATAATTATTCCTAACAAAATATCTATATTTAAAATCCGATATATTTGTTTACTGATTCGAACAATTATAATGTAGTTACATTAAAATTTAAAATTTTATGGAGTGACTTCGTCTATAGTTTTACATCTCTGATGGGCATATTTCGAGCGGTCCTTGGGTCGATGATTTCTGGAAGTAAACATTTTTTGTAAAATTTACGGCGTAGAAGGGACATTACTTACTACTTCTTTATTTATCACGAAATTAATATTAATTTCGTGTTATAACACGAAAAAATATTAATTTCGAGTTATAACACGAAAAAAATATTAATTTCGAGTTATAACACGAAAAAAATATTAATTTCGAGTTATAACGCGAAAAAAATATTAATTTCGAGTTATAACACGAAAAAAATATTAATTTCGTGTTATAACGCGAAAATAACAGTAGTTGGGTCAGAACCTATTATCAAAAGGTACCTAAACTAGTGAACGTTGGCAGTTTTCTGAATTTTACTGATTGTTAACTAGTGAAAAAAGGTGAGTAAGTATTTAAATGTACCTTTAGACGTAGAAGTACCTTAATTTCAAAACTGTTTTGTCGAGACGGTTGAAAAGTTAGATTAATTTTCAGGTTTGAAACCGCAATGGAGGTCGAAAAAATTATTACAGACTATTTTTCAATGGGGTTGCAACAAAAGGAAATAATGAAGCTAATAGAATTGGTGCATGGTATACATATACATCCAAGAACCTTGAAGCGCAGACTGAAAAAACTAAATCTCCACAGAAAGAAATATTATTCACCTTTAGAGAATGTTGTAGATTTTATAAGTTTGCAATTAGAAACATCTGGACATTTACATGGCTACCGCTGGATGCATCTCAAATGCATCCAGAATGGATTAGTTGTAACACAAGAAACTGTGCGTGAATTATTGAAACTTCTGGATCCAAAAGGTGTCAACTTTAGACAAAGAAAACGACTTAGAAGAAGACAATATAGCACTAAAGGTCCAAATTCTCTGTGGCATGTAGATTCTTATGACAAACTAAAACCCTATGGAATTTGCATCAATGGCGCTGTTGACGGATTTTCCAGATATATTTTGTGGCTTCGTGCGGGGCGGACTGCTTCTGATCCAAAAGTAATTGCAGGATACTTTGTAGAAACGATGGAAAAAGTTGGAGGGCATCCTCGAACTATTAGGAGTGACATGGTTACTGAGAACGGAACAATGGAAAAAATTCAAAAAGCTTTGGGCGAAATTTTCTCATATGAAGAAATACGCCGAAATCAAATGCCGTCTTTTTTGTATGGAAGAAGTACTGCTAATCAAAGGATTGAATGTTGGTGGTCTATTTTGAGAAAACATAATGCGCAGTACTGGATAAATTTATTTGAAACATTGAGAGATGAAGGATATTTTAATGGAACCTTTCTTGATAAATCATTAATTCAGTTTTGCTTTCAGAAAATAATCCAGGTAAAATTATTACCTAATCATTATTTACATTTTTACTATGTACTTGTATTCCAAAAAACATTTTACTTTTAGGAGGAGTTAGAAGAAATTGCATTTGAATGGAATACACATAAAATTAGAAGCACCAGAAATTGCAGAGGACCAACTGGGAGACCTTTTATGATGTATGAAGTACCCCTTTTATATAACACTCAAAGTTATTTAGTACCTTTATCGCATCACATGATATCAATTTTAAAGCAAGAATGTACATTTTATACCAACACTTGTGATGAGGATATAGCTTCATTGTGTGACGACATAATAGATGAAAATCAATTAAATAATTATAATATAGTGCAGGATAATAAACCGTATAATGCCACAAAATTGTATATAAATCTTAGATGTAAGATCTATGACATTTTAAGTAATTTATGAACAATGGAAAAACACTTGTATTGTTAAATGTTTAGAGTAATTAGGCTATTCATGACTATTTTGTCCTAATATAAAAATTATAAATACGATTGACAAAGTACTTAGCTTTTAGTTAAAAAGTTTAGATTAATTTTCATGTAATTATAGGTATTTGTTTCAATAAATTTTGGAAGGTAACCAATAATTAGCTTTAGCTTAAGTATTTGTTTTCCATTTCTGGCAGTTGGCAGTTTTTCAGAAACTAAAAATTAACAGTTGTAAAACGTTCATTAAAACAGTGGATCATTAATGATGATTTGTGCAATCCAAAAGATTCGATTGTAGTTAGTCAGTTTCGAATTGATGACTTGATGATTTTTTTTAAATTCTTTGCTTGCTACAGACTCACAGTAGAATAAAAGTAGCTCCTAAAATTGGTAAAATGGGGCTGCAAATGTAGGTACCTATATGTATTGGTTTTTGTTGTTATACAGGCTGTTCGAGTAATCTAACGAACAATATACTTAGATATGTGACAGTATACGACTTAATAATTATCTAATTCATGAATATGAATTTTTGTGATCAGTACTGTCAAACATATGTGAATAGCGGTTGATAAATCTCCATCATTTCGGACATATTACCTATAATGTTTTTCGACATGTTAGATTATACCGATCAAGAATTTTTGTCCAAAAGTTAAAAGTAGGTATCGTGATCATTTGCAAAAAAGGTGAAATTCATTCTCTCCCTCAGATTAAAATAAAAGTCAAGTCCAATCATTATTTTAAGAGACACGAACTAGCAATTACACCACTGACGCAACTTACTCTTTATAAAATACTAATAGGTGGTAGGAACGCGTGATCTTTAAGATCATCAAACGCACATGGAACGATGGTTAAAAATTTCCTTGACTACCTATGCGGCTAGTTATAAAAAAAAAATACTATCCAGCTAAGATACTAAAATTTAAACGGATAAACTATGCGAAACATTTTTATAATTAAAACAATTAAATATAACACATCGTTGTAGAAATATACGATACTCCATTAAAATAAAACTGTTCTTTATTAATAAAATTTTCTTATACATAATTAACAAAACTGGAATTACATGTTATGCAAAATCCATTACCCAAATATTACTAGATAAAATATTGTTCCATTCTGTACGAAAATCCAAATAATTTTCATAGTTTGCTGGCAATTCCAAAACACCTGTGCAGGTATGTGCCACGGGACTCCGTCTAAAACCGGAGAAATCGGAATCGTTGTCAGCCAGAAAATTGACTGATATCATTGATAGGCAAATCTGATCCAGTACAAAATCTGCAATATTAACTTTTGACATTAAAAATAAACTATTTGTGTTTTTCCATACCTGTAAAAAAGTGATCGTACCCGATCATCGCTTTCCTTAATAAATTTTTTTATATAGCCAAAGATTTCTTTCTTTTGCGGTGACGTATTCGCTTCTTCAAGAAACAAGCGGGATAAGCAATTTTTGGCGGTAGGTTTCAATCTATCGTATAGACTTCAAGGAATTCAATTTCTTTCAAGGAAAATTCATATTTTACAAATTCTTGTGAAAAACATTTAGAAACAAAGAATGGTTTTTGAATTAATTCTTTATGAGCTATGTCTCGAATCAGCTTGTGAATATTATCAGACGTAGGAATCCATCGTGATTCAAAATTTGTCACGAAATCTAAGATTTCTTCATTTTGATCAGAGAAATTAGTTAAAGCCTCTGTTAGTACATCACGGTCAGTTTCTGATACAAATTTTTTAAAATCTTCTATCAATGTACCATCATCAACACATTGACCCAGACAATGTCCTATGAAAGGTGGAGCCAATTTAATTGGAAAATATTGCTCTTTAACGTATCCCGTAATAAAAATTTTTGCGACTGATTTCCACCTTTCTTCCCCAAAATCATGTCGAATAAATGGTATTTTATAATTGGTTCCAAGGGTACACTTTTCATAAAAAGTTTCCCAAAATTCGCTAATTGCGTCTCTAAATACTCCTCCTACGTCATCTCCTTTTTCAGTATCTCCATTTGGGAGAATCATTTCAATGATCATTGCATCATGAGGTCTAATGTTACTTTGAAATGCGTCTAATAGTTCGTCAAAAACTCTTCCACGATGCAGCTTCAGAGTCCTGTTCATAATTAACTCATTATTAACATTGTCTATAACATTGTTTTGAACAGAAGGATTTGGGGCCGTTTCATTTGTTTCTGAAGGTGGGCTATTGGTTGCAGGGCGTTTCTCGTCTGTAACTGACACTTCTGAAAATATAAAGCTGTCATCGAAGTTGACCATGTACTGAGAATGGTAATTTTCATCCTACAGACAATAAAAAGTTACAATTATAAAGCTGAATAAAAAAAATCGTTTAGACAAACTTAGAAGGCTAATTTTTTTTATATACATTATATATATAAATAAATATTTCATGGCATTTGAATAAACATTAATATACTATATAGTCTGCATTTTTGAAAACAGAAGAGTAAAATAGCACAATATGATACAAATGTGTAGACCAGTATGGAGAACAAGCGGTACATAGTAGAAAGTCGAAATACGTGATTTGTTCACTTTTATAAAAATTAATTTTTAATTTTTTTTTTGTACTTTTATTAAAACTTGAACTTTCCCAATTTCTTCATAAAAAAAATTATAAAAGCAATTAGACGAGATTTTTCATTTTTAACTCAAAACAACAACGGAAAGTCTAGAGTTTAAACAAACGTCAAGTAACTTACCAATTCAAAACAATCAACTTCCGAATCGTCATTCCATACAGAGATGTAAGATGCAGCACTGCTCTCATTATTATTTTGGTTTCTTGAAGCTTCAGATAAATTGCTAAGAATTGGCAGTTCGGTTGCCTCAGAAGTAGTTCGAGACGATTTCCTTTTTGGTTTTTTCACATTTTTTCAACTTCAGCTCCTGCTTTTTGAGTTTTATGTAAATAAAACCTCAAAATATTGATTTTTGTAATATCATATATTTCGCCAACCGTGAGATTAGCGTCTATGTCGGTATGTTGGAAATCCATTAAACAATAATTAAAGTTGTCTAATTTTCCATAAAACCGTGCATGTCCGTTCGGAAAGAATAAGTCAACGGCCATTTTCAATAAATCAGCCTTTCTGCTACTTTTCTTCACCGAAAGGAAGCGAGTCCCACCACCTCTTGTTTGTCGCACCGCTTTTCCATTCATAACCCATCCTAGACAAACTTTTCTAGTTGATTTGGGTTTGCGTCCACTTGCTGATGGCTGTTTTCGGTCACAACTCTTTGAATTTGCGTAAGATTCTCCTTCTTCTTTCGAAGATTGACCTCTTCGTAATTTTTCTAATAAGGATAAAGTTCTATTCTTAGAAACATCACGATCAGTGTGACGGTGGCAAAAGTCTTTAAGTCCAAGGGAGCCAGGGTGGTATCCCGTATAACCAAAGTGCACTTCGGCATACACAAACAACAAAATAGGTAGTCGCTAAAACACGCAGTTTAACGAGAACCAGTAGCGCACTCAGTCTACTAGTTATGCTGCCACAAAAACAACGGGGCTCCTCCTGGGTCCCAGCATTTAGCGATCAATTAAATGTAAGAGAGGTGCTACCCTCACGGACATCAACAAATAGTATTTCTCTTAATAGATGAATACTCCCGTGAAAGTAATTAAAGGAAAACATGCCATTATGTTATAAATAAAACATTAGCGTGCGGTACTTACAATATTTTATATCCAACACTTAAAACTTCAATTTTAAATAAACACTTAAATAATGTTATCCAAACTAAAAATTAATAAGTATCGGTTCGACTGCTGCATTCACGCACCCCACTTTACTAATGAATGTTTTAAAAACAACGAAAGAATGTTACCCAGCACCACAAAGGACATCTGTAGTAGGCTATCGGTGCGGGGTAGTGCTCGAAGCGTGAAATTGGGATTAGTTAAGCTAGTATTGGTTTCTTTTTTTGTAATATGTCTATGATTATTAGGGTGACTACAAAATCGGAAATGTGAATACAACAATAGGAATATGACATCCGTCTATTACTCCTACAACTCCGAGAAAGCCTGTTCTTGCTTGAAAAGTGCTTACGATAAGAATCGACTGCTATTAGTCGATAGCCACTTTATTTCATGCTACATCATTTGATATAGGATACCAAAATTTGGTAAAAAGTTATCTGTGCGTTAACCTCAATTTAAAAAGTAAACACAAAACAATTTGGATGTTAATCTAATCAATTCGTTCGGCCGCTCTTAGCTGCTGCCAACTCAGCAAAAAATCGGTCTCTCAATGGCTTTTATTTTAGTCGTTTATTCATGTTATTTTTATTCATGTCACTACTAATTTTCTGCCACGCAGATTTGTTGGTTGATTTTTCAGATCCGATTTTCGATACTCTCAAAACCGCTCAAATGTTTCTCGTATAAAGTTACTAACGTCCTAACTTCGTTGTCATTGATGATGGTCATCCTTTTCTGCTAGTTTGCAATCATTGATATTGGTAGACTCCTCGTTTCCATTCCCATAATAGCTTTCTTCTACGTTATCACAGATCTCATGAACATTCCTGATTCGCTCATCAACTGGGAACGTCAGTCATGTTGCAATAATTATTAGAAAAATAAATAAAATGATTTAAAATAAAACATTTCCTAACTCGTTTCATAAAGAGCTCGTTCTTTGATAAAGATTTTATAATCTGTCACGCCCTCTGGTGGGCGGAACCAGTGTATTTCGACACTACTTCAGGAAGTAAAGGATTAGAAATTTTGAAGTTATGTATGTTTTGAAATGTTGAAGTTTAGTCTATGGCAGATGAAGTTGAGTGGTTCTGAAAGGTGAATCTAATCTAACCTAACCTAATTGAATCTAATTTTGTATGGGCAGGGGGCAAGATGACCCCTCTAAGGTTTTTAATTTAAAAAAAATGCCAAAAAATCCCTAACTGAATCTAATTTTGTAACTGATGCTGACCGTTTTGCCACTATTTCTAGTGTTGACAATGGAGCAACGCGCATTGTTTTTTCTAAGCAATGAGTTTGGGGAGTTTCAAAATGGTGTTTCGGTGAGAAGAGCTTCTCAATAAGAGCTCTTTTCGGCTTCTGAAAGTGAACATTGCCCTTCAGTGTCAGATTATTCTGGTATGTGTAAGTTAAATGTTGACTAATTTAATTCTTCTTAATTCAACGAGGTAATAATAGAACCGGAGAGAGCCATGCTAAGATACCTTCTAGTCCAAAGTGGTAACAAAATATGGCCGCCGCATACATATTTTGCATAGGGTACTTACAAATCTAAATAATATACTGTTAAATATTTTTAAAGATTGTTTATTTATTTACACCGATATTTTTAATGTTTTATCTTTTTTGAACTAGTATTAAAATAATTTATTTAAATATAAATACTTTATTGTCCCTTAAAAAAGAATTAGTTTTGTATAGACATTTCTGATTTTTTCAACTTGAGGAACATGTTTGCTGTATAATACAACCTTCTATTAATATAACGATTAATAATACTTTTTATTAATAATAATAAATGATTTTGAATGGGATTCGTATCATACAGATTGTTCTTTAAGTTTTCAAAAATATTCTTGTTGCAAGCATCACTTAAAGTAGCATTGATTATGTATGTTGTATTTATTTTACTTTCAACACTTTTCCTAAAAAGTTTTTCAGACTTACATAATTTTATAGTAGTAGATAATCATCTACTACTGAAAAATGTCTGTATTCTTTTTCACTGAAACTGATTCTGATCAGTTGAGTTGTCATCTTAATTGCCAGTCCAGAAGTTATCCATCGAGTGAATGTATCTCTTCCTAATGAGTGTTTAAAAAAAGATCTGCAAACTCTAACTTTAATGCCATCAGCATTATGTAAATAGCAATCAAATGACAGTTTTCCTTGATCAATCTTGATATTCCCGTCTTTTATATGGTTTGCGCTTATCTACAAGCCCCAGGACGTAACCACGCTTTGCAACCCATAAATCTATAGCCCAAAATTCTTCAAATTTCGTTTTCGGCTGATCTTCGCTGATTTGGGTCACTTGGGTCAATGATGTTCGAGATTACAACGATTTTCAATACGTCTTACAGGACGAACTTGTACATTGTATTTACCAGTCTACGTACGAACCAATCCAGTATACACTTTTCCTATGGTTCTCAGGTAATTTTTTTAACGTTTAAATCCTTGTTTATGTTGTATTATCGTTTTTTGGACTTCTGGTTTACACTAGATTGAGATTATCTTTCCAAAATATCTGAAGGTTCCAGGTCAATATGAACGTTATCGGAATTGGCAGCTACCCAGTCAGGATCGTTGACGGTGGTCTGTATCGGTTGGTTGAGGGACCATTGTTATAGTTTTGTGGAAGTGGAAGTGGAAATTATATTGTTTCCTTCGAATATGGGATCTTTTTCAACCTCATTGCATACCATTAAGTCAATATTATTTTCCTCCAATACATTTAGTGAAAGTTGTTACAGTTTTTATAAGGCTTTTCCCCAGTTCAAATTCACTTTAATGTTTAACCTAAAATTTTCCTTCTTAAGAGGCGTTTCCCCAGTGTGTTAATATCAAATTCTGCCACTCCAAATATGGAAGTGTTTGTGGGCACATCTTTTTATTGGTTATTCCTTGTTTGGTGATGTTTCTGTCCAGGCTTCCTCATTGGTAAATTCGACTTTATCACGGTTAATAAGATAACAACTTTTCTCCTTTTGGGAAGTTAGTTGTAAGTTATCTAGCAAGTAGTGTGAGTGTGCTTTATTCCAGTTTCTAGGAGATTTTGTTAATTTCCCTCTTTATTAGTTTATTGGTGGATAAAGTTCATAATTATTCCTGGTGACCAGTTGTTTAGTAGTGACTAATTGAGCATATCCCCTACGTGTCGCCAACCAGACGCCCAAAGCAACCACCCAAACTAAATAGCGACACAAAAATAATATATTTAACTTGGAACGTCGACATCAGAGTATAATAATGTTCATCATGGGGGGGGGTGTGTGCTTTTAAATCTTTGATGTGCCAATGGATCTACGCCCAGAATCATCTAATAACTTCCAGGGAGAAACAATCTTGGTAAGGGAAACGGTCCTATATATCTAGGAGCTAACTTCGAGGTAAAGTATTTGGCAGCGTCAGAGAGAACTTTCTCCAAACTTTCTTTTACTTGAAATTTCTTAGGTCGTCGTCGCAAATTATAATTAGCAGCGCTACGTCGAGTAACCATTTTGATGCAATCTTGAACTTCCCTAAACAATTGGGCAAAAGCTAATTTCCTATCAGCAGCCTTAATTATGGGGGTGTCGGCAATAAGAGGATTAAAATCTTCCTCTGAACCTTCAGGCACATCTCGGAAGCACCAGAATCAATAAACCAATAAAGGGAACATCACAAACAGTAATTTCCAAGTAAGGCCGTTTATCGCCCGAAGCGTGGCTAAAACAAAATCTAGAATTATTATCTAAGTTTTATTGGTCGAGGTAGAAGAAGGGTTAGGAGTGCTTACTCGACAATTCAGCGACTCCTCGGCAAGTTTTCCGAACTAAAGCTACAAAAAGGACAATTACGAGTGGTGACGCCTGGGTGTCCACAGTTATAACAAAAACGGTGTCTAGGTAGGGTTGCCAGATCCTTTTGATTCTTATGTATGAGATAATCCTTTAAAATATATGAGAATAGGAAAAATATATGAGATTTTTTGTATTAAGTAAAAACAAACATGGAAAAGCAAATAACGTTTATTACAAACTATTTATCAATATAAAAAATTATACAGTGTATTTTGAAGAATTTCTTGCTGCTAGTAACATTTTTCTGTCTTGTGCTACACTTGAGTAAAAATCTTTACAAGTTCATATTATAATTAAGTGTAGTTAAAAGTTCGGCTCTTATCAACTTTGTAGAAGCCCTAAAAAAAGCCCGATTGAATGTTTAACAGTATTATGCAATATATGAGCATGACAGTTGGCTTTTTTGATAGATTCATTTTTTTGTAAAATCTCTGTAAATAACGACTGCTTAGAACCAAAACTCGCATTGCAATTGTCTGCACTTAGACATGATACACGACTAAATGTCAAATTGAACCCCAAGAAAGTTTTCTCAATTATACCTATCATACCTAAAGAGGTTTCGTTAGGATTTTCAATGAAGTCTAAGAGTTTATTTTTTATACCCTCTGCGGGATCAAAATACTGGACTGCAATTGGAAAACACTTTCTGTTCTTAATATTAGAAGGATCTATTTGAAGCCCAAATTAAAACTCTTTATCTTTTATCTCGCTTAAAACAAGGTCTAGTGATTTTGGAGAAAGTACATTTAAAATTACAGATTCAGCTTTAGTTCGCCCTAAGGTTAGTTTTATGACAAGCGAGTAATAACACATTTCGCGAAGAAGTTTCACTCCACAATCTAAACTATTGTAAGACAGATTAAGTCGAACGTTGTGATAAACTTGTCCTCCATTGCGATGACTTTAAAACAACTCACTGCCAAGCTCAACTTCATTATTTTTTACACAGAATGAATTGATCAAATTATTGTTTCTTTGAGCAGATATTAATTTTTTATGTTGATGTGTGTTTTCATGTTGTTTAACCTAAAACCAAATATTTCATTAATAATGGTTTAAACAAGGAATTATTAGATTATCTTACCTGTTTTAAGCCTCTATTGGTTATGTAAAAGTCTTTCTTGCACAAAGTACACCGCGCTTCCTAAAAAACCATGAATTACGGTGTTGAAGGAGTTCCATGCTGCTAATTCAACCTCAGTGAGCGTTGCATCAAATGCTGGATCTTTAACAATTTTCTGATCTGTGGGCCAACAAATATATCTACTTTTACTTTTGCAGCACTCAATGATGGAAACTTTGTTTTTAAATAACGCATGGCTTCTCCTTCTTTATCAAAACTTTTCACAAAATTATTCATTAATCCTGATTTAAACCCCATGTATGGAGTGGAGGTAAAATAACTTGACTCTGTTCAATCAACGGAGTATACTTCACATTTTCTTTGCCAGCAATGTACGAAATTCTTTGAGGCCAATCTTTCACTTCATAATGGTTAATTCTATCTCGACTATTCCACAAAAGCAACAAAATTTTGTGTATCCACCTTGTAAACCCAATAGCAGTGCAATAACTTTAAAATCTCAACATACTCTCCAACAGTGACTTTGTTATTGTATTTCATCTAGCAGTTAAGCCATGTTCTCATAAGTGTCTTTCACACCCACTGCATGAGCTAAAGGTACAGATGATAATTCATTTCCATTGTGTAATAACACTGCCTTTAAGCTGGTTTTAGATCCATCTATGAATAGTCGCCATTCGTTTGGATTATGTTGACTGCCTAACTCCAACATTAGACCGTTTATATCTGTACAAACGCATAGGGAATGTTTCATTTAAAAAAACTTTGAGAAATCCTTATTTCGTTTTCTCTGCACTGAAATGTTTGTCTCCTTGGTTAGTAAATTCCATTGTTGTAGTCTCGAACATGTCACCACAGACATCACATTTACTCAATACTCTTATATTATAATTAGAGTAGATTGTAAATTAGCAGATTTATCAATAAAAAAAAAATTAAACTTAAGATTAAGCATTTAGTAAATAGTCGTCTACTACTTTAGATTTATTAGACACAAAGCAGTTCAACAAGGTAATTTGAATATTTGCCCAGAATAAAAATTATTAGAATTTTGATGAATATAAATTTACCAAAAATTCAAGATCCGAAAAATATCCAGATTTATTAACCGTGAAGTATTCCAACATAATTTTAAAAGCAAGAATTTATTTAGATAAGAAATCCTTTGAAAAATTTGACAAATACATATCTATCAATTTATACTAAAGTAAATCTAATTAAATATTACAGAAATTTATGAATTTAAATTTCACTACGGATAATGAACTAAAATTAAATACTACTGACAGCTCTCTTCTTGTAGGGAACAACAAAATTCACTTATTCAAATAATCCATCAACAAAATTACAATGATAAATAGTTCTTAAAGTACAGTACCTTAAACCTTTGTTTATTTGCCTTACGAAGCAAACCGTGCTGGTCAGACAGAAGTTGGAAAAGCCTGTCTTGGAAAGAACCGTGGTTGATTCTCGATGGTTTTAAATTGCAGTTTGACAGTAGCAGGTCCAAAGAAATACTTTTTATTTTAACAATAGTCAATCATCCATACGATTTCAGCACCAATCTTTGTTAAACACAGTTTAAACAATCCTGTTTTATTATTGTTTAGGATTTATTCACAAGTAATAATTGTAATATCCTTTATTAAAAACTCAACGGATTTAACCCAGTAACACTTGCCACTCATTAAAGTTCCTTCCGTAACAAAATAACTATCTGTGTTTATCTGCAGATAAAATGAGAATCCACAATTTAAACTATTAACCAGTTTACGTAATTTTTAATAACAAAACTACACTTTCTTTTTCACACAGGCAGAAGGCGTAATTGTTTTTAATGGTTCATTACAAATAAACCAACTATAAATGATTATTAACGAGACTGTATTAGTTAATCTTCTCAAACAAAAATTCTCAAAAACCAAATAACTTCGAAAGTTCACTTTTACCGCAAATCACAACTAAACTATACGGGAACTGTACTCAAAAATTGCATTAATTCTGAATAATTAACGCTAAATTGTATTACGATAAGCTCGACCCCAGAGTCGACTGACTCTTCCCAAGGATGGGCCGAAAGTGTCTCTCGTTTTTAACATTTTTTGAAACCCTCTGTTAGCGCGGAGTAACTATATTTCTTTGTGCAATAAGGAGGTTTTTACTAGCGATCGCGCGTCAATCTCGACCCAAAGAGCAAAAGTAGAGCCCGAAGCCAGAAGCGCGGGAACACGGCACCACATGTGCTACGAAACCCGCTGGCAGTGCAGTTTTTCGAAGCTAATACGCAAAAAACAAGTTAAATTTCGAACACGTGCAATGTCGCCTTCTTGAACAAAAGAGAAAGTGATCCCTTGCTGACATATTCCCAGAATACAGACGAAAATGTTTTTATAAAGCGGGAAGACTTGAGCACGTTTTATATTTTATCAAGGTCTTTCTAGTTCTTTTAGCAGCGCAACCATTATTACCGGGGAACAAACAAGATAATAAAAATGTTATTTTTCTCCAAACGTCATACAAGTGACATTTTAATGACAGAATTCTGCTAGTAGAAGTTTCATTTATATGCTTAAGCACATAAAGTACTTTATGTGCCTAAGCATATAAAGTCTAAGCTACTTGATTTAGTAAAAAAGGTAAGTATGTAACTACCAATAATTATCATTTTATTGTTAATTTTTATTACAATTAATATTAATATTAAATGTACACTTCGTCGCATACTGAACAAGAGGCTGTTTTGTCATTTCTTCCAAATTGCTGTCGCTAACTACATGTGTAGAATGCAGTTCCAATGAGCTAACATTTTCTTTACTCGTAGTGGGACCATAATCAGTTTCTCTGATAAGAAAAGAAGAATTAATTATTAAAAAATTAAACTCAAAAAAACAAACCTGCTACTGGTACTCGACATGAGAATCCTCCTGCTAATCTCCTTTTTGTTTTCTAAGGATTCCGCTATATATACTTCTGCAACGGAACTAGACTTCCAACAGCCATGTCGCTTGAGGGTAGTAATGTTAGCGCCAGGGTCGACAAGCAAGGTCGCCGAAGTCCTTCTTAGACAATGCCCTGTATACTCGTTACAATAGGGCAGTTTTAAATATGTAGCCGCTTCCTTTCCTATGTTTCCAATTTTGTGGATTCCCATAATCATCCGATAGCATCGTCCATTCTGATATTTTATAAATAATCTTCTTTCTTCAAATCCTTCAGGCCTCTGGGAGACATATTTTCTGTACTTATTTATATACGTCTCGCCAACCACAGTGAAAGAACGACTTTTATTTGTTTTGCTGTCAGGGATTTTTACTAGCAATATGGAGCCCTGTTCTTCGACATCATCCAGCGTCATCTTATATATAGGGTTGCCAACTCTCCACCAACATTCACCCGGAGAAATTTAAAATGTTTTTAATATGGTATCGAAATGTCATTAAAATACTTATTAAGAATGTAAATAAAATTTTGAATACATGTAAAATAAAACGCAAAGTAAAAATACAGTATATTCTTTACATAAAATACAGTTCAGTTTAACAAAATAAATACTGAATAACATTTTCTGAAGTCAGTCTATGAGGACTAGAATAAAAAAATAAACATATTTTTTTAAACTCAAATATTAAATAACGTAATATTATTTTATATAATATTAGGAACACAAACAAAAACAAAACACATTACTTCTTGAAATTGTACTTGCCTTGATTTCTAACACTTTGCACAAGTTCTTTTTGTTCAGACTTTTCTAAATATTCGATGAAACTTTCACAGTTCATGTTGAAATTAATTCTAATCGCAAGTTCAGCTTTTACGAGATCTACCCTCATTTTATTTCGATCATCTCGCCATACAGATTCCATAATTGAAAAAATTCGTTCAATAAAAGCGTTAGAGACTGGTACACTAAACACTCGTTCAAGTAATTTACGAAGTTCAGGAAAATTGCAGTTTGTTTGAAAGATCGACACCCACATTTTTTCTGTTGTAATGTCGTTATTTCTCAGAGTAGGTATTATTTTCTGTACACACACAATTTCATCAAATAAGCGATCTTCGTCAATACTTGGTTGTAAAAACTCTAACAATTTTGAAATTTTATCAAAATCCAAGTCATATTTTTTTATGTTAAGAGCACTAAAATATTGCAAAGGGCTTCCATTAAAATCGTAAAATTTACTTAGGTATGTTAGTGCTCTGTCGTAGACCTCTAAAGCTTCTTTAGTAAACTTGTTTTGTTGAGACGAGCTTAATTCTTTCAGATGAGATTTTACTTTGGCTCCAAAAAAATGATTTGTTCTTCTACTCTCAATTTTTTCCTTAAGATCCGTCATAATGTCGTGAAGCTCTGTTGCTGTAACATCAGTTTTTTCTAATAACAGGATTGTTTCACTCATAAAATTTAAAAAATGAGCAACAAAATACAAATATAATTCTGGCATTGTTGGCGAGCTAAGGTCATTCTCCATTTCGTTTTCTTGCTCTTTTATGAATTTCCAAATTAAACGATCACAGTTATCTTCCCCTTGACTTAGAAAATACATTTTCAAAGCAGGCCAAGTTGACAAAATTCTATCAACAGCATTTTTTAAACTAAGCCACCTAGTAGGGACGTTTTTAATTATTTGCGCAAATTCCATGTTAAAATAATCGTAACAGGATTTCAATTCTCTTATTGAACAAGTACTACTTCCAAACTCCGAATATATTTTGTTTACTAAAGTTTCAATATCATAACTTAACTTTTTACAAGCATATTTGGCCGTATTGTGGATAACATGGCAATTACAATTAGCTTTTAAAATATAAGGATTTTTTTCAGTCAACTTTTTGAACACTGAGTTGTATTGCCCATAATTGACGGCGGCATTGTCAGCAGAATATGCAGTAACGTAAAGTATATCCAAATCATTTGCTTTCAGACAGTTTAAAATTCTTGTTGTGATGTGTTCAGCAGATTCATAATCATCACAATAAAAATCCAGAATTTTATACTGAATTCCTTTTTCCGGAAGAAAATAGGTAACCACTAGAGGAAACAGTTTAACATTTCCTTTGTTGGATGCATCAGATGATATGGAAAAATAACGGTAATGTTTTTCTTGTTCTTTCCCTTTTAGATCACTCAGTACAAGTTCTATTGCTTTTGGGCCTAAAACATTTTCTGCTAGGGCTGAAGCTTTGGTTCGGCCACAATGAATTAATTTTGATTTTATCGAGTCATCAAAAATTTTACAATTTATCTTAATGCCACAATCAGTACTATTGTAACTATGTTGATGTTTGACTGCATGATAGACGAACTATAATTCGGCAATAGAAATTTTTATTTCTTCTTGTGTATCTCTTTTTGTAAAGAAATTTGTAACTAACTGACTAGTTGCTTGAGCACAAGTTAATTGTCTGTGTTTTTGACTTTTTTCATGCCCTTTGACTGCCTTTTCTCCGTCGTGTTTGATAACAAAAATTACATTACATAGTTTGCACTTTGCTGTAAACTGATTTTCCTTTATTAACCAATTTTTATATTCCGCTTTTTTCAACCAGTCGTCGTTAAACGAAACAAAATATTTTTTCTTTGGTTTGTCAGACATATTAACTAACTAAAAGTAAAAGTACTTGATTACTTTTCGTGTAATTAGGTATAATTTTTATGTAGACTTACCCAACAAATTTAACGAGTGAAGAAGAGTAAAACTAAAGGAAAAAATCATCAAATGCGAATATTTTACAGCTACAGCAACTCTTATTAAACAGATCGTGTATGAACTGGAACTGGCTTTAAAACCGAATTTGGCCTTGAGCAACTTCCCTCAAAGCTATTTGATGTAAAAAAGTAGGTACCGCTGTGAATGTGAAGAAGCAATATTGACGATCTACTCAACGTTAGATGGCGCTGATGAAAACCAATAAACTGAATTTTGAATTAATGAAACATGATTTTGAAGATTGTTGCCACTTTGTACCTAACACAATTATGATTTCTAAAATGTCAAAAGACAAATTGTACAATAAGAGTGATCAATATGTTTTAAATGAAACAGAAGAGGATTTTTATTATGTTTAATTTTAGTAATAATGTGTTAAGAGTTTATTTTCTGTTTTTTAAATGTTGAATTTTTATGAAGTTTATATTTGTTTATGAATTATATGTAGCTTTTAATAAAATTGCACTATTAATATGGTGTTTTATTAACTTAAAAAAAATCATAGAAGATGACACGGTATTATTGTTTAAAAACATGGTAATTTCTTGTAAAGCGCACGACATTAGAGATTTCTAGGGTTGGCAACACTGTCAGAAGCGACTAAGCCACTAAGCGACAATTATATAATTTATTGGAACCCGGAGATTCTGTTCAGTAACCCTGAGTCCTGAGAATTTTAATTTAACCCGGAGTCTCCGGGTGAAAATACCCCAGTTGGCAACCCTACTTATATAGCTCATCGCATCTGCATGCTCCAGATATTCCGAATATTAATATAACCTGATAAATTATAATTTTTAATTATTTTTGTAATAAGAACTTATATATTTACCTTTGCGGCCAAGTATTTTTCATCTGGAGCGTTAAAGATGAACATATCGAATTGTTCTTTGGTTAGAACTCTTGCTTTCTTGGGAGAATACCCTTCGTTCTTCTTTTTCAAAAAGGCACGCAGCTTTAAATATTTTGAGATATCAACATCATGTCGGAGATTTAACAATGTCCTGATCATCGAATAATGCGACCATAAGCTTGAACTTTTCATTCTTTTGGCCATCTCCGAAAAATACGCCAGAAGAACACTTTCTGAATAAACGGATGCATTTTTTTCCGAACACCATGCGATGAATTTCTTGAACGCTGCTTCATAAACAGCGCTTGACTTTGTAGGAAGAAGATTTTCAATTTCAGTTCTTGCTGCTTCGGCTATTTCTGGCGGCGTCAACTGAAATTCACCTGAACTAGACATTACCACAAAATTCTTCAAATTATCCACTTAAAACACTACTATTTTACTGCGTAATTCGTGGACTGACTTTTCTTTTCGCAAAAAAAATCTTGTTTGGTGGGTTGCTACGGTAATATCTAGAAATTGTCTATCAGGCGTTGCGATTTTCGTACAAGTGTAATGTTTTCCGAAATAACCTCCGTAATTAGATCTTTCTTTTTGTATTATAATTTTGCACGTTTGGAGAAAAAATCGCATATATTATTCGGAGTATAAGCGCTTTATGTGCTTCAGCTGATTTGGCTGCCTCACTCCGTTCGGCAGTCAACCTATCAGCTTCAGCACATAAAGCTTCACTTATACTCCTAATAATATAAATAACTATTATTGCCTCTGCATTCTTTGAATTTGTAGAAATTTAAAAACAGTCGTTTAAAATGTTCTTTGTAAATATATTCTTACGACAAAATTTTAAATAGAAATAAAGTGCAGTTTTACAGGACCGAACTTTAGGTTTTTCTTGTAAATATACATGCAAAATTCACGTACTTAAGGCCGATAGAAAATGTACCGTTACACATTACTATCATTAGCGTGTGATGACGATGCACTTAGAGTCTCTGAAGATTCTCCGGGAGCTGTTAGAGTACCAGAACTACCTTTATTATGAGATGGACTTGAAGCTCCTGATGATGGACTTAAGGTTCTTGACGATGCTCCAGTAGCAGTGTTTGTAGCAGAATTACTTTTATCTTGAAGTACACTAAAATGATAATGCCATTTTTATCATTTTAGTGTACTGTAAATTTGTGATAAATTGTCTATGTTTAGATTTGTATATACAGGGTGTATTATCGATTTTGTAACATAGGGAAATAGCATGTAAAAACACAATTTCTCAAATATTGGACCCCCTAATTATTTTAGAGGAAAAGTCACTATAGCAAAGTTGTAGACCTTATTGAATACTGTTCAAAACACCTTTACTTCAGTATCTGTGTTAAATAGTTTCCAAGATATAAGTGATTTCCTGGTATAGGAAATTAACATTGTAAATCGGAAATTCACTAATAGCAATTACCGCGTTATATTTAGACATTAAATAGGTGTACATGCAAGAATTATTTTGCGCAGTTTCATGGGGAAAAATCACTCATCAGAATGTTACAATTGCTACCGGTGTGGAAGAAATAGATAAGATTTCTCAAAGGAATTTATTTTTATAAAATCTTATTAGCCATGACAATAGCTGTCAAATTAATCTCAAGAATCACTGATAGGTTATGTCATGCATTTGTATTATAAATTTAAAACATATTATAAGAATGATACTAATATAAGAAAAAACATTTTAATCTTATTATGGGGTTACATCATTTACATTATTTAACAATTATAGCAATTTAACAAAATTAAACAACAAACAATAAAAAAAAGCAAAAACGAGAATCAATTTATAAAATATGTTCATAATACAAAAGCATGACATAACCTCTATGTGTTGTTGTTTTTTTTGGGCGAGGAATCAGGATGGCGGAGCATCCTTCGTACCTCATGGCACCGATTGCTATGATCATTTGGCCAACCCTACTAGAATTTAGCCGAATTTCCCACTCACAATGTTAATTTCCTATACCATGTAAGCCGGTTTGGTGTACCCCTGAATGGTCTCGGTGCTTGTACGGGGCTTGCTTACGAAGTGGCGCTTGTTTGCTTTTCGGTGATCTCGGTACTCTCGGGCGCCAGTTATTTTTACGTGGTATGCTCCACGGAACCGGGTAACTGCTAGTGGAGAAAGGATAATCCAGGGTACTGCTGGGGTTGCTGAGGTCGGCCCAGTCTGGATCACTTTAACTATTCCTAAAGCTTTCATAAAACAAGAAGGTGTTAAGAAAAATAAATAAAACACACAATTGTTAAACCAAACAATATCTATTTCTACTAAAACTACCTTCCAATAAGCTCCCTTTTCTAAATCTAAAAGCAAGCATACGGTTATCTACGGTTATCTACAATAGCCACAGCAAGCGGTGTGCAATCCGACGTGCAATAATAAGCGAGCATGTGAATACGGGGTCGTGGAGCGAGGATGTCGGGTAGCGGGGCGGACTGGAATAGGCGGAGTGGGAGGAGATCCCCAGGCTACGCACAGCGAGATCTCGGAACGGGTGAGGAAAAAAAAGAGGGAGAGACCCCCAGGCTACGCACAGCGAGGTCTCGGAAAGCGGGGAGGAGAAAGGGAAAAGACCCCCAGGCTACGCACAGCGAGGTCTTGGAGAAGGTAAGGATTAGAGGATGAGACCCCCAGGTTACGCACAGCGAGGTCTCGGAAAACAGTAAGGAATAGAGGATGAGACCCCCAGGCTACGCACAGCGAGGTCTCGGAAAACAGTAAGGAATAGAGGATGAGACCCCCAGGCTACGCACAGCGAGGTCTCGGAGAAGGTACGGTCAAGCGGGCGGAAGCAGGTATCAGAAGACGGCAAAAGGACTTACTCCTGTATTCCCCGGGTCGGTCTGGATAGCTGGTCTGGCTAGGCTCGATTGACTGGTCTGGCTGGGCTGGTCGGTTCGGCTGGCTGGTCCTGATGGGAGTTCCGGAAGTGGACTGAATAATACATCGCTCGGTGCCTGTTTATATAGGCGCTCCCGGAGCGTGGGAGAAATGGTAGGAGTAAATCAGAGCGGCGCACGCCAAATATCGGTTAGGGAAGGGACGCGTGCACTCGCTCGAGTCGGTCTCTTATCCGGACGGCATAAGATTGCACGCGAAGTTTAACTATTCACTCGTATACCCAACATAATTAATTAAAATATAGTAACTTCGTTACAACCAGAAAATCACTTATATCTTGGAAACTTGTAACCACACTTTTGACCGAGTGGGCAATCGGTGAATATGCCGCCGACAGCTAGTGGAGATGGGTCGGGTTCTCTTTGATGTTATTTGTTGAGGGCGCCAAGCAGTTGTCTCCAGCTGTATCCCACCAAGGAAAATGAGAGTGGTAACTGCTAACCAGCTTCTCACTGTCAAAACAATAGGGGAAAACAAAACAATCCAAACCGTTCAACTTCTTTTAATGCCAGGGTATTTAACTGAAGATACGAACACATATAAACATATATACAGAAATATACATATAAGATATAATAAAGGTATTTAACCATAAATATTGTTAAATTAAATATTGAAGATGAGGTATGCCCTCAGCCTCACAAGGCACTTTAAATATCTATAAAAAATCTTAAGGTTGTAGCGGGAGGGGAGGCATATATCTCAGGCCTGAGTTTATTAGTCACCTTTTATATAACACGCAATCAGTTATCCAAATCACTCTTTGAGGTGATCTTTTATATAATTTAATTAAGAGAAACCACCTTGTGGCATGAGGTACCTTACCTGTGAATGTAATTATATAAATGATATTTAGAGATATGATGACATATTAACAGTTTTTTTATTTAAGTTATAATATGTTTAACTGCTTCGTAACGATAATTCACATCTGACCTCTTGCCAGCTAATTACTTGATTTGTTGTGGGTAAACTCCACTATCTTGTGATATCTTGGAGCTAGGGCTCCAACTGACGAACAGACAAGTTTTCCCAATGGATTGGTCCTTAATTCCTTTAGGAAATAAACGACCCTTAGGAGGATCACATCTAATCCCGCCAAAAGAAGAAGGGTTAAAACAAATCCAGAAGATATGATTTATCAATCAAATAAATTAATTCCTCACCTTTTGATGGTAGGTGCCCTGGAATAATGAAGTGTAATTTCTAACCAACTAATTACTGATAAGCCAAGCCAAAAAGGTTAACCAGGAATATCTCCAAATCCACGTAGATAATTGACAATTCTCAAAAGTTTCCAATAATCAAATAAATACTACCATAATTAATTGTCAATACTTCAATCATTTTACTGCCAATATCCATATTACATGTATTCGACTATGGCGTTCAGGTAATAACATGTATGTATCCCTGGCAGTTCGATTGACTCACCAAAAGGAAAGAACTTTTCCTCTACTTTTCTTTGGCCTATTTTCTTTAAAAACAGCAAAAGCTTTTCTTCAACAATCAAACAAAAATGTCAATATATCTCCAAGGAAACAGGTATGTAACCCAGATGACTTAATTTAAACGATAACAAAATTTACAATATTATAATCAAAAAATTGTACTCCCTAACTCCCCCGTTCGTTAGAAGAAAAACAAAATTGTAACATAGAAACGTGCTCCACCGCAATTAACCACAATAAATACTTTATGGTATTGTCACGTGGGGTTTTCGTGACTGGAGGACGTAGTCAGAGGTAGAAAGAAATCAAACACAAGTTGTAAAAACAACTATATACTAAGACAATAAATAGAGTACAAAAGGTTTACATGTTGACATATTGTGAGGACGAATATGTCCTCCTAAACTAATACAATAACTAATACAATCCAGGGGAGGTTGGAACCAACCCTGTTTAGCACTAGGTCTACAGACTAAGCATAGGAGATAACCTCCTGGTAACTAAGCCGGGAAGCCTGGACACAACTCCCCATAATTTGCATAGAGTGGGCGATTAAGCGCTGCCCACTCAAACTAGGCACTAAGCATTTATATAATTAAAAGAGTACTCACCAGCTTGCTTGTTGTGTTGGAGCCATGGTCACTGACTGGTTTGAATAGCTCAAGCAAGCTGGTTATATACTGCTGAACGAGGAAGTAATTAGTATCAGTAGGCGGAAGTTCTCAGTAAGCAGGCTTGTGGGTAGATTGCATGCGGTGCCTGGCACGAATCTGCAGCTGTGCGGAAGTGTTGGTAAATTCTCTGAAGGAATGTGCACCTGCATGCACATCGCGTAGGATGCCTCGCCTCTACGGAGTAAGTAGGCGTAGATATTGCATGCCAACGGACGTAATGGTGGGCGAAGCAAGCGCGCTTCTGAGAAGACCTTGTAGGTGGCACCGCAGCTGCTGAACTAGCGTGGGCAACTGAATGTGGCCTTGCACGCTTTATGTCGTACACACGGAAGAGAAGTTGAGTTTTGAATAAAATATTTTAGTGTAAATATTTCCGTTTGTGACAGTATCTTCAAATCTTGAACATGCCATGAACCAAAATTACGCTTAGTATCATAATCCTCAACCTCATATACATTCGGAGATATTTTTCTACGAATTCGACACTTTATGTATTTAGGATTAAGTTTTGCAGCCACATATTCTGCTGTATTGGACAGGGTATAATTCTTCTTCCATACCACCTGTCCCTCTTCCAACATAATTGGCCGACGCCTCAAATTATAGCGTGCTGCATTGGCTGCATCCGCTTTATCTAAACGAGATTTAACAACCATGTACGTTTCCTTTAGGCCCTTTGGATGCTCACTAAACTGAGTACGACTGTCAAAGGTCAATGGTTGATCTTGACCCGCAGTCCAACACCGAACCCCGAGAGGTAAAAGCCTTCCCTACGCGACATTCCTAAATTTTTATGTTTGTAACTTGCTCATACAAACCTGAACAAACAGGAGTATAAATTCATAACAACTGAACAAGATCCAACCTGAGCGCGAAGAACCTTGTAAAAACCTCCGTTTTTCCCAACCCATAGGACCCTAGCTGTAAGAAGGAGTTGAAAAGTTTGAAGAGCGAGAGCCCACCCATGCTCACCCATAGCTGTTGGATGCCCTTGATATTTGTTGAAAGTTTGGTATTTAAAGTGCCCTCAGACAGCCAGCTGATCCACCACTACAACTGACCACCACAGACGCACATGAATAGAATCCAGCTCTCCAAACACCCCCACCCCAGTTCCTATACAAAAAAAAAGAAAAAAAAGTCAACTTGCTGTCAACGATAGCTAACAAGCCGGAAACCCTGGGCAGAACAAAACCCAGTAGGTTAGAGTACCTACCAACTGAAATGGAGGAAGAGCTCCAGAAGGAAGAAGGAATTTACGTGGGCTTTCAGCCCACGCAAACCCGAATGACCATTAAAATGAAGAACTTGCTGGCAAAGTTCTAAACTCTTTAAACAACTGGCCTAACATGAACCATTCACCTATTGTTAAGGAGTTTTTATCCTATTTGATCAATAAACTTGTAATAATAACATGGAATACTAATCATAAAAAAACATTGAATAAATCTAATTAAGTGCGATACTCTTTTAGGTTACACGACGGAGTTTTTGACAAAAGAACAATTTGGTGAGTTACCAATTGCTGCGATCTTTAAACCAGATGTTACAAGTGAAGTTGAAACGTGCTATCAAAAGGTGCGTGATCTAGCCGACCTTGTTAATAATCTGACAGTCCCCGATACGAATGAGCTTAAAATAGCAGGTACCAAGTTGCAACATCTAAATGGGCGGTTAATTTTACTGCAGAGTTTGGAATCAGAGGAAATTGTGGTAAAATCTGTTAATGATTTATTTAATCAATTTTATTAATTGTTTGTTGAATCTCGTGTGGTTGGTAGGGATTGTTGATGTCACTTTCGGAACATTTCCATCTTTGTTCTATGAAATATACAAAACCGATGTATATTATTTCGGGTGGTTGGTAGGGATTGCCGATGTCACTTTTGGAATGTTTCCATCTTCGTTCTATGAAATATATATGTGTGTTATTTCGAATGGTAGCTAAGGTTTGATGATGTCACATTTGAAACCTTTTCGTCGAGTTTCCTGTACCTCTTTTATCTATACTTTGGTCGTATGAGTTCGAGAGCGCTAGTGTAGTTCGAGTCGGTTAGACTACAAATTGAAAATTGTGTAATTGACTCATATTTGCAATGTTCTGTAAGTTGAGATTTACCCTTTACGGTGATTTTACTTCGTGTGCATGGTTGATTGTGCACGGAAGTTATGTTTAATTGCGATTTAATCGTTTTGGGTTTATGGGATTGTTATTCGGTTGGTTTGTCTGGTTATTAGCTCTAGTAGTAGGTATGGATTTCAATCCTTTCGCTTTGTCGGATTTTCTGATCTCAACGTTGTATAGTAAATGTTTCTCTGTTTGGATTTGTCGTTCTCGGTCTTGGTTTGGAGAGGTATTATAGGATTGCAGATGTTACTTTCGGAATGTTTCCATCTTTGTTTTACGAACACATACATAGATGGATGTATATTATTTCATCTACTTGGTTGGGGAAGTCTTTGGTAGGCTTCATCAGGTCTTGTTATCATGACCTGGAGTGTTTCTTTTGGATCTGCAGGTTTAACAACGGGTTTAAAAGGTAACTTGCTTTACTTTTGAAGTTATGCTGATGTTTGGTTGTTATGTCCAACTTCTTCCTCATCGAAACTACAGTCTCCGCCTTAAAAGTAGTACAACCCCGCACCATTAACTGATATTTTAATTCATCCCGTACTAAACGATGAAGATCCATGATAACTCTCTCCCCAAACACTCGGCGACTGATTACTAAAACTAAAAAAAATTCAACTACTGAGAAGTCTACCTCCTCAACTGGATTCTAAACATAAAGCATATAATTAGATAATTATCTTAATTAAGCACACAGTTTACCTCCTATTATATAAATTGAACGATGTGGATTTTTCATGGAAAAATGTGACTATGGGAATGTACAAACAGTTTGCAGGTCATTTTACCCGTATTTATTGTATCTCTTTTTGTTTTAAATCAATACTGTCCATATCTACATCATTTTCTTCAAGTGATTTATTTTCGAATTTTGCTGTGTTGTTAATGTTAAAGTTGGAGCTTCTGTGAAAGAAGAATGCAGTTATGAGAATATAAGAATTTTCAGCAAGCATGCAGAAACTAAGCACTTTCTACAACTATTTAGATTTGCAAAATAGAGATTTTCTGCACTGCGTGAATAAAGTACTTTCCGTTCCGTACAGAATGCACTTCCTGTAGTGTATTGTGGAAATGGATAATGATAATGTCACATTTAACAAATAATAATAAACAAATTGGATTTGATCTGGCAAATATAAAATTTTTTTGTCTCTAAGACAAATATATTTTTAAGAAAATCTAGGAAGGCTTGCAGAAGGAATAATATTTAAATTAAAGCATATTTTTGCAATATTCTTTTGATTGAACTTGCATGCCCATATTGCAACTTTACTATTTCAACACAAGTGTTACCATATACAAAGCAAGTCATCTTATATGTGTTTATATCGATACCGTGTCTGGTTCTAAATCGATAGTGTCCATACCTATATTAATTTCGTCAAATGATTAATTTTTGAAATTTGCAACATTTTCTTTTTCTATCAACTGCAATATTTTGGACACTTTTGCTACCTGATGTATGTCTTGAGGTAACCTGAAATAAATTAATTGAAGAGTCGAGTGGATGAAGGAGGTAACCAGCAAAATGAAACAATGGAGAAAATTGACTTCAAAGATTTTTTTTCTAGACAAGCGGTTGTATACAAATATAAGCATATTTTCTTACCACAATACATCGACTATCAAGTATCGACTGTTCAATAAAAGTGAAACGTAACTTCAAATTTTTGAAAAAACAGCACTTACCTCCTTGATCCAGTAAGGGAAAAATAATTAACGCATTTCATTAGTACGAAAGAAAGAGACAATTTATAACAAAATTAACATTATTTTTATCATTAAACAATAGAAATAAAGAAAAGCAATATTGAGACTTATTGATTATTGTCTTGCTGTTCAGCGATGATTTGTTCATAGTACCAACGGTACTGTAACGGGTTAACACTTGGGCGGTGTTAATGTTACACTTATTATTAATTCTTTTAGACGGAATAAAACACAGGTTTATATCTAAGAATTATTTATTTGACTCTACTAGTTTATTGATACGCGTTGCCTAGTACCATTTCGTATCTATACAAAAATATATGAGTTGTGAGTCGTTCACAACAGTACTGTGGCTTTATAAACGGCAGTTGAGTTTTCAGATTGTTCAATTTTTCCTAAGAAAGTTGTCCGTATTTTTTGTTACCAACTCTTGGTATTTCCACGTTAATGGGATTATCATTTCGGGGATTTCGTATTATATCCACTTTTTTGAAGGGCATGTTTGGGTCGTAAGATTCTTTATATAAATAAGAGCCATACTCATCTACGGATGATCCACTTTATTCCGTCCCTGAAAGGTACGTTCTCCTTGAGCACATTTTTTTTTCGGTTTATAAGATTGAGTTTTGACGGCAAATCTTCAAAGTTTCTAAAATGGGAAGTCATATCTGTTACTTGATTAATCTAAGAAGATTTAGCGATTATTTCTCGATATTCTTCTGGTAACGCTATTGATTCATGTTTCCTCAAATTTTTTCAATACGTCTGAAATCTCGATCCGAATCTATAAGTAACTGTGCCCCACTTCTGGGAATTTATGATCGATCACCTTTACTATTCCCTTCAAAATAATATATTGGTACAGACATGTGATCAAAAAATTCTTGTTTTGACCTGCACATGAGTCTGTCCATATGACTAAGTGAGAAATGGTGTTTTCCTCACATTGCAGGTTTACCTACCGTTTTTATTTGAGCTGCTGTTTTCAATACTAAAATCGACTTTGTGCGAATATTGTACAGCTCATCGGGATCTGATGCATCCAATTCATTGTTAAATTTTTGCTCCAAAGCTTTTTGGACCAGCAATTTACCTCTTGACATAATTATTTATAACAAATTTGTTTAAAATCGCGGCACACAAGATGTCTTACTGAACATTACACGAGGAAAGGCATCAAATTTGTAGGTTAAGAACTGGTGCTGATATATGGATGAAGGGGGCATCTGCAATGCTAACTGGATAAAGGAGGCAACTGGCGCACTTACTTCCTTCATTCGTGAAGATTTGCATACAAATGAACACATACCTCTTTTATCCACCATGTAACTCAAATGTTTGTGAGAATATCAACATGAGACATAGTCTAAAAGACGGATAGTCACTTACCACTATCATCCATATAAATAACTACTTTTTCCAGAAAATGTTACTTACCTCCTTCATCTACTCGACCCTTCAATTATAAAAAATGTTTTAGATACAATAAATAAACCAGTAAGTTGGGCATAATATATAAAATGCAGGCTATTTTAAAAGTCCTGTAACATCGAAATATTTTGCAAGAAGGATCCAACTGAAATCTTTATGAATTACTTTGAACTTAATTTGTTTGCATAGGATTTCATGGATGGATTCTCTCAAAAACTCAAAAATGTATTTATTGAAGTGTTGAAGACAAAAATATGTGTTTTTATGTGAAAAAGAAGTTGAATTGGCCTGGAACTTGTGCACCATCTCAAAAAATTTCTGAATATTTTTTGGTATTAGTATTGTGACTTCCTTTACCAATAGCAATAATTCGTTTATAGTTTTGCGTCAATATTTTTTAATTTTCAGTCAAAGACGAACATAGTTCAGATTGAAGTGTTGACTGTGAGTCATTCTGTATTTGTTACTGATAGGAATTTAATTCCAAGTACTGAATGTCGTCCACACGCTTTCTGTTATGCAGAATTGTTAATATAAGTGTAGTTTCAACTATCACTCTATAATCTTCAGTAGAATTTGATATTTTTAAACTTGGAGGCTCTTTTCTGATTAATGTAATCTTAAAAAAACTAATTTCTTTTTTTTTGTTCATCGGTCCATTTTACTATCTCAATTGTTTGCTTCTTGAAATATCGCCAGAAGTAACTTGAAATTAAAATAAAACATTAAGTATATATGGGCTCAAATAAATTCAATCCGAACATGCTTACCTTGACTAAGCGGTGACTTGGAGTTTCAGAACCGCTGTCATGTGTAATTGTACTTGTAGTTGTATGTGTACTTGTACAGGGTAAATCATTGTTTGAAATATGTGCTTTGCATCTTGCAGCTCCTGAATCAGAATTATCCAATTCTGCCTCCGAGTCTGAGTCATCTAATACATTGTCGGAAAACTCTATTTCCTCCAACGTTTTGCCCTTATAGTCAACGCATCTTCCTTTATTTATGGCCAGTTTTGATACCTTGTCAGTCTGATAAATGTCTTGGGGGAGTCTGTAAAATACCATAGTATTTAGTTATAAATTATATACCAATATAAGAAATTGATGTGCTTAAGAGCGCTTATCTCTCATTTCTTTAATTCATACAAAATCGAGTCTTCGCTGTCCCAAGAATTCACAGCTATTATATTACGTATGGCAACAAGAAACACGGAAAATGATTAACAAAGGTTTAATTGACTACGGATAGTTAAAAACATAACCATATGTTTAGTAATTACTGCAAAAAACGTAGAGATTTTTCCCTTTTCTTGGGTTTTTACAAAATCGCGGTTTCGCTGTCCCAAGATTTCACAGTTATTGCATTATGTATGGTAATAACAAAAACGGGAAATGATTAACAAAGGTTTAATTGACTACGGATAGTTAAAAAAATAATAATATGTTTAATAATTTGTAAGAAAATGAAAGTGAAAAGTACTCAAAATTAGTAACCTTTAGGTAAGTAGTTTAGCAGCAATCAGTGAAGTTTGTGGGAATTTTTATATGTGTGGTAATGTATTAATGTTTCTTCTAACAAATTCTGCAAAAATTATCGCATAATTTCGTTTTGTTTTTGAATAATCGAATTAATTTAAAGTATCTGCATAATGAAAGAAATTCGGTACACGCACCAAATATTTACTCCTCGGAGGGGAGGTATGCCCTCTCTACAAATATTACACATGGTCTTAAAATTGTTTTATGCCAGCTGTCTGTCTCATATTAATAGCGTTTGCTAGTAAGAGATGAAGATTAAGTACACGTCGGGGTATTCTACACTGCCTGAAATCGGAATTTCTCTGAAAGTTTTTATGCTGATGCATGTGTTTTCGGGATTTCATATGTACTTACTGCACATACAATGTGTGAATATTTCAGTTCATTGAAAGGTTAACTAGAAAATGATAAATTGTCTTGCAATGATTGTAGTTTTCAGACAGCATATACTGTAAATAATATATATATCATTTAATAATACATATATAATGTAATAATATATATTACTATCATCGACATTTTTATAAACTAGTAAGGGTCTACTAGGAATTTTATAAAAATCTTTAACTAAAAATTAACTATAATTTTAGGAGATTTCAAGTCAGGAGAAGTTAAACAAATTAAACTAACTAAAAACTCGGGAAACTCCAGAACTGATATTTACACCTCTACTTAGTGCGTTATGCAAAGACAAAATCCAAAAATTTTTTTAAGTAAACCTCCTACTAGCTCTAGGATATTAGAAACACACTACACATTGTAATTATGTACAATATGTAATTCTTTTGGTGCTAGAAATAGATTATCGTGTCTTTCGTTTTAACCCACGGTTTTGTTTATTTTCTTGGGCTTTCAAAATATAAGCAGGTTCTCTTATCTCCATGGACCTCTCTTGCCTACTATCCACTATTTCTGGAAGAACACACTCCTTATAAAATACAGTTAGTTTTTCCATCATTTGTTTCTTCCAAAAATTTTTGTCTCTCTCTATAACCTCCATCTTCAAACCCTTTGGTGTCCATACGCAAAAATAACAGGCATATTTATTGCTTATTTCTAATTGCCCTTGAACTTGGTAGAACCATTTATGATTCTTATTGAGCGTTCCGTCTTTACGCCAGAGAGTTATTTTTCCTTTAGATATTCCTTCTTCGGGTGACATATCTCGAGCCGACCAAGGACATTTAATTTCGACGATGTGATCTTCTACAATTCCATCAGGACTAGCTCCCAAAAATGGATATTTTTTAGAAATAAATAAACCACATTTCTCTATCGATTTATTTATTGTTTTCTCTAGCGTTGCCAATGCTTCTTCCTCATACGCAATGCCATGATTAATGGCTGAGGTGTTTAAGTTTCTTGGATATAATAAATTTTTCACAAGCACCTTACAACTTGTATGCGGTAGTCTTTTGCATACATCGCCAAATCTAGAAGCGGTTAATCTGATTTTCCGTTCTGATAACCACTCAGAACTTAAACGTTGGTCTCTTGTTCTTCTTTCTACAGCCTCTATTTCATTATCTGATTTTTCCAATGATTTTAATAAGTTCTCTTTTCTATAGTGCAATTCTTCATCATCGATATCGGGTTTCTCACAATGTTGTCCATAGTTTTCATCTTGGTTCGCCGATATGTGTCTTGTTTTCTGAAATTTCTTCTTGCGTAGCCTCTTGGCATTACTCATTTTGTACCGCAATTCTATTTTTTTAGTCAGCCGTGGTTTTTTTACATGCTGTAATTTATTTAATATTTTAGACATTGGCATTTTTGTGTTGTGCGATACAGCAGCGGCAAAGCATCTAGTTCTATAAGATCCCTTTTTACAATAATTTATACGTTTTCCACCAATAAATTTTGCAATGATGGAATTAAATTGTTCGACGATATTATTATCTACATCCATTATCAAGCTCGAACTATGATTTGCTATATTTTGCACATGTTTGCCAAGCTTCTCAAATAAATCTGAAAAATACATAGTAATCGTACACTACAACTCTCAGTATACTTGTGTAACATAATTATAAGGGCGTAGGGACAAAAAATCCAAACAAATTTTGTTGATCGCATTTGATAATTATTATAATTATAGAACATTTGTGCTATAATTATTATTAGTTCATATGTTCATAAGGAATAATTTATAGATATTTAAGATACAAGTATAAAAAGTTATTCTTCATTGCGCGAACGTTTTAAGACACGAGCGAGTGCTTTAAAAGACGTGAGTGCAATGAAGAGAATTTTATGTGTATCTTACAACGTTTTATCTACGATCATCATTTACTTAAAAGTTAAAAGAGTATTCATTTTAATTAAATTTTTTAAAATTTGTGACTTACGTCATGTATATCAGCGAGCTTGGATTTTTACGTGCTAAGTTCTTTAGCAACAAGTTTGTAAAATATAATAAATCATTTATCACACATCTTTTGTTTACATTAGCGTGCAATATAGTATATTATGCAACGAGCACATAATGATGGTTATTAATACAGAGTATGACGTTTACAACACGAGCGCAGCGAGTGTTGTAATTCATACGAGTGTATTAATAACCATTATGTGCGAGTTGCATACACTACTTTTTCTTTGTCCGTAACCGATTTGTTACTACTAAGTGGATTTCTAAAACTGTTATAAGATGTAACCTCAAACTGCAAACTGGGTGACGATCAGACGAGGGTTTTTCTATACTACTTCTAATTTTTTAAACTCTTATTGTGTTATAAATATTCGCTACGAATTTAATTAGAGTACAGCAGTAGAAAAAAAAAATTACAACACTAGCTCAATAAACGTTAACTTTTTTTACGTAAATCAGTGTAAAAAGTAGTCACTATTTGTATGTATAAAATAAAACCAGCTTCAGAAGTTCAGAAATCTTATACTCTGCATGGAACTTTGAAACGCATTTATACTGTAGACTACATTAAAAAATAGATACTCCTAAAAGCAAATCTTATGATATTTGTATTGTATTATAAATAATTTACTGACTAGAAGATGAAATTTTAGAAGATTAACGATAAACATTCCAAAAACAAAGAAGTTCCACTGCTCACTAATGCAGCTCCAGGAAAGTCAGTTCACCTTCCTGATCGCTGAACTTTAGCTTTGTATCAAACTCCAGAATTGACATTTACACGTCTAGTGCTTCAAGCAAAGACAAGAATCCGTAAAGCAAGTTACTCTTCTCAGATTTTGATTTATGAACTTCTGGTTATATGTTATAAATTGCAGTTTATCTAAATTTAATAGTTTCAAATTTGTACGGGTTTCTTGTCACCACGCCCTTACTGAAACACTTACCACATGATTTTAAATCTTGATAAATGCTGTTCGCTTTCGATTCTTCACTGCAAAAATAATTTAGTTCGGTACATTTTTTATGCTCTCCGAGAATGTGGCTTAGTCCGTGTAAAATATCGGTTTTTAATCGTTGAGTCTTTTCTTCCAAAGTTCCGTCTTGGTTTTTTCTGAACTGAATTGCCTTTGTAATCGCAGATCTAAATCTAAGCAAGCTTTCCTATAATAATATAAATTTCAATAAAACTAAATGAATCAAAGGTTTGTTATAAATGAATTACCCTAATTTTCCTTCGTAATACTAACGGCCCAGCATGTGTATCATTTGCCAAATCCCTCAGTTTATTACTGTAGTTTCGTAGTAGATGATTCCGGCATTCAATTTTTAAGACTTTTATGTTATAATCTTTGTATGGATTAGCATCTACAATCTTTTTATAGCAACTGCTATCTCCGTCTGCGATCATCTTGTCATAGATAACTCCATACATGGACAAGCTTTCCTTGAAACCTTCTACAATTATATCTGCTTCCATACTGGTGGAAGATCCTGTCCAATTTTTATAACAAGCATGAGCTTTTAAAGATAAATTGTTTATTTCTGCACGCTTACAAATCGTGCAATACTTATTCCTGACGCCCAAAAACAGTATCTTTTTTGTATGGTAGCCTATAATTGTTGCAGCTCCTGAAGCGGAATTGTAGCCACTTCTATATGATCGTTTGGCCCAACTTCCATCACAGACAACCATAATTTTAGGAACGCCTTCTGTGGTAACATTATTTGATCGAAGAGCAAAAGCTTTTTCTTCTTCAATAGCATCCTTCATGCTCGTTAAAGCTAACTCCACCCATGCATTTGATACCTTTTCATGCAAATTTTGATATTTGTTTACCGACATGCATGGAATTTGTAAGGCTGAAGTTAATTGTTCCAATTGGCTGTGACCACCTCCAGTATTTATTATTCCTACTATAGCTTCTTCATTAATTTCATCGACATTTTCGTTTGTTTCCATGTGAGCCTCAAATCCACACATGTTACATTTAAAGTAGATAATAGAATTCAAGCCTATTCTTTTTTCTCCGACTATCTTCAAATTACTAAAAGTACACCCAAAACCAGATTGGTGCTCACCTAGCTTTTGCATGGAAACAAATGTATGTTGTATGTCAACTATTCGTCGCCCTTCAAGTACAATTTCTGCACAAGTTTTATTTGTCGTTTGTGGATTGTTACCACTTTGAGGACTCAAATTTTCTTTATTGTTATCTAAATATAACAAGATAGATAATTCATTCTACAATATCATAATATATGTAAAAAAGCGAGAGGTAAACCACTTAGAGAATATGGTGTACTCTAACAAGACAATCTTGATAATATCAGCAACATTTAACAATCCAACAATTCCTTGAACAATTTGGACAATATCTCACAATCTTCCTTCATTCTCAACAATATCGACATTCCCACAGTATTTTGCGACAACCCCACAATATTGTAAAACATTGCAGCAATATTGTGGAGTTTACAAGCAGCAATACTGCCCTCCAGATTGCAACAATCTCACAATATTATAGAAAACTTAACAATCCTGAAAATATAAACAAAGTATTAACAATTTTCTTGCAATAATGACAATTTGAGTTAGTTTTTCGACAATCTCTGAAATCCACAATATTTTACCAACAATCCAATAATGTCGATAAAATATAACATTACACACATTTTATCGAAGTGGTTTACCCGTCGTAAAAAACTGTGCAGTACCTGAAATTTGAAGAATGTCATTGGTATCGTCTAATACAAAAGAAATACTTGCATCTTGCAATTCAGCAATAATTGTACCTCGTTGAGAATTTATGTCATGGGAAGTACTCTTATTTTTACGTGGATAATATCCACCTTTCTTTTTTCGTGCAACTGATAAATATAATGTACTTTTCTCCCCTTTTCGCTTGCCCATATCGTTCCGTAAACGTTAGAAATTATAATTTATAATTTACCACAAAATAAATCACGTGCAACACAAAGCACTTGCAAACTGACACTGTTTACAATAAAGTGTGCGTTGATCGATCCTATTTAAAAGTGCATATGTCTAAAATGTGGTTATATTTCGAAAAGTAAACATTGTATTAAAACATCCCTTCATTCAAAAGTTATAGTGTTAATTCTTGGAATTATAATGCAATTTGAATTTTAGGGACAGACCAGTAGTTATTTCCAGCCATTATCATTATTCTTATTTAATTATAGTAACAGATCGTATAGAAATATAAAAAAACTAACCATTCCTAAGAAATATCTGTGTGTTCCAACGCATTAAATATCCGTTCTGATCCTTTGCCATAAAGTGAATTTCGACAAGCGGAACTTTAATTTACAATTACATAAAAATGATTATAACATTTAATGTTGTTATAATATTTTGCAAGTTACGATTACTATTACTGAAAAAAAGGATAAAATACATAACCCAATAAATTTGAATGTAATTGTCATAATTATTTTTAAAATTAGTGTTAGGTAGAAAACTTAAAAAAAGATTTATACTGAAATTTAATTTTTACGATTTGTATTCGCATCTAATCGGTGGAATTCGTGATTTCCCCTCAAAAAGTGATGAGAAAGGGAACTGTGATCTCCGTCTACAATACTCTTCCCCCTGTACCGCTGCGTCTCAGGTGAAACTAAATGATTGTAGATAAGCGCTCTTAAACAAAAATTATATTAGTAGTAGTATCGCACAGGTACTGATTTCTTATTTGTTATGTAACCTACCTAATATAATATGCTTCATGTGTGGCCCATAAAGGCCGCAAATTGTTCCATTTCGCTTTCAGTAATGTTCATCACTTGTAATATTGTGGCTATTTGCTTTCGCAATCGTGTAGACGTAAAAAGCTCTTGATCCTTCACGCCAGATTTGGAAACTAACTTTTTGGGTTTTTCATGGTATCTACTTAGCCATCCATTTGCAGTTGAAGTATTACTGAACAGATATTCGTTGGTATTTGGTACACACCTGTGTCTGAATCGGAGTAAGACATCTATAAAATGTTGTATGTCTTAGGTAAATAATATGGCGACCGGTTTACTACCTTTCCCTGCAGCTATGCCTCGTTTAAAATTTTTCGTGAGAACTGTTTCAGCATCTGTAAGTGTTTGCAAAAATTCTTCTTGTTGGTTCACAGATACTTCTGTGTTATAAGTCGCAACTTTTAAGTATTGAATTTTACCAATACGTTTTCGGTTGAGCAACACTGTCTCAACCTGTATCTCTTTTAATAGATTTTCATTTGCTGCTTTTGGTTCGTTCATGACGTACTTCTGAAAAGCTACAACGTCGCTTGTAAGAGGAAACAGCTTTGGATTTTCTCATTTCTTCTCGTTCAAGCATTTTAGAGCCAGACTAGAAACTTCCGAATTCCAATGTTGGTCTATAAGCTTTCTCAGGCGTTTTATATCTTTTAGTGATCCCTCTGGGTCATCATATGGTAAAAAAGCGGTATTTTTAATTATTAATTTATTAGCTAGGTCACAGATCTGTTTCAGTGTTGTACCTAGGTGTAGAACTATACTACCAGCCTTGTACTCTTCTAGTTTTCGGATCGTACCCAATTATGACTTTTGTGGCAGAAACAAAATTGTTAAAAAACTGAGGTTTTAATGCATCTACCATTTTTTGGACTCCCGTCGTGTCTCTTAACACTATCAAAAGTCTCGCTAGTTCTTTCATTTTGTTTGATACTATATTTCTGATTTGTTTGAGTGCGTTTGTGTTTCTTTAGTAAACTTTTCCCAGAGTTGCAAATAAGTACATCATTCATAGCGACTTTTAATCTTTCATCATTTCTCATAAACTTGAACACTTGTTCTTTCAGTCGTAAAGAATCATAAAACTTGCTAGATGCACCAGAACAAATGGAGACCAATTATGCATGTGATAAATGGTTTTCCCGCTGACGTAATTCGTTGCTTTTAGAACCTGTTTTACATTTTTTCCTGTCTTCTTAAATAATCTCCTTTGAAATATCGCATGCAGTCTGGACACATAACAAATATTTCTGTTTCATCTTGAATGTTTTCAGATAGGGTTATAACAGATACTTTTGGCCTTCTTACTGAGCGTATTAGTTGTGACTGCTGCCTCAAGAAATAATTTCCCTGTCGACGTAACACATTTCGGATCCTTCGGATTCATAGCTAACATCTCTTTGACAGCGCCTTCTTCATGATTCCGTTGTAAATATCTGGAAAAATGTGTGACATCTTTGAAACCATACGGTCAGGCCCTCCATGGTCTGGCGATTATGCAGATCTGGAGCAGCAGAAACGAATTGTTATAATGGAAACACAGTCGGCAGAAGACTGGAAGACAAATAGATTTTAGTGCGACAGGTACACCTACCGGCTTTATATAAGAAATTTCATGCAATGAAGTTGAAGATATGAAATTTGAAATATATTGAAATATCACGTGGTGCTAGTGAGAGCTGCTCAAGTGTCTCAAGATTATCATTTGTATTTACAGCAGCTATATTCTGGAAACATTGTCTATCGTCATTAATACTATTGAGCGTGTCAATTCTAATATTGTAGAGAATATTTATTTTTTTACGATTTAACAATTGGTCTGCGTCGACTTCCACATATCCTGGAGAGTAGTCGTTTAGAATCAGATTTTTCATACCGATGAACCTTCTAATAAAATAAGTCACTTTATAGTTAATTAGTAATTAAAGTAACCATAAGGTAGGCATTTAAAGTAAGTCAAGCATTTAAAACAATAAAAATAAATAGAACTGCACAGCACCATTTTATGTAGTGTCCGGCCAAAATAAACAAAAACTTGTTATTTTTCACATATTTTTACAGTTCCTGGGAAATTTGTCTATGGCGACCATGAGAATAACAGTTTTGTTTACAATTTGGTAAAAAGTTGCTTCCGATTCAAAATCGGAATTTCAAAGAACTACATTCCAAGGACGTATTATTTACGAGCAGGTTGACTGCATAGGCGTTTGGATGACTGGATAGTCTCACTAAATATTTAGCACTACACTTACTTATTTCTTCACGCACTGTGTTTATTCTTAAATCACTTAGGATGTCGACGTTTCTGACAAAATAGAGCGCATCACATATAATACTTGCTTTGCTTTGCTTTGAAATCTTTCTATAGATTGTGGCGGCGGTTCCCCAGAGCTGAAGTCCATAAGACCATATAGGTTTAAAGACGGTTTTACAAACTAGCACTTTGTTTGTTGTTGATAGTTTGGACTGGCGACCTAGCAGCCAGTAGTGCTTACGGAATTTGAGGCCCAGTTGTTTCCGTTTTTTCCATATATGGCTTTTCCACGATAATCCTTTGTCCAGATGTACTCCTAGGTATTTAACTTCTTGAACCTGCTGAAGTGGAGCATTATTGATAATAACTGGTGGGTGAGTTGAAATAAAAAAAAAATTTACATGAATATACACAGGGTGTATTATTGGTTTTGTTATATAGGCGAATAGCATGTAAAAACGCCAATTCTCAAATATTGGCTGCCCTAATTATTTTAGAGGAAAAGTCAGTTTAGATCTTATTGAGTACTATTCAAAACATCCACAGCATTATGTGTTAAATAGCGTCTTTATATACGCGGAATGGTGGTTGCTGAGGGGCGGGGCTTGGTAAACCAATCGTAACGTTTAGCATGACGTCCTAAATACCGAACTGGATTATTATTGAATTAGTGGTATTTGAGTTATTATCATTTACACAAGTCAGAACGTAAAGAGATTTCCAATATGAGTAAAGTTGAACATCGTGTCGTTATAAAGTTCTTGACAAAATAAGGAAAACCAGTGCAAACCATTATAGAAGAGATGTCAGCGGTTTACCAGGACTCTTGTCCTGGAAAAAACATGATATATAATTGGTATAACCTGTTTTGACTTTCATGTGGCACAAATGTTGGATCTCGAAAATCTTCTTTTTGCACTCACTACATGTAAAACATCAAATATAGTATGTGCATACATGCATGGAAAAATTGAAATTGCGCACTCGTGCTTGCAAAAACTCACAAAAAACACTGCGTTAATGAGGACTCTCACTACAAATCCAGTTTTATTGGGGTAAAGTTCAGTTAATGAGATAGTACTTTACCTAATTATTCAAGCAAAATTCGTTTGAAAACACTAAAAAACCTTTAATTCAAATTGGCAAATGACATTTAAAAGAAAGAGCATTTGATCTACGACGGAGAGAAAGTTACCTACTAGTCACTGCCCACTGGTCATCGGTGCCTACCGTTATACATGCAATGTGCCTACTCGCGTACTGTTGAATGATAATAATATGTATAATTATTCATAATACTAATTACTGTTTTATTAATAAAGTGAATAAAGTCCAAAAAATTTATAGAAGCACTTTATTACTAATGATGAAAGGTAATCTATCTAAAATCTGAATGAAAACATACAAACATAACCTATTATGTCAATTTTTTTTTAGCTGACTCACAATAATTATTGTTATTAACTATGTTAATATTTACACTGCAGTTGTCAAGTCTTCCAAATGATACCCCAGGAACCGCAAACTGAGCAGCATTAGAAACACATGAACTAGATGAAGACTGCATTGTTACCGTAGATGTGGGGGCAGATGGTAACCCAGACTGTGTCAGAGTCAGAGTCTGGGCCACATTAATTTTATTTTGGACACAATCCTCAATATAACCCTCCGCCACAGCCGAAGAACGCCAACCTCCATGGCGTTTGATCATTAATAAGTCGCCCCCTTTGTTGGCCAATAAAGTTGCACTGCTGCGTCTGAAGCAGTGTCCAGTATATTTTTCAGGCTCCTCTAGTTTTAAAAATTTTGCAATATGATAAGGTATTTTACCAAAGGTATTAATTCCAACTGGTGAGTTGATGCATTTACCATTACGGTAAGTATAAAATACTCTTTGATTTTGAGTTGTGACATGGCTTCGCACAGTGATGTATTTTTGAACAATATTTACCCATTCTGGCTTAGAAATAGCAAATGAACGACATTTGTATGTTTTAGTTTCCGGAACATCAACCACCATAATATCATCTTTTAAGGTGACATGGCTCATCAACATTTTAGACAACTCATCTCTTCTGAGTGCTCCAGAAATTCCCATCACTAGTGCTGCCTAAATCAGAAGAAATTTAAAATTTGACTTACAAAAAGTAGACAAGTTATACCTTCATCAATAGATATTCACCATCTGGTGCCTCATTAAGAAATTTATTTATCTCTTGTTCTTGTAAAACTTTGGATTTTTTAGGATCGTGATGTTCAGTCTTTCTCTTAATGTACGCAATCAATTTGGGGAACTTTGATATATCTATATTGTGTTTAACATTTAAGCATGATTTTAACATGCTGTACAAAGACCATAATGATTTTTTTTCGCCAAGTTCTTGGAAATAGGCTAACAGGCAATTTTCAGAGTATTTTGTTACCTGTTTACTTTCACACCATGTTATAAATTTTTTGTATTGTCCTTCATACCGATCTCTTGATTTTGTAGGAAGTAAATTATTCACCACCGTATTCGCAACTTCTCGAATCTCGGGGGGAGTCAAAGAAATTCCTTCATTATCGCACATCGTTTTTATAAGAACAATGAAAAGAAATTGATAAAAGACAATGAGACGCCAAACTTGCAAATTGACAGAGTTGTGAAAAATTATGGTCATGGCCTTCTAGTTAAATTTCAACACATTTTAATCGAAATTGGCAGTAGTTCAAAGTTACGTAAGTAGTAAATTTAAAATACATTTCAAAAATTCGTGCAAAAAATAGAATACATGATTCGTGCGTTAACAGAATTTACAAATTCGTGCCGATTGCTTTCCCCTCGTGTGCTACGCACACTCGGGTAGCAAAAATCGGCACTCATTTGTAAAATGTCTGTTACCGCACTTAACATGTAAATTACTATAATATCTTTTGACATCAAAGGTTAATAAGAAGAGTGAGAGCTTAATATATCCCTCTTTTGTTTGTTTCTTTAATTTATTTTCTGCATTTTAATCTTGGACCCGTTTTGCTGTAGTTCATTGACGATTTCTTTTAAGTCACATGAGGGGTGTAGGTGTGTAATTATAACTCTGATAGGTCTGTCTTGCTTGTTCTCATACAAATTCCATTCCTGATAAGAATTATTTAAGATTTGGGTTAGCTCTCTATATTCTGTTGCTGTCTTAACATTGATTTTTAATTGGCTATTATTCATCAAGGTTGCATTGTACTTCAACTTCCTTATCTGGAGATTCTGTTTAAGCTCCTTATAGTTTTCTAAATTACTCACCACAACTGGAGGAGGTTTTTGTTCTTTAGTCGGCATTGGCTTATTCTTGATCGGTCTAAGATTCTTTTCCGGCGACTCATCTGCTTCCCTTTTCTTATTCTTATTTTTTTTAAGCAGCCATGCTGTTTTACGGGCAATTAATTCTTCTTCATCATCCGAATTGACCGGACTATATGATTTTTCCTGTCTTTGCAATGATGCAACTTGGTTTTTAAGAGCGTTGATTTCATCCAGGGCCTGTTTTAGTTGAAGACGCAGTTGTCGTATTAACTAGATCTCTGCTGTGATAGCCGGTGAGGTAAATTAACCTGCGACTCGTTTGTTTCCATTTGTATTTCATTCTGTTACTAATGGTGATTGTGATTCATAGTTTGAAGATGGGGTGTTTATTGTCTTTTGTATTATGGGAGACCTGTTAGTTTGTTGGTTTCCTTTAAAAGGATTTTTATCTAATTCCGTGTTTATTTCTTCTGTCACAATATGTTTTATTTTAAACATTTGATATTATTTAATAGCACAATTGCACTTTACAGCGCTTGGTATGCTGGTCATGATTTGACCTACTTTCTGATTATACCTACGTTTTATTTTGTTTGTTTACACTTTGCACGGTTGTTGCACGTCTTTACTCAGCGGAATTCAAACAACTACTGTCTATTAATCAGAATTTTAAACTCATTTTAATGCCCATATAAAATTTTCCAAACGGACCAATATTGGCTCACCATTGGCACCATTATTGCCAATGTTGGCAACCAATATTGGGAGAGTGTCGAAATGATAACACTGGCAAGTACTTGGGCCATTTTACATAGCTGATATTGGCGGCCAATATTGGGCCAGCGTCGAAATGATAATACTGGCAAGTACTTGGGCCATTTTACATAACCAATAGTGGTTGTATATCGGCCGCACACTGGTGTATAATAATTTTCATTATTATACTTTTTAATTTATATTATATTCTACACCGAGAAAAATAGTTCGAAAAATTGCATCCACGCCGAACGATCAAGAACATTAATGTGACGACGTGGACGTAACATATTTCATAACATTTAATCAATGTATAAAATATAATTGAAAAATACAATAACGATAATTATTATACACTGGTGTGCAATCGATATCCAGCCAATAGTGTGCCAGTATGAGACCAGTTATACAAACATATTAACATTATTGAGCTAATATTGGCTAATTACACACAGAAAATAATAAGTACCTTGATTCAACAAAAACTATGTTGTACGATTTAATTGATTTAAGATTATTGTGTTCAATCAACAAAGTTCTTGTAACAATTAATAATATAATTATATAATAAAACATAATTTCATAGGATTTTTATGAAATAAATTGTAATTTGAAAATCTATACACGAAAACTTTTATTCAACTTATGTTACTCATTTACATTTTCATTATTGTTCTGTACTTATGATCTTTGTCGCTTACCTCCTTCTCGATCACAGGCCCCGGAAAACCATTTACTGGTTGTAGAGAGTACATCAGCCTCCGAGACATTAAGAAGTAACTGAGTCAACGTATCTGTAAGCACAAAATAAAATATTCAAATTTACACTTCATACATAGTATTACAAATTATCATTATTATTGTGTTCGAAATAGTTAACAAAGCTGTATATACTATAGGTATGTAATAATTAATATGGGGTTTTCAAGTAGAACATGATATAACTTATCACAAAAATATTCTAATATACCTTTAAGTAATCTAAAAGTTGTTGTCACACTAAAGTTTTCTTTCTTTATTCCTTTTCGTTCTTTTCGGCATCCATTATATTGCAATTGCACTTTCTTTGTTATGATTGATGGACTAGTTTTCGATAGACCCTCAGAAATATTGTTACTTCTTCTGATTGCAATCCTAAGGTATTGTTTCCGAAAAATGGTATAAAGATAAACGAATTAATTATGAAGTAAACAATTCTGCAAATATATTATAATAAGAAGATAAGGCAAACAAAGATACTTGGAATAATAGTGTAAATAATATTAATGAGTTTATTATTTACCATATTCTCTAGCTGTTGTGGATTCGATTTCAGCGCGGGATCTAAATCCTTAATCGATGTTATATCGGAAAATGGACCCTGGTCAATTCTTAAATTTTTTTTGTATCACTGATTGTGATATCAGTTTCTGTTTTCGGCATAGAATTTATTAAATTATTTTCGACTGTTTTTATATCGTACTGAATAGGTATTCCGTTTCAGTTGTCTTGTTTCCTTACATAAAAATTCCTGAATTTTTTCCATGGCTTTCTAATAAAGTCGATATTAATTGTGTCAAATTTTAATTTCCTGGTAAAGTTATATCTATATGTCTTTTAACAGTAGCATCCTTTACATTCGCCAAATTCTGAGCATTCTATAAAACACCTTTAATACTTTAAAATTTAATGGGGAAGAAAAGCTAGTGTCAATGTGGATAATTATAGCACATAAAAAAATTATACTGAGTATATTCATTAATTTAATAAAAATTATAAAAGAAAGTTTTCAGGTCGCAATTAGCATAATTTGATTGAAAACAAGGGAAATTTAAAACATAAATGCATAAAAATTATTCAGATTTCTTTCTAAATTGTTCAATCATGTTTTACTGCAGTTTCAACATGATCCTAGTTTTTTACTAAATTTATTAACAACTAGGGAAATCTCGTCAAGACATGACGGTCAAAAGCATTGAAGGAATCCTTGGGATTTGCGGACAATTTGTAAATAAAAAAAAATTTTGGGGAAAAAAAAGTAAATAAAGTTCGTTTTTCTGCGGACGTGTGCAATTTTCAGTCTTTTCCACCCCCAAGAGGTGTCGGGGGTGGGAAGCGAAATTTGCAATTTGAGAACAGTTTTTTATGGAGAATGCAAAAGTGCAATAAAAAAATTGGTGTTCCCATTTAAGTTTTCACAACTTACTCCCACCCCACCGCCCAGGGGGTCGGTGGTGATGTTTGCATATCATGACTGAATAGGTTTCAAAAATAAAGAAACTCGTGCTTTTTCTTTTTGTAATCGGATGTGTCGTTCTCGAGAAATTCAAGCGTTTCCACACTTTTTGGACACCCGGTATAATAATTAAGTAGTGTTGACTAATCTAGACAGCGAAAGCTTTAATATAGAAAAAGAACCATTCCAAAGAATCCAAACACTTAAAAATAATAGGGTAAAGGGAGGAGAGTTGGACCACATTTTAAAAAAGTAGCAAAAACTTCTTTATTATAAAACAAAAAAATTATAAAACATATAAATAAAATGAAAAAATCAATTTTACAACTTATGTGTTATTTAAAAAACCAGCCTATCCTAAGTTCTTATTTTTGAAAAATAAAAAAGAAAAGTATAAAATGGTCCATCTCTCCTACTTCAGAGAGGAGAGATGGACCTTGTAGGGTAGGAGAGATGGACCCTACGATTTTGTTGTTTTTTTTTGTTCAGTCACTGAAATGTTGACTCCCACTGGAAGTGTCGTGGAGAATGCGATCGTCGGAATCCGAAGAGGTTACTTTTGAAGAGTTACTTCTTTTACGTTTTTTTGAATTCTTGTGTGTGTCTGTTGGCGTTAGTTTACTGCACTTCTTTTCTTGTTTTTTTATCTTTTGTTCTTCTTTCTCTGTTTTAGCCTTAGCCTTCATGCGTTTTGCTGCTTTCTCTACTTTAGCTTTCATATTTTCTTCTTTCTTCGCTTTAGCTTCTTTTTTTTCTTGTATGTATTCGGGCGAAGTAATAACACTACTTACTACTTTCCTACGAACTCTCTTTAAAGCGGGAGTTACTGTTGGCACAGGGGAGATCACTTCAAGTACTTTCCCAGGAGTTATCTCTATACATTCTGTTACTTTTTCTGGAGTTATTTGTTTAGGTTGTACACCAGATGGTCCAGGTTGTGGAGATTCGACTACATTGCACATCCGTTCTTGCAGTTCTGGTTGATGTGTTTCCAGACCATTTTCCTCTTGTAATAAAAATGCGTAGTCTGGAATCCTACCAGGATTAAAAGGGTGTATGCCAGTTGCCCTAAACGCTGAAACTGCATTCTCAACGCTTGCTGATTTTCCCCATGCCTCGCCTAAGAGCTTTCCAAACTGCATTCTGTTAAGTCGCCTGTTCGGAGTATGTAGAATCATGCGTCTGCAGGCTTCATAGTAGTTCCCTTTTAACGACTTGAAAAATGCATGGTCCAATGGTTGCAGGTAATGCGAGGTATGTGGTGGTAAACAGTACAAAATTATGTCATTTTGTTCTGCTAATTCCAGCATATCAATATCCGTAGTGTGCGATGTGTGGCCTTCTAATAAAAGCACAACCTTTCCAGGAGCCTTTCTGGGAAGAAAATGTGTCATTAACCAATCTAGAAATATTTCAGCAGTAACATAAGCCGATTTTACTGACATTTGTATTTGTGATCCAGGAGGCATGTTATCAGACCATTCATTATTTATGTTTTTGCCTTTAAAAATACAATACGGGGGCAAATAGCTACCTTCTGCACTAATACATGCAATTATACTAATGGTTTCTCCTTTCTCACCAGGACTAATGCTAGGGACAGCTTTAGACCCTTTCGCTGCAAGAACCTGTCCAGCCCTGGTATTTCACTGAAGACCCGTCTCATCCGTATTATATATATACTACCAGGCTTATGTAAAAGAGCGTTGTCTCGGAGGATTTTTTCAAGATCGTTAAAGTAATTTATAACAGTGTCTCTTGACATACCTCGGGCTCGTGCAATCGACGTATTTTCAGCTTTTCGGACAGAAATATCTCGCATTCTTCTTAGAAAAGACTGCAACCATTTTTTACCTGCCTTTCCTAAAAAGAAAATATACGAGAAATGGTATCTAAACTTTTTGGTCAGTAATACTCACCTTCAGTATGGTTGAATTTATGGGTAATGCCAAGTTTGTTAGCTAATTTGTACGCCATTACGCAAACTTCCTCTGGTTGGTGCAAAGCCATGCTGCTGCAGTTTTTTTATGTGATTGGCCAGTTGTCTTTCAGCATCGTGGCCTAGCATGGAATCAGGACCAAGTCTCTCATTTTTCTCTAAATTATTTGTTTTTATTCTTCGTTTTAACGTTGTTTTAGGGATTCCAAACGCCCTATCTGCATCATTTACACCCATTTTATGTGTCATCACTGCAGTTAACGCATAGTTCAAACTTTTAGCACTCCAACAACCTCGTGGTGCGGTATTCCTTTTGCGAATATATGTGTTTGGCATTGTGCTACAACAAAAGGAATAGATCCATCTTTTCTCCACTACACTGGTCCGTCTATCCTCAAATAGGAGGAGAGACGGACCAAGCACTAATTAACGAACGAAGTGCATTATGGTAACGATTTTTAGGTTATGGTGTACAAGAACTTATATCTCATGTTCATATTGGCAAAAAAATCAATTATTCTTACCTAAATCTCTTAAAAATTTGCAATTTTGTAACACTTCCAAAAATTTTAACAACTCGAAAAATAATCTTTTGCCCAAAACTTCAACAAACACTAATAAACAAACTAACAGGACCACGTGCTGTTGAGAACAAACGATAACACGTTAATACAGCTGCTCGTACCGTACCGCGTTGCCAAACTTAATGAAAATTTTTTGGTGTATATCAAAAATGAATAAATAATAATTTATTGACCATTGATATTAATAAAATAATAAAGGAAATTTTAAAAGTAATGTTTTTAACGTTTAATGTGCAGTAATTATTCACATCAATAGACTGAGGTATAAGATTGTTGATTAATATTAATAAATAATATGTACAGTTCTCTCAAATTATACTTTAAATTTTCTGACATGTATTGATCAAGATTGAAATCAGCCTCGACCTATGATCTTTCTTTTTAATCGTTTTCATTTTCCTGCTCCGAATCACTCTCTCTACTACTTTTAACTGCAAGAGTATGCAAATATTTTGTTTGGCGTTGTTCTACGTCTGAATAAGAATCTATAAATACAAAAAAGATACTAACTACAATCAAAATATTTTATTTATAGAATACAATTCCTTCAAGTTTACGATAAACCAAAAAATTATTAACTTTATTTGAATAAAATGTCATGATATGCTGTAAGCAACAATATCTACATACATGCATATTGGGCTGAATAACTTGTAAGGGTTTTTTAGAGCCAATGTTTATTTTAATTTAAATAATTAAAAAAAAAATCTATTATGTTAAAGAAACACTCTAAGGCACAGTAAATAGAAAAATGATAAATTTTAATTTGATTTTTCTCTTAAATTTTGTAATTTTGTTTGGCGTAGTCAACGATCTTCTGTCGTTGTGTGGAATTTGCACATAAAAAGATATAAATAGTCCGGGAGCCAGCGACCTTTTTTATGTGTGTAATGAGATTCACAAGCAGCAACCTACTACAGCTGTTTCAAGCTATTGGCTATCGTCAGGAAGGGGTAGCTGCTCATGAACCCCATTACACCAGTGCTGCCAACTACATCGATGCTGTTTTCCCTTCCCGACCGTTGCGAATTCCCTATTTTCAAATTAAAATCCCTGAATTGTGAAGTTTAAAATTTAAATACGAATGTGGGAGTGGGGTAAATAATATATCTGGAAATGCAAGTGTTAAATAAATATATTTCTTCAAAAAGTAACGTGTAAACAAAAAAGTAAAATTAAACACAAACATAACATAACAGTATCACAAACAAAATTATATGTAAAAAATGAGGTGTAAACAAAAAAGTAAAATTAAACTAGACATTTGTTCACTTTTTAAAATCATATACATTATTAGCACAAAATAAATTATAATGTTGTTCTTCTGGATCAAAGGACGTACAGTCAATATTCTTGGCAGAAAATGCCGACCTAACAACACAAATAGCGTTCAGGCTTTTTTCACCTAAACAGTTACGTTTTTTGGTTTTTATATCTGTAACAAAAGAGAAAATTCTCTCTGCTTCCGCGTTGGAATGCGGTAACGATAAAATGATTACAGCCAACATATAAATATTTTTAAACTGACATGTTCCTTCAAAGTCTGTATATTCACTGATATTTTTCCACATTTCGTCTACTGGTAATATGGATAAGTCTTTTATTTCAGTCTCATTAAAAGCAAATGGTAAATGGAAAATTAGTGCATCAAATACTTCAACTAACAACCAATCAAAACTGGTACTTTACTAAAGTGTGGTTTACACGCTACGCTAAGGGCCGCTTTGCATATTTTTTCCCTTATTTAATGTAAAAATTCCCTTTTTCCCTATTTAGTTGAAAAATCCCCGAAAAAAGGGAATTTCCCTGTCAGTTGGCAGCACTGCATTACACACGATCCAGCCTTATATACTAGGCCGGAATTAATATTAGCATCAAAATATAATTATGATGCCACCTGTAGGGTTTAAAGTGCAATTATGTACTATGCTTTGAAAAGCCACTACAGGAAAACAAACCATCGGTTTGTCCGTCAAATATAAATGAACAAAAGTTGTTTAGAATTCAATTTTTATTATTAGTACCAAGTTTCATGACAAAATTCGCATTTTTAATTTTTCAGTATGTTAGCGTCAAGTCTGCACACAGTTACAAGGTTACTTTTTACTCGTGTCTTTTTCAATCGAGTGTCATAGAAAATAAAATTTGATTGAACGAAATGTCAATCTGACAAAAAATATATTTAATTTTGGTAGGTATAAGGTAAAAACTTGTAACTTTGCGAATTTTGTCATGAAGCTTGCTACTACCCAAGGAACACAGTGTCATCTAATAAACATTTACTTAACATCTAGCATATATGTATATCGACTGTATTTTCTAGATGCATTGTAGACCACTAAATATCCGCAACTTAGATTGTATATACGACGTCTAAGTTATACTATTTTTAGATGTTCTAATAAGACTGCACTGCAGCTGCTTACGACCTATATCTGATGTCTAAGCTATACTACTTTTAGATATTGTAATAGACTAGAAATTTGCAGTTGCGTAAACGGAATATCCGACGTCTAACTTATACTATTTTTAGATGTTCTAATAGACTACAAATTTGCATTTGCATAGACGGTATATCAGACATTATGTTAAAAATAATACGTACAATAATCTGTATAATTTTTATTAAAAAAGTCAAATGGAATCTTAACAGTACTCAATACTTATAAAATACATCAAATTATGTTTGATTTTTTTGGTGTCGTTGGGGTTCTTATTAGAGTATAAAAAAAGAATTTTTTACAATCTCGAATATAGAGAGGTCAAGAGTTCAAAAAGTAAATATTATTGATATAGTAATAACACTTACCTTAGCAAGTTTACAACAATAACTTTTTGCTGTTATATTATAAATGCAAAAGCTAGATACTCAAAGCAGCAGAGATACTTCTGGTAGTTATACAAATGAACTGAGTACCGAACACTAACGGTAATTTAACAATAACTACCCCCTGCCCCCATCCAAAGTTCACGAACAGGCCGCATGACCATCACGTGGGTGCAGGGTTGCGATATTGGGGGTTTATTGAGAAAGGAGATGTCCTTTCTGATTATGTTTATTATTAGAATGTTATTGTTATTTCAACATGAATACAAGTAAAAATACAAACAGGTACCGACAGGCAAATGCCGAGGAGCCGGGGTCGGAAAACCCTGATCTTCAGAAATATTATTTCTGTTATTTTTACTGGAGTCGATTGGAGTGTCAAAATTCTTACTTTAGATAACATTAAAAAAAATAAAATTGGAAAATAAAGATTATCATTATTTATGGAACCATTTTTAAGCAAGGGTAGACTTTTTATCAGGTTAATTTTAAGCATAATAAACAAATTTTTGAAAATTCTAGATAATGTCTAATACATGTCAGCTTTATAGACCAATAAAGTAGCATGTTTAAACTACATCTATTAAATGTAAGACAATAGACTCGGTTCGGATTCATCTAAGTTAGATTGTAAATAGATGGTATATATTTTAGCATGTGTTTTCGGTCACAAAGTTACATCAATGAGACGCATTTCAGATAACATTAAAAAAATTTTTTATGAAAAATTAGCATTATTATCCCTAACAAACTATTTTTTAAGCATGGAGGTAAACTTTTTACCAGGTTATTTTTAAGCATAATAATACATTTTTAAAAATTTTAGATAATGTCTAATACATGTCTAAAATATATAGCCTTATAGACACAATTAAATAGTATGTTTAAACGACATCTATTAAATGTAAGACAATAGACTCAGTTCTGATTCATCTAAGTTAGATTGTAAATAGATGGTATATATTTTAGCATGTGTTTTCGGTCAAAAAGTTACATCAATTAAACGCATTTCAGATAACATTAAACAAACTTTCTTTTATGAAAAATTAGCATTATTTTCCCTAACAAACTATTTTTAAGCAAGAGGCTAAACTTTTATCAGGTTAATTTAATGCATAATAACACCTTTTTGAAAATTATAGATCTATGCCCGGTTGCACAAACACTTGTCAAAGTTAATCATCCGTTAACGATCCGTTAACAATCCGTTAACAAGCCGTTAGAACTATAACGAACCGTTAACGGTTCGTTGACGGACCGTCAAGTTTTTGACGACTGTCAAGGATAACAAACCGTTAACGGACCGTCAACACATATTTGGGTTGCACAAACCTTAGTTGACAGTTAATGGCTTGTTAACGGTCCGTTAACGAATGATTATTTTAATCATAGACAAATGGCCAATTAAAGTCCGATTAACCTCCAAATTTGCTTTATTTTTTAAATTTTTAAATAATCAGTCAATACAAAAAATTATTATATAGTGTTAAAAATATTTGGAATTGATTATCAAATAAATTATTAATATTCAAAATACATACATTTTGTTAAATATGAATATTTTTGTAAAATATTAATAAAACTTTCTTAGCATTGTTTTAATTAAATCTTGATAAGTACCTAATAATAATAATAATACAGATTTATTTCAGTCATTACAAAATTTTAGTTAAACCGAAAAAGAAAAATTGATTCAGATTTATCACATCCCTCCGATTTGGAAGGTGAAGTGATGGTATGAACTGCATCTTCGAGACGAAACAATCCGTTTTAAAGTTTAAATGCAGTTGAATTCAAGGAGCGATTTTGATTGATTAAAAATACAGTACTGGATTTATTGCAAACTGTCTTGTAGCAGAGCTTTTTCAAAACCGCAAAGTTTATTTTAGTTTAAACGTGCAATCCCTTTGCGATACAAATCTCCAACTGCTTCATTTGATTGTATCGGTAGATGATAGTACCATCTTTAATGATTCACCCGTTCCGGCTTAATGCACATTGAGGATTTACAGGAATGGCTTCTTGCTTGACGGTGGTGGATAGATATCCTGACAAGGCCTATTTATAAACACCTTTTGTATATTCTATAGGTAAAGCTGAGGAAGATACACATTCTCACTCGTAACACAATTGAACAGTTTTTTGGGTGTTTAAAAGGTTTCCTTAGGCCTACGATTAAAATTGGAATCAATTTCAGCAGTTATTGTTGACTGTGGTGTACTGCATAATATCTGTAATAAAAACAATGGGATTATAGAATGATAGAAATTAAATTGATATGAATGAATACATTGACGTATAATGCGCATTCATAACGCACATCACAATTATGGAAAATATTCAACTTATAAGCCTGAACTAAAATAATTTAAAAAAAATGTTTTTTTATGTAGTTAAGGAGTAATTAAAACTTTTAAAAGGCTCCTTTTACCTTACTTTTATAAGGAGATGATTTTATTGGTATGTAATCGTACTTATGAAAATTGATTTACTTGGCCATAATTGATGTAGCAGGCTTTTTCCACCTTGGAATAATTCCTTTTGTCCATTTTGAAGCTAAAATATTAAAATTATTTAGAAGTTTTATCATATTAATCAAACAAATACACTTACCTGCTTAAACTGAGCACACACAAATGTTAGGTTATGCAAATTTGACAAATAAAACACCACTTTTTGCAATGTTGCCACGTATACAATTAGTTAACAGTCAATTACATGATGAGAGTTTAACAAGAGATTAAATAGCTTTGTGCAACCCAATTTTTATCTGACGGTCCGTCAACTTTTAACAAACCGTTAACTAATCAGAGATTTGATGAGCGTTTCTGCAACCCGGCAAATGTCTATTACATGTCTAAAAGATAGCGTTATACACAGAATAAATTACTGTGTCTAAACTACATCTATTAGATGTAAGATAGTAGATGTATATGAAATTTAGATGAGGTAGATGGTAGATAGATGGTCTATAGATCACTATGTGTTTCTTGGGTAATAAGGGTCAAAATTGAATTCTAAACAACTTTTTCTAGTAACTTTTTTGATATCTCTAAAGCGAAGCGAAATATCGAGAATTGGCCCTGTTTGAAAAGTCGTGGTTGGGTGGGTTTATAGTTCACATTTAAGTTGAGTACCTCAAAAAATTCAACTCATGAAGATGCATCACTGTGCCAACATTTAAATTTTTACTCCTTAAAATAACGAAACTACGGGAGTGTATTAATCTTAAATGCGACACTGTATATAAATAAAAGATAAAAGTTTGAAACATAAAGAAAATAAAAAAACACTTAACACTTGTATTTTTTTGAGTATACATTCTGCACAAAAACTTTTATTTTAAGCCAATCTTTATTATGTAGCACGCTAGAGTGTTGTTCAATTAACTGCATACATTCATGTCTTTTGGCAGGTTTTTTACATACTATATTTTGTTTAAAGTATTCCAGCACTACCTTTTTCTGTTCGTCGGTGCATGGAATTCTCTCTATTTTCTTTTTTCCTTTACATCGTTCAATAAATTCGTTTTCTTCTTTTATCTTCCTTTTTTCCTTTTCATTATCTGATAGTTGTGCTGATGAATTGTGTTGCTCTGTATAAGGCAACGATTCTGTAGACGTTGTCGGTAAGTCACTATCCTCAATGCAAACAGGTTCTGTATCAGAATCAATTTGATTTACTACTGGGTCATTTAAATCAATTTCTATTTCATCAAGGGCTTTTCCCCTAAAATCAGTAGAAATGCCTTTTTCCATTAAAAGCAATATTTTCGATATCTTGGCTGTCTGATATATATATATATATATATATATATATATATATATATATATATATATATATATATATATATATATTGCAGTGATATTGGTTAATTAAAAATAATAAATTATTTTTAAAAATTTTATTACATATTTTGAAACTGTGAATAATTGCCGTTCGATCGTAGATAATTACTTTATAAGTAAATTGATTTTTAATTTAATTGTGAACTTTGGAAATGCTTTTTAACTTCCCTCTTTTATAAATTCTAATATGATTTGAAAATACCTTTTAATAGATTTAATAATGCAATGGTTATATAATATTAATGTTACGTTAGTTCTTGACTAACTCAAGTTTACGTAAGAGAGTTGGGCGCCAGTTAAATAACTTAAATTAACAGAATTATATTTAATAAAGACTCATCTCAGGGTGAATGTGGATTCTTGTGGTATTAAAAAAAAATTATACAAATTGAAATTTAAAAACACTTTTAAAATTGAAATCTTAATTAATTTTTTTAACTATTACTAAATTGTTCATATCACTTTACTACACTTTACAAACGATAGTCTTTTCTTCAGCAAATGCCAATACAAAAAAGGAAATAACTTCCTACCTTTTTTTTATATATTTCTTCTTTCCCTTTACTATAGATGTCCTCTTTCCCAAACCATTGGCAGAGTAGATCACTTTATGTTGATCCAGGGCTGATCTCCAATTCCGGTTGACTTTCTTCCTTTTGCATGGATTTCCCATATAATTTCATCCAAAACTTGATTCTGGTAACTCACTTTTGTTTATTAATTGCGGGTACAATTTCCCTTTTTCGTAGGATACTTATAGTTGTTTTTGTGTTTAATGAAATAAAACACCCGTTTAAGGTTTTAACGTAGATTTATTATCTTGCTTAACTTTAGCAAGTAATTTATCTTAAAGGTGGTTCTTTATAATCATATACACTTTTACAATTTATACATTTTACACCTTCGCCGTATTCAAATTACCAACTAACTTGTCTATTTAATTCTAGACTATTTAAATTTTTACAATATTATCAGCCACGACTTTACTTTGTCGATTGATTTACTATAATATCTTTACTCTTTCGTCGTTTAACAGTAAGTGTCTATTTACATTTTACTATTGTCTTTTCACGACTTTACTCTGTCGCTTTCTATCAGTAAGTCTCTCCTCAAATTATTATTTTCTAAGCTTATATACTATTGACTATTTACATAATTATATTACACAATTTGACGTCACCTTATCGATCTAATACAATGACTATACTATTTACAACATATAATACATAATAGCAGATTAATATTCTTATAAAAGTGACACATCTATTACATATTAATTACACAATACTTTTACGCAATAATAACGATCTATTTACATTAATAAAAACCTTTAAAGAATCACATAACCCGTCGATATACACATTTGGGATTATACATAATTGAATTACATCATAACAAACTTGCGAACAACTGGATGTTACGTATACTTAAGTAATCGGTGAGTAAGCTATTTGATAATAAATAAAGAAACATGTATTATTTAACCTTATTAAAAAGTATATACATTGATTGTATAATCAATGACACACCATTAAACAACTTAAATTTATTTTTAACGGAAAAGTTGATAAAAATATTTCAAAAGTGTTAGTATTTAGCAAAAATTTTAGATTTTCACAAAATTTTCAAAATTTTCCAAAATTTTGAAACTACCATCCACAGCAATATATATATATATATATATATATATATATATATATATATATATATATATATATATATGATACTTCACTACTTTTCCGGGTTTCACTCCGCGTATTCACTATTCGGCTCCTAGAGGAACCAGACAATGGTTGACGACGTTTCGGCAAGATCACACTTGCCATCTTCAGGTCACTTCTAACTTCCTTCTGCTTAGAAGTGACCTGAAGATGGCAAGTGTGATCTTGCCGAAACGTCGTCAACCATTGTCTGGTTCCTCTAGGAGCCGAATAGTGAATACGCGGAGTGAAACCCGGAAAAGTAGTGAAGTATCATATAATATCCGCGGAAACTTAAAATGTAACATATATATATATATATATATATATATATATATATATATATATATATATATATATATATATATATATATATATATATATATATATATATATATATATATATATATTTTTTTAGATAGAGTTAATTTTTATCAAGTTGGATAATGATTTTACATTAAATAATATTTTGAATGCAAATTCATATAGAAAAATTTATCGATTTTTCTATATGAATTTGCATTCAAAATATTATATATAGATATATATATATATATATATATATATATATATATATATATATATATATATATATATATATATATATATATATATATATATATATATATATATATATATATATATATATATATATATATATATATATATATATATATATATATATATATATATATATATATATATATATATATATATATATATATATATATATATATATATATATATATATATATATATATATATATATATATATATATATATATATATATATATATATATATATATATATATATATATATATATATATATATATATATATATATATATATATATATATATATATATATATATATATTATATATATATATATATCATCAGGCAGTCGATATGATTTTTTATGTATTCCGGTAGTGTGTCCCATAAAAGTGGCCAGCTGATCTAAATCATTTTCAGTCATATTGAATATTTGCGAGAGTCTAGCTAAATGTTTGCGGAGCCTTGTTGAAGTTATTGCTTCATGATTTTTTGCTCCGCAAGATTTTGCGTGTTTAGCAAGTATTCTATATCCCTATATATGACTGTTATTGCGTGTTTGCGCGAAGAAATATTTATTTTCAGACGGAACAAAATTTTCCCTATACTTAAGGAAGTTTCGAATGTCTTCTTGAACATGCAGACTAAATAAAACCGGTATACCTCTGTCTCGTTTTCCTCTTATGACTATACGTTTAAAGCTCTTTATTAATATTTTTTCTGTACGAGAAATGGCATTGGAAAATTCCTCATAGTTTTGCTTCTGATTGTGTTTTTCTTCATATGTCCGGAGCATTAGGCACTGAAGTTCTCCTGGCCTTTTTCTGTTTAATATCAGGACCCGACAGAATATCGTCTCCTATAATAATTTGAAGGCATTCCCGTCCTGGTCGTTGTTTTCTAATTTTAATTTAGCTGCCTCTGCGGTTTGAATAAGATAATCCTTTAATAGTTTTAAATCGCTAGCCAATGGCACTATTGTCAGTTTTTTCCACTTATTCATATTTAGATTTTTTGAAGCTTCACTAGAAATATCAAACTTCCAATTAGATTCTAAAAGTTGGCGTAATGTTTTGAGGTTTGCCTGGGCTTCTGCAGACGGAATACTGTGATATATATATATATATATTTTCTTTTCATAGCAAAATCAATTGCTATGTCACAGCATTGCTTTAAAGACGTAGCGATGTTCACCGCATATGTAGGTGAATTAAAAAATTCATCGTCTTGATTGTAATTTGCTACTTTTTTCGTTGCATCTACTATCAAATCATAATGTGCGGGATTCAGTAAATCAAATAATGTTGCTATTTGATTTACTGAATTGTTTATTTTCTGGACTTCAATAAGTAGCCGTGACAATTCTCGCATTTTTCTAGACGTTACATTGACGAAGTGTTGTTCTCTATGTGTTTTGAGATAACGCGCACCAAAAGCACAAATTAAAATATCTTTTTGTGCAATGAGAGAAAAACTCTATCGTTTCTCATTTTCGGAAATACCTTTTTCCTAAGTTGTGGTTCCACTCTTAAATCCTTTAGTAAAAGTTTATTTGTAAGTGGACTCTGAGAATTACTTGAACGTTCGGGGCATTTTTTCTTATGCCGCCATAACTGCTTTGGGGCATAAAATCCAACGCAATACGAGCAAATTCTGTATGCATCTTTACTTAAAGGAACATTTGCTTTTTCTACAGGTTTAAAGCAGATACTGTTACTTCTCAAATAATTTGGATGTACTTGTATCAATTGTCTATAATGTTAAAAATGAGATAATTGGCACAAACTTATCACTTGATGTTGTTAATTATACTTACATCTTGGGAAGAATCTTGATATTCAGCTGGATTGTTTATCAAGGAAGATGGAGAAATAATAGGTGCAGAGGATATGTATATAGAATTTACTTGTGTACTTGCATGAATTGTCTATGATGTTAAAAAAAAAGAAATAATTGGCACAAGCTTATCACTTGACGTTGTTAATTATACTTGCATCTTGGGAAGAATCGGGATATTCAGTTGGGTTGTTTATCAAGGAAGAAGGGGAAATAATAGACACAGAGAACGTGTTGGATGAAATTGGATTGCCAGGAGAGTGCAAGGATTCACCCTACAATATAATCTTAATTGGTTTTGTTTAAAATGTAGAATCTGTGACCACAATCTTTCTTCTATAGGTTAGATAATTTATAACCAATAGATAACCAATAATTTCTAAAAAATGTATAGTAATACTTGGGCATGTTTATATTATAAAGTGAACGCATAAAGATGGGGAAGCAGGATGTCTGTTTGGTACGCGTCGCACCCCCTAGATGGATTCTGTATTAAATAATAAAAAATTTATCAAAAAACTTTCCAAAAATATTAATATTAACCCGTGCCCCACGACGGGACGGTTGAAGTTTAAATGGGGTTTAACGTGGGTTTTGGACACTTGTGGATACTATAAGGTATAACACTGTTCGTTTTCAATATTTTGACATCAGTACATGTTTTCTAAGTGCTTTTGGGGATGCTGAATCCGAATTTGAGGACACATTTTAAAAATGTGTTTTGACATATGACAACTATCAAAAATGCCGTCAACTTCAAAAATTTTAATGTAAATTCGCATTTTTACGAGTTTTCACTATTTTCAAGGTTTTTTGGGCCGCTAAATTCGATTTTCAGATTCAAAATCGAATTTGACACATTAAAGCTGTCAAAATGAGAAATTTCGATGTAGATTCGCATTTTTTATCTGCTTTTGTGGTTCTAAGGGTCACGAGGTTAAAAATGTAGTTCTACATACGGTTTCAGTCAATTCTGCATTAGGCTTTTGAAAAAACTTAACACATTTGTTATTATATAAAAGAATTTCGAGGTTTTTTAAAAATATTTTTTTATGAAATATGTCTCAAAAATGTCGTTTGATTATTCGGAAATCGCACTGTTGTATTTATTTAATTTATTTATATAATACCCACCTATTTGTAATGTATACACAACACAATGTATTCGTTATTTATTTATTTGACATCCATGATACAATGTTACCAACTTACATGTATAATATCTCTCCCCTCAGCACAAATTACAATGTTTATGCAAATTTATTAAATAAAAATATTCATAGCAATGAAAAACAAACTCTTATTTTAACACGTTAACTGCCGTGTGCATATATAATATGCACAGCTATTTCTTGCTTTTACGCCGTGTGCATAGCCCGTTTTCACGCTTCCTATGCTTTTTAAAGCATGAATGGGTTCGACCGGCGTACAACTACTTATGTTCCATTTGGTTTAGGAAAAAAAATACGAAAGCGTTTTCCAGCATTTTTATTTTATACATAAAAATAAAACAATAATTTATAAAAAAATAAACCAATACAATCCTTGTAAAATAATTTTAGTGACCTTATTTCTAAACTAACGTAACATACCAACGTTTCTGAAACAACGTATCAACAAATTTTCTAATATAACATTACATAGCAAAATTTATAAGTTCCTAAAACGGTTTTCAGTCGTTATTTTTACACGCACACCTCTACTTTTAATCGCTAGCGTATTTATCAGGTTATCACGGTTAAAGCTTTGGTTATGTCGCCGAAATTGGATATTTATATCAAATACGTACAGTTTAGGTCTCCTATCTACTATATTAATTCATCTACACCTTGCACTAATTCTCTAATCTCACTATTATTAAATAATTCTCAATAGGCTCCATTATTTTTCACTTTTAAATTCCCGTGAAGCGGACCCGAATTTACACGGTTATCGCGCCGTCACCCATTTTTTAAATAGTACCCCAACAAATAGTACGAATGTAAAATTTAATAAATCGCAAGAATACAGCAAAAATATAGTACCATTCATTTCAACTTCCATGATCCATTTGAAGCGGATATCTACATAAAAGGTTCATTAGCCGTACAGAGAAACCTTCGAAAATCTGTTCGGATAACGGAATAAATTTTGTAGGGGCTAACTCTGAATTAAGAGATTTGGGGAAATTCGTATTAGAAAATACAGGTGCTCTTGAAGCTACCTTTGCACAGGAGCAAATAATATAGCACTTCATTCCGGCCTATTCACCTCATCTGGGTGCCCTATGGGATACAGGAGTACGCGCGACTAAACATAATTTAAAGCGGGTGTTGGGGAACGCTGTATTGAACGCGGTGTTTGAAGATTTTTACAGCTTGCTCACTAGGGTGGTCCAACAAAAAAGCAAAGTCGAAAATCTTATGTTCTTACCTCCTAGGATTATTGTATCTCGATAAGAAAAGTACCCCTATTTTTTTATTTTGAAATCGGTCGATGCTTAGGGGTGCCTCAAAGCTCTTAAAGTTTCCCATGTATTTTATATGGGAAAAAACACGTTTTCGTAGATTTGGTATAGAATCCTAGAAAATCAATATTTTTCAACCGGACTACTTTATTTTTTTTTAATTTTGAAAGACCCTTTGAGTATCAGTCTCTTGCTAAGATAAGCTTAGCTGGCGCCCAACATTGATATATATATATATATATATATGCTTTATTGGGATTTCGGTCAAATAGTAAGTCAATAAATACTTCTTTGTTCTTTTCCAAGCTTTCGAAACTATTTTATTGTTTCTTCGTCAGGGTTATCTACATTACAATAAATAATGAACAAATCGCTTATTTTTATGTTAATACAATTATAGTACTTACAGAACTGTGAGTAGATAAATTTTAAATAAATTAAAATTCATAGACATTTACATGATAGGTCTATATGACTTTTTTGTATATAACAAATGAAATTAGAAAAGGCGACCATTTTTGAAAATTCAATACCGACAAGATGAATTTATAGAAGACTTTCATTGAAAGATAATGTATTTTGATTATATGGTTGTTGAAAATTAAGTAAATAAGAATAAATGATGCTGAGGCCTTCTACATCAGTTTTAAAATTAAGAGAATTATCACTATTGTGTAGGATGTGTGTCATTTCAAGGAAAAGTCTGCCTTTATAGTTTTGTTCTTTTTCAAGGATTTTGCAATTATTAAAATCAGGATAGTGGTTTGCTTCGTTTGTGTGAATGGCCAAGGCGCATGTTCGTTTTTTTAATTTACAATCACTTCTGTGTTGGGTGATTCGAGTTTTCAACCAAGATGAAGTCTGTCCAATGTAGACCTTTCCACATTCCAAACAAGGGATGGAGTAGACCACATTGGACTCATTCATCATTGGTGTTTTATCTTTGGTTTTGGAGAAAACCAACATGCGCCATTATCTTTCAATGAAAGTCTTCTATAAATTCATCTTGTTCGGTATTGAATTTTCAAAAATGGTCGCCTTTTCTAATTTCATTTGTTATATACAAAAAGTCATATAGACCTATCATGTAAATGTCTATGAATTTTAATTTATTTAAAATTTATCTACTCACAGTTCTGTAAGTACTATAATTGTATTAACATAAAAATAAGCGATTTGCTCATTATTTATTGTAATGTAGATAACCCTGACGAAGAAACAATAAAATAGTTGCGAAAGCTTGGAAAAGAACAAAGAAGTATTTATTGACTTACTATTTGACCGAAATCCCAATAAAGCTTAAATATAACATTGTGCCGGTCGTTATTTCCAATTAACTTATATATATATATATATATATATATATATATATATATATATATATATATATATATATATATATATATATATATATATATATATATATATATATATATATATATATATATATATATATATATAAAATATATATATATATATATATATATATATATATATATAAAATATATATATATATATATATATATATATATATAAAATATATATATATATATATATATATATATATATATATATATATATATATATATATATATATATATATATATATATATATATATATATATATATATATATATATATATATATATATATATATATATATATATATATATATATATATATATATATATATATATATATATATATATATATATATATATATATATATATATATATATATATATATATATATATATATATATATATATATATATATGTTACATTTTAAGTTTCCGCGGATATTATATGATACTTCACTACTTTTCCGGGTTTCACTCCGCGTATTCACTATTCGGCTCCTAGAGGAACCAGACAATGGTTGACGACGTTTCGGCAAGATCACACTTGCCATCTTCAGGTCACTTCTAACTTCCTTCTGCTTCGCGTGGTTACACGATGTAGACTGACGTCTTGCGGCAGCGGTTGGTCTTTATATACGGTTACGGTGTTGCGCATGGTTGCGGTCGGCTGGTTTTTGGCGCGGCTGCGTGTCATTGGTCTCGCTTGATCCGGTGGCTTTCTCTCGCTTTCTCTTTTATCGTTCTGCTGTGCTGGTTTTCGCTTCTTGACGGTGATACTAGTTATAGCTGGTTTCCAAGCTGATGGTAGTCGCTGTGTATCGTCCCTGGTATTAAGATTGTTCGGACGTTTCTCGATCTCAATGGCTTCTCTTATGGTTCGTCGGGTCTTGTGTTGTATATTCGCTAAAACTTTTGTATTTTCGAAATCTATGTTATGAGATGTACCACTTACATGTTGTGCTAGTGAAGACGTTCTCTCATTTTTGTTGACTGCATTTCGGTGTTCTTCTCTTCTTACTTGAATTCTTCTGTTGGTCTGCCCTATGTAGGATTCCCCGCAGTCTTAAAAGGACTTATTAAAAGGACAATCAACTACCTTTCCTAGATGTATCTATAATCAAGAAGGAAGACGGCAGCCTGGGATACACAGTATACCGAAAATCAACCCACACAAATCGCTACCTGAACGCGCAGTCACATCACCACCCAGCGCAACTACAGTCAGTAGTCAAGACATTAATAACCAGATCACAACGTTTGACTGATGACGATAATAAACATCAAGAACTAGAACAGGTGAAGTTGGCATTAAAACAAAATGGTTTCTCTTCCAGAAATATCAAGAAAGCGTTAACACCAAGGGACCCAGAGCCAAAAGAAGAAGAAACATCGGTATCCAAAGCACACTTACCGTACATCAAAGGGACGACGGACAAAATAAGTAGAGTGCTGAGAAAACACAACATCGATACCATCTTCAACACCGATAAAAAGATTGGAAGCATGCTACCATCCGCCAAAACAAAAATACCACTAGAAAGCCAAGGAGTATACGAGATCCCATGTAAAGACTGCGGGGAATCCTACATAGGGCAGACCAACAGAAGAATTCAAGTAAGAAGAGAAGAACACCGAAATGCAGTCAACAAAAATGAGAGAACGTCTTCACTAGCACAACATGTAAGTGGTACATCTCATAACATAGATTTCGAAAATACAAAAGTTTTAGCGAATATACAACACAAGACCCGACGAACCATAAGAGAAGCCATTGAGATCGAGAAACGTCCGAACAATCTTAATACCAGGGACGATACACAGCGACTACCATCAGCTTGGAAACCAGCTATAACTAGTATCACCGTCAAGAAGCGAAAACCAGCACAGCAGAACGATAAAAGAGAAAGCGAGAGAAAGCCACCGGATCAAGCGAGACCAATGACACGCAGCCGCGCCAAAAACCAGCCGACCGCAACCATGCGCAACACCGTAACCGTATATAAAGACCAACCGCTGCCGCAAGACGTCAGTCTACATCGTGTAACCACGCGAAGCAGAAGGAAGTTAGAAGTGACCTGAAGATGGCAAGTGTGATCTTGCCGAAACGTCGTCAACCATTGTCTGGTTCCTCTAGGAGCCGAATAGTGAATACGCGGAGTGAAACCCGGAAAAGTAGTGAAGTATCATATATATATATATATATATATATATATATATATATATATATATATATATATAAAATATATATATATATATATTTGTTTAACCGCTTATACATACCCGTTTCGCTATATTCTACCGACTTGTCGGACCATTTTCGACTCTCTCAGACCCGGGCTTGGGTCTGGCAACGTTCTCCTATGTTTTCGATGTCTACAGGATAAGGTTTACCTAAAACTGCAATAAAAAAATATACAATTTGGGTTTGGAAAAGTAGGGTCTGTAAAAAGTTTTATACAACCGTAGTTCATCACAATGAACTATAGGGGGCGTCGCGCCTTTCTCAAGTGTATATCGTATATTTTTATACAAGACGCTATCAAACCCGCTATGTTCTACAGACTTCCTAAGCCCTGGATCTGGCAACATTGCCATGACGCATATGTTAAGCTTTGTTTTATATACGTTTAGTTATAATAGCTCGCATTTAATATTTGATGGAGAAAAGTGACGTAAGAATTACATCATCTCGTATGCGAGTTCTTTTCACATTTGTAAATATTCTCTGGTTTTGTAAAATTGAAGGTTTTAATATTTATTAATAATATACTATATTTATAGCATATAACTAGATAAATTCCATATAATACATTATAATTTCTTAAATATTAATATAATTTATTACATATTTTTTACACTGTTTCTTAGATAATGTTAAAGATGTACAGTTTTTTACATTAGCTGGAAGTGAATTATATTCAACTAAACCTTTATGAAACAGATTATTTTGTCCTATATTTGTTGTTACTGTATGAACATAAATATTATTTCTACTTCTAGTATTATGATCATGAACATCTTCTACGAATAGTAAATTCATTTAAAATGTGCTCTGGATATATTCGGTTTTTTGTTTTAAATATTATTATCATCGTATTATAAAATATATTTTCCTTAACACTTAACAAAGATGTAACTTGCAACATTCCTCTTATGCTAGTATACCTACTACATTTTAATATTATTCTTAACGCACAATTTTGTTTTTTTTGAAGATTGTTAATTTCAGTATTATTTAGGAGGTAAAGTATACTAGCACAATAATTAAAATGGGGAAGTATTATTGTTTTATATAGTAATAATTTAGACCACTTGCTAAGATTTTGGCTTATTCTACCCATGAAATTTACTATTTTTGCAACTTTACTGATAACATAGTTTGAATGACTAGAAAATGTTAAGTGACAATCTATTATTACGCCTAAGTACTTCCACTCATAAACTTGTTCTATTTTTTGACTATTAATTTGTATTCCCACATGACTAGATGTATCAATTTCGTTAAACTTATTTTTTATTATCATGAATTTTGTTTTATTTACATTTAAAGAAAGACTATTTTTACCTAACCAGTTATATACATTTACTAATTCATCATTGATGATATTTATTACTTTTTCAATATCATCTCCTATAAAATATATTAAAGTGTCATCTGCAAATAATTGAATGTTACATTTTTTAATTACATTAACAATATCATTTATGTATAGTACAAATAAATCAGGGCCTAATACAGTTCCTTGTGGAACGCCAAAGGTAGTTTTTTTAGGTGAAGATGTAGTATTAAAGTATCTAGTTTTTTGAAATCTGTTTTTGAGATATCCACTAAACCATTTTATAACTATTGGGACAAACCCATATGTTTTTAATTTCAATAATAATAGATCTCTATTAATAGTCTCAGAAGCACGTCTAAAGTCTAGAAAAACTACACCTATCATCTTCTTCTTGTAAATAGCATTTTTCCATTTCAAAAGAACTGATTGTATTGCACTTTCACATGAATTATTTTTCCGAAACCCTGATTGAAAGGTGTTAACAGTTTGTTCACTTCAATGTAGTTACGAAACTCGATATTTACGACGGTCTCTAATAATTTTTCATAAGATGGCACCATGTTGATCGGTCTGTATTCTTCACATTTGTTAGTGTTGATTATCTTCTCAATGGGGATAATATGGGATGTCTTCAAGGTTTCTGGGAAGGATACACTTTCTAGACTCATTTGAATTAGATGCAAAAATCTCTGTCCTATTACATTGAAAGCTAATCTTTACGGTAATACCATCGACACTACTATTCTTATTAGGTAAATTGTTTATACTTTTTTTTAACTCCAAAAACCCTATTGGTAAAAATTTCTCAAACTTGCATTGATGCACATTAATGTGGCTTAAATCAGTTTCAATTTGGGTTAAATTTGTTAATGTAATAATTTGTTCTATGCTGTTAATAAAGTAAATATTGAATTTTTTACAACTCCATTGACATTTAATGGTTTTTTTAACAGTTAAAGCATGCCTGTTTAGTGTGTCCATTATCGTTTTAACTAATGTTTCTGCTAGTTGATTGGTGTTTGTACAGTCCGGATTCCATGGTTGATCCATTAGATCTAATTGAAATTGCATTTCATTGAAGTTGCTCATGTCTTTGTGTTGTATTGTATATTCTTCATATTTTTCTTTCACTTTTGCATTTACAGTTATTGGGTGATCGGTTATTTTTGAAACATGGTGTACCTGGGCATCAATGGTTTTTTCATTAGATACAAGAAGATCTATGAGGGTAGCACTGTCCTTAGTGATTCTTGTAGGTTGGTCGATAATCTGATGTAGTCCATTATTTTTAATTAAAGTTCTCAGCCTATTTTCATAATATGAATCCTTTAATAGGTCAATATTAAAGTCTCCGATAATTAGTAAGGTCTCTGATCTACTAGCATATACATCAAACAAATTTTCAAGTTTCATTAGAAATTGAGCATCACTAGAGTTTGGAGAGTGGTATACATTTATAAAGTTATATTTGTATGATTGAAAGCATATATTAATACCTACAATTCATGTGTTCATATCAATGGTATCTTTAAGTAGGACTTTATAACTGAATTCATTTTGTATATAAATGTTTAGAGTAAGGTTAACAGGATTTTCGAACAAGTGAGACAACGCAACATAATACGGAAAAGTTAATTTCTGGGGAAAGTGAATGGTTTCCAAATAAGGTGGAAAAGTACATATGTCATTTTCCGTAGTAATCAAACAATAAATTTCAAGAACTTGATTAAATTTTTTAGTATAAAAGTACTGTAATATATTCTTTGTATGTTTGTTTGAAGGATTCTTTGTGATTAATTAAAGCTTTATTCTTTTACTGTTAAGATGAGAGAATGAATGCTTGAACTATTTGTTTTCTGAATTATTTTCTGACTCCTTGTTTATATTCGTTGCATTGGATACTACACTCACACATACATATTTATCAATGGATCACAGTACTCATTCATACATAGCGTCGACGTTAATGCATACTAGCGGAACTATTTTCTAGAAATTTTCCAGGAGCGCGGTTTAAATGCTTATAGAAACTTTGTTACAGATGGCATGATGAATTCTTTGAAATCGCAACTAGCAACATTGCTAGTTACAACATTTCAAAGAATTAAGTTCATATGTATTAACGGCAACGATATGTACTATATACCACCAATAAATAACAACGGCGTAGACCATTTAGGGTAAAAATCGTGAGGTGTTCTTTATCAAAAATTAAAATGGGCGAACTAAGTTGAGCATCATTTGTGACTTTTTTGCTAAAACACTGAAGGAAAACTTTCTCGTCTGTAATTTGTAAGATTACTTAATGGAACTTTTAATGGAAACAGGGCACTCGAAAGGTTCGGAGGGGCAGTGTATGTTGCAACCCCCAATTGAATTTCATGAACATTGGTATGGGGTAGATGCAGTAGCAGCACTTCACTATCGCAACAAGAAACGGCCACCTCATAGAACAAAAGATAAACGGAATAAATTCTGTGGGACGTTCTTTAACAAAAATGAAACAGGGTGGACTAATATGATTTGCGCCTGGTATATTTAGAACTACATATATTTCAAATGTATCAGAAAATCTCTGGTGTACAATTCGTCACTAAGAATATAATACATATTCCAATTCACAAATAGCTATTTCAGAATACAATAAAAATTGATCTTTAACTTAGTACAAGTGCAATATAACGGAATTGAGCAAGGTTTGAAAAAACTTCTTCTCTTCTTCGTTACCTTTCGACGTTTCTGTTAAAGGCACTTAACCACCATATAGTGTATACTGTTTTGTACCTTCAAATTCATTAAACAGGAAGTAGAGATCGAACATTCCATAATTTTGTTGTAACTGTACAAACGCACAGTAAAAATAGAAACTGCTATTTTTTTAATCTAGGTTAAACTAATCAAATGTAGTGTATTTTGGTCAGCTAAACTTGAAAATGACTTTATGCTTGATTTGTTCATGTTTACGAGTAGATAAACTTTGTAAAATATCAATATTAAACCACGCCCCCAGATGTATTTTGTCGTTTTATTTTCAAAAACTGTTAGGTTTATGGACTGGTTGTTAAGTGGGTTAGATAAAATAAATCTTATTTAATTGGCGCATGAATATATATCATACAGGATGTTTCACTGAAGATTCTTATCCTCTGAATAGGTGGTAGTACACATAAAATGCAACAAAAAAGCTGAAAATCATTAATGTTTATCTTTCATAATAACCGAAAAAAGAATGGTTTTTGAAAAGTGGGTAGCAGGTCACTGGTCTAAGAATCACACTTGGAGCTGGATGTGCCTATCTGATACATTGACGCAGCTGCTGCTAGGTGATGTCGCAGTTTGTTTTGACTATAATTTCCAGCAGTTCCCAAAGATGACATTTTTAGCAAATTTTTGTCGATTTGCGTAAAAACAAAAAGAGTTTTTTGTTCCTATTGATGAATACTATCACACATGCAATTTATACGAAAGTTGAGTAAAACACCCTGTATGTAGACCAACAATTTGTACCAATACATTTGCCGGAGCAACTTTAGAACATAACTTATTGCGATCTTGTATTCGTCATCAAGTACTTAGCTAAGAAAAAAAATGTTGAGTTCGCAGTGCAACCTTAGCATCACTTCTGCAAAATTCATGAAGCGATGTTGTTGTTATTGTTGGTTGTAGTATTATGATAATTTTGCAGTAAAAAGAATATCTTTAGGAGAATACCCTGTACTGGACAATTATTTTATAGAAACCAAAATGTATAGGGCATTTCACCTTGTTTTGAAATCTTTCTTACTTCGTTTGTACGTCATACTGCATGACGTTTTACCTTTATTTTCTTTCTGCATTTTATAGAGCATTATTTGACTTGTCACTATTCGACTTGGGTCAAGTATACATTAAACATATCACTACCACAGAACTCCGCATCTAGCGGTAGCGGGTACGCTACAGATACCGCAAGCACAAAATAACACTAATGTATGTTCTAATAACAACTGTCCTTGAACACAAAATTTTATCCAAATTGCATTTTTGACTTTTTTATTTTGAAGGTCTATAGCTTTGTAACATTTCATTTTTGAACATAGATATGTTGTGCTTTATGGCCTATTTTGATCAAAGGCATTGACCCTCAGGAATTGGCATCGTCTGCTCAAGATATCCTATATGTAAAATAGGTGAAGTCCCATTTAATGTTAAATATCTAGCTACATTTTAAAGCAGGTGTGGAATTAAGTCGTGAACTTAGAATTCCAAAACAAAAACCATTCAAGAAAAAAATTACTCGATACGAATATGAATATAAAGAACGAAGTAAGAGAGATCCAAAAACCCTGAAGTAGCCTGTACGTTTTAGGCTCACTAAAAAGATTGATTAGTACAGGGTATACCCCTAAAATGTATCTTGCCAATACGAGAATTACCATATGACTAGCCCCAATAATAATGATAATATCGCCACGTAGATTTTGCTGGAGATGCTGAGATAGAAGAAGACTGAACCAGGATCGTGTTCGATGCTCAACGAGATTTCCATAGCTATTTCATGATGAACATCAAATCACACAAAGTTATGCTCGAAGCTTTTCGTATAATATGTACCGATACAAATTATTTGTCTGTGTGACATATGATCGTTTTTCGATTACACAGAAACAAGACAACATGCACAAAGTTTTCATAGCTTTTTGGTATGAAAATTAAATAAAATCCTATTTAACCTAACTGGCTCCATTTTGATAAACCTAATAGTTTCTGAAAAAACAGTAAAAATCATCTGGGGGCATGGCTTACCCTCACCAGCTTCTCTGGTTCACCACTTTTGAGTAGTAACTTTTAAGGGGTTATTTAACATATCACAAAGAAGGCCTATCAAAAATCCAAGGATCTACCTCAATTCCCCTCTATTTTTACTAATTTGACTGAACTGTTACCGTGGTATTAAAATATACATATCTTAGAAACTGTTTATTTGTGCTAGAAACATAACAGTAAAATGCAGGAGGTCAAAAGATTTGGCTATAACATTTATTTTTTCAAAACACATATACATGACGTGTCTTCGAAACTTTTAATTGTATTCTTGTAAACAAAACTAATCATGTTAAAATAAATGATTTAAAAACAAATTATTAAAAAACAATTATTTGCATAAACCTTATGTATTTTAGAACAAAAGAGGCTCAATGCTATTTTCTCATGTTAATAATAATTTTCAGAGTTACATCAGAGTTTTACGGAAAACGTTAATTTTTCTGCGTTTAAGGTTATTTATGGAATTTACGAACAAATCAACAAAAATAAAGATCACTTATGTGCTTAGCATCCCGAAATCACTACGTCAATCGTAATTTTATTTCTGATACATTCGGCAACGTTGCTGGGTTCGGTAGGGTAGGTAGGCTTGCTTAAAATTATACAAATGGGTCTGTAAACACTGTAATATGTATCGGGTTCAAGAACGACTGTCAAATATTACCAATATTTTTTTTTCATATATTTTTACCCCTCGAGAATCTTAAATATTGCTTATCAGAAATAGATCAATATTATGTAAAATATACACATTTTAAAAATCAAAAAATGCGGGTCTACTAACGACCCCACCATATAGCGGGTCCGACAACGTCGATTAAACCAATATATATATATATATATATATATATATATATATATATATATAATATATATATATATATATATATATATATATATATATATATATATATATATATATATATATATATATAAAATATATATATATATATATATATATATATATATCTATAGGGCACCACTATGCGTCCCCCCATGTAAAATCTTAGGTTCAAGCAGCGTCCGAAGTCACTCGGCGTCCGGATATACGGACGCTGAGTGACTTGTGCCTCAAAATTGCACCACATGAAGCTTAAAGTGTCTAGATGACGAAAATGTAAAAATTAGCTCTGCGCAGTTTGACACCCATTTCTGATTCGTGTATAAAATCGTAGTTTGAGCGTTTGCCACACGCAGCGCTAATAGCGCGCGATTGTATACATTTGTATATAACATTTTTGGCATAGGTTTACCCTGCGTCCGCATACTTAACAGTAATTTTGTTGGTAACACTGATGACTTTGTGGCTAGACACTGACGTCATTTCAACGGCACTTCACTTTATGCATTGTATTTCTGAGTAAAGATTACGTCATTTAAGGTGACACAAATTTTTACATATTATATTTTGTTAAAGCTATTTAATAAACACTTTACGTTTCATTTATGCGTCATTTAAATTTCTTTTTTAAAACTGTTTTGATTGCTATTACAAATGGGCGATAATTTTAATAAGACCGTAAGATTTAATAAGATAGATAAGAATGTAAGGACATTCTTTCGTTCACAAAATACGTCTGAGGTATTTAACCGTTATTATATTACCAATCAGTATTTAATCAATCACAGATGCTGTTAGCTAATAATAAATCTGGCTATTTAAAATACTATCTTATCCCATATTATATTTTAAAACTTTTAAAACTCATATGTTTGTGAGGCAGACAGTAACATCATTTCCAATGGAACTTCTTATAATAATAAATCTGGCTATTTAAAATACTATCTTATCCCATATTATATTTTAAAACTTTTAAAACTCATATGTTTGTGAGGCAGACAGTAACATCATTTCCAATGGAACTTCTTATGTATTACAATATTGAAATTAAATAAACTTTATAACTTCTAAATTGTCAGATGACATACAAACTTGAGATTTGGCACAGTTATAGGAATTAGGATTCTTGTAAAGAAAAAATAAAACAATGTTATTATGTCAACCCCGTACCCCGTTTTAGGGGTTGTAAAACTTTTAGATGACTTAGAAACTTGAAATTTGGCGTGATTATAGGATTTAAGATTCTTGTAAAGAAAAATATTTAAAAAATGTTCCTCTGTCAACCTCTGCATCCCATTCGGGGGTTGTAAGACTTCTAGATGACATACAAACTTGAAATTTGGTTTAGTTATAGGGTTTAGGATTCTCGTAAAGAGTGATATAGAAAAATGTTATTATGTTAACCCTCCGCACCCCTTTAGCGTTTGTAAAGCTTCTAGATGACACAGAAACTTTAAATTTGGTTCAGTTATAGGGTTTAGGGTTTTCGTAAAGAATGATATAGCAAAATGTTATTATGTTAACCCTCCGCAACCCCTTTAGGGTTTGTAAAGCTTCTAGATGACACAGAAACTTGAAATTTGGTACAGTTATAGTTTAAGATTATTGTAAAAAATATATAAAAAAAATGTTATTATATCATCCCCCGCACCCTCTTATGGGGTTGTTAAACTTGCAGATGACACAGGAACTTGAAATTTGATATAGTTATAGGGTTTAAGACTGTCGAAAAGAAAAATATAGTTTTTTTTTTATTAAGTAAACCCCCGCACTTTATTTGGGGGTTGTAAAACTTCTAGATGACATACAAACTTGAAATTTGGCATAGTTATAGAGTTCAGAATTCTCGTCAAAAGAAAAATAAACAATGGTAAAATTTCAACCCCGCACCAACATTGGGGGTTGGAAAACGTTTATATGACATGCAAATTTGAAATTTGGTATAGTTATAGTGTTTAAAATTCTTCTAAAGAGAAAAATAAAAAATATTAAAATGTCAACCCTCCCACCCCCTTTTTAGTTATAAAACTTCTAGATGACGTACAAACTTGAGGTTTTGACATAGTTATAGAGTTTAGAATTCTTGTCAAAAGAAAAATAAACAATGGTAAAATTTCTACCCCCCACTCACATTGGGGGTTGTAAAACTTTTATATGATATACAAACTTGAAATTTGGTATAGTTATAGTATTTAAAATTTTCCAAAAGAGAAAAATCAAAAATATTAAAATGTCAACCCTCCCACCCCCTTTTGAGTTATAAAACTTCTAGATGACGTACAAACTTGAGATTTTGACATAGTTATAGAGTTCAGAATTCTCGTCAAAAGAAAAATAAACAATGGTAAAATTTTAACCCCGTACCCACATTGGGGGTTGTAAAACGTCTATATGACATGCAAACTTGAAATTTGGTATAGTTATAGTGTTTAAAATTCTTCTAAAGAGAAAAATCAAAAATATTAAAATGTCAACCCTCCCACCCCCTTTTTAGTTATAAAACTTCTAGATGACGTACAAACTTGAGATTTTGACATAGTTATAGAGTTTAGAATTCTTGTCAAAGGAAAAATAAACAATGGTAAAATTTCTACCCCCCACTCACATTGGGGGTTGTAAATCTTCTATATGATATACAAACTTGAAATTTGGTATAGTTATAGTATTTAAAATTTTCCTAAAGAGAAAAATCAAAAATATTAAAATGTCAACCCTCCCACCCCCTTTTGAGTTATAAAAATTCTAGGTGACGTACAAACTTGAGATTTTGGCATAGTGATAGAGTTTAGAATTCTTGTCAAAGGAAAAATAAACAATGGTAAAATTTCTACCCCCCACTCACATTGGGGGTTGTAAATCTTCTATATAATATACAAACTTGAAATTTGGTATAGTTATAGTATTTAAAATTTTCCAAAAGAGAAAAATCAAAAATATTAAAATGTCAACCCTCCCACCCCCTTTTGAGTTATAAAACTTCTAGATGACGTACAAACTTGAGATTTTGACATAGTTATAGAGTTTAGAATTCTTGACAAAGGAAAAATAAACAATGATAAAATTTCTACCCCCCACTCACATTGGGGGTTGTAAAACTTCTATATGATATACAAACTTGAAATTTGGTATAGTTATAGTATTTAAAATTTTCCAAAAGAGAAAAATCAAAAATATTAAAATGTCAACCCTCCCACCCCCTCTTGAGTTATAAAACTTCTAGATGACGTACAAACTTGAGATTTTGACATAGTTATAGAGTTCAGAATTCTCGTCAAAAGAAAAATAAACAATGGTAAAATTTTAACCCTGTACCCACATTGGGGGTTGTAAAACGTCTATATGACATGCAAACTTGAAATTTGGTATAGTTATAGTGTTTAAAATTCTTCTAAAAAGAAAAATCAAAAATATTAAAATGTCAACCCTCCCACCCCCTTTTTAGTTATAAAACTTCTAGATGACGTACAAACTTGAGGTTTTGGCATAGTTATAGAGTTTAGAATTCTTGTCAAAAGAAAAATAAACAATGGTAAAATTTATACCCCCCACTCACATTGGGGGTTGTAAAACTTCTATATGACATACAAACTTGAAATTTGATATAGTTATAGTGTTTAAAATTTTCCTAAAGAGAAAAATCTAAAATATTAAAATGTCAACCCTCCCACCCCCTTTTGAGTTATAAAACTTCTAGATGACGTACAAACTTGAGGTTTTGACATAGTTATAGAGTTTAGAATTCTTGTCAAAAGAAAAATAAACAATGGTAAAATTTCTACCCCCCACTCACATTGGGGGTTGTAAAACTTCTATATGATAGACAAACTTGAAATTTGGTATAGTTATAGTATTTAAAATTTTCCAAAAGAGAAAAATCAAAAATATTAAAATGTCAACCCTCCCACCCCTTTTAGATTATAAAACTTCTAGATGACGTACAAACTTGAGATTTTGACATAGTTATAGAGTTCAGAATTCTCGTCGAAAGAAAAATAAACAATGGTAAAATTTCTACCCCGCACCCAAATTGGGGGTTGTAAAACTTCTATATGATAGGCAAACTTGAAATTTGGTATAGTTATAGTGTTTAAAATTCTTCTAAAAAGAAAAATCAAAAATATTAAAATGTCAACCCTCCCACCCCCTTTTTAGTTATAAAACTTCTAGATGACGTACAAACTTGAGATTTTGACATAGTTATAGAGTTTAGAATTCTTGTCAAAGGAAAAATAAACAATGGTAAAATTTCTACCCCCCACTCACATTGGGGGTTGTAAAACTTCTATATGATAGACAAACTTGAAATTTGGTATAGTTATAGTATTTAAAATTTTCCAAAAGAGAAAAATCAAAAATATTAAAATGTCAACCCTCCCACCCCTTTTAGATTATAAAACTTCTAGATGACGTACAAACTTGAGATTTTGACATAGTTATAGAGTTCAGAATTCTCGTCGAAAGAAAAATAAACAATGGTAAAATTTCTACCCCGCACCCAAATTGGGGGTTGTAAAACGTCTAAATGACATGCAAACTTGAAATTTGGTATAGTTATAGTGTTTAAAATTCTTCTAAAAAGAAAAATCAAAAATATTAAAATGTCAACCCTCCCACCCCCTTTTTAGTTATAAAACTTCTAGATGACGTACAAACTTGAGATTTTGACATAGTTTAGAATAGAATAGAATAGAGTTTAGAATTCTTGTAAAAAAATAAACAATGGTAAAATTTCTACCCCCCCACTCACATTGGGGGTTGTAAAACTTGTATATGATATACAAATTTGAAATTTGGTGTAGTTATAGTACCTAAAATTTTCTTAAAGAGAAAAATCAAAAATATTAAAATGTCAACCCTCCCACCCCCTTTTGAGTTATAAAACTTCTAAATGACGTACAAACTTGAGATTTTGACATAGTTACAGAGTTTAGAATTCTTGTCAAAATAAAAATAAACAATGGTAAAATTTCTACCCCCACTCATATTGGGGGTTGTAAAACTTCTATATGACATACAAACTTGAAATTTGGTATAATTATAGTGTTTAAAATTTTCCTAAAGAGAAAAGTCCAAAATTTAAAAATGTCAACCCTCCCACCCCCTTTTGAGTTATAAAACTTCTAGATGACGTACAAACTTGAGATTTTGACATAGTTATAGAGTTTAGAATTCTTGTCGAAAGAAAAATAAACAATGGTAAAACAACCCCCACTCACATTGGGGGTTGTAAAACTTTTATATGACATACAAACTTGAAATTTTATATAGTTATAGAAGGCCAGTAACCGGGTAATTTATTTCTGCATCTTCTACAGAATTGATTTTCTTGTTGGAAAATGTTCGGAGGTGTTCCGTGAATGTAACGGTTGGGAATGAATTTGTCAGGACGGGGGCGGTTGAGCGCTAGCCGCCATCTTGTAAAACATGTTTTATCAAATATCTCGTGAACCGTGCATCGTACGACAAGAATAGTGTTGATCGTTTTTTTGAAATTCTGCTTAATGCTTTATATAAATGGAAGTATATCTGATTAACGTCCAAGTGTACGCTAAAAACGTGTTTGTCTTTTTCTTAAATAATATAATAATGTAATAACTTTGGTTTTAAATTAATACTCTAGGAATGTTAAAACTTGCTTACTTTACTTGTTTTGAAAAACGATGTTTGTTAATTAAATTATGTCACATTTTTTACGTGAAAAATTAATTTTAGAGAAACTGTTCGTTCAAGTTACATTAGACATACAACTTTCCTAAAAGTTTGGAAAAAAAATTTCAAATACTATGAGACTTAAGCTGTATTTTTTGGTTAACTTTGAATGTACAGTTTTTCTAAAATTTATTTTTCACATAAAAAATGTCAAATAATTTAATTAATAAACATCGTTTTTCAAAACAAGTTAGGTAAGCAAGTTTTAACATTCCAAGACTATTCATTTAAAACCACAGTTATCACATTATTAGATTATTTATGAAAAAACGATGATTATTGATCATGCGGTTAAGATTTATGCACCGTATTTGAGTGTCTAAATGGCTTCTTTGTACTGACTTTTTGTTAAATTTGGAATAGTTATTCACAATACATATAAGTAAATCCACTGTGGTTTTGTTTAGATTTTTTAATGTACCGTTAAATTTTTTCTGGGTACATTTGGACCTTAAAATTACTCAAAGATTTTGCTATATTGTTATAAAAATGAAACTTCAGGACAGGTAACCCTTCTATAGACGGGTTGGCTGTGTTACAAGTCTGCTCCTGGTCTGTGAGTTTTCGTAATATTGTTTATTGTAATTTTCGTTGTACTCGTAATTATTTTTTTAAATCTTTAGTTTTGTGTAATAGTAACAGTAATAGTAATAGTAATATTTATTTTTCCCAACAGACAAAATGCCTATGGTGGAAACATAAGCTAACAACAACATTATACTAATAACATGAACAAGTAGATGTTACATAAAATAATATCATAAAAAATAATATAATAACATAGAACTAGTGTGTGAACAATATGCCAAAGTGAGATAGTTTAGTTAATAATAATACATTAAATTGCACTGTTATGTGGTTGCTCATAAATACTAATTATCTTAGATCTAGTACCTCTCGATGTGAAAACATCTATAAATATGTCAAATCTGTTACTAGGTAAACAATTGTATAATTTAAAGATAGTTAACATGGGACTATTATAATGGTGAAAAGTGTTTAGTATTCTATAATAAAAGACCTTTGTTGATCGGCTAGTAGATCTAGGTACATAAAAGTAAATTTGACTAAGAAGACCAGAACACTGTATACGACCATTAGTAATGTTTTGTAAGAATACAAGACTAGAAAGATTTTTTCTTGATAGGAGTGAAGTTTCATTAACAATAATAAGCAGAGCCTGGTGATTACAATGCCTAATTGGATAGTTATCATATGTTTTGTAGTAACAATATTTACAAAATTTACGAAAAACATTTTCAAGAAGACAAATATATATTTCCTATCTTTAATGAAAGTAAACTATTTTTGACAAATTCAAGGTCAGTTATGTTTACAAATTTTTAAACGTGTTCATTTTAACATTCGTTTTTTAGGGATTTTCCATATAGGTTCTCTTTTGCAATTATTAATTTGATAAACCTTACAGCTGTAGTTCATATAAAGTACTTGTAAAAAATAATTTATTTATGCAGCACTCATTCGGATCATTTAAAAATTAAATATCTTAAAATAAACACGTTCTAAGAATTCTATATAGTAAACATGCGAACTTTAGAATTAATTGTTTTTGTTCCTCAAGGCGTGTTTATAGTAACGAATGCAACTAAACTACCGTTGTAGATTAAAAGGCAAATAAGATTTTATGTCTGACCAATTTTTATTATAAAAAGTCATGTATCTTTTATAACAGTGATTATTACATTGCCATTTCACGATTCGTTTATGTATCTACGGCATACATAAAAAAATGTTGTGCTAAATTTAAAAATTTTTAATATAGAAAACGCATTGTAACATTATATATTATACATTCCCAGATTTGCTACAATATCTGAAGTATTATATAACAAAGTTAAAAAAACTTTAAAACCTGCGTAATATGACACATCATATAAACACTCCCTTATACTGCATGCACGTAGGATCCAGCTCTTTTCTGCTTCTCATTTTCTATGAGTCTTTCAAAATATTTTTTAATGTCACTCGATGTTGTTTTATAGCAATTTTACTTTGTCCAACAAGCGTTGATATTCGTACACTGGTATAACTGTAAACGTTTCAAAATTGAAAACAGCATTCACAAAGCATTCCAATTATAATGTCTGAACAAGGATTTTCTAAGCACCACAGTCTTTGAGGTTCAGTCCAATACATGAGAGTACCACTTTTAGGAGATAAAACCCTCCAACCCAAGCAATAGGTTGGATTTTTTTCTGCATTAGCAAACTGAATTTCTTTGGGCATGTGATATACTTTTTCATCACATCACACTGAACCCTTTAGTTCAGTTACATTTGATTTTGTAAGAAATAGAGAAACCATACGAGATCTTTGGGAAGGCTTTTACTTCATTTTCTGCGTTAACGTCTCTATTTCTTTTTGTTTTGATAGTACAGTAGCTTTTGAGCAGTAAAGTACTTTTTTTTCTTTTCTTTCCGTCATATCTTTTTGCAGTTTTCAATGGTTCAGCACCATAGTGCGTGCATGTTGAATAAAAGAAAAGAAGTTGTCAAGGAAAATATTATGGTTATGGTTCTTGTCTACAATAGAATCTTACCGGTTTTACGTTTAGAAACATTTTGCATGAGTGCCGTCCAAGATATGGAACCATCTATTCATCTTAATATAAGTTGCTCGAAAATACTCCATACTGCATGAGTTTTTCATTCATGATGTAAAAATTACCTACTAAGAATTACCAAAAAGAATGAAGCGGATGTAATCATGAACGACTTCAACGCAAGGATAGGTAAAGGAAGAGTTGAAGATATTGTTGGAGACTATGGTATTGGCAAACGGAACGACAGGAGTACCAGTATATCCCTATACTGGTACAGTTCTTTAATGAAGAAAACTTAATGGTAGCAAACATTTGGTTCCAATTCCCAGAAAGGCGATTATACACTTAGAAAGGACCAAGAGACAATGAAGGAAATATCATAGGAAATGATAATCAAATAAATTACATACTGATTGATAAACGATATAGAAACGGGATTATAGGTGTAAAAAGTTATCCTGGATCATACATCGGATCTGATCGCAAACGCCGTAGCTGGAAAACTTGATATTAAATTGAAGAAAATCCAGAAGAGAAAGAAACAAAACAAGGCCTAACTTTGAGAAACTGGGAGAACCAGAGAGATAAAACAGGAAATAACAACAGTAAGAGTGTCAAATAGTAAATTTAAGGAATAGTAGATTACATACCGAGGCGGGAAGTGTTTCATTCCTGTCGAGAGCTAAGATAGCTCACCGAGGGCCCAGGCCCGAGGTGAGCTAATGCTCGAGACAGGAGGAAACGTCCCGCCGAGGTTTGTATACTATTTTATTCGGAATCATCATATTTTTTAACAAATAATAATTATTTACAACTGACAACTGAAGTGACAAACTTGACCTAATAATGCACCCGCCCTCTACCGAGCAAACTACGAACTTACAACAGGTCGGGAATGATCACATTCCTGACCAAGAGAGGGATAACAGGTAGGGAATGATTACATTCCTGACCAAGAGAGGGAATTAAAAGTAAGTTAGGAATGGTTAATTTCCCACCCTCTGAGGCGGTTAGGAATGCACATATTACCATATGATTCCGAATAAACTAAGTACAATTGGAAACAACAGAAACAATGAAAAACTCTTGGCAGTCTATTAAAAACGTAATACATGAAGTACAAGAAAATGAATTGGGAATCCAAGAGCCGAGAGCAAAACAGAAATGGATGACGGGAGAAATCATTTTATTGGTGGACGAAAGAAGGAAGTAGCTGCAATCTTAACATTAAATTCAACTATTTTTTCATTTTATTTTGACATTTCAGACACCTGCCATACATACACAATGCGTTACTACATGTTACAGGAGTTCATAGGAATTGTCATTATCTACAAGTTTTAGTGGTTTTAGTTTTTGTGGTTTGAAGCTTATGTTTGCGCGTTGCTTGTACAAACAGGTAGCTCTGTTTATTTCATTAGGTTTGCATACATAATATAGACCAGTGGTCGCCAAACTTATGAAGCTTCTGAGCTACTGCACCGTTTTTAAATCCTACTATGAGCTACTAGTCAAGAGAACTACCAACTTTTTTAAAAAATCTTACATTTGTTTATTGCCTATAAACTTACATTTCTAGTAAATATGAAATCAATTTTAATTAAACTGTATATAACAAAAAGAAACTGAAATTGAATTGTACATAAGAAAGAAATTGAAGTATTGCTAGTAATAAATAACAAATGTAATAACAGATTTTTTATCAGACTTATTAACTTTAATGAGAAGGATGGACTTCTTTTTTGTCATCAACAGCTCAGTGGAGGAATCATGGTTAGCCATCCGGAGCGTTAACGCGATTTACCGAAAATGTCCCCGCGAGCTACTAGTACCTCGCCATCGACGGTTTGGGGATCCCTGATATAGACGGTAATAACATAGGGATGGCATCGAGAGAATGTACTGTAGAATATTTTTGTTTTGTATGACAATTTTGTTTTGTGTGCAATGCCAATTGTTTTATTTGCTAAACTATAAAGACGGTAGTGTATATCATTGGACATCAACAATGTACTTAAAAATCTTTTCCGTTGGTTTTTTCGACCTCCAACAACTCTCCAAGGTTTCACCAGCGAGTCATGCAAAACTAGAGTACGGATTGCTTATTTCTCATTGCTTATTCCTTTTCCAGGTTCAAGTCCAACAAAACGTTTCCCTGTGTTTTTTTTATTCAGAGATGGACCTTAGTTTTTCTTCAGGTGTTTTCTTAACTGTATTGTTTTCAGTTTTTTTTACTTAAATGCTTTCTTCTTCTTTTCACATTCTCAAGTTTACTCAAAACAAATAACCAGAAACCTAAGTGCAGAGATGGTTTCTTTTTGTATCAGAACTTGCCCGACGAAGAGAACACAAAAAATTGAACAGCTAAAAAATCATTTGGCAGGTCAATCACCGCTGGATATTTTTTCTAAAACTTTTTGATGATGAAGTTGAAAATATAGTATTGCCATTTTTTGTAAAGTAGGCTTATGATAAATAATACACACGATTTTATATTTACAAGGCAAGAAGTTTTCAGTTTTATTGGCATCCTGTTTTTATTAGGCTATCATACGTTGTCCCAAGCTGATTTGTATTGGTATGTTGAAGAAGGCAAAGGAGTCGATATAGCATAGAACTGCATGACGAGAAACAAATTCAGAAATATTCAGTAAGGTCGATAAAACTGTTACATTTTCTAACTTTGCGGCCTTTTTTACAACTTCTTTTCCTTAAGGTGCTGTCTTCTTATAGAATGTTAGCAACAACTTCGGCAAATCTTATAAACTTATAAATACTTATTAGTAAATTAGAAGTACGTAATTCATGTATAAAAAATAATCGTATCGGGAATAATTCAATATAAGCATAAAAGACGTTCCTATAAAAATGCTGTTGTTTATTAATAACAAGTCGTAGCAAAATAAGAAACCTTTGCACTACGCCATTTCCGTGTAAAGCGATATTATGTAGGTGACAAGCATTATTATGGATTATATTTCTCAAAATTTCTGTCTTTGTTTATTTTAACATAAAGTGACGTAATCCTGTATATGCTATTATACTTTAGCATAGTTGCTTCCACGGTCATTTTACTTTTTTTAATGTCTCTGAAAATAAACGTTTTAAATTATTTTTTATTAAGAACTTGCATTATTATTATTACTTGTTTATGATAAATCTAATTTTGTCTGTATTACCTACAATTCTCGCAGTAATAAATAGTAGAGGAAAATATGAAACAAAAGCCGCTTATTTACGATTTTCGTGTGAACGGAAAGGTAAAAATGTATGCATGCATTTTTATGATAGTTTATGTCTTGGGGATGAACTTTCAACAATTCGTCAAAAAATCGTTCTGTGCAGGGGTCTTCTAGGGGTGGTTTTATGATAAAACCATCAATTTCTGATTTTTTGTAGTAATATTCTATTTATTATAAGCTTTCTGATGGTACCATCGGTAATTAAATGCGAGTATTAGAAATAAACAATGTTTAAGAAGACTTAAATAATTTAACACGGCAGTATACGGGCGAGAAATATTTCAAGAGCGATTATCTCAAAAGCGGCAATTTCTGTAAATTGTAATTTTTGTTTGCACTCAATTTTCTCGAAAACCGTCGACTTTATCAAAAAATCATACTGTATAAACATTATTACTCAATAGTAGCGCTATCTGATGGTTTTTAATTTTCTTAATTATCTCTCTTAATAAGGGAGATATTTGATGAAACGTAAAGCTCTGCATATTCCCCCTCTTAAAACGTCGTATACCCCCGTACACCGCAGCGCTCAACAAACTATCCATACATGCATCAAATAATGCTTCCTGTTATTTCTTACTATTCATATTTTTTACCCTTTGTTATTAAATATATTATTTAACTGCTATAAATTGGAAAATCCTTTGTGTGTACATATGTATAAGCTTGTTTATTGTTTCCAGCCTTATTTTGTGGAACTCCATAATCATGAAATAAATAAAGATTATTAAAAGTTTCACAGTTTTATTAAAATATACCTGACAATATTGTTTCGACAGCTATGCTGTCATTATCAAAGGTAATATAATTACAAACAAACACGTCGCTAAGGTAGATACAAAATAGGTAACTAGATAAAATAATAATAATAATAATAAAAATTAATAATAAAAATCATAATTAAACATCTAATACTTCCAGTAACGGAGAATTACTGAGCTCAAGTTGTTCATTCATTAAAGGTACCCTGAGTTTGTGTTTGTATATCTCAAAGGCTTCTAAAATGTCTAATTTGCGTTTGTTATTACAAAAATGTAGGAATTTAATATTATTTTGAGGAGTCATTGTGTGATTTTGTTCTAAAAGGTGTTTGGCGTAATTCGATTTTTCAGGATGTTTATTTTTGTAATGACGTACGTGTTCTTTATATCTTATGTCAAAATTTCGAAGTGTTTGTCCAATATATACCGAACTACAAAAAGAACAATTTAAACGGTAAATGCCCGATTTCATGATATCATGTGTTCTGTCTTTAGCATTAAATAAAAATGAAAAAGTGTTAGTGTTGGTTTTAAATGTTATTTTATAATTGTTGGTTTTTCTTAGTATATGTGCAATTTTTTCTGATATTTTGCCAAAATATGGTATAGATATGTAATTTGTGTCTTCTGTTTGATTGTCAATGGGATATATTCTTTTGATAGCTAACCTATAATCTTTTTGTTTAATTAAAGTGTCAATCATGTTCGGATTATAATGATTTGCATGTGCTAGTTGTTTAATGGTTGATATCTCTTTGCTAAAATCTGATTTTGTTAGTGGAATAGTTAAAGCTCTGTGTACTAATGATCTGTATGCTGCTATTTTATGTGTATTGTGGTGACAAGATTCATTTGGTATTGTTATGTCTGTTTGTGTTGGTTTTCTGTATATGGAAAATTCAAAAAGATTGTCTGCGTTAATCTTGATATTTAAGTCTAGAAAGTTTATAGCCCTGTTTTGTTCTGTTTCTAGTGTAAATTTTATATTAGGATGGATATTGTTTATAAGAATTAAAAATTCATTGATAACCTCAAAACAACTGTCAAAACAAGCTAAAATGTCATCAACATAACGAAACCAGAAGATAATGTGTTTAGAGAGGTTTAATTCAAATATTCGATCTTCAAACTTGTCCATAAATATGTTAGCTAATAGAGGACTTAGAGAATTACCCATAGGTAAACCATCCTTTTGTAAATAAATTATGTTATTAAAAGTGAAATAATTTTGACTTATACAAAGGTCAAATAATTGAATTAACTCTAACCTTTTAACTAATTCTATATTACTATTGATCAAGAAACTATCTAATAAAGGAATACATTCTTGTGGTGGTATTCTGGAGAACATGTTGCAAATATCAAAACTAACAAGTTTTGAATGTGGTGGAAGATGTATGTTTTGCAGCTTATCTACTAATTCTAATGAATTTCTAACAGAGTATTTCGATTTGTAACCTATCGTGTTAATAATCTGGTTCAGTTTTTTGGATAAAATGTGATTAGGTGCATTGATGTATGATACAACTGGTCTTATTGGCATATTCTGTTTGTGGGTCTTCACTAATCCATACAGTTTAGGTATTTGTGGGTTTTTATTAATTATTTGTTGCTTTTCTAATTCTGAAAAGCAGATATTGCAGTTTTCTAAACCTTGTTTTATTTCTTTTTGGAATTTTGTGGTTGGGTTTTTGTTTAACGTTTCAAAATTTTCTTTATTAATAAATTCATTAACTTTTTGTATGTAAATATCTTTAGAAAGAATTACCAAAGTGCTACCCTTATCTGCTTTAACAGAAATTATATTGTTCTCTGTGATTTTCTGTTTTATAGATTGAAGAAGTGATATGTTAGATGTGTTGTACATTTTGTCCTTTTTCAAAGACATCTCTTTTAATAAATTCGAAATTTGGAATTTTGCATAGTTATTATGATCTTTCTTAAGTATAGTTTCGCATTCAACGGCCAAAATTTCTTTAATTTTGTTGGTAAATTTTGGAAAAGGACAAAATTTGAAACCTTTGTTAAGAAATCGTGTTTCTCTGTCATTGAATGTTATATTCGACAAGTTTATGAAACGAGGATAAAAGTTTGCAATGTTCTGACAATTATGGTTATTTTGTAGTGTACGTTTTTGTTGTACAAGTCGATGAAGTTTATTTTTCTGTGTGGTGTATTTTTTGAATTTAATGTGACTGACGGTTTCTCTAATGTCAAAATCTAAGATGTCAAATTGGATATTGTGTAATTTATGAGTAAGTTCTAAAGGTACTCTATACAGAACTTACTCATAAATTACACAATATCCAATTTGACATCTTAGATTTTGACATTAGAGAAACCGTCAGTCACATTAAATTCAAAAAATACACCACACAGAAAAATAAACTTCATCGACTTGTACAACAAAAACGTACACTACAAAATAACCATAATTGTCAGAACATTGCAAACTTTTATCCTCGTTTCATAAACTTGTCGAATATAACATTCAATGACAGAGAAACACGATTTCTTAACAAAGGTTTCAAATTTTGTCCTTTTCCAAAATTTACCAACAAAATTAAAGAAATTTTGGCCGTTGAATGCGAAACTATACTTAAGAAAGATCATAATAACTATGCAAAATTCCAAATTTCGAATTTATTAAAAGAGATGTCTTTGAAAAAGGACAAAATGTACAACACATCTAACATATCACTTCTTCAATCTATAAAACAGAAAATCACAGAGAACAATCTAATTTCTGTTAAAGCAGATAAGGGTAGCACTTTAGTAATTCTTTCTAAAGATATTTACATACAAAAAGTTAATGAATTTATTAATAAAGAAAATTTTGAAACGTTAAACAAAAACCCAACCACAAAATTCCAAAAAGAAATAAAACAAGGTTTAGAAAACTGCAATATCTGCTTTTCAGAATTAGAAAAGCAACAAATAATTAATAAAAACCCACAAATACCTAAACTGTATGGATTAGTGAAGACCCACAAACAGAATATGCCAATAAGACCAGTTGTATCATACATCAATGCACCTAATCACATTTTATCCAAAAAACTGAACCAGATTATTAACACGATAGGTTACAAATCGAAATACTCTGTTAGAAATTCATTAGAATTAGTAGATAAGCTGCAAAACATACATCTTCCACCACATTCAAAACTTGTTAGTTTTGATATTTGCAACATGTTCTCCAGAATACCACCACAAGAATGTATTCCTTTATTAGATAGTTTCTTGATCAATAGTAATATAGAATTAGTTAAAAGGTTAGAGTTAATTCAATTATTTGACCTTTGTATAAGTCAAAATTATTTCACTTTTAATAACATAATTTATTTACAAAAGGATGGTTTACCTATGGGTAATTCTCTAAGTCCTCTATTAGCTAACATATTTATGGACAAGTTTGAAGATCGAATATTTGAATTAAACCTCTCTAAACACATTATCTTCTGGTTTCGTTATGTTGATGACATTTTAGCTTGTTTTGACAGTTGTTTTGAGGTTATCAATGAATTTTTAATTCTTATAAACAATATCCATCCTAATATAAAATTTACACTAGAAACAGAACAAAACAGGGCTATAAACTTTCTAGACTTAAATATCAAGATTAACGCAGACAATCTTTTTGAATTTTCCATATACAGAAAACCAACACAAACAGACATAACAATACCAAATGAATCTTGTCACCACAATACACATAAAATAGCAGCATACAGATCATTAGTACACAGAGCTTTAACTATTCCACTAACAAAATCAGATTTTAGCAAAGAGATATCAACCATTAAACAACTAGCACATGCAAATCATTATAATCCGAACATGATTGACACTTTAATTAAACAAAAAGATTATAGGTTAGCTATCAAAAGAATATATCCCATTGACAATCAAACAGAAGACACAAATTACATATCTATACCATATTTTGGCAAAATATCAGAAAAAATTGCACATATACTAAGAAAAACCAACAATTATAAAATAACATTTAAAACCAACACTAACACTTTTTCATTTTTATTTAATGCTAAAGACAGAACACATGATATCATGAAATCGGGCATTTACCGTTTAAATTGTTCTTTTTGTAGTTCGGTATATATTGGACAAACACTTCGAAATTTTGACATAAGATATAAAGAACACGTACGTCATTACAAAAATAAACATCCTGAAAAATCGAATTACGCCAAACACCTTTTAGAACAAAATCACACAATGACTCCTCAAAATAATATTAAATTCCTACATTTTTGTAATAACAAACGCAAATTAGACATTTTAGAAGCCTTTGAGATATACAAACACAAACTCAGGGTACCTTTAATGAATGAACAACTTGAGCTCAGTAATTCTCCGTTACTGGAAGTATTAGATGTTTAATTATGATTTTTATTATTAATTTTTATTATTATTATTATTATTTTATCTAGTTACCTATTTTGTATCTACCTTAGCGACGTGTTTGTTTGTAATTATATTACCTTCGATAATGACAGCATAGCTGTCGAAACAATATTGTCAGGTATATTTTAATAAAACTGTGAAACTTTTAATAATCTTTATTTATTTCATATGTATAAGCAGTTACAAAAGTTGGTAACTTATTAGTTGACCCATTTAAATTTGTTATGGTAGGTTAATAATTTATTAATTATATCTTCCCATAACTTTAAACGGACCGTTGAATTTTAGACGTATGCTTGTGTTTATTATTATAGTTTTATGAAAACCCTGACAGATGTGAAATTATTAGTCTGGAATTTTAGTTTGATTTTGTCATTCAGTGGTTGAAACTGTGGTGACTGTTTGAAGGGTGCTTTCTTTAAAGAAAAGTGTGTCTGTTTCGAGAGGTTAATAAGACTGTTTTTGCATCACATTGTTTACTTACCTTGAACTCCTATAATTGTAAGTATTATTTTTCACCATTTTATAATGTTCTTACTCAAAACAACAGTTTAACATAATTTGGTAGTAGTCATTTATTTTATTTCGTTCGAATATTATATTTTAGAATTGGAAATCATGGAAGTAACAAGTAGCTCGGAAAGCGAATTAGAATCAAAGATAAAAACGATTCAATATCGCAAGAAAAAACAGAAAACCTGCATAACTTGTCAACAAGCGGACAATTTAGTTTCAAGTGCTCCAAAATCATTCTTAACATTTAAAAATAGTGTTCAATTAAGGCTAAATCAGCTAAATGTAGATCCTGGTCATGATGAATTTTTAAATAAAGTTCTAGGCATTATTAATTCCTCTCAAAGTCATGAGTTAGACTGGCATCAAAGGTGTTACTCTAGTTTTACAAGTAAAAAAATATTAAAACTTTTCAAGCTAAATATATAGCAGAGAATTTGTTTAAATCTTGTGAAAGTCACAGATAATTGAGATCGAACAGAAAGATGATCTGCAATCTTACGATTTCTTGCAAATTGGTTGTTCTGAAATATCTGAGATCGTCAAATCTCTGCAACAGCATTAAAAGTGATATGTCACAAGTAAAGGGATTGGACAACTACAAAGATTTAAGTAGCAATAGTTTTAGAGAGTACATTCCAGATAAACTGTTTTTATTAATACAGTTGCTAGTCGAAGATTCAGACGATGAAAGGAAAAAAAATGTTGTTCTGAATATTTGTCAAGACATAATTTACTGTCATTCCAATTTTAAAAAGCATACTCCAAAACACGCCGCTTTGGGTTCACTGGTTCATCAAGAGACTAAATCAAGCAAAATCATCGAAACCCTTCATTCCTGTGGGCATTCTCTACCTTATAGGAATATCAATATCATGAGAATTAGAAACTCCGTTGCACAATCTGAAATTCTACGAAAATGAAAAAACATTGTTCCATCACAATTAATAAGAGGAAGATTTATTCAATTTGCTGGAAACAACATTGACCTTTTAGAGGAAACTCTTGGTAACGGTTCAACTTAATATTAAATATAAATTGTAGTAAACTGTGTTTTTTGGCTGTTTAATCGCTATTTATTGGCTTTTCAAACATTCTATACTTTAAACAATCTTGCTTTCTTTTTTTCCAAACTCTTATATTACGTTTGTATGAAGACATTACAAAATTACAAACATAAATAGTTCGTATAAATGAATCGTTGCACGTATTTACGAAGCCTGTAAGGAGTTGTGCCACGCGCTATCACAGCGCTTCACAAAACAATCGATATCTCCAAAACTATTAAACATAAGTTTATAATTCTTTTTTTAAAAACTTTTTGAAACCTTTACCATTAATTCTTCCGCAGGATGTATAGGAAAATTTCCAAAGATAAGAAACTTTGTCACTTAGTGTAATTTACATTACACGAAAAGCTAAATTTCAAGTTCAGACATATTTTTTAAATTAATTAAACAAATTTTATTAATCTGCTTTATATAGTTAGAAGCGCTCATGTTTGAGCATTAATTTAAAAAAAGAACTACAACGATATCGCAATTAGTTCCCAAGATATTGCGATATAAATATTAAAGTGTGGATTTTAAAAATTGTCGATTTTGATCTAAAATCACCCCTACAGCACCCCTGCACAGGACGATTTTTTGACGAATTGTCGGAACTTCTACCCCAATACATAGGCTATCATATAAAAACATCCATACATTTTTGCCTTTCAGTTCATACGGGAATCACGATAGCTGGTCGATTTGCTTCTACTAAAACAGTAGTCGAACTTTAAAACCAATTCTAGCACACGTAAAAAACAAATGCTGATTATTGTGTCACTTAATTCACAAATGACACTTAATTCGAATTCTCAGTTAGTGAACAGATTCAGAATTGGGAAATTGCCAAAAATTCCGTACTTTTTATAATTTTTAAAGAATTTTGAAAACATTTACATTTTTTCGGCAAAGAACAGAGCTAAAAATCTGATTTTGTACCGTAAATCTAGTTATGTTAAAAGTGTACGTTATGATGTTGACATTTCAAAAATGTGTAATTTTATTTAAAAAAATAATTTCTCGAACGATGGATATTAGGGTAATGGACAATGGCTAGAATTTCAGACTGTGTTTGCATGCATGTAAAAACTGTAATAATTACTTTCTACTATTCACTGAACTTATTACTAAAGATGATAGCTTAAATATGTAAATCGATTTCTACAGCAGTAATTGTTGGACACCGTCGATGGAAAACTTTAAAATGTAAACGGAAACAAAATGTTTTAAAATACTTTAGTATTTTAGATTTTAATTACTATGGACGACATATTTCATACGTCCTTTCAAAATTTGCTAACGATGACAACAAATTTGAAATCAGCGACCTCAAAAATCCCTTTCTATAAAATTTCATATAAATCCAATAATATTTCGAGTTTTATGATGTTTTTATGCATATAATATTTTAAATCTGAAAGCCTTCTAAATAAAATTCATACACTTACAGAAACGAAACTAAAAGTATTTATTACATAGCGTTAATAAAATAGAATTATTTTTGCCAGTTTAAATGACGCAATCTTTACTCAGAAATGCAGAGAGTAACTCGACACCGCAGACAGGCAAAGGAATTCAAGCAGGCTGGCCAATACTGAAAAAATAAATGGACGCTGTATAAATCTATAGCTTGCATAAAATAAACAGACGCTGAATAAACCTATAGCTTGCAAAAGACGCTGACTGATACCATCATTTATATACACTTATATACGCCGGACGCTGGGCGCTACGCTTTTGGTCCGGACGCATGGTAGGCCTCTATAGATATATATATATATATATATATATATATATATATATATATATATATATATATATATATATAATATATATAATATATATATATATATATATATATATATATATATATATATATATACATATACAGGGTGTCCTGTTTAACAGTCTACACTCAATCATTCGGACTGGCTACTGGCTACAGCAATGAAATTAAAAGAATCATAAAACTTACAATCCAAAATCTATCTGGACATTCATCTATAGCAGCACGTACTTTTTCTATAGCAAAGTTGTAAACCGCTTTGGACAAACTGCGTTGCAAGGATCCATTGATGCATGTCGTTTTCTGCAAACCATTGCCTTTAATTCAACCCAAAGCTTATAATCCAAAGGATTTAAATTTAGCCTTTCAGGAGGCCAATCTTCATTATTAATAAACTTAGACACATTCTCTGCAAGCCACAATTGTGAACTTCCTGTTGTGTGGGCTGCGTCTTGCTGGAGAATCCAGTGTTGGTTTTAAAATGAAAGTCTGATCTAAGCGGCAAAACCACCTTCTCAAGAGTTTCTGTTCGATTCACTTTGACAGTGGTTTTAACACCTTGGTTGCAAAAATAAAGTTTTTTATCACACCATGCCAACTTACTCCCCACCAAACCATCAACCTTGCTGAATGATGACCACGCAGAACATTACCAACTGCAGCAGTAGCTTCTTTAGAGCTTTTAGCATACATTTGTCCTTTTGACGATTAGATTTTTCTTTAATGGTAAAAATTATCTCATCCGTAAACAAGATACAGCGATGAAGATTTTTCGCGTACTTCTGCTAATTAGACTTGGTTCCGATTTTCTTATTTCTTTAAGTCAAGCTGCTAATAAGTGTCCAGTACTTCTACGGCAAGCCCTCGTACCAAGGTCTTCCCTGATCAGTCGCGACATAGATCTGGAGCTCATATCTATTTCTTTCGCTAACAAACTTTTTACCAACAGGATTTCTTAAAAAGAAACTCTGTGCCAAGTTTAAATCATGGTTTCAGAAGTTTAATCATCCCCTGCTTAATAATAAAATAATAATTTAGTCATTTTGTAATAAAAAATGCGAAACCTTATGTCAAATTTGCGATTGTTGAAGCCTTTCAGTACCGTAAAGTTTCTGTCAGGCTTATGACGTAGTTTTATTTTCCGGTACAATATGGAAAAGAAATGGAGATTTAATAGGAAATATGTTTTAATCGTAATTATGTAAATATAAAAAGAGTTAATATTTTTTTACAAAATGATCATTTTGCTTTTATTCTTTCCTTCGTCAGTTGTATACATACTACATACTTATAATGTAAATTAAAACTTCATTAATCGGATGTGGTGAACACAAGTGAATTTGCACACCACATATCAAATGCTACATCATTTTGTTTAATACCATTTTTTTCTTTAAAAATTTATGAATTAGAATACTGTAAAAATGTTTAAAGTTAAATCTTCTTTTGTAGATGCAAGATTGAATGTATCATATGATAATTCCAAAAATAATAATCCAATAAATCGGAAATGATCATTTTGGAAAAAGATAACTTTTTATTTTTACATAATTACGACTACAAAATATTTCCTATATTAATCTCTTCATATCTCAAAGGAGCTCGTTTAAATTCAAAACCTTTTACATGGAATAGAAATTATTAGTTTATTTTTTTAAACCATAATCAATGTCTTTTCTTATATATTTGCACCTTTTATCCGATCACGTTTTTCGAACATACAACTATTTGAAAATGATGTACAATTCAAGCGATCCCTTAAATTTCCTGAGTACTTTAAAAATACTAGTTTAAATGCAGCTACTAATCCTAAAAAAGTACGTGTAAATTTAGGTAGCGTGAAATGGTCGAAACCACGCCAGATGTATGAGTTTCGATGGAATTCTATATACCTGAATGCTGAAGATCTAGTACACGACGTTGCCAGACTGTGGAGCCTGTAACGTACCGTACGTGATGCAAAAAACTACATATACAGGCGGAGGTGACATCGTATTGGCAATTATACAACTAAGAGCGACGGCAACGCCAGCGATCTACAGCTGAACTAAAAATAAGTATGACGTTATCACCTCCAGACAAAAATTTGAATTTAGGCTTCTAACACCATCTATATGCTTATACAGTCGAAAAAAGGGCAAAACGTTGTCACCTCCGAAAACGGAGGTCACAACGTTATATATGAAGTGACAACGTACGCTGGGTATCTACTTTGGAGGTGACAAGGTACCCTTTATCAATATATATATATATATATATATATATATATATATATATATATATATATATATATATATATATATAAATTGGTTTAATCGACGTTGTGGGACCCGCTATATGGTAGGGTCGTTAGTAGACCCGCATTTTTTGATTTTTAAAATGTGTATATTTTACATAATATTGATCTATTTCTGATAAGCAATATTTAAGATCCTCGAGGGGTAAAAATATATGAAAAAAAAATATTGGTGATATTTGACAGTCGTTCTTGAACCCGATACATATTACAGTGTTTACAGACCCATTTGTATAATTTTAAGCAAGCCTACCTACCCTACCGAACCCAGCAACGTTGCCGAATGTATCAGAGATAAAATTACGACTGACGTAATGATTTCGGGATGCTAAGCACATAAGTGATCTTTATTTTTGTTGATTTGTTCGTAAATTCCATAAATAACCTTAACACAGTAAAGTTAACGTTTTCCGTAAAACGATGTAACTCTGAAAATTATTATTAACGTGAGAAAATAGCATTGAGCCTCTTTTGTTCTAAAATACATAAGGTTTATGCAAATAATTGTTTTTTAATAATTTGTTTTTAAATCATTTATTTTAACAGGATTATTTTTGTTTACAAGAATACAATTAAAAGTTTCGAAGACACGTCATGTATATGTGTTTTGAAAAAATAAATGTTATAGCCAAATCTTTTGACCTCCTGAACATTTTACTGTTATGTTTCTATCACAAATGAACAGTTTCTAAGATATGTATATTTTAATGCCACGGTAACAATTCAGTCAAATTAGTAAAAATAGAGGGGAATTGAGGTATATCCTTGGATTTTTGATAGGCCTTCTTTGTGATATGTTAAATAACCCCTTAAAAGTTACTACTCAAAAGTGGTGAACCAGAGAAGCTGATGAGGGTAAGCCATGCCCCCAGATGATTTTTACTGTTTTTTCAGAAACTATTAGGTTTATCAAAATGGAGCCAGTTAGGTAAAATAGGATTTTATTTAACTTTCATACCAAAAAGCTAAGAAGACTTTGTGCATGTTGTTTTGTTTCTGTGTAATCGAAAAACGATCATATGTCACACAGACAAATAATTTGTATCGGTACATATTATACGAGAAGCTTCGAGCATAACTTTGTGTGATCTGATGTTCATCATGAAATAGCTATGGAAATCTCGTTGAGCATCGAACGCGATCCTGGTTCAGTCTTCTTCTATCTCAGCATCTCCAGCAAAATCTACGAGGCGATATTATCATTATTATTGGGGCTAGTCATATGGTAATTCTCGTATTGGCAAGATACATTTTAGGGGTATACCCTGTACTAATCAATCTTTTTAGTGAACCTAAAACGTACAGGGTACTTCAGGGTTTTTGGATCTCTCTTTCTTCGTTCTTTATATTGATATTCGTATCGAGTAATTTTTTTCTTGAATGGTTTTTGTTTTAGAATTCTAAGTTCACTGAGTTCAACGACTTAATTCCATGCCTGCTTTAAATTGTAGCTAGATATATAACATTAAATGGGACTTCACTCATTTTACATGTAGGATATCTCGAGCAGACGATGCCAATTCCTGAGGGTCAATGCCTTTGATCAAAATAGGCCATTAAGCACAACATATCTATGTTCAAAAATGAAATGTTACAAAGCTATAGACCTTCAAAATAAAAAAGTCAAAAATGCAATTTGGATAAAATTTTGTGTTCAAGGACAGTTGTTATTAGAACATACATTAGTGTTATTTTATGCTTGTGGTAGCTGTAGCGTACCCGCTACCGCTAGATACGGAATTCTGTGCTAGTGATATGTTTAATGAATACACCATTGAATGCAAAATTTAATTCTTCACAAAACAGGTATACTTGACCCAATAGAATCGAATAGTGACAAGTCAAATAATGCTCTATAAAATGCAGAAAGAAGATAAAGGTAAAACGTCATGCAGTATGACGTACAAACGAAGTAAGAAAGATTTCAAAACAAGGTGAAATGCCCTATACATTTGGGTTTCTATGAAATAATTGTCCAGTACAGGGTATTCTCCTAAAGATATTCTTTTTACTGCAAAATTATCACAATACTACAACCAACAATAACAACAACATCGCTTCATGAATTTTGCAGAAGTGATGCTAAGGTTGCACTGCGAACTCAACATTTTTTTTCTTAGCTAAGTACTTGATGACGAATACAAGATCGCAATAAGTTATGTTCTAAAGTTGCGCCGTCAAATGTATTGGTAGAAATTGTTGGTCTACATACAGGATGTTTTAATCAACTCTCGTATAAATTGCATGTGTGATAGTATTCATCAATAGGAACAAAAAACTCTTTTTGTTTTTACGCAAATAGACAAGAATTTGCTAGAAATGTCAACTATTGGGAACTGCTGGAAATTATACTCAAAACAAACTGCGACATCACCTAGCAGCAGCTGCGTCAATGTATCAGATAGGCACATCCAGCTCCAAGTGCGATTCTTAGACCAGTGACCTGCTACCCACTCTTCAAAAACCATTCTTTTTTCGCTTATTATGAAAGATAGACACTAATGATTTTCAGATTTTTTGTTGCATTTTATGTGTACTACCACCTATTCAGAGGATACGAATCTTAAGTGAAACATCCTGTATGATATATATTCATGCGCCAATTAAATAAGCTTTATTTTATCTAACCCACTTAACAACCAGTCCATAAACCTAACAGTTTTTGAAAATAAAACGACAAAATCCATCTGGGGGCGTGGTTTAATATTGATATTTTACAAAGTTCAGGATATTATCTACTCGTAAACATGAACAAATCAAGCATAAAGTCATTTTCAAGTTTAGCTGACCAAAATACACTACATTTGATGAGTTTAATCTAGATTTAAAAAAATAGCAGTTTCTATTTTTACTGTGCGTTTGTACAGTTACAAGAAAATTATGGAATGTTCGATCCCTACTTTCTGTTTAATGAATTTGAAGGTACAAAACAGTATACACCATATGGTGGTTAAGTGCCTTTAACAGAAACGTCGAAAGTAACGAAGAAGAGAAGAAGTTTTTTCAAACCTTGCTCAATTCCGTTATATTGCACTTGTACTAAGTTAAAGATCAATTTTTATTTTATTCTGAAATAGCTATTTGTGAATTGGAATGTGTATTATATTCTTAGTGACGAATTGTACACCAGAGATTTTCTGATTACATTTGAAATATATGTAGTTCTAAATATACCAGGCGCAAATCATATTAGTCCACCCTGTTTCATTTTTGTTAAAGAACGTCCCACAGAATTTATTCCATTTATCTTTTGTTCTATGAGGTGGCCGTTTCTTGTTGCTATAGTGAAGTGCTGCTACTGCATCTTCCCCATACAAATGTTCATGAAATTCAATTGGGAGTTGCAACATACACTGCCCCTACGAACCTTTTGAGTGCCCTGTTTCCATTAAAAGTTCCATTAAGTAATCTTACAAATTACAGACGAGAAAGTTTTTCTTCAGTGTTTTAGAAAAAAAAGTCACAAATGATGCTCAACTTAGTTCGCCCATTTTAATTTTTGATAAAGAACACCTCACGATTTTTACCCTGAATGGTCTACGACGTTGTTATTTATTGGTGGTATATAGTACATATCGTAGCCGTTTTTGCATATGTACTTAATTGTTTGAAATGTTGTAACTAGCAATGTTGCTAGTTGCGATTTCAAAGAATTTATCATGCCATCTGTAACAAAGTTTTTATAAGCATTTAAACCGCGCTCCTGGAAAATTGCTAGAAAATAGTTCCGCTAGTATGCATTAACGTCGGCGATATGTATGAATGAGTACTGTGATCCAGTGATAAATATGAATGTGTGAGTGTAGTATCCAATGCAACGAATATAAACAAGGAGTCAGAAAATAATTCAGAAACCAAATAGTTCAAGCATTCATTCTCTCATCTTAACAGTAAAAGAATACAGCATTCATTAACCACAAACAGTCTTTCAAACAAACAAACACAGAAGATATTACATGTGGTGACCGCCGACTTTAATTGAACACGCAACAATCTGTCAAGAAACTTACCCTTGCAAGCATACCATTCAAGATACTAGGATCCTATTTATGAAGCAGATGTCGAGAAATCAATTAGCATAATTCCAGTAGAGGATCAATACTCTCTCAGCACCACCACTACCAGTACATGGAGCAGTTCCATCGCTGAAGTCATAATCTATCTTAAGTCACGGTTGTATAAAGTTTTTTTTGTTCTAAATTTTTCTGCCATCAAAGCAGACTATCTACAGCATTTAAAGAAAGTATTTCAACGCCTATATCATTACGGTTTACTATCAAATTAAAAAAAACAATCTTTGAAGCCAAAGAACTAACTTGTCTCGACCACACAGTGAACAGTGATGGAGTTACGCTGCAAATTTCAAAAGGAGAAGCTATTCATAACTTTCCAATCCTTAGAATGCAACAAGAATTATGCCGTTTCGTTGGCATAGATTGTCGATTTAAACCTGAGCTAAACCTATTTATTCCAGAAAAAGTTTCAGAACCCTACAAGAAACCCACACAACAGTGTGTCGCAAAACGTATAATTACAAATCGGTTGTTGTGAACTTCAATAAACGGTCGTACCAAAAATTCGTTACTTCGTGTGATCGGGAACACAGGGAATACATAGCAGATAAACTCGGATGCAGCCCATTACAAATCCTTCTTATCTTTTTTGTGCCGTTTATGTATAGAACGTTCGAAATTACTTTTTGTTACCTGTTAGACATATTTGTGTACATACATTTACTATTTTCCTTTTATGTTGCATATACGATTATGATCCAACCAACAACCTACAAGTCCAACAGAATCCTCATACGTTCCTCTTAGGTTAAGTTTTGTAGTTTTTTGTTATTTACATTTTGTAACGAGCCCTAAAATTAAGAATCTGCTGTCTTAATTTTAACCGTTTTCAATTATCTCATTCGCTTCTCACGTTATTCTTATTAGCTCATTTCTATAGGTTAAGTTCTTATCATTGTAACGAACATTAACATTAAGCGCCCTGTACTAACTTTAATCAATTGTAAAACCAGCCAAAGAAAAAAACGCGTTTTTTACGTATCTATCAAGTTGCTTTACAATCACAACCGCATCTTATGCGTACATTCACTAGTTCTTTCCAATCCTGTCCTCAAGCAAACTGATGGAAACTTTTTCTACTGGAAAAATTCTAAAAAACAAGGGAGCAATAAATGTGATGATCACCGTTGCCATGGATACTTTGTAGTATCCAAGGAAACGAATGTAAACGAGGGATCAGAAAATAATTCAGAAACCAAATAGTTCAAGCATCCATTCTCTCATCTTAACAGTAAAAGAATAAAGCTTTAATTAACCACAAACAATCCTTCAAACATACAAAGAAGATATTACAGTACTTTTATACTAAAAAATTTAATCAAGTTCTTGAAATTTATCGTTTGATTACTACGGAAAATGACATATGTACTTTTCCACCTTAATTGGAAACCATCCACTTTCCCCAGAAATTAACTTTTCCGTATTATATTGCGTTGTCTCACTTGTTCGAAAATCCTGTCAACCTTACTCTAATCATTTATAGAAAAAATGAATTCAGTTGTAAAGTCCTACTTAAAGATACCATTGATATGAACACATGGATTGTAGGTATTTAATATCTGCTTTCAATCATACAAATATAACTTTATAAATTTATATCACTCTCCAAACTCTAGTGATGCTCAATTTCTAATGAAACTTGAAAATTTGTTTGATGTATATGCTAGTAGATCAGGGACCTTAGTAATTATCGGAGACTTTAATATTGACCTATTAAAGGATTCATATTATGAAAATAGGCTGAGAACTTTAATTAAAAATAATGGACTACATCAGATTATCGACCAACCTACAAGAATCACTAAGGACAGCGCTACACTCATAGATCTTCTTGTATCTAATGAAAAAACCATTGATGCCCAGGTACACCATGTTCCAAGAATAACCGATCACTCAATAATAAGTGTAAATGCAAAAGTGAAAGAAAAATATGAAGAATATACAATACAACACAGAGACATGAGCAACTTCAATGAAATGCAATTTCAATTAGATCTAATGGATCAACCATGGAATCCGGACTGTACAAACACCAATCAACTAGCAGAAACATTAGTTAAAACCATAATGGACACACTAAACAGGCATGCTCCAACTGTTAAAAAAACCATTAAATGTCAATGGAGTTGCAAGGGATCCCAGAAATAGCCTTGGAAATTGAAGAAAGGGACAGATTATATAAAAGAGCAATCTTTACACAAGAAGAAAGTGATATGAATAGGTATAGACAACAAAGAAATGGAATTGTTAGTTGGATCAGGAACCACAAGAGAAATTATTATCAAGAAAAAATAGATGATATGAAAAATAACTCAACAGAAATGTGTAAAACAGTTAAAGAATTAATTAAAGGAGGCCATAACAGACAAAAAAGGAATGTATTATTTTTGACAATGAGTTAGAAAAAAAGGAAATTCAAATTGCAGAAAAATTCAATATTTACTTTATTAACAGCATACAACAAATTATTACATTAACAAATTTAACCCAAATTGAAACTGATTTAAGCCACATTAATGTACATCAATGCAAGTTCGAAAAATGTTTACCAATAGAGTTTTTGGAGTTAAAAAAAATTATAATTTACCTAATAAGAATAGTAGTGTCGATGGTATTACAGTAAAGATTCTTAAATTAGCTTTCAATGTAATAGGACAGAGATTTTTGCATCTAATTCAAATGAGTCTAGAAAGTGGATCCTTCCCAGAAACCTTGAAGACATCCCATATTATCCTCATTGAGAAGATAACCAACACTAACAAATGTGAAGAATACAGACCGATCAACATGGTGCCAACTTATGAAAAATTATTAGAGACCGTCTTAAATATCCAGTTTCGTGACTGCATTGAAGTGAACAAACTGTTAACACCTCTTCAATCAGGATTTCGGAAAAATAATTCATGTGAAAGTGCAATACAATCAGTTCTTTTGAAATGGAAAAATGCTATTTACAAGAAGAAGGTGATAGGTGTAGTTTTTCTAGACTTTAGACGTGCTTTTGAGACTATTAATAGAGATCTATTATTATTGAAATTAAAAAGATATGGGTTCGGCCCAATAGTTATAAAATGGTTTAGTGAATATCTCAAAAACAGATTTCAAAAAACTAGATACTTTAATAGTACCTCTTCAGCTAAAAGAACTACCTTTGACGTTCCACAAGGAACTGTATTAGGCCCTGATTTATTTGTACTATACATAAATGATATTGTTAATGTAATTAAAAAATGTAACATTCAATTATTTGCAGATGACACTTTAATATATTTTATAGGAGATGATGTTGAAAAAGTAATAAATATCATCAATGATGAATTAGTAAATGTATATAACTGGTTAGGTAAAAATAGTCTTTCTTTAAATGTAAATAAAACAAAATTCATGATAATAAAAATAAGTTTAACGAAATTGATACATCTAGTCATGTGGGAATACAAATTAATAGTCAAAAAATAGAACAAGTTTATGAGTGGAAGTACTTAGGCGTAATAATGGATTGTCACTTAACATTTTCTAGTCATTCAAACTATGTTATGAGTAAAGTTGCAAAAATAGTAAATTTCATGGGTAGATTAAGCCAAAATCTTAGCAAGTGGTCTAAATTATTACTATATAAAACAATAATACTTCCCCATTTTAATTATTGTGCTAGTATACTTTACCTCCTAAATAATACTGAAATTAACAATCTTCAAAAAAACAAAATTGTGCATTAAGAATAATATTAAAATGTAGTAGGTATACTAGCATAAGAAGAATGTTGCAAGTTACATCTTTGTTAAGTGTTAAGCAAAATATATTTTATAATACGATGATAATAATATTTAAAATAAAAAACCGAATATATCCAGAGCACATTTTAAATGAATTACTATTCGTAGAAGATGTTCATGATCATAATACTAGAAGTAGAAATAATTTTTATATTCATACAGTAACAACAAATATAGGACAACATAATCTGTTTCATAAAGGTTTAGTTGAATATAATTCACTTCCAGCTAATTTAAAAAACTGCACATCTTTAACATTATTTAAGAAACAGTGTAAAAAATATGTAATAAATTACATTAATATTTAAGAAATTATAATGTATTATATGGAATTTATCTAGTTATATGCTATAAATAAAGTATATTATTATTATTAATAAATATTAAAACCTTCAATTTTACAAAGCCAGAGAATTATTTGCAAATGTGAAAAGAACTCGCATACGAGCTGATGTAATTCTTACGTCACTTTTCTCCATTAAATATTAAATGCGAGCTATTATAACCAAACGTTTATAAAACAAAGCTTAACATATGCGCCATGGCAATGTTGCCAGATCCAGGGCTTAGGAAGTCTGTAGAACATAGCGGGTTTGATAGCGTCTTGTATAAAAATATACGATATACACTTGAAAAAGGCGCGACGCCCCCTATAGTTCATTGTGATGAACTACGGTTGTATAAAACTTTTTACAAACCTTACTTTTCCAAACCCAAATTGTATTTTTTTTTATTGCAGTTTTAGATAAACCTTATCCTGTAGGCCTCGAAAACATAGGAGAACGTTGCCAGACCCAAGCCCGGGTCTGAGAGAGTCGAAAATGGTCCGACAAGTCGGTAGAATATAGCGAAACGGGTGTGTATAAGCGGTTTGACATATATAAACATTTTTTTAATTCTTGAACTATTGATGTATAAATTAATACATAGATGGATTCTTGGTTATTTAAGTTCTTAAATAATTATTAAGGATAATTATTAATAATGAGAGATATATACATCAATAGTTCAAGAATTAAAAAAATGTTTATTATATGCAAGGTTGAAAACTGCAATTTTTAAAATCTTTATTTAGATAATACAAGAACAGATGTCTCTGCTGTTCTTTCTCGCTATTAATGTTATTCCTGCTTCATATATAAGCAATAAAATGGATGATAGATGCAGGATTTCGAAACAATGCCTCTCTCACTGATGAGACCAATAGGTATGGTCGAAACAGCTGTATGAGAGTATTTTGTTTTGAAATCTTGCATCTCTCATTATTAATAATTATCCTTAATAATTATTTAAGAACTTAAATAACCAAGAATCCATCTATGTATTAATTTATATATATATATATATATATATATATATATATATATATATATATATATATATAGATATATATATATATATATATATATATATATATATATATATATATATATATATATATATATATATATATATATATATATATATATATATATATATATATATATATATATATATATATATATATATATATATATATATATATATATATATATATATATATATATATATAGTTAAATTTTGGTTTACTACTCCTTGGTAGAATTTGGGTAATAACGACACTTTGAAAAAGAAAACACAATTTATCCTTTGTCGACGTTTCGCCACTTTATTTTGGCTTTATCAAGACTACTAAAACACATGAAGTCTGTTTTAATTTAAAATTCTTTGACGTACTTACAGATAAGTAATTAATTGACATTAAATGAATGAAAAAACACATTAAAATCTTTTATAGAGATAATTAAGCTCCACCATTTTGGTTGGATTGACATTTAGTTTCTTGAGTATATGTTGTTTGGTAATTTTTATTATTATTTTACTGAAAATAAATCTAGTATTACATATTATTATGACCTATTATACATGCTACTTACTGTTGATTCTTATTAATTGCTACTAATTTAATAATCTTATTTTCTAACTGTAATATTTTACCTAATGTTTGAACAATGTTCGGAGAAAGGCAATCTTTTTTTTTTGCTATGTGGCGTAGGAATATGTCTGCGCATGCTTTAAAATATACATACATACCCTAAATTATAATGTAAAATGTATATACTGGGTGCGTCAACAATATTTTTCGTTTTAACATTTAGTTTTGTTATACAATATAATACATAAGAATAATATTCTACTTAATGTATACTCACAATGAAGCTACTTTAGATCTTATTCTTATTACATAGTGACCCAGATAATAACCAAGTGTAATTTGTTGATAGGCCTTCTTTGTCTTTCCTGAAATTCATGGTGTTTTCTGTTGTGTTGATGTGACACATTTCAAGGAAAGTGCGTATTTTATAATAATTACTGTGATCTACAATAGTGGCATTTTGAAAATCTATCGAATGCATACTATTTTTGTTAGTTAAAATATATAAAATAAATATATATATATATATATATATATATATATATATATATATATATATATATATATATATATATATATATATATATATATATATATATAATAAACTTTTTAATAAGGGTATAGGTCAAATTTTATTCTTTTTATTCTATTTTTATTTTCATCGGCCAATATTTCGTAGATGATTATCTACATCATCAGGGCTCTACAAATGACACGTTAAGCAAATTATAAATTAAAAAGAAAAACTTACTAGAAATATAAAGAATAACAAGACTCCACAAAAAGCATAAACCTCAAAAACTACAAAAACATTAACGATAGGTAACAATAAAATATAATATACAAAATTTGATTTTAATTATACATCAAAAAATTTTTTTAAATTTGAGAGGGAATTTTGTTTTAATATTAGTTGTCAAAAAATATCCAAAGTTTCTAGATTTGTATTTTAGTTTTTAATTAATAAGTTATATTATTATTAGCTGTTGTTAATATTTTTATAATTGTGATTAATTAGACAATTGTATAAAATGCTTAGATTACCAATATCTGTTTTAAAATTCATTGAATTTGTTTCACGGAATATGTGGCACATTTCTAAAAATAATCTTTTTGTTAAGTTATTTTCTATGTCTAAAATTTTTACATTTTTATAGTCAATTTTGTGATCTAAATTATTAACATGTACGCTAAGTGCTGTCGATTTTGGTTTTAGTCGGTTGTCACTTTTATGTTGGTTAAGTCTTTGTTTGAGTCTTTGAGTAGTTTGTCCAATATATGTTTTGTCACAATGTAAGCAGTCAAGTTTGTAAATGACGTTAGATAAGTTTGTAACCAAAATTTTATCTTTGAGTCTAGTAAATAATTTGTTAATGGTGAAAGGTATGTTATTTGAAATTTTTATATTACTGTTTTTAAAAATGTTTATTAATTTAGGTGTAAGATGTTCAATATGAGGTAATGAACATATTTTTATATTGTTAGTAGGTTGAGCAAGTTGATTGTCATTGTTAGTAGGTTGAGCAAGGTGATTGTCATTGTTAATAGTGTGTTGATCTTCATATAGTAACTTTTTAATTAAGTATGTTGGATATGAATTGTCACGTAAAAAGTCAAAAAGTTTTTGTAAATTGTCATTAATAAAGTCCGGATGTGATATTTTTATTACTCTATTTTTCATACCAATCAATATATATATATATATATATATATATATATATATATATATATATATATATATATATATACAAGGTGGTCCAGACCACCCGTACACCCCTTTTAAAATGCGGGGGAGTAAAAATTTTTAACAAGACGATGGGTGATCTTACTAATGTCAATGTGCTCTATCGAACGACGCCAAAAAGAAACCCCCTTGACCGCCCTCTTGTAGGGGATAAGGGGGGCAACTTTAAAAATTCAAATGGGAACCCCTAAATTTTATTGCATATTTAGATTCTACTCATCAAAGTATGAATAATTTATTTGAAACATTCTTTTATCTTGGCAACAGGTGGCGCTGTAACCGCAAAAAACCGACTTTTTGCATTTTCCGCCATCTCTGGACAATTTACAGGTGCAAATAACAGTTTGCTAATGTGTACTTTCATGAGAAAAAATTTTACGTTACGATGAAAAACGGAAATTCTCTCCCTAAGGTGTTTTCGACAAACAGATTTTTTTTCTTGCATTGTACGTGACAATTTTTTTTTCTGAAATTTTTAGATCGTTTTTTAACCTTAACGTCTACTTATTTAGAGGTTGCTTAATCTTTTTAATCTTTATCTGAATATTTATTTTAAGCATATGTAATTAATAAAAATGATCGATAAAACATTCTAAATTGTAATCTGCTCTGCATATTGCAAAATAATATTTAAATCGTACTAATCTAATATTTAATTTTAACAGAAAATACCTTGCTACAATTCTTTACTTTGCAATTCTATTTAAATAGTATGTAATTGTTGAAAATCAACTGTTCAAGTAAATAATTTTTATTTCACAATTTAAAATTTTATTCGTTTAAATTATTCTTGCTTTATGGCCTGAGTGGATGAGATATCCATATTTCATCATTCATTGCTATACGCTAAAAGAAAGATAACCACCGAAATTTAATAGAGAATAATTACAAAGTGAAATTCTCGTCGGCAGATTATTGTAATGCACGGTGACTTGACATGTTAAAAACACCTTAGCTAGAGAATTTGCGTTTTTCATTGTAACGTAACTTTTTTTCTCATGAAAGAACACGTTAGCAAAGTTTTTTCATCACTATTTAGTAAAAAATATGAAAAACTGTTATTTGCACCTGTAAATATGCCAGAGACGGCGGAAAATGCAAAAAGTCGGTTTTTTGCGGTTACAGCGCCACCTGTTGCGAAGTTAAAAAAATGTTTCAAATAAATTATTCATATTTTGATGAGTAGAATCTAAATATGCAATAAAATTTAGAGGTTCCCATTTGAATTTTCAAAGTTGCCCCCCTTACCCCCTACAAGGGGGGATCAGGGGGGTTCCAGTTTGGGGTCATTCGAAAGAGCACATCGACGTTAGTAAGATGACCCATCGTCTTGTTAAAAAACTTTAATCCCCCGCATTTTAAAAGGGGTGTACGGGTGGTCTGGACCACCCTGTATATATATCAAAAGCTACATTCCTGCATTTATTGTTCTGAAGAACTAGTAAACTCTTCGTCAGACGTGTATACATCTTCTATATTTTCTTTATCTTCATCATCGCTTAAATCCTCGCCACCCTGATTCGTGCTAATCGAAGCTGAATGAACCGTCAATGTGGGAATGTTGACCTCAGCCGGCAGTAACATCTCGATTGTTTCGTGGGAAAAAGGTTGTGTCTTCTTTGGAGGTTTAGGTCTTAGACTGGTTATCAGTGGATCTGACCTCAGTAATAACCGTGTGATGTAGCAAGAAAACAAGGCTACTGTATTATATGGCACGAAGGGATTTCTGGTAGGGCTGGCAACGATATTGCCTCTGCACTAGTGCAAATGCTTTGCAAATTTGTACAGAAAAACCCTACTATTACTAATATAGTTCTATGGTCTGACGCCTGTGTACCGCAGAATCGGAATTCGCACATGAGCACCGCTCTGATAAGTTTCCTTAACAAGGAAAACCACAATGTTTTAACTATTGAACAGAAATTCCAAGAGCCTGGCCATAGCTGCGTGCAAGAAGTAGATTCTATCCACAGCACAATCGATAAGGCATTTTCAAGAGCGGATATTAATAGCCCTCTAGATTTAATAAGAAAACTTCTGCGAGTTAGATCAAAAAATCCCTATGAAGTGTATCAGATGAAGAAAGAAAACTTTAAAAACTACCAAGATGTGGCTGCCAACACAAATTTGAAGAAAATACCCTATAGCAAAGTGAAACATATAATTTATGAAAAAGGGAACAATATGGTTAAATACAAAACAACTTTTACAGAAGAAGAATTGCAGGTAGTAAACATTCAAATCAAGAAAAAACTGAGAAACAATACTGACGAAGACATTTTACCAGTTCCTAAAGTAATAGGTGCAACGAAGATTATTTCTGAAGATAAAATAAATAGTATCAGAAGTCTCTATCCCCAGTTTTCTGCCACTGATATAGAATTTTGGGAAACTATATTTAAACAACCAGAAAGTTCTAAAGAAACTAAAGACAAGAAGACGAAAAATGATATGAAAAAAAATCTCAACAAGACTAAGAACACAAAGAAGACAACAAACAAAAAGAATGCTTAAAAAATAATTATATTACAGTATACCTATATATTATTAATAAGTTGATATTTTTGTATTTTTCTATATAAGCATAATTATCTAAAATAAAGTTCAAGTTTATTATTTAATTGCTTTATTAAAAAATTAAAATCAAATCTCAAAAGTAGGTAATAATAGTCTTCTTCCGAGTAGCGTCCTTACATATACTTTGTTCTAACTCCTTGGAGTTAGAACATTGTTTTTCCACAACGCTGAATACCGCATTGTTCTAACTCCATGAAATAATTACAGAAATCCTTTTTTCCTGTAGGCAGGAGTATAGAAAGCTGTAATATAGTACTCCATAACTTCATCTTTTTATGAACATACCTATAGATGGTGCTAATTTGCTTTACATTTATGAGAGTGTGAGTTCAAACATTCAACACATCATACTGAAAAAAATGAGAAAGTGGAGTTAGAACGAAGTTATTCTCGACAGTCGATATACTATCATTCATAAGAACGGATCAAAACACAAAGATGCAGACTGCTTGTCACGATATCCTGCTCTGCAAGGTACAGAGGCAGATGTAACAAATGCACTAGGCATCCCAACCTATGCACTGGAAGTCGAGAACTTGGCGGAAATTCAACGTAGAGATCCAATGTTAAATACTCTAATCGGTGGACTCCAAGAAACTCACAATGTAAATATACCTATTGGTTTACGCAGGCGTATAAAAAATTATATATTGATTGATGATGTATTATATAAGAAAAATCCATCAGTTGAAGGTAACGAATATCTTTTGGTTGTTCCTAAACAGATAATTCCGGAGATTCTCTTTCAACACCACAGCGATCCTTTATCATCTCACTTGGGAATTACAAAGACCTGGTACAAGATCAAAAACCGTTATTACTGGGAAGGTCAACAGAAGGATGTTGAAAATTTTGTCAAAAGTTGCCCAGATTGTCAATCACGAAAAGGAGAATTAAACACCAAACCAGCAGGTCTCTTACAACCAATAAATATTGGAAGACCTTTTGAGAAAGTTGGCATAGATTTACTTGGACCTTTCAGAAGAAGCCGATCGGGAAAAACTATGGTAGTGGTAGCTACAGATTATGCCACTCGCTGGGCTGAAACAAAAGCACTCCCAGATGGAAAAGCCCACAATGTGGCTAAATTCGTGTTTGAACAAATTATTGTACGACATGGAGCTCCTCGTTCCTTTTTAAGTGATAGAGGAAAGGTATTTCAGTCTGAAATATTTAGTGAACTATTAACTATAATGGGGATTAGTTCACAGTTTACAACAAGCTATCATCCACAGTGCAATGGGTTAACTGAAAGATTAAATAAAACCCTTGCAAATGGATTAGCAATGTTCACTAGCACTCAACAAAATGACTGGGATGAATACCTTCCACATGTGACTTTCGCGTATAATACATCCAGACAAGAGAGTACAAGGTATTCGCCATTTTATTTATTATACGCCAGAGATCCAGTCCTTTCCACTGAAGCTTCTTTAATAACTCCAGTCTACAGTTCTGAAGTTCTAAATTTACAAGAAAAGGCATTAAGACTAAGAAGTCTTGCAGTGGAGAATTTAAAAAATACGCAAGATAAGGCTAAACTACGTTATGATGGTAAACACCGCCACCTGGAATTCCACGAGGGTGACAAAGTAAAAGTTTTTACTCCTATACGTAAAGTAGGGCGTAGTGATAAACTACTCCTACGATATTTTGGACCATACCTCATATTAAGAAAAATCAGTGATGTAGATTATTTAGTACAAATGGGACCATCTAAGAAATCAAAAACAGATATTATTCATGTCAAGTCGTATCCTGCCTTACTATGAAACTTGGAATCCTGGATTCCCGGACAAAGAAGAGCAAGAACTTGATGACTTCTTGCACTCGTTAAAAGACTCACCAATTACAAACATAAATGTACAAGAAATTAAGGGTAATTTGTTTGAATGTCCTCCTAACTTTTCCCTTGGGCACTGCGTTTCCAAAGACTTTGAGATGTCTTCTGGAATAGCCCTACAATTTTTTGAAAAATATGGAAATAGAGAAGCACTACTCAAACAACAAAAAGAAGTTGGAGAAACAGCAACTCTTAAAACGTCGTCGTGTAATATTTACTACATTATTACGAAAGAAAAATATTACCATAAACCCAACTACCTTTCCCTATGGAAAGCTCTAAAATCCCTCCGAGAGGCACTATTCAAAAATAATGATTCCCAATTAGCTCTTCCTAAAATTGCCTGTGGATTAGATAAGTTAGATTGGAATGTAGTTATTAATATGATTAGGTGTATTTTTAAAGACACAGGTATAATAATAAACATATATACTCTTAAATGAATAAATAAATAGGTAAATAAATAAATTAAACTAAGGTAGTACTACATTAGAAACATTTTACATTTTTTTTTTTATGTTTAGAGTCTTGGGGTAAAATAAATATATTTAGTGTACTAATTCTTACAACAAAATAAAGGTTTTGTTTTAGATTGACCACAATAAGTCTTGTTTCAATAGAAAAAGTGTTCACATAACAACATGGATATTTTGGATTTCGACAACTAAATGAACATTTTGGATAACTAAAACTATATAAAGGAACCTCGGTGGAAGATTTAAACAATCACTTCCAAATGTCGTGTCACCATTTCCAGCCAACAGTTATTACCGAAATTCAAGAAGAAAACTGCAGCATAACACACCTTCAAAAACATTCAGCAGCCCAATGCTATAAAACCATAACTCCTTTTCATCCTAACTTGTACAACATTCCTGATACTTTAAAATTATTCCTTCCATGTAACTGCAAATTTCTTTGGCAAGATAAAAAATCTCATACCTAAAAGTTATCCTTCTTTAACCAATTCCAACAAAATATCATCCATTGTCCATACAATTCCAGCAATCTGGTCAGACCTAAAATAATTGAAAATAAAATCACTTCAGGATCATAATCTTCCCATGTACCAGAATCTATCAGATTGCCTCAACAATAAATGGGTATTAACTTCCATCGAGTATTCACTCAGTGAAGTCAACCATCTCATCAATAATACTTGAGTCATTATCAAGCTTTATAAACAAATATGGTTTCATTAACAACTCAACTGTGAAATCCTTGCTGCAACGATTCCCTCAGCTTCGGCTACAAATGGAAATACAAAATTACAGAATAAAATACTAAGTCATCCAACATACATCCTACTAATTACCTTCTTAAGCTTGAGATTTGGATGGGCTTTGTATCAACTTCACCAGTATCTAAAAGGCATTGGTAATCGTCTTTCAAGGACCAGGTTCCTTCAGTATCCGCTATCCCAAGCACATTGCATAAGAACATCCTGAACATGAAGAACCACAACCAACCAACAACATTCAAGAACTATCAATTCATCGCATCCTAGAACTTGACAGTATTGAAGATTTACATGCACTACAAAATGGAGAAAATGTCGACATCAGGATTAAATGACATGCAGAGAAAGCTGAGTATAAATTTTATGATAATTAGTATAAGATACATATATTCTTCCCTAAGATTGCAAATCCCATGATCACAGGTAATGAATTAAAAGCGCGCAAAATCAAATTATATTTCTCTTTCCTATCAATTCTTTCCTTCATTTTTATGTTATCTCATATTTGCCATGATATTTGGAAACTTATATACTAATTAATGTAGAGAAATAATTAAATGTTAAGTATCTTGCCTTTATTTATCTATGATTAAGTTAAAGAGCAAGCTCATCAATTTATTAACAATATAAATTATTGATTAAAATACAAGCATGTATAAAACAGTTCAATGAAAGAAACTAACTTTTATGTAGATTTAAATATACTGTAGGTATCTTGCCTTTACTTACAACTAATTAAGCTAAAGTGCAAGCTCATTAAGCATTTGCAGTAACTTGAAATAGGTGAAAATAATCATCTGTGTAGAACAATTTATAAAGAAAAGTTGATTTTTGTTTACAATCCTTTTATTTATTAATTTAAATTATAACTTGCATCCCATTAGACATAGTCAACCAATGGGCTCATTAAGTTATTCTAATCTGATTAATGATCAGTTAAGCATGAAGTATTAAGGGTTGCATTTAAAATATATATATGGGAAAATAAAATATGCAATGACTAATTACAAAACTTCACAACCAATTTCTAAATGTAGTAGTACTTTAATAAGTGTTTTAGTTTTTAAGTAGATAAATTAGATGTATAATGAATTAAAAACTTAAATTGTTTTCTACCAACATGTGTCCACACACGAGGACTGCTGGTAGGATACGATGTTTGAAATTTCTGTACTTATGCCATCCATGCAAAAGTGTAACCATTCTACTGGAAAACCATCTTCATAGAATACATAGGCCATCATACAGTTATTCAGTAACCAGGCTGTTAAAAAATAATCCAACCTCCACAAACTAGGTAGTATGGGTAGCATCATGCTTTTATCCATAAGCAAAACCTACGAGGATATTGTAACAAATTCCTACAACATAGTACTATCAAGTATTTGTTACATAATACTTACCAATGAAGAAATAGACACTACCACTGGCTACTAACACCAAATTTACACCTGGATCTTACAAAATTGCACAAAAAGAAAATCTTGCTGACCTAATGTAAAAATAAAACGACGACCGTTCTGGATTATCTTAACAGCATATACCACCAACAATACAGATATGCGTAAATAGGTACTACACTAATATTTTAAAATTATCTAAGATTATTATGTAACTATGTATTTCACCACTACTGTTTTATTTAAATTGTTTTGTTTATGGTAACACAAAAATATTGTAGGATAGCATGGATGGTTTTCCTAAAAACTGACTCTGTAAACAGACTCTCCATTATTATTATTAATTTTATTATTTTTGAAAGAGTCTTAATATGTTATTTTAGATAAGCTATTGTCACAAACGGAAATATTTACACTTAAATATTTTATTTAAAACTAAACTTCTCTTCCGTTTGGACTACATAAAGCATGCAAGGCCACATTCAGTTGCCACGCTAGTTCAACAGCTGCGATGCCACCTGCAAGGTCTTCTCAGCAGCGCGCCCGCTTCGCCCACCGTCGCATCCGCTGGCATGCGATATCTCCGCCTACTTACTCTGTCGAGGCGAGGCTTCCCACACGATGTGCATGCAGGTGCACATTCCTACAAAAGAATTCACCAAAACTTCCGCACAGCTGCAGCTCCGTACCAGGCACCAACAGCGCGCATGCAATCAACCCACAAACTTACCGAGAACTTCTGCCTACGGATTCCAACTACGATACGATTTACTTCCTCATTCGGCAGTATATAACCAGCTTGCTTGAGCTATTCAAACCAGTCAGTGACCATGACTCGAACACTACATCTACAAGCAAGCTGGTGAGTACTCTTTTTATTATATAAATGCTTAGTGCCTAAATTGAGTGGGCTAGCGCTAAATCGCCCACTCTATGCAGAATTTTGGGGAAGTTGTGTCCAGGCTTCCCCGGCTTACTTACCAGGAGGTTATCTCCTACATGCTTAGTTTGTAGACCTAGTGCTGAACAGGGTTGGTTCCCACCGTCCCTGTATTGTAGTAGTTTAGGAGGACCTCCTCACCATATTGTCAACATGTAAACCTTTTGTACTCTGTTTATTGTCAACATGTAAACCTTTTGTACTCTGTTTATTGTCTTAGTATATAGTTGTTTTTACAACTTGTGTTTGATTCCTTTCTACCTCTGACTACGTTCCCCAGTCACGCAAACCCCACGTGACATTGTGATGGAGTTGCCGTGCTTCTTTTACCAATAGACCTCTCGCACCATTTCTATTCTGGATTCCCTTTCGTATTTTACCCCTTTTGTATTAATTCTCGTGAAATTATCTTCAAGATAAAGGACCTTTCCGTGTCTTTTTTTTGATGAACACATTATACTTTTATTTTTCTGGTTTACCCACTTCTGTAATTCCCACGAAATGGCATTCCGTTATGCCTAAACCGTATCTGCGTAGTGACGGTCCACCGATTCAAACTCCAACTCCAAACCTACAACAAAAACAACGTATTAACAGTCCTGGTCCTACAGAAATACCTCCTAAAGTTCCTTTACGGCTTCAAATTTTAGACGAATTTCCTGCACCCGATCAATTATTCTCTGCTACACCAACACCAACTGGATCCCGATCGTCATGACGCTTTTTTCCAATCCATCATAGTTCTTCCGTAAATGATTTGAGTTACGATAGCTCACCTGAAAACACAATTCAATCAGTTTCTCCTGACAGCCCATTAGAAAATACTGTTATCGCCGAATCCGATAACCAACCACCCGTTACAATGGCGACGAATAATACCACTATTTCTCAAGCCTTGCAACATCAACCAAACCCTACGTTGCCTAAATTTATAAGTCCCGATACGTTTGATCCTATCAAGAGTAAAAGTGCCACCCAATTTCTTAAATCGTATGAACAGTCGGCTATCATTAATTCATGGGGTGACACCCATAAAATACTTTTCTTTGGGTCCTTCTTGTCAGGACCAGCGGCCACTTGGTTTCAACAATTTAAATCAAACCCCAACAATACGGCAAAAACATGGGAACAACTAAAACAAGCTTTTTTGGAGGAATTCGCTAGTCAAAACTACCTACGCGAATTAAAATTTAAACTTCGCAAACGTATGCAGGGAGAACATGAAGACATTTTAAGTTATTTTTACGAAATATTAGCCCTTTGTCACGATCTCGATCCTAGAATGGCAGATTCAGCTATTATCGAGCACTTCGAAACTGGTCTTCACCCCAGTTATCAATATCAATATTCACTTCTTGCAGAATCTGATATGAGCCTTCCTCAACTTAAACCATTAGTTATGAAACTTAGTGACGCGAAAAAACGTTTCAGTATGTCCCAATTACAAACAACGCCTACATTATTAACTATGCCGGTAGTAGAACAACGACCTTCTTATCCTAACAGACCTCCTTATCAATCTTTTCAATATCAGTCTCGTTCACCCGACGGGCGACCTATTTGTTCCTACTGCGGACGGCGTGGTCATTATAATCGTTCTTGTCCAACACAAAGACCACCTACCCGACCTACTAATAATCGCGGATACTCTAACGTAAACCCAAATGGGTCACGCACCTTTTATCGACGCCCTGATTACACCAATAACATAAAAACAACTGCGGACGCATCCGGTCCTCCACGGCATGATCAGCCCTCAAATTTTCGATATGGCCGCGGCCAAAATTCAGGTCGCCGGCAGAATTAAATACACCCACAGATCTTCCAGTGTCACATGTATGTACATTGTACAACCGAAATACAACACGATTTTTCTCAACCCTTGCAAATTTTAACTATTTCTGGCCAAATTAATAATAAATTTATTAAAATAATCATCGACACGGGAGCAATCGAAAATATAATTGATCAACGTTTTATTCCCTTCCCTTTTACGCCTAAAAATTCGGATTCTTATCTATCTACAGCTGGTGGACATAAATTATGTATTCTAGGAAGAGTTGTTTTGACCCTGAAAATTGAAGATTTTCAAACAGAAATTTCCGCTGTCGTTATAAATTTACTACCTAAACCGTTACTTCTAGGTATGAATTTTTATCCACATATTGTACAGAAATTAATTTTTATAGATCAACAATCACTCTTCGCAAAATCGACACTATAGTCTCTATCAATTTTTTTAAAATTGATACCCCGGATCCTTGTATATATATCTCTTCCGAAACAGAGGAAAAGCCCGAAATTTTTAATATTCAGTTACCAGATTCCCCTAAGACGAAAATTAAAATTCAATTATTAACTGATGTAATAATTCCCGCATATGAAAGAAAGATAGTTAAGCTAACCTTATCAGCACCTGCCTTGCTAAAAATAGATTCCATCCATTGGAATGACTGTCTTCTCACTCGTAAGAAAGTTTCTCTCTTTGACTTTTCGTTAGATTCTTCTAGTAGAGCCTCGGTAACATTGCAATCTCATTCTTGGGTACCGATAAAACTTTTCGCAGGAAGTAATGTAGGTCACACGTTCGCGCCTAGAGATAATTCTATCCTACTCGTCTCGGAGCATAATACGGCTTTGTCTGCACCTACAAACAACAACGTCATTTATAATATTAATACGCAATTATCTTCTAGCGACCAAGAAAGGATTTTAATTTTACTTAATAAATTTTCTGGAATTTTTGCAAGTGATTTTTCGAAGATAGGGTTTTGTGATATTTTAGAACATGAAATTGATACCGGAGATGCTACTCCTATTCGGAAGAAACCGTACCGCGTATCACATTCCGAAAGACAAATCATACAGAATCAAATTGACGACATGCTTCGATATCATCTAATTAGACCCTCTCAAAGCCCTTGGGCCTTCCCTGTTGTCCTTGTTAAGAAAAAGGATGGTGGTCATCGATTTTGTGTAGACTATAGGTTATTGAATAAAGTCACAAAACGAGATTCTTACCCCATGCCATTAATTAGTGATTTAATTAGCTACCTTGGAGGTGCTAAATTTTTTACCAGCCTTGATCTTTTATCAGCATATAATCAGATCCCTTTAAAAGAATCCGATAAGGAAAAAACAACATTTATAACACCTGACGGTCTTTACGAATTTAATGTTTTAAGTTTTGGATTAACAAACGCTCCAGCAACATTTCAAAAAGTTGCCGACCACATACTCGCGGATTTTAAATTTAAGAAAGTACTTGTGTATCTTGATGACATTGTAGTTTTTAGTAAAACTTTTGAAGATCATTTATCCGATCTTCATGAAGTATTAACACGATTACAACAATATCATTTAACTCTTAAACCAGCTAAATGTTTCTTCGCCCAAACGGAACTTTTATTATTAGGATTTCAGGTTTCAGGGGATGGTATTCTTCCAGACCAATCTAAATTATCGGCTATTTCAGAATTTCCTGTACCCAAAAATATTAAACAAATTCAATCTTTCTTGGGACTTTGTAACTTTTATCGTAAACATATAAAAAAATTTGCTAGGATTGCACAACCCTTATATAATTTAACAAAACCTGGCCAACCCTTTATTTGGAGTGATGTTGAATCAACTGCTTTTCAAACGCTTCAACACAAATTACTTTCAGCCCCTTTGTTACGACATTTCGACCCTTCTTTAGAATCCGAACTTCGCATAGATGCTAGTACTTCAGGTTTAGGAGCAATTCTACTTCAAAAATTTAACGGGGAGATGCACCCTATTGCTTTTATTTCTCGCGGTCTTACAAAATCAGAAAAAAACTACAGCATCACTGATTTAGAAGCTTTAACAGCTATTTGGTCCTTGACTTATTTACGACCTTACATCTATGGACGTCCTATTCGCATAGTTACTGACCATCACGCCCTATGTTGGTTAAAAACGGCCAAGGATGCCACCGGACGCCTTGCCCGTTATGCCATTAAACTCCAAGATTATGACTACACCGTTGTCCACAAACATGGTGTCCTACATACCGATGTGGATAGCCTTTCCCGTAACCCCTGTCGTCCTGCCACAGAGGGTGACGAACGCGATGCCGAAGAAATTCCAACCCTTCTCATATTTCCTGATGATTTGGAAAAACTTCAACATAATGATGTAAAGTTACAGAAATTACTTCTTGCTCTCTCTAATACCCAAGATCCTTCCCTTACAATCGCTGATCTTAAACGAGCAAAATCTTTCAAATTAATTAATAATATTCTGTATAAGAAAAATGCAGACCCCCTCGGAATTCCCGACTTATTAGTTATTCCTGATGTCCTCAAGGCTGAGATCCTTTTTGAAAATCACGATTCACTTACTAGTGGTCATTTAGGAATCGCAAAAACCTATCACAAAATTAAATCCCGCTATTACTGGGACGCGTTACTAAAAGATGTTACCCGTTATGTAAAGGGTTGCCCCACTTGTCAGGCACGCAAAGGCCTTCCTAATCAAAAACCCCTAGGAACTTTACAACCCATTTGTATCGGAACGCCTTTTGAAAAAGTCGGTATAGATCTTCTCGGACCCTTACACCGGTCTGCCAAAGGCAAAACCGTAATTATTATAGCTACCGATTACGCGACCAGATATGTCGAAAGCCGTGCTTTAATTAACGGTCAAGCCCCTCAAGTTGCTAACTTCATCCTTGAAAAAATCGTCTGTCGCCATGGCAGTCCCCGCTGTTTCATCTCAGATCGAGGAACCGTTTTTGTTCTCAGCTTGTGACAGAGTTTCTGAAACTCATGGGGACTTCTAGCAGATTTACAACGGCCTATCATCCGGCCACTAATGGATTAACTGAAAGATTTAATGCTACCGTGATAGACATGCTTTCCAAGTTTTGTAACACTAAACAGACAGATTGGGATTTGTATCTACCCCATGTCACATGGGCCTACAATACATCCCGACAAGAATCAACTCGGATGTCCCCTTTCCTTCTTCTTTATGGACGAGATCCTGTTCAACCTGCTGATACCCAGCTCAATATACCCCTTCAACATACCTTCGTCTCGGAAACTCGAGACCGCGCCCTAATGGCACGAGCGCTGGCTGTCCAAAATCTTTCCGAACAGCAGCGTTCTGACAAACAACGGTATGATTCCAAACACCGTTCTTATGATTTTGATATCGGACAAAAAGTTAAAATTTTTACTCCCCGTTGTTACGTCGGGAAATCCACCAAACTTTTGTTACAATGGTTCGGTCCTTATTATATAAAACAACGCTATTCAGAAGTTGACTACTTAATCAAGAAAGGTTCGCATTCATCCGCAAAAGAGGAAGTAGTCCATGTTAGCAGAATTTTACCCTATCACGACGTATGGTCACCTCAATAAACGCCAATATTGAGTTCATTACCAGGTTCATTATTATTTTAGTATTAGTTTTTTTTAGGGAGATGTATATTAATATTATATTATTATTTTTCCAAGCATGGGTAAATTATGATGCTTGAAGGTCGGTTCCTAAAATTTTGGCTTTATTTATTCGCCTGAACCAGCCTATTGTTGAATAGGTATATAATGGCAGGCTTGATTTTATGTATTTTATTGAAACTGCAGTTGCGATGAATGCATTATTTATTGTTTTTTTTTGTATTTATTTGCGGGCATAGAAGTATTCTGCCCATGACAGGTCAAAACTTTGTTGCCAGTTTTGCCCTGGTGCATTCTCGTTTTTTATTTTCTCGCTCTCATTTGAAGGTGTTTTTCTATCCTTCGGGATTTGTACGTGGAACGGGCGCCCATTGTACCACGTACCGGAAAGCATCTACGAATTTGTGTGAAGGGCTTTTCAGCCAGAACCGACGAAACAGTATATAAGAGGGTTGAGCTTTTTGATATGAATACTCATATGGGTGGTATTTGTTTTTTGCTCCCATGGCAACATACAAGGCGACCTGGTAATGTCTTTCACGTATTGAATAAATAATATTTGTTTTTTCTTTTTTTTTACAGGTTTCTGACTTTCCTGGTAGTCATAACCGTTGTGACCACGGAACTTGACTCATATTCAGTGAAACTTTTTAACCGCACAGCCGGAATTCATTTTGAACAAATTGGTACGGTACGACTCTATAATGACGAATTTACATTCGTAACCTACATAAACCTCCAGAAACATTATCAGCAGTTTCATACCATCAAAGAATGTTACGAGAGAACAGCTCGTTTGAGAACCTTAGAAGCTCATTTCTTTCTTCGACCGGTAGTACGACTCAATCACTTCTTATCAGCTACTAGGGATATGCTTCAAAAAATCGAATTCGATGATTCCATGTTACAACAACTGTTGGGTCAGTATAATGACTCTTTTGCGCCCCGACCAAAACGCGGACTCGTAGACCTGGGAGGTTCCCTCCTGAAGGTCCTCTTTGGAGTCATGGACGCCGAAGATGCTGAAGCTCTTAACACCAAAATCGCTAAGTTAAATGCTGACCACAATCAATTGGCCAATCTCCTACACGATCAAACACTGATCATACAAGCTACACTTTCGACCCTAAATTCTACTATTCGTACTGTGGAATTCAATCAAAATGTACTAGCTACCAACATTGGCCGTCTTGAGCAATTTCTCAATTCCACCTATAATCAGTTAAACGAATTACGGATGGAACTGCTGATAGATGAACATATCCTACTGCTATCAATGTTACTGGGTCAGTATCAGTTAGAAACTTCTACCCTTATTAATGCTGTCTTAGCAGCCCAAAAGGGTCTATTACACCCTTCCATTTTGTCCCCTTACCGACTATCACAAGAATTGCATAAAATAGACGCGCAACTACTCACTGATTTACGCTTCCCAGTGACGCTTGATACTACTTTTTCGCATTTACTATTAAAAATTCTAAAACTAACCGTCTATTACTCAGATGGAAACTTGATTTACGTAATTTTGATCCCATTATCAGATAATCGAGATTTTTCTCTTTTTAAATTATTGCCGTTACCAATCGCTATAATTCAAAATAAATATTTTTTTCTGCAACTGCATTCAACATATTTAGCCATTAGCAATTCTAAACGAGATAATTTATTTCTTACCGCCGAACAATTTCAACAATGCCTTGTTTACAAACCTTTAAACTTTCTTTGTCATCAATTACAACCCCTGTACTCTAATGGGAATATGTGCGAAATTTCTCTATATAAACATGCTTCGCATATTCCTGATTCATGTGATAAACGAATCACAGAAATAAAATCCACCCTTTTTACAAGACTTACCATATCGAATACCTGGATTTTTGTCTGCCCGTATTCTGAAATTTTAACCATAACATGTAAAAGGTGTCGGAAAATTGTCTTTATCTCGTAACTGTAAAGCGTTTTCAGCTACTGCAGTATTAATCCCTCATACTAAAACTTTTAAAACAGAACTCCAATTAAAATTTACCCCATTAATGCAATTTACGATTGCGAATCTAACGTCCTCGAGTTCTTTTTTGACCAATCTTTCACACCTCGATTTGAGTTATACATTTAAAGATGTTACGAGACACTTGGAGGATTTACAATTTTCTAGTTACAAACTTAACGAGATTCTTTCGCGTGATTTTGTTAATAATAATCCAACAAGCTCAATCAACCTTCCAGCTGTTTATATTTACGCTGGAACGGCAGTTTTTATAGCTTTATCGTACTGTTTATTACAAGGTTATCTCGTTTATAAACATAAGCAAATGCAAACACTTGCTGACACTACCTCCCTTGCCTGATTTATATTTATTTTCTTCCCTTTTGGTTCTCTCCTTTTTGAAAATCACTATTTTAATGTAGAATTTTTCTTTTTTTTTGCTTATGTAAAATTTTTTACTCACCTTTTTTCTCTGCCTCGTTGTTACAATTATTGCTTTCTTATGTCACTTCACTTGTGTTCAGTGTTGCCAACAAGTTACATACATAATTCCCACCAACTTTCTGAAAAATACCCATTTTTCTCACCATCCACAATTGAGCGGCATATTTGAAACATGAAAAAAAGAGTACCTACATTTTTCAGTTCACATATTTATTTGTAAGTCAAAACGCAATTAAACAAAAAAAAAATTCACAGTACATCAAAACAAATTATTTGATATTCATTTCACAAAAAAAATCTATACCTATTCTTATTAAATAAATACAATTCTAAAAACAGTAAAAAAAAATTCTCAATAAAAAATTAAACATTTTAAAAATTACGATTTAAAACTATACATATTAAACGTATGTAATTTTAAATGCTCCTTGGTGACTTTAAAGTTGACACAATTAGACTCTTTAGCTGATAAACTGCTTCTTATTACACACACAGCATTCATGGCTTCGTGGCCTATTCTGTTTCTCTTTTTTGATTTGACATCAGTCACGATTGAAAATATGCGTTCCGCGGCCGCATTGGAATGTGGAAGACACAATATAATTTTTGCCAACTTTGATAAATTTGAGAATGCAAGTTCATCATCAAAACTTTTTAATTTGGAAATCTCAAACCAAAATTGATCAATTTTCAATGAATAAAACTTCTCTTTTAATGAGCTGTTGACCATAAATGGTAAATTTCTCCATTCGAGTTCTAATTTTATGCTGTCAATACCATAACTACTAAATCGTTGACATAGAAGCTGCAAGTTAGGGATTTTATTCCTCCCTTCAGTTTCTAAAGCAATTTCAGGACTTAAAAAACAAGTCTTTGAAGAATTTTTGTTCAAAACATCTTTTTTGTATCTCTTCTGCTGCAGTTTGATAAAACTTGATGCAGTTATTTTTAAATGCGTATACCTCAGTGTCACAAATATTATTAGATTTTAAAGACGCTTCACATTCTTGACCTACGTATATTTTATTGGTATCTAATAAGTGATGCGGATGGCGTACGTTGATTGTCAAGACATCCTGAGTAAAAGCTTCCGGTTTTAAAAAATTTTGACAAATCTGATATAAAAGAGATTCTGTTTTACTATGCAATTCATGAATTAAAACCTTATTGCCTTGAAATAAAGCGTTAAACTGATTGAATGAATTTAGAGAATACTTTAGAAAATAAAAATACGATTTTATAACAGGGTTGGTTAAACCATTCAGAATAGTCTCGGCTGTTTTCAATTGATCTTCAACTACTGCAATTCTGAAATTTTTTAAAATTAGATACATGCAAATATAAATATAAAGTTATTATAAGTATTAAATTTATTTATATCTACCTAAAGTAGCTCACAAGCACCTCCCAGTTGGTCAACATTCTTACTACGCAACTATGCATGGATAACCACCTAGTAGTTGCTAGTTTCAATATCTTGTTTTTTTCCTCCTTATTAAAATATTCTTGCATCTCCAACAGTATTGCAGTTCTTTTCGCACTACCTGATACATATGTATAGACAGCTCTCATTAATTCTTCGGCTGTACGAGGCAAATTAGCACATGCTTTGCTTGCAACAATTGCAGAAGTGTGACAAATGCACCTCATTAATACAGCTTCTGGCACATCTTCTCTGAGAAGTGAAAAGAAGCTGTTTTTAGACGCTGTCATAACATTGGCCCCATCACAAGCTATGCCAATTACATTACGAATCGGAATCGCAAACTTTTTTAAACAGTTTTTAAATTCTTCATATAACTTTTTAGCACTACAATCTTTCGCATCTACATCAATGAGTTCTAACAATTTAGTCTCTATCATACCTGAGGTTTTACTTGAATATTTAGCTAAAAGGCATAAACTTTTTTTATCACCAATATCAGTGGACTCATCAATCAACACTGCAAACACAGACTCTTTTAACTGGGCAACCAGTTCTGTTGTTTCCTGCTTGCATATTACATTTTTTATAATTTCTGTGCATTTTGTTCTTTTTAATTTTATATCTTTTACAATGTTACTGTCAGGAAGAATTTCTTTAAGTAAATCTGTAAAGTGATCTACAGCCATAAATGCAACATTATGTTCAGCAAAGTATGTGCATATTTTAATTTCTGCTTTTTTTACCAACATCTCGTGTTCATCATTTTTATTTGAATGAAACGTTGAACAACTTGGTGTCATCTTCAAAGCAGCAACTTTTTTTTTATGTTTTGCCCCGTTTGCATGCTTATCCAATTCGCTGGTCCCTGCACTAAATTCTTTAGCACAAGCAACACACCTGAAAATAAATACATACGTCACACATTTAAGTATGAATGTGCCTACTATTATATTAACTGGAATTATTGGGATTGTCACATTTTTCAAGCCAACCTTTATATTTGGGGTTATGTAGCCAACCTTCTTGAAATGTTTTCTTTCCTCGAACTCTCAGAAGTTTTATTCTTTTAGAATGTGATTCGTTTGAATTCGAATCACTCGAATTTTCCGTTGAACTCATGTTCTCTTCAACGGATCACGACACAACAACTCACGAACGGAACAACAAACCCAACAAACTATGGGTGAATGGTGAATCAAAATGGTGGTCGAGTCTGCTTAATAACGCAGGCGCGAACGCAGGAATAACGGCTCTAGGTATACCTAACCTATTACCACGATTTGAAATTTTGGTCTGGCGCACTTTCCGTATTAAGCACTTTTGATGGCAAGCACCAAAAATACTCACATTTCAGCAGATATCTCTCAATTTTTCCCTTTTTCCCAAATTCAAATTTTAGTAGTAAAATTTCTCACCAAATGAGTAATTACTCACCGGTTGGCAACACTGCTTGTGTTCACGATACTTACGCTTCACTTATGCTCTTGCGATGCTTGCTAAACCACACCTTTAAAATTATAAGTAATGTTCTGCAGACTACGTCACTTACAAATTCGGACGTTTCCACTACTAGGAACCATTTTGCATACCTTTTTTACTGTTAATAACACTCGCCTTTTAAAAACAAAAATTTCTTTAAGCCTTTATTTCTTTCCTTTACATTTTGAATTTTTTTTTAATCCAATAAAAAATCAGGCAATTCAACGGGGGGGTGGACGAAGTCTACCACCACGACGTGGGGGTTGGGGTGAAAATGGACCGTCGCTGCTACTCGCAGCACCCCGACCCCCATTACGTTATAGCGATCTCTGTCATGTACAATGACGATGAGCACCCCCTCATGGCTCCCTAAGTCGTTTACTATCACGGCCTCGTGACCGTCCAATATAACGAAAACACGATGCAGGCGGCGACCAATGTGCATTCCTGGAAATATCGAAAAATTACTGGTACCTTTTCTTTTATACACTTTTTTTTTCTCTACTTACTTGTAGCAGGGTAAAAAGTGGGGCCGCTCTGCCCGCTGAACATCGTGACCTCATCGATCACATCCCCCATTTTTTTGTCTTTCTTCTTTTTGCTTCAATAAAGTAATAATACGTAATCTGTCGGAATATCGGTATATCGGTACGGTATATCGAATTAAAACACGCTCTCTGTTTTTCCCGCCCTTCTTATACTTCTAAATTTGCTGGCGTAAACAAGAATTTCCCTCCTAAGGGCTATCCGAACATTTTTAACGCTCGTGCGTTTTCGTCCGACCCCTAACTATGTAATTTTATTTTTGTAACAAATGGAAAGTATCGTAACCATTTCTTTTGATATAGTGTATTTCCGTTATTTATAAGTATGTAAACTTTGCATTTGCTACCATACTTTGCTATTATATTATTCACCTTTTGTGAATTGCTATTTTATCAATCTAGCTTTTAATATTTTAATTACTCATTTGCTTAATTTTTTTTTACTTTAAGAATTACTTTTGATAATCGCTATGGAAATGGACCTATCTATCATTTTAGTTATTCAATTAATTGTATTTTTAATCATCTTTGTATTTTTTGCTTTGCTTTACTTTAGAGTCTTATTTTATATACTATTCAAGTACGTTCATTGAATTCCTCAGATGTTCACTTTTCTAAATTTTTGTTTTCGCGTTGTTACTTACTACGAACTGTTTCTTTCTTCGCCTGCACGAATGGATTTTCCATCAGCATTGGCTAAATGCTAAATGGGTTTTAACTGGATGCATACTATGGCTGTTCCAATTGGTTCCTACCGACTATCACCTATGGTTCAAATTTGAGGATAATCATCTCCAGACCAACATTGCAATCAATTACCGCTGCAATCCAATAATTTGGTCAAGAAGAATAATTCTATGAGCATGTGTCTTCTGAGCTCTCCAGATGTGTTACTTTGTGTTACACACATCCGCTGCTACGAATATGGAACAATAGCTGTTATAGAACCTTAATCAACAAACCAGCTCATCACGCCACTATGGTAGCTGCAACTAGCTTCGCATAGATGCCATACACACTTCGAAAATCCAGACAAGCCGTGCCCATCTTTAATCATGCAAACATCTTTCGAAACAGTCAGTAACATTATTTTTACACTATTCATTTTTCTTTATGTTTTAGATCTTTTATTATCTGAATCACTCTTTAAACGTACTCTTACTTAGATATTAGTATCGTGATTTTATTCTGTATTCTCCGAATTTGGGAATCACCATCTTTTGCTGCCAATATGCTCATCTTCCTGGATACCTGCCTCATCGACACTACCGCCTACACCACTCTTCCGTCGAAGAGGGGGAAAGTGCCACAAACGGAAATATTTACACTTACATATTTTATTTAAAACTAAACTTCTCTTCCGTTTGGACTACATAAAGCATGCAAGGCCACATTCAGTTGCCACGCTAGTTCAACAGCTGCGATGCCACCTGCAAGGTCTTCTCAGCAGCGCGCCCGCTTCGCCCACCGTCGCATCCACTGGCATGCGATATCTCCGCCTACTTACTCTGCCGAGGCGAGGCTTCCCACACGATGTGCATGCAGGTGCACATTCCTTCAAAAGAATTCACCAACACTTCCGCACAGCTGCAGCTCCGTACCAGGCACCAACAGCGCGCATGCAATCAACCCACAAACTTACCGAGAACTTCTGCCTACGGATTCCAACTACGATACGATTTACTTCCTCATTCGGCAGTATATAACCAGCTTGCTTGAGCTATTCAAACCAGTCAGTGACCATGACTCGACACTACATCTACAAGCAAGCTGGTGAGTACTCTTTTTATTATATAAATGCTTAGTGCCTAAATTGAGTGGGCAAGCGCTAAATCGCCCACTCTATGCAGAATTTTGGGGAAGTTGTGTCCAGGCTTCCCCGGCTTAGTTACCAGGAGGTTATCTCCTACATGCTTAGTTTGTAGACCTAGTTCTGAACAGGGTTGGTTTCCACCTTCCCTGTATTGTAGTAGTTTAGGAGGACATATACGTCCTCACCATATTGTCAACATGTAAACCTTTTGTACTCTGTTTATTGTCAACATGTAAACCTTTTGTACTCTGTTTATTGTCTTAGTATATAGTTGTTTTTACAACTTGTGTTTGATTCCTTTCTACCTCTGACTACGTTCCCCAGTCACGCAAACCCCACGTGACACTATTATATTTATAAGATTTTTTTTGTTCCATCCCACATTTTGTAAACCGGCGCAATGTCAATAAGAAACGTCGGGTCGCCGTTTGTTTAAGGGGAGGAAATTGTTACGAAGGGTTAAATTAAAAAATGAAAAGATTAATTTGGAAATCAAAATTAAGATAATTGCATAATGCAAGTAATTATTAATTTCAAAGCACATCAATTTTATTGAGGTTGCCAAGGGTAATAAACTTCATTCCTTTGTAAGCAATTTTTATGTGATGGGATGGAGCAATCAATTTTAGTTTTTAAAAGTTAGTTCCTGACAGAGAGAGTTCCTGACAAGGCTTTGGAGAGGCTAAGTTAACTATTGTATGTATGTAAGTAGATCTTAAGTTATTTTGTAAATTAGTTTAAGTTAAATATAGTACCTATACCATTGAATCGAGGCTGTGTTAATTATGTACTACCATCTGAGTAACCCCCAGTTACACAAAAAATAGAATGTAACAATATTGACAAGCCAAATCTCAGATGCTCTTTTTTAATTGGCATGGTGGAAATAGTATCCAGGTCTTAAAACTGCCTGCTGGTCGCACCACAAATATAACATTTCTGGGTGTACTTGGTGTCTGTGACCGCATTGCACACCTTGCCATCGACCATAGTAAACAGCAGTTTATGCTCCACATTAGCCCTACCACTATCAGTTTCTACCACACTCTTTTGCAGTGCGTTTATTTTATTCTCAATGTATTTAACTTCTTCGTTCGTTACATCTGTTGTTTTACGAATGAATCTGATACGAATGGGCCTGCAATATCGAGGCGAAGATGGCGTAGGGTTTTGCCAGATTACTTTCTTCTGGCCGTCAATTTCCGTGGCAAGTTGCAAATAAACGAAGGATGATTGAAAAATATTGGCATCACTTTCGTAATTGCTCTCGAATTTTTGCTTAAATTGACTGTTGAGAACCGTCACATCCCAATTTAGAAATTAGTTGTAAATTTTCTTTTTCTCTGTTTGTTAATGTTTTCAAGACTTCTGATAAACTCATGCATAATCGCTTAATTGTGTGATCTAATAACGGTTGTAAATCTAATTCAGCACAAGTTGATGTTATTCTATATGATTCACGTAATGGATAACACTCAATTTTAGCTCTTTGTAAAATAGAGTAGCAGGGATATCTTGAATTATCACCTTATCCGACTATATCATACTGTCTTCTTGTTAAGTCAGCTTCAACAAAAATCGCTAAAGCTGCAGTTGGTAAAAGCTGTTTGATTTCTTTTGTTTTTTAAGGCTTTTCTGTACTGTCTGGCACGTTCCGGAGTGGTGTCGGTTACGTCTTTAATAACATTAGCTGCATCTACTTGGCCTGATTTTCGTAAACTCATTCGAGCGGCAAAACTCAGCTCTTCTGAAGTTCTTTCTGCGCGAAAATCTTCAGTTTTTCGCCGCTTGGTCCGCTCGCTCGCTTCTTGAAAAGATTTCGTAGGCCGACCACTTTTGATGGGGCTGAATATAGGTATTTTGATGATGCCTTTTAGCCATTCTCTATTCTTTTTTAAAAATTTCTCTTCCGTATTGCGTGCAGCAGACCATTGACGTTTAAATTCAGATTTAAAATGAGACAGTGCACGTCTTACGTTCGGTGCATTCACTCGAGGGCATTTGGTGACATTAATTAAATGTGTTTCTAAGTACTCAAACTTCTCTGTGAATCTTCTTCGAGAAGATGCCTTAATTATCTCATATAAGGCGTTTCTTGTTATATTTTTCTCCTTTTCACCGGAAGCTGTACACAAAAAATGCTTTATTTGTAAAAAATCTAACAAAACGATATGAAGACATATATTCGAAAAAAAAATCGTATGAGATGAAGTGGTGTAAAGTGGTAATTTGTCTTTGCTGATTATTAATATATATGAAGTGCACTACAAAATAAAAAAACAAATTTGCTGGGCAATACCCGGAAGTTTAAGTTAAAGCTTTAAGTTTGCAGATAAAATCAACAAAAGACATATTTTGAGACGGCTACTTTATAAGCATAAAAATAATATAAACTAAATACTATTATATATTAATTGCAATATAAAAAAATAGCTACATACCCACAAGACCGGAATCCATAACAGAAAATTGCAACTATACACTTCAAATCACTAATATTTACAAAATAATGAGACCAACTTTAAAAGAGTTTCGAACGTTAAAACATACACGTGAGCAACAGTGAAATAGGGAATGAGCTGGGCTTCGATATCGTGACACTAGGGCCAAACAAAGGATGCAGGTAGATGCTCCGGTCCTTTGCTTTTTCGGGGAAATACATAGATTTCTTAAACAAGTTATTCCATAAATTCGACTTTTGGCCAGTTTTTGAGGTCGAATACCCTTCTGTGCGTCGTGCATAAACCACATATTCCGTCTTGTGGCTAGTGGTAGCTCCCCACGTAATTCCACCAGGTCGTTTTCCAAGAAATTTAAATATCCAGCACCATCCAACCTCTCTGGCAAAAAATGGGCCCAATAAATGATCATCGATAACACCTATCCAGACGTTAAGTGAAAATTGCCGCTGAAAGTTGTGCCTACGAGTGACATGCGGGTTTTCGTCTGCCCAATAATGAAAGTTGTGGTGATTGAATACACCGTTTCTTGTAAACGAGGCTTCATCGGTAAAAAGTATTTGGCGTAGGAAGCGGGCATTTTCATGCACGCCTCGTTGCATCCGTTCGCAAAATTGTATTCTAGCAAGGTGATCTTGCGGTTCCAAACCTTGAACTCGTCGATAATGATATGGATGCAACGAATTCTCTCTCCAAATACGCCATACTGTTGATTGTGGCAGTCCAGTTCGCCGTGCTGCCTCACGAGTACTAATATTGGGTTCGTTTTCCACCATGTCCAGAAGGTCTTCCTCTTGTTGGTGGACGTGTGGTGGACGTACAGCGCCTCCTTCCCGGGTTGGTAGTAAAGAACCAGTTTCCCGTAATCGTTGGGCCACATTAATAATAGTACGGTAGTTTGGTGTTCGTTGCCTATTTGGAAAGCGTTCGGCATACAAACGTGCTAATCTGGCATTTCCACGACTCTCCCCGTACAATAAATGCATATCCTCATATTCTGCCACCGTAAATGCGGCCATTGCAATTACCGCTTAATTTACACAAAGACACAAAATAAATACACGCGCAAACGAAAACTGGTAGTCAAGTCAATATTAAACAAATTCACACACAGCTAACACATCAAAACGACAAAAACAGACACTTATAATAATAATCAGTAACATCGACCTAACGCTTAGAATCAGAATGAGAATGAGGATTAGAAAACAGGTACTGACTAAATTTGCAATCCCAAAAAAGTCCGACTAGTTTTAAAACTACATTCATAGCTAGGGTTGAGGTGGGGTTGGTTTGTTTATTGCTTAAAGTAAACGGTAGTGTCGGTATATTTCAAGTACCCGATGGTAGGTATAATAACTTTATTGCTTTTCACTAGAAATCGGGCGCCTTTTGAACGAACTTTCTGGGAATAAGTATTGTTATTCTAAATCCAACAGAGCAAAGTTGCCTTTTAATAAAAACATTATTGTTGTGTGGTTGATGATAATTTGTTTACATAGAAATAGTATAAAAATAATACAAAACTGCAAGTTCAAAAATTAGTACTGTCTTGAAAAATCAAACCGAACGGTCATTTAACCAAAATATTGTTCTACTAATAAAAAGTGGAGGGTCAGGGTTTTGCATTGCATCCCTGAACTTGACCGAAGATTTAAAAACCTAATAAAGGTTGTCGCCAATTAGTCACACTATTCTTAGAATATTACTAGACTATTAACGGTATCTACAGTGATGATTTTATTGCTTTTCGCTTTTTAAAACTATTTTTAACTGTGTAGTTATACTAGAAGTAAATTATTTAACGAAAAATACAACTTATTACAAAAATATCTAAAACTTAACAGAGGGGAAAGGGAAGCTAAAACTGCAGAGTTGTTATTTTAAAGGCCCTAATAAAACCTTAATAACGGTATTTAAATAAATTATAGAATATGGTAGTTTATTATTTTTGAAAAACTTTGATTTACAACTTTAAAATACGCTGACAATACAAATATACCTTTAAATTTTTTTACCAATGTCATTGACGTCAACAAACACGATAGTTGATGGCGACCGACTGTTCACACTAATCGTTTCTTCCAGGAACGGACCGACACTGACCTGCAAAACATTCTCATAAACAATCATGACCAACAACTGTTGGCGACGGACCGTGTCTGTGGTGGTCGATGTGAACACCTTCATATAAAATGTACATTACAATCCTTTGTCGGTCCGGTGACTGTTGGTAGCCTGCCGTATAGTGAGAATCAGCCTTAAGAATACTACTAATAGAATACTAAATAACATTAAAATTGAAATGACCCAAAAACACATTTATTTTATGCACGCATTGCGCTTTGAATGTTCTTGTGATGACAAATTGCATTACAGCGAATTTGCGAAAGTATCTATCTTGTTGGATTTATTACTGTAAACAAATTTAATACGAAAATATTTTTTTATTCGCAGACCTGATTGTATTACACATAGGGGTTAACGTACCTATTAAAAGAATATGAAATGGTCTTATACAAAGCAAAACGAAAATACCGTTTTTGAAACATAATATCAAACACGAGTACGTTTTTTATTTATTTATCTGTTCTTATTCCACGAAACACTTGGCCAAAATAAAGACGTTTTTATTACTTTATTACGCTATCCTTGCACATTCTAGTAGTATTGAATATCTGCTTGAACTTTTAAAATATGTGTCATGTGCATTCATGCTATTAAATTTGAAAACATTAGGCTGAACTTCGATGCCGTTTTTCTCCAAAAGTATAGAAATACGAGAAAAATGGTATATAGGAATTTTCTTTCTTTAATGGTTATCTAACCACTGGCAAAGTCCGATTACTCCGTAGTGACTCACCGTGTATTTATTAGTGTTCACCTGTAGGTTTATAATTGTTTTGAGTGTCCAGCCGCTACCTTTTTCCTAATGAAGAATATGAATAATTAGTTTAATGTAGCAAATCATAACTATTATTTTATTAAATTTTATACTTACTTGAAATTCCTCTAGCTGCATTAGTATCGGGTCCATAATGTTTTCTACGAACGAGTGGTTCAGATTTGTATCATGATAGATTATAGCATTACTTTTGTTTAGGTACTTAAATTCACAAATTTCCTCAAAGTCTTTCATAATTGCGAACTCTCCACAGAATACTGCGTTTACTTTGAGAGCTATCTCTTTTTTAAATGTGTTTTTTATGCTACGTCGGAAAAGACCCGAACAGTCTTCTAGGAATTTTCTGGAATCCTTATGTTTTAAATTGATAACAACTCCTGTTCGTATACGGCTCGTGAAAGCAGTTTGCACGTCCTCCCATTTAACCCGGTCGCTAGGATATTCCTTTCGAGATGTTGTACCTTCACCGACAACTAATAAGGCTTTATACATTTTACGAAAACCTTTAATTAGTCCGATCGATGATATAAGATGTTGTCTTTTTCCAATTTTCAATATCTTCCTTAAAGCAGCGTTGAGTACACGTAACTTCTTATTATAGTCTTTAATTCCTTTTTCGATTTGTTTATTTATTTATTTATTGATTTACAAATTTGGGAGTTCAACAGGCAATGCCCAATTACAGTACTCCACAGAATTATTTGTAACATGTGTTAACAGAGCTCAATGTCTAATTAAAAAAAAGTTATATATTTTAATATTTAGATTAATAAATATATATAAATTAAACTAATAAAAACGTAATAATGAAAAATTATCAAAGTAGTAGAAATAATAATAATAATAATAGTAATAATAATAATGATAATAATAATAACAGTAGCAATAATGTACACCTAACCAAAGTAATTTCTCAATGAGGTTCCATAAACGATGATGAATACTGATGTAAACATTAGAATATTTTATTAATTTTAAAGATCTTTGACTAGTGTTTTGAATTTGTGAAGCGATGTGTTGAAGATGTCAATATCCTTTTTAGCGATCAAACGATTTACCCCAACAGCAAAACGAACCATAGGCGAGTTTAGACCGGAGTTTGTTCTGTGAAACCCTATTGATAATAGCTGGGTATCTCTAGTATGTTTAGGTGGAATTCGAAAGTTAAGCAAGGTGAGTATGTCGAGCGCGTCAAATAAATTGTTTACAATTTTATATGCAGTGATTAGATCTAGCGCCTCTCTTCTCTTTTGTAAAGGATTAAAATTCAGATTCGTACAGCGATCTGGGCATTTTAGGTGTAGATAATTGCAAAATTTGCTTTGTACTTTTTCAAGTCTTTCTATATAACTGTTAGGGGAGGGCGGGGAAGGTTTGGACAATTTTTATATTTTATGTTATATTTCAGAAGTAGACAAATCAACTAGACAAAAATGATACTGAGATATCAGGTACATGACTTGGGAACATTTTACCATTCATGTGGAAATCTTGTTGTTTTTAGTTTTTTTATATAATACACCTAAATATGTAAATGATTTTGTCCATGGTCTCCCACATTTGAGGGAGACAATGGACACTAGGTAGGGACACATTGGACAAGGTATTCTTTAAAGCAATACGATGCATATATTGAAAATAATGTATTTATAGGTATTACAAAAATAAATATAAACGACTATCTCTAAACGAGTACCTAACACTAATAATAATAGATAATATTTTGCAAATAAACTTCATTCTGCAAACTTGTAATATAATAATTAGAAATAAAAAACCCATGGCACTTGAATATGTCAATGTAAGCACAATTGTGATAAATCTCTGTTTAAATAGAGCATATCTTTAAACCTGGCTCTGGTATCTTCCAAAGGTTTTGGCAAATTTAATATGATATCTTCAGCAGGCAGATAGGCAGGCGCTTCATTAGTCACACTAAATCTGTTCGACTGAACATGTCGTTTTAAAAATCTTACTTGGAACTTTTCTTCATTACTTTTTCGATGTGTGCGGCGTAATTTTGTGAATTTTTTTGTCCCCATCAAAAACTTTAGTAACAACATAATCACCCTCTTCAATAGGACTGCCTTCATCATCCTCATCTTGGTCCTCAAAGGTTAATTCGTCAGATGAATTCTCGTAAGTTACCTCCATATCCTCATCTTCATCGCTTGAGTCAATTTGGCATATTTTTCTTTTCACTGTTGCCTGTTGTTTTACAATTTTCTTTTAAGTACTGCTGTTCGATCTCATTCTTTTCAGGTGTGTCTGTGGCTACCATGCATCGTCCTTTCTTTCGGCCTCTATTGTTCTGCTTCCTCGCTGGTGCTTTTGGGAATGGACGCAAAACTTCAGGGGACACAAACTTGGTGGAACACTTTTGATTTGCTAGTGAGCTGTTTCTTTCTGGAAAGGCAGAGGATGTTGATGCTTGTTCTTCATCTGTCACGTGTGGCGGTGTTTTATTCTCTAAAGGAGCAACAGCTGGTCGGTCCGTCACATACGCTGGTAAAAAATCTTCTTTCTTGAACACATTTTTATCGAAGGGTACTATTCCAGTGCTCCTAAAACCCGATTTGATGTTTGTTGGGGTGGCAGCGCTATCCCAAGCTTTCATGCATATGGCCGGCAAGTCATAGATCGTCAAAGTTTGGTCTGGATGATTTAACATCCAAGCGTTGGCACCATCATTGAAAAACGTCTTGAAAGGTCCAAAAACAGATCTATCTAACGGTTGTAATTTATTTCAACTATGAGGGGGCAATGTTAATACGATAATTCCATTATCACGGCAATATTCAATACCAGGTAGAGATAGGTGGGACTCATGGTTATCCATGATTACCAAAATCTTGTTGTCTTTGTTACACCGAGTGTGCGTAACAACATGCTTTAAAACTTCTAGAAAATTATCAGATGTCATCCAGCCGCTAGGATGAACTAATCCTAGTTGACCGCTTTCTTCAAGGCCATTCATCATTTTTCGTTGGTCGTATCTATGCCGGGGAAAAACCCAAACAGGCGGCAAAGATGAACCTGCAGCGCAAAATAATTCCCACTTGGGTCACAAGCTCACCCCTCTCTCTAGACACCACCTGGCCGACTTGATCTTCACCTTTTTTTCCAATAATTTTGGGAACTCTCTGGACTGTCGTAACACCCGTCTCGTCTAAATTGAATATCTGGGCTGGCGTTAAAGCATGCCGACCAATCAAATTTTCTAACTTATCTTGAAAAGTTTTCAGGTTCACGGGATTGAAGCTTGCCATCCGGGAAACGCTAGTTGCCTCTGGTTTTCTAATAGACAGGCTTTTATTTCGCGACATAAAGCCCGTAAACCAATCTTTGCCTGCTTTCTTATTTCTGATCCAGGTATCTGGAACTCGTAAACCATTTTTTATGGCGAATTCATAGGCAAGTTGCTTTGTCTGTTTTGGAGTGAGACCATAAAACATCGCCGCACATTTGACAAGGTATCGAGCTAGAGTCTCTTCCAATTCAGATGAAAATACTTGACTCTTGTTAAAACTGGGAATAAAGCTAGTATCATTAATGCCTTGTTCTTTAGCTTTTTTTACATAATTTGCTAGCGCAGATTTTTTTACACCATTTTGTTTTGCACTTTTGCGGAGGCTCATGTTCTTGTCAATCACATCTTGAACAGCTTGTTTCATTGCTTGAGGGGAAAAGTCGCGGTCAGTAAATTTTGCGTACACTCTCGGCATGTTGATGTTGATACTAATACCTAAAGCCCCTGAAATGAATTAATTTGTTTAATATTGTACACTTGGAGGGAGACTATGGACAATAGCGGGAGACTCCGGACATTGTCCAAAGTCTCCCCGTTAGCACAGCCATTTTAAATGTGGTCTTAAAAACAAAATAAAAGAAAAGAAGGCGAAAATATTATTGTAATCTTGAAGGGAAATCTTTAATTTACATGTAGCATCGATAGAACAAGAAACAAGCAATTAAATCTACCAGGTAGCACTTACCTTAACCATTTGAAAAGTTACATCAGGATGATGAAAATACGAAAAAACAAAATAAAATCAATTTTCTGACGACGCACCACTTTGTCTACAAGGAAGCCATGTAAAACTAAGCTAAAGCCCTCTAGCATGTGAATTTGAAACACAAAGAAGCAAAAGGGCGCCAAATATGAAGCTGTCCACTGTCTCCCTGTGTTCAAACCCTCCCCGCTCTCCCCTATATTGAGGTGATTGCTCGTACATCAGTTTCTAAGTCGGCACTTAAAAGTGCCGATCTTATTTCTCCGACAAAACAGGAAGCTTGTCTACTGACAGCCATTTTGAAACAGGAAGAGATGTTAACCACACAACGGTTTAATAGATACTAAGCAGGAGCTTGACGTACTATCAAGAGAATTTCAAAATAATGTCTATCTGAAGTTTTAATGGATACTGAGCAGTGTAGAGAGCGAAATGTTGCCAGTACAACGGGTGAACTAATACTGAATGCTATCGCGCAACTTTCTCCTCTTTCATACATTTGTTTGGCGTATCACCAAGAGCACCCACCTAGAAAGAAATCTAGGCGTCAAAACCAGGAAAGGTTTAATATCAGAGCTTGCTAAAATTTCAAATATCTTCAATTATAACAAGTGACACCCAGGCAATTCATCACACCAGATGTACCCTTCGTTAAATGTTAAGATTCAAGGCGTTTGGTGGAAGAACGCAGGTGTAGCTAAAAATAACATAAAATAAAAACAAAAAAAACATAACCACTGCAAATACCTTAACTTATAACAAATATCAGCAATGAGTAGTCTATATATGCAGATAAAATGTTCTCCTCATGAATGCACCAGCGGGTTTACAGGTAGGATTTATAACAGATTTTCTGTAACAAAACACACAATTTTAAATTAACTTTTAGTAACTTAACTTAAAGTTTAGTTAACTTTAGTTAACTTAATCTAAAAAGAACAAATGACGGCTCTTTCTTGGGTGTTGCTTGATCATATCTACAAGGTTTCAATAGCATCAGAATCCTGACTGCTTGAGAGTCAGTCTAAAATTCTGAAATTATGATTTTCCACCTTTTGATCGTTTTGCTGTGTGACAAGAGGCCCCATCCTGTTGAATGATGAAATTGCGGCCGGGTTTTCATCACCATCACAATCAGATACAATATTTGTTAGATATTCGTCCCAGCTAAAATATGCTTTTTGTAATAGAAGATGTTTAATTTTCATTTTAAATGTTTTTGCATCCAGATTTTTTAATTTTTCTGGCAATATATTATAGAATCTAATAGCATGAAATCTATCACCTGTTAAAGATTTGTTTAATCTGCTATAATTTGGAAAAATATTATTTTTATAATGCGTTTCGTGATTATGTAAATCGGCATGTTTAACATATTCGCTTAAATTATTTTTGACATACAAAATACAAGCTAAAATATACATACATGGAACAGTTAATATCCTTAAACTTATGAATACTTGTTTACAGTCATCTCTGTAACCTATCCCTCCAACAATGCGTACTACACGACGCACACTGGACCGTTTAATACAAGCTAGACGTAAAAAAGTCAAAGTCTAATTTCACTATCAGCCCTATTTCACATCGACCGCAGATAACCACTGACCTCAAAAATGCTTTTACTAATCCCCTACCCCAACCTGAAAATGAGTAATTACACCCCAAAGTTGGTTTACAAGATAAGTGCAACAGGCGATGTTATGCATTTGCAGTTGACGCGCTCTGAAAGATTGTGTGTTTTAGGACTTTGTAGGTGTCGGAAGTGTTTGAAAAAAATGTCATATGCAGGGGAAGGTATGAAGTATCTTATAGGCTTACTTAAAAATTTGTATTGTGTGTAATATTGTTAGAAAAAAAATCTAAACTCAAGCTATGTCGCAGAGTTTATTAAATTCATGTTGATGAAATATTTTGGAAAATCTACGTATGTATTCTGCGTTATCTTACGATCATCTATATTATAATTCCCGATCCCTTCCACATCGTCTAATCGTCTAAGATTTTGGAGGGCGTAGCCTAAAAGCTATCGGCGTAGTATCTATGCTGTCTTGACGTAAGGTACAAATTTGTCCGTCCAGTCGACTACTACAGTTGTGCGTTCAAATAAGGAAATTGGAAGAGCAGCATTTGTGTTGATTGTTGGGTAACGTTCCAGATTCAGTCGAGATAATACGCATGGTGGTTCATTAGTGCTATTTATTGAAATATTGTGTTTTTATGGGACGTTACGCATGGTGGTTCATTAGTGCTATTTATTGAAGTATTGTGTTTTTATGGAACTTTCGTATATAGCCAAGATGACCGTAAATATTAATATGATAACATTTATTCAAATCTTATTGTTTCGCGTTTTTGATCTAGGATTTAGAAGAAAAACGAAAAAAAAAAATAGAGAATATCAGCGCGCCTATTATTTAAAAAACAAAACAGAAATTAATAAACGGAGAAGAATGAATGCGAGCACATCGTCGTTGCATGAAACAGCATCTGCGGTAAGCATACAAATTAAACCTATTCAAATCTTATTGTTTCGCGTTTTTGATCTAGGATTTAGAAGAAAAACGAAAAAAAAATAGAGAATATCAGCGCGCCTATTATTTAAAAAACAAAACAGAAATTAATAAACGGAGAAGAATGAATGCGAGCACATCGTCGTTGCATGAAACAGCATCTGCGGTAAGCATACAAATTAAACCTATTCAAATCTTATTGTTTCGCGTTTTTGATCTAGGATTTAGAAGAAAAACGAAAAAAAAATAGAGAATATCAGCGCGCCTATTATTTAAAAAACAAAACAGAAATTAATAAACGGAGAAGAATGAATGCGAGCACATCGTCGTTGCATGAAACAGCATCTGCGGTAAGCATACAAATTAAACCTGTACAAACGACAGCAAACGTACCAATTGTCACACCGAGTCCATCGGTTGCGGAACATTATTGTGGACAACTTGCACACACATGCATCCATTGTAATGCTCTGCATTTTTCGGAGGAAAAAATCGGAAATGATGGACATTTCAAGCAGTGCTGTCATAACGGCAAAGTTCAGTTGAGTGAAGATAGAACAATAAAAAATCAACCAGATTTTCTATTTCATTATTATACCGACAATACAAAAGAGTCTATTAATTTTCGAGAACATATTCGAGCTTACAATTCCGCATTAGCATTTGCATCTTTAAAAGCTAACATTGCGCCGAAAATATCAGGTCCAGGACCGTATACTTTCAAAATACACGGACAAATGTACCATTTTGTTGGAAATTTATATCCCGCTCCTTTAGAAAAACCTTCATACGGACAACTATATATATTAGATTCGGCTCAAGCTCATGAAGAACGTACTTCAAGACCCGAAAATGAATTATGTTTACCCCCAGTAATGGAAAAATTACAGACGTTTATGATACAGAACAATCCGTATGCAAAAACGTTCAAAACAATGGCGGAAGTTGAAAAAGCCACCTCTGCGCTATATGAATCGCAAGGTAAAACAGTACCTGATATAAAAATGGTTTTCACGAAAGGTCCTGATAGAAAAAGATTTAATTCACCAACTAATGATGGCGAAATTGCAGCTGTATTTATTAGTGAAAATGGGGAAGTACCAGAAAATATAGATTTTGTTATTTATCCGCGCAATGGACCATTACAGTTAATACCTCTTACAAGTCCTAATACCGATCCAATGACTTATCCACTTCTATTTCCATACGGAGAAAAGGGGTAGGAAAATCATCTTCCATTGAAGAATGCTAACAATACTAACAAAAGACATTATATCACTATTTTACAATATTATGCCTTCCGTTTAGCAATTCGTCCAGGATTTTCTGCCATACATAGTTCCGGTAAATTATTTCAACAATACATTGTAGACGCCTATGTAAAAGTGGAATCTTCAAGACTAACATGGATTAAACAAAATCAAAAAACATTACGTGTAGAAAATTATAAAGCTTTAAGTGATTACATCTCCACTGCCGCAGATTCAGAATTTCCTCCGGGTAAATTGGTAATTTTACCTTCTACGTTTATTGGAAGTCCGCGTAATATGCGACAAAGTTATTTAGATGCTTTGGCTATTGTTAGCCATTATGGAAAACCTGATTATTTTATAACTTTTACATGCAACCCAAAATGGAAGGAAATATCAGAAAACATAAAACCTTGGGAAAAAGTTGAACATAGACCCGATTTAGTAGCCAGAGTATTTTGCCTCAAACTTAAGGAACTGCTTAGAGATTTGCTAAAAAATCATGTGTTTGGAATTGTCACAGCCTATGTATACGTAATAGAATTTCAAAAAAGGGGTCTTCCTCATGCACATATTTTATTGATAGTGCAAAATCAGTAGTTAGGCAACAAGAGTTCGAGCGCAAAATCCCATGTTATTTTAAAGGGGCCTCAAAGTTAGCGAAAATACCACAAATCCAAGATGGCGGCGGCTCGCGACACCGTATATCGTGCAAGCATATATCATCGCTAACTTTGAGGCCCCTTTAAAATAACATGGGATTTTGCTATGTATATTTACTAATTAACAACAAATTAAGAAAAAATTCACGTACACATGTCAACTTTAAATTACGGTCGACAGGAATCGATATCAGAACAACTAGTATTTCCCTTTTTACGTTTAAATTTATATATTATCGGAGACCCGCTCGTAAAAAAGGGAGTTTATTCACGCGACAGAGTGTTAAATCCCGTATATTCCAGATGAATGAACGCTTTTAAAAGTAAAATAACACTTTTTATTAAGACCTTTTTCAAAAATTTTGCTTCCAGGCTGAAATATAAATTCTAGCATACAAGTTTTATCAACTAATAATTTTTTCCTTCTTTAGAAGTAATGTAATAATTAAATCGACCCCATTGTGAAAGCATTAGTATTCAATCAACCCTCCTTTGTTAAGAGTATTGATTTTGTAGGGGACCCTTCTTTTTTCACCCCAGCTCAATAGGTAATTAAGATATATGTATAAAAGGGGGTCTGTATGTAATATATACAATAGTTGCATCGTTTTGAAAAGCATATTCCAGAAAATAATTATCATTTCTAACAAAAGAATTTAATTAACAGCCCTTCATGATCGAGTCGACCACCCTCGGTCCTTTGCGTAATATCATAACCGGTGTGTGTGTGGTATAAGGAGCGGTCTCCCATGTTTTTTTAACCATTATTAAATTGGTCTTTGTAGAGTAGTGACTTCATTATTATACTGTGAAAGCGTTTCAATTGTTTATTAATAATTGTGTAGTGAAAGTGCTTAAAACAATTGTTCCTAAATTATCATTAAATTGTATGTGCTAAAGTATATTATTTACAACAGTGAAGAATAAGTGTCCAGGTGAGTTACTATTTTTATTTATTTAAAACTCTTTAAGTGTTATACAATAAAACGTGGTAATCAAATTTTAAAAAAGGGTACATTATGTTTTGTTTCTAAAAATACATTATTTAAACAATCAGGAATTTTTGACTTATATGATATAACTACAGTGTTACCGTAAAAAATCTTCAACTCTTATTAAAGTATTAATTACTTAGCATATCCTATCTACGTAATAATATAAAAAATAATTATTTGATATAAGAAATTTTAACACTAATTATCCATTGAGTTTTTATTATTATTAATATTTAATAACTCTATTAACCAAACGACCAGTGCTTTTATTACTTTTCTCAAAATCTTTTTCCTAAAATTTTTTCCCCCCAAGATTTTTTCAAGTTTTTTTGCTTTTTGCATTTTAACAATTTTAAATTACAACTAGCATAGCATTTTAATATATGAACTGAACTGATTTATAAATCATATTATTTAAATTCCGCTTCAAGACACCTAGTAACTAGGTAATTTTTTTCGGCTTTTAGCTGTTTTCTCAGCGGTACGTGTAAACGAAACATAGAACGAAATTCTAACTCTAGATTTCAGTTTCAGTGCAGCAACTGAACGCGTAACACTTACCTCTCTTCGCATCCATACTTAAACGTCTACAAGAAAAAAAAAGATGTCATTCGCAATTCAGCTTCTTGATAACCTAAGGGATCTTACATACAACCCGCAGCTACAAGGTAATACTCGAGCCATCTCGAGTGCTTTAAAGCACTGTAGCACAGCAGTATGGAGAATCAATAGAGCACTGGAAAAAGAAACATCTATAGGGGTTAAGAATCATCTATCAACCTGCCTGGCCCAAGCGAGATCATATAGGGAGATTATTAAAGCCTTAAAAACTATAGGTGGAAGCAATAGTCAGCGAAAAGAGACAGCTCGCGATCGCGTGAAGTGGACTGATATGAAATCAGCTTTTAAGTCACGTATCAGAACTGCTGTAATCACTAACATCAAGCATATTGATCCGAAGGCATTCATGGAAGACTGTTCAGTTATCTTTCAGAGGCGTATTCTGAATTCGTTGAAGAAAGATGAGGCGTTAAAAGTAAACGCAATTTTAACTGGATTATTCGAGATCAAGAAGAGAGATGAGATCATAGAGGAAATAAAGTACTTGAATACAAGAAATGCAGCCATTTATCAGGATAGTGATATATCCCAGTGGTTCGTAGACAATATTCAAAACTCTATACTGAAAGATCTCGAGGAATTTCAAGTAAGTTTAAAAAATCTCATAAGTTAGAAATAAACTAATGCATATTTCTTTATCTAGCAAAAGGAGAGCGGATGGAGTCTCAAATCAATCATCAACCTCCAAGTAAACATCAACAAGTTTACCCAGCAGCTAGGCTCTTCATATATCGATCTACCCAAGCAGATTAAAAGGAAGGAAGCTTGTATCAACGTGCATAATAATGATGAAGCCTGCTTCGCATGGGCTGTTGTTAGCGCTCTTTATCCAGTTAAAAAAGATCCACAACGCATGTCAAAATACCCCCACTTCTCTACAGTGCTGAATCTTAAAAACATTACAATGCCGATGACGATTAAACAAATACCCAGATTCGAATACCAAAATAACATTTCCGTTAATGTATACATCTTGGAGAAGCATAGCAAGAACAAGTTCAGCGTACTCCCTACATATCTAACAAAAGATAAGCAGGACAAACATATCAACCTCTTGCTTCTCCAAGATGAATATTTTGACGATGATGATGACGAAGATGTTGTGACTGATATTCCAAAACCGCGCTATCACTATGTTTATATCAAAAATCTAAGCCGGCTGCTATCATCACAGCTCAGCAATGAAAATGGTCGAAAATATGTATGTGATAGATGTCTCCACTACTTCCGTTCACAAAAAAAATTACAACTTCATACTGAAGACTGTGTTAAAATGAACGATTGTCGAGTAAGGCTACCAACAGCTGAGCAGGCAAAAGTACTATTTAAAAATCATAAGCATAAAGAATCAACGCCATTCATCATATATGCCGATTTAGAGTGTCTGCTGATACCGACTAGTGAAAAGGACAAGGTACAAGACCATATCCCCCATAGTATAGCATACTACGTTAAATGCTCCTATGATGATACCTTGTCCTTTTACCGGGCTTATCGTGGTGAGGACTGTCAAGGATGGTTTGCCCGAGAGATGAAGCAGTTTGCTGAGAACGTTGAGACGGTGTTTCTTTGCCCTCTACCTATGGACACCCTATCACCTGAGCAAGACGCTGAATTCCGTACTGCTACACATTGTCACATATGTCTGGAGCCATTTTCTGTAGATAACAACAAAGTGAGGGATCATTGTCACCTTACCGGTAAGTACCGAGCTCCTGCCCATACAAAATGTAACATCAATTACAAGGACAGCCATACCATACCCGTAGTTTTCCATAACTTAAGCGGGTATGACAGTCATTTCATTATTAAGAACCTAGCTTCAGACTTTGATGGACGAGTAGATCTCCTACCAATCAATAAAGAGCGCTATATATCTTTTACTAAGAATGTAGAGCACAACTTAGTAAAATTCAGATTTATAGACTCTTTTAGATTTTTGGCTAGCGGTCTAGAAACTTTGGCATCCTATTTAGATGTATACCCAAATTTAAAATCACAATTCCTAGACTTAGACGAATCAAAATTCAAAATTCTGACTAAGAAGGGGGTCTTCCCTTATGATTACATTAATAACTGGACGAAACTTGATGAGACACAATTACCGGACAAATCCAAATTCTACAATAGTTTAACAGATACAGCTATAACGGATGAATGCTATACACATGCCGAGAATGTATGGGACTCTTTCGGTTGTCAAAATTTAGGCGAGTACAGTGATTTATACCTGAAAACAGACGTATTGCTTCTAGCCGATGTGTTTGAGCAGTTTAGGTCAAGCAGTTTGAAAACCTACGGCTTAGACCCGGCGCATTACTATACTCTACCCGGATACACCTGGGATTGTATGCTTAAGTCAACCAAAATTAATCTCGAACTACTTACGGATATCGATAAAGTTTTATTTATCGAGCGCGGTATTCGTGGAGGTCTAAGCCAATGCTCAAAACGGTATGCTGAAGCCAACAACAAATTTCTACCTAATTATAATCCTCAAAAACCAACAACATTTTTAATTTATGATGATATTAATAATCAATACGGTTGGGCGATGTCTCAGTACCTACCATATGGAGGATTTGAATGGGTAGAAGATGATTTTGATTTAGACAACTTTAATTTCAATGTACCGGCAGACAATCCTGAAGGATACATTCTCGAGGTTGATCTAGAATACCCTCAAGCCATTCACGACGCCCATGCAGATCTTCCATTTTGTCCTGAGCATCGCACGCCGCCAAATTCAAAAGAGACAAAATTAATGGCAACACTTACTGATAAGAAGCAATACATCATACATTACCGGAATTTACAGCAATGTTTGGAAAATGGGTTGAAGTTAACCAAAATTCACCGCGTTTTGAAATTTAAGCAGAACAACTGGCTAAAGTCATATATCGACTTAAACACTGAACTTCGTAAGCAGGCTAAAAACAAGTTCGAGAAAAACCTGTTTAAACTTATGAATAACGCGGTTTTCGGCAAGACGATGGAAGACATTAGAAAACACTCGATAGTCAAATTAGTAAACAAATGGGAAGGACGTTACGGTGCTGAAGCGCTCATCTCAAAGCCAAATTTTAAATCCAGCACAATTTTTACCGAAGACTTAGTAGCTATTGAGTTGAATAAAACCGAAGTTTATTTCAACAAACCCATATATGTAGGCATGTGTATATTGGATATATCAAAATTAAAACTGTATGACTTCCATTACTCATACATGAGGAAGCGTTACGGCGACAAGGCGCGAATTTGCTATAGTGACACAGATTCTCTTGTATATGCCGTCGAAACGCCTAATCTGTATGAGGACATTAGACGTGACGCTCATGAACATTTCGACACCAGTGACTACCCCGAGAATAATATATATGACATCCCGCGCGTTAATAAAAAAGTATTGGGTATGATGAAGGACGAGAACGCCGGTAAGGTGATGACGCATTTTGTCGGCCTTCGATCAAAAATGTACTCGACGAAGGTTTTTAGAGATGAAGATGAGGAGATGTTAGATCTACAGAAAATGGAGCGGACAGGCAAAAGTGATACTGAGATTCGACAGGCTCTTGAAAACCGAAGAACTGTTAAGAAAGCGAAGGGTGTCAAGAAACATATAGTTAAAAATCATATCACTTTCGATGACTATGTTAACTGTTTAAACGAAGGCAAGGAAACATCTGTGCAACAAAAACTATTCAGATCCGATAAACATCGAGTTTCAACCATCTCTCAGACTAAAATCGCGCTCAGCCCTCACGACGATAAGCGCTATATCATCCCCGGCACGCATGACACTCTACCATGGGGACACTATCGCATATCTGCTTAACATAACTGTATAGAGTTAATATATAAGTTAAAGATAAGTTTTTTATTCTTCCGGCAGCAAATAATGTAAATGCTAGAGTGTTATCATATTTTTTCTTTAATAAGTCATCCTATAAGTCTTACCTTGTTAGTTATTGTACATATCTACATAGTTTTGTATATTTCTTTTCTTTTATAAGTCATCGTTGTAAGTCAATACTTACCTGTATATAGTAAATGCGTGTACTATATTTGTATATATTCTTCACATCTTTTTTTTATAAGAACTTTTTAACATAGATGTTTCAATGAATTTTTATGTATAACAAACAAATTTTTATATATTTTCTTTCACGACTTTTATGTGAAATCTTGATATAAAAAATGATTGTATATATATTTGTATATATTTTTCTCACATGCTTTATGTGAAAATAAAATTCGATAAAATAATTTTGTTGTTTTTTTTCATTTATAAACTATTATACTGTGATTATGTGACAAGTTTATGATGTGTGAAGAAAAGCAAGCAATTAATATTCATAGGGGTAGAAAAACCTCGATTACATATCAACAACAATAGCAATACCAAATAGACGAGTAAGAAAAATTATTACATCTCTTATTTAGCGTGTATGAATTTCCCCTATGAATAATAATTGCTTGCTTTTCATCACACATCATAAACTTGTTACGTTATAACACGATTCGTTTTATACGTTCATGCATACATTTATTGATTTTCGCTTGGTAGGAGGGCCCTCTTTAGTACATTAACAAAATTAGATGAAGAGGGAAACTATTTACTACTCACCCTAATTTATCTACTAACCTGATTGCTGCACTTTGTACATTTAGAATATATCTCGTTTATAGTTAGTACTAATGAGCTTTCAATAAATTAACCGTTCAGCTGGTATTTCAGTCATTTACCCCTTTTAACATATGTTGGTTAACCCTTACAATTCTCCTTTCGACAATTTAACCCTGTGTATTTAACATGTTATTCAGGTCACCCGTAATTAACCCTGCTACCACGTTTGTCACCCTTATTTCATTATATCACGACGCCTATCACCCTATCGGCAACACACATCACGTACTCATCGACGTTCCTGGTACTACGTCTATCATCACCTTGTCGATCATACTTCATCCTTAATTAATTCTAGCTAAACGTCCTTTAGACCTTAATTCAACATTTTACAATTCACACACATTTTTCAAATCACGCACCTTTTACAATTATTCTCATACACATTTTACAAGCATTCTCACTGTACAATATGTCAGACCGTTGATGTACCAATAAGTTTGTTAGTAATGTGTTAAGGGATTTAGATGGAATAACAGGGTTCTTGCGTAAACGATTGTCTAAGTTCCTGCTTATAGAGCTCGACCATCACAATAGTCGTCGTCGAGTTTGTATATAACCTCATTGTATATAATTCCACACACCCTAGGTTATACGTTGTTCAAATTATGGGGTGAATAGTTAATTGAATTGTATTGTAATAAGTATTATTGCTTAGTAGGGACATGTATTGATTATACGTTTAATGAGAAAGTAGTATATCTATGTATTGATTCTTACGTCAGAGCGACAGAGTGGAAATGATTTCCTATATAAACGTTTATAGTTTAATTCATACACCCTTAAATGAAACAACATCAAGTGATATACATGGTTTTATTTAGCTTTAATTTATTTCACATAATCACAGTATAATAGTTTATAAATGAAAAAAACAACAAAATCATTTTATCGAATTTTATTTTCACATAAAGCATGTGAGAAAAATATATACAAATATATATACAATCATTTTTTATATCAAGATTTCACATAAAAGTCGTGAAAGAAAATATATAAAAATTTGTTTGTTATACATAAAAATTCATTGAAACATCTATGTTAAAAAGTTCTTATAAAAAAAAGATGTGAAGAATATATACAAATATAGTACACGCATTTACTATATACAGGTAAGTATTGACTTACAACGATGACTTATAAAAGAAAAGAAATATACAAAACTATGTAGATATGTACAATAACTAACAAGGTAAGACTTATGAGGATGACTTATTAAAGAAAAAATATGATAACACTCTAGCATTTACATTATTTGCTGCCGGAAGAATAAAAAACTTATCTTTAACTTATATATTAACTCTATACAGTTATGTTAAGCAGATATGCGATAGTGTCCCCATGGTAGAGTGTCATGCGTGCCGGGGATGATATAGCGCTTATCGTCGTGAGGGCTGAGCGCGATTTTAGTCTGAGAGATGGTTGAAACTCGATGTTTATCGGATCTGAATAGTTTTTGTTGCACAGATGTTTCCTTGCCTTCGTTTAAACAGTTAACATAGTCATCGAAAGTGATATGATTTTTAACTATATGTTTCTTGACACCCTTCGCTTTCTTAACAGTTCTTCGGTTTTCAAGAGCCTGTCGAATCTCAGTATCACTTTTGCCTGTCCGCTCCATTTTCTGTAGATCTAACATCTCCTCATCTTCATCTCTAAAAACCTTCGTCGAGTACATTTTTGATCGAAGGCCGACAAAATGCGTCATCACCTTACCGGCGTTCTCGTCCTTCATCATACCCAATACTTTTTTATTAACGCGCGGGATGTCATATATATTATTCTCGGGGTAGTCACTGGTGTCGAAATGTTCATGAGCGTCACGTCTAATGTCCTCATACAGATTAGACGTTTCGACGGCATATACAAGAGAATCTGTGTCACTATAGCAAATTCGCGCCTTGTCGCCGTAACGCTTCCTCATGTATGAGTAATGGAAGTCATACAGTTTTAATTTTGATATATCCAATATACACATGCCTACATATATGGGTTTGTTGAAATAAACTTCGGTTTTATTCAACTCAATAGCTACTAAATCTTCGGTAAAAATTGTGCTGGATTTAAAATTTGGCTTTGAGATGAGCGCTTCAGCACCGTAACGTCCTTCCCATTTGTTTACTAATTTGACTATCGAGTGTTTTCTAATGTCTTCCATCGTCTTGCCGAAAACCGCGTTATTCATAAGTTTAAACACGTTTTTCTCGAACTCGTTTTTAGCCTGCTTACGAAGTTCAGTGTTTAAGTCGATATATGACTTTAGCCAGTTGTTCTGCTTAAATTTCAAAACGCGGTGAATTTTGGTTAACTTCAACCCATTTTCCAAACATTGCTGTAAATTCCGGTAATGTATGATGTATTGCTTCTTATCAGTAAGTGTTGCCATTAATTTTGTCTCTTTTGAATTTGACGGCGTGCGATGCTCAGGACAAAATGGAAGATCTGCATGGGCGTCGTGAATGGCTTGAGGGTATTCTAGATCAACCTCGAGAATGTATCCTTCAGGATTGTCTGCCGGTACATTGAAATTAAAGTTGTCTAAATCAAAATCATCTTCTACCCATTCAAATCCTCCATATGGTAGGTACTGAGACATCGCCCAACCGTATTGATTATTAATATCATCATAAATTAAAAATGTTGTTGGTTTTTGAGGATTATAATTAGGTAGAAATTTGTTGTTGGCTTCAGCATACCGTTTTGAGCATTGGCTTAGACCTCCACGAATACCGCGCTCGATAAATAAAACTTTATCGATATCCGTAAGTAGTTCGAGATTAATTTTGGTTGACTTAAGCATACAATCCCAGGTGTATCCGGGTAGAGTATAGTAATGCGCCGGGTCTAAGCCGTAGGTTTTCAAACTGCTTGACCTAAACTGCTCAAACACATCGGCTAGAAGCAATACGTCTGTTTTCAGGTATAAATCACTGTACTCGCCTAAATTTTGACAACCGAAAGAGTCCCATACATTCTCGGCATGTGTATAGCATTCATCCGTTATAGCTGTATCTGTTAAACTATTGTAGAATTTGGATTTGTCCGGTAATTGTGTCTCATCAAGTTTCGTCCAGTTATTAATGTAATCATAAGGGAAGACCCCCTTCTTAGTCAGAATTTTGAATTTTGATTCGTCTAAGTCTAGGAATTGTGATTTTAAATTTGGGTATACATCTAAATAGGATGCCAAAGTTTCTAGACCGCTAGCCAAAAATCTAAAAGAGTCTATAAATCTGAATTTTACTAAGTTGTGCTCTACATTCTTAGTAAAAGATATATAGCGCTCTTTATTGATTGGTAGGAGATCTACTCGTCCATCAAAGTCTGAAGCTAGGTTCTTAATAATGAAATGACTGTCATACCCGCTTAAGTTATGGAAAACTACGGGTATGGTATGGCTGTCCTTGTAATTGATGTTACATTTTGTATGGGCAGGAGCTCGGTACTTACCGGTAAGGTGACAATGATCCCTCACTTTGTTGTTATCTACAGAAAATGGCTCCAGACATATGTGACAATGTGTAGCAGTACGGAATTCAGCGTCTTGCTCAGGTGATAGGGTGTCCATAGGCAGAGGGCAAAGAAACACCGTCTCAACGTTCTCAGCAAACTGCTTCATCTCTCGAGCAAACCATCCTTGACAGTCCTCACCACGATAAGCCCGGTAAAAGGACAAGGTATCATCATAGGAGCATTTAACGTAGTATGCTATACTATGGGGGATATGGTCTTGTACCTTGTCCTTTTCACTAGTCGGTATCAGCAGACACTCTAAATCGGCATATATGATGAATGGCGTTGATTCTTTATGCTTATGATTTTTAAATAGTACTTTTGCCTGCTCAGCTGTTGGTAGCCTTACTCGACAATCGTTCATTTTAACACAGTCTTCAGTATGAAGTTGTAATTTTTTTTGTGAACGGAAGTAGTGGAGACATCTATCACATACATATTTTCGACCATTTTCATTGCTGAGCTGTGATGATAGCAGCCGGCTTAGATTTTTGATATAAACATAGTGATAGCGCGGTTTTGGAATATCAGTCACAACATCTTCGTCATCATCATCGTCAAAATATTCATCTTGGAGAAGCAAGAGGTTGATATGTTTGTCCTGCTTATCTTTTGTTAGATATGTAGGGAGTACGCTGAACTTGTTCTTGCTATGCTTCTCCAAGATGTATACATTAACGGAAATGTTATTTTGGTATTCGAATCTGGGTATTTGTTTAATCGTCATCGGCATTGTAATGTTTTTAAGATTCAGCACTGTAGAGAAGTGGGGGTATTTTGACATGCGTTGTGGATCTTTTTTAACTGGATAAAGAGCGCTAACAACAGCCCATGCGAAGCAGGCTTCATCATTATTATGCACGTTGATACAAGCTTCCTTCCTTTTAATCTGCTTGGGTAGATCGATATATGAAGAGCCTAGCTGCTGGGTAAACTTGTTGATGTTTACTTGGAGGTTGATGATTGATTTGAGACTCCATCCGCTCTCCTTTTGCTAGATAAAGAAATATGCATTAGTTTATTTCTAACTTATGAGATTTTTTAAACTTACTTGAAATTCCTCGAGATCTTTCAGTATAGAGTTTTGAATATTGTCTACGAACCACTGGGATATATCATTATCCTGATAAATGGCTGCATTTCTTGTATTCAAGTACTTTATTTCCTCTATGATCTCATCTCTCTTCTTGATCTCGAATAATCCAGTTAAAATTGCGTTTACTTTTAACGCCTCATCTTTCTTCAACGAATTCAGAATACGCCTCTGAAAGATAACTGAACAGTCTTCCATGAATGCCTTCGGATCAATATGCTTGATGTTAGTGATTACAGCAGTTCTGATACGTGACTTAAAAGCTGATTTCATATCAGTCCACTTCACGCGATCGCGAGCTGTCTCTTTTCGCTGACTATTGCTTCCACCTATAGTTTTTAAGGCTTTAATAATCTCCCTATATGATCTCGCTTGGGCCAGGCAGGTTGATAGATGATTCTTAACCCCTATAGATGTTTCTTTTTCCAGTGCTCTATTGATTCTCCATACTGCTGTGCTACAGTGCTTTAAAGCACTCGAGATGGCTCGAGCATTACCTTGTAGCTGCGGGTTGTATGTAAGATCCCTTAGGTTATCAAGAAGCTGAATTGCGAATGACATCTTTTTTTTTCTTGTAGACGTTTAAGTATGGATGCGAAGAGAGGTAAGTGTTACGCGTTCAGTTGCTGCACTGAAACTGAAATCTAGAGTTAGAATTTCGTTCTATGTTTCGTTTACACGTACCGCTGAGAAAACAGCTAAAAGCCGAAAAAAATTACCTAGTTACTAGGTGTCTTGAAGCGGAATTTAAATAATATGATTTATAAATCAGTTCAGTTCATATATTAAAATGCTATGCTAGTTGTAATTTAAAATTGTTAAAATGCAAAAAGCAAAAAAACTTGAAAAAATCTTGGGGGGAAAAAATTTTAGGAAAAAGATTTTGAGAAAAGTAATAAAAGCACTGGTCGTTTGGTTAATAGAGTTATTAAATATTAATAATAATAAAAACTCAATGGATAATTAGTGTTAAAATTTCTTATATCAAATAATTATTTTTTATATTATTACGTAGATAGGATATGCTAAGTAATTAATACTTTAATAAGAGTTGAAGATTTTTTACGGTAACACTGTAGTTATATCATATAAGTCAAAAATTCCTGATTGTTTAAATAATGTATTTTTAGAAACAAAACATAATGTACCCTTTTTTAAAATTTGATTACCACGTTTTATTGTATAACACTTAAAGAGTTTTAAATAAATAAAAATAGTAACTCACCTGGACACTTATTCTTCACTGTTGTAAATAATATACTTTAGCACATACAATTTAATGATAATTTAGGAACAATTGTTTTAAGCACTTTCACTACACAATTATTAATAAACAATTGAAACGCTTTCACAGTATAATAATGAAGTCACTACTCTACAAAGACCAATTTAATAATCGTTAAAAAAACATGGGAGACCGCTCCTTATACCACACACACACCGGTTATGATATTACGTCAAAGGACCGAGGGTGGTCGACTCGATCATGAAGGGCTGTTAATTAAATTCTTTTGTTAGAAATGATAATTATTTTCTGGAATATGCTTTTCAAAACCATGCAACTATTGTATATATTACATACAGACCCCCTTTTATACATATATCTTAATTACCTATTGAGCTGGGGTGAAAAAAGAAGGGTCCCCTACAAAATCAATACTCTTAACAAAGGAGGGTTGATTGAATACTAATGCTTTCACAATGGGGTCGATTTAATTATTACATTACTTCTAAAGAAGGAAAAAATTATTAGTTGATAAAACTTGTATGCTAGAATTTATATTTCAGCCTGGAAGCAAAATTTTTGAAAAAGGTCTTAATAAAAAGTGTTATTTTACTTTTAAAAGCGTTCATTCATCTGGAATATACGGGATTTAACACTCTGTCGCGTGAATAAACTCCCTTTTTTACGAGCGGGTCTCCGATAATATATAAATTTAAACGTAAAAAGGGAAATACTAGTTGTTCTGATATCGATTCCTGTCGACCGTAATTTAAAGTTGACATGTGTACGTGAATTTTTTCTTAATTTGTTGTTAATTAGTAAATATACATAGCAAAATCCCATGTTATTTTAAAGGGGCCTCAAAGTTAGCGATGATATATGCTTGCACGATATACGGTGTCGCGAGCCGCCGCCATCTTGGATTTGTGGTATTTTCGCTAACTTTGAGGCCCCTTTAAAATAACATGGGATTTTGCGCTCGAACTCTTGTTGCCTAACTACTAAAATCAATACAAATTAAGAGACAGGATACAAATTAATAAAGTTATTTCGGCAGAACTTCCCGAAAATAATTCACGTCTTCACGATATTATTAAAACTAATATGATTCATGGACCTTGTGGTTTAATAAATCCAAAAAGCCCATGTATGGCAGAAGGTGAATGTACCAAGAAATATCCAAAATCGTTTTCTCCCGAAACAATAGAAAACGTTAATGGGTATGTTCAATATAGACGAAGGGATGATGGAAGAACGACAACTGTGAGAGATTTTACTGTTGACAACCGTTGGGTTGTTCCGTACAGCCCTCAATTAAGTTTAAAGTATAACGCTCATATAAATGTGGAATCATGTGCAAGCATTAAGACTGTGAAATATCTATTTAAATACGTGTATAAAGGACACGACTGCATTAATTTGAAGTCAAAAAATATTAATGATGAAGTCATAAATTTTTTAAATTCGCGATACGTTTCACCTCCTGAAGCTGCTTGGCGGTTATTTGAATTCAAAATGTATGATATGAGCCACGCAATATATAGACTAGCAATACATTTACCAAATGAACAACAAGTATTTTTTTCTGAAGGTGCAGAAGAGACTGCTTTGGAACGGGCACAAAATACTAATACAACATTAACAGCATGGTTTCAATTAAACAAGACAAATGCACATGCACGACAATATCTTTATACTGAAATACCCAAACATTTTGTTTTTACAAAAAATAAACAATGGAAAGAACGTCTACGTGGTTCTCAGTCAGTGATTGGAAGAATGTATTTCGCAAATCCTACAGACATAGAGAGATTTCATTTGAGGTTATTATTACTACGCGTTCGAGGTGCTACTTGCTTTGACGATCTTAAAACTTTCGAAGGTGTTATATATGACACATTTCATGAAGCGGCGTTAGCAAGGGGACTATTGGACAGTGACGACGAATGGTCAAATTGTTTACATGAAGCGGTGGCGTTTCATATGCCCAGCCAACTTAGATTACTTTTTTCTGTTATATGCATATTTTGTCGACCTTCTAATGTAAAGGAATTGTGGGAAATGTTCGAGGATTTTTTAATCAAGGATTTCATAAGAACGTCTACTAAAGACAGAAGCATCAATTTGGCTTTACTTGATATTCAAAATAATTTAATTTTACATGGACTTAAATGCACAGATTTTAATTTGCCTTCTCCGAGTGATGTAATCAATAACGACTCATTTATCGTATACAATGCATTTGAAGAAGCAGGCTTTGGTGAACAAATGAGTCAAAACCTAAATGCGGAACAACAAATTATTATAAGAGATGTTCTCGATGCTATTTATGGAAATTCAACCGATAGATTATTTTTTATAGATGGCCCTGGTAAGTAATCAAAATTGCTATTCCAAAATTAATTTATACTTTTTAGGTGGGACTGGTAAAACGTATTCATATTCTACTCTTCTTCATATTGTTAGAGGAAAAGGCGATATAGCTGAAGCCGTTGCATGGACTGGAATCGCAGCAAGTTTATTAAAAGGTGGCAGAACGGCACATTCTCGATTTAAGTTACCTGTTCCCATATTAGAAAAATCATCATCTTCCATTACACCTATTTCTAAAGATGCTGCACATTTAAGAAAAGTTAAAATATTCATTTGGGATGAAGCTCCTATGGCCCCTAAATATGCGTTAGAATTAGTTGATAGACTTTTGCGAGACATAACTCAAATTAATGAACCATTTGGAGGCAAAGTTATATTACTGGGAGGCGATTTTCGGCAAGTAACACCTATTGTTCTCCACGGTGGTAGATGTGCAAGTGTTGAGGTTTGTTTAAAAAATTCAAAATTATGGCCATTATTTAAAAAATATTATTTAACTAAAAACATGCGAACATGCGAAGATGAACAAATATTTGCTGATTTTCTTTTACAAATTGGGAATGGTACAATGGCATCAGAGCGAGATTTACCACAAGATTTAATAAAAATTCCTGAAGAATGTGTTACAAATAATTGTTTAGTTGAAGAAATTTATGGTGAAATTCTAAATAATCGAAATACAACATTATGTACATCAACAGCAATATTGTGCCCTACAAACAATGCGTGTTCTATCATTAACGAAAAAGTCATTGATAAATTAAACGGCCAGTGCTACGAATATTACAGTGTGGATTCAATTGATTGTGATGATCCCTCTGAATCTGAACATTATACCACCGAATTTTTAAACAGTTTAACACCGTCCGGTATGCCTCCCCATCATTTAAAACTAAAGGTTAATGCTATCGTCATTTTATTGAGAAATCTAAATATCAAAAAAGGTTTATGTAACGGTGTTAGATTAATTGTTAAAAACTTAAACAGCAACTTTATAGAAACTGAAATTTTAACCGGCCAGATGATTGGTACGACCGTTTTTTTGCCAAGAATAGTCTTAAGCCCGTCGGATACAGGATTACCATTTAAGCTTAAAAGAAAACAATTTCCAATACGATTGGCATATGCCATGACCATAGATAAAGCACAAGGACAAACATTTGAAAAAATCGGAATTTATTTACCAGAACCAGTATTTTCACATGGACAACTATATGTAGCACTCTCTAGGGCTCGGAAGTTCTCAAGTATTAAATTTAAAATTGAAACCAACAGTGAACAAGGTCATTTTCAGGGGAAAAGTGGTACATACACCAAAAATATCGTTTATAAGGAAATAATATAAATTAGTTGTAATTTAGACACCAATGGAGAGAGTCAATGTTAAATCTTTATTTTGTAAATCCATAAAAGTACATTTATTTACTAATTATTAGTGATTATATAGGTAGATATTATATATTTATTTATTTAATATTATCCTGATGTTCTTCATCTTCCCTTTCCTTAATGGCAGGGTCGGCTATCTCTGACAAAAAGTTGTCCATTTCATCAACAGTTGGTGACAATGTGAACGAGTAAGATGAAGGTGGTGAAGCTGCAAATGGTGAAGCTGCGGATGGTGAAACTGCGGATGGTGAAGGTGTGGATGGCGATATTTTGCATGGCGAACATGAAGTTCTTGGAGCATCCTGTTTACGTTTCTCCCTTCTTTCAATGGCTTCTTTTTTCTTAATCATCATCGTCGTTGCAAGTTTTGCAGCTCTTTCTGATCTAATTCTTTTACTATTTTCCACCGTGTGCCCACAATTTTCACAATATCTATTGATTTCGCATACGTATGCCGTGCACACTGAACATCTTAGTACGGATGCTGGTTTCAGTTCAAAAGATAATATGAATGGTAGTTTATGGCATTTTTTACAACTATCTGTAAACAACAATAATAATCATTAATAGATATGCTGAAATATATAATGATACATAGGGGCCGATTTCAAGTTTGGACGCAACCAACGGGTGCAGCGCAATTTGCGTTGCTCATTTTCGTACACCTTTTTTCATATTTTGCAACATACTTTAGTTCACATATTATATTGCAGCACAAAAAGCATGAAAATTGCACGTTGGTCTAAAATTTTTTGAGATAATATGAACCAGTATCCAGAATAAATATGATTTAAAACTGGGCAAAAAAATACCTAATTGAAACTTGAAATCGGGCCGTTAATTCCAACTAATTATTATTATATACATAGGACATACCCAATGGACAATCAAACTCTAATTGGTTTCTTGCTCCACAAATGCTACAAAAACGTTCCATTTCACAAAAGTAAAATTTAGAAACATACAAACGGTGTCAGAAATAAGAACGTGTTATTTCAACGAACTCTATTTCATAAATATTTTATAGTGTTAGCAACAGCTGAGCTTGACGGTCGTTCCGTGAGGCGGGGAATCACCGGAAGCGAGCCACGCAGTACGAACCGGGCTGTGTGGCGATACCCGATGGTACCCGAGGACTGCGGAAGACCCTGCGGGGAGGCATTCTCGAGATAATACGTTGTCGGGTAGGGATGGGCGGTTCTTTAAAAATAACCGGTTATTAAAGAACCGATACTTCTTTGATGAAGTACAACTTAGTCAAAATAACCTGACAGAAGAAACCGGTTTTCCAAAAAACCGGTTATTAACCTACCAGATACTCAAAAAACATAATCACACTCATTTATGTATTCTTCAATAAAACAACTACTAAAATGTACAATTTTTATTAAATAAAGGAGAAATAAAAAAAATAACATTTAATTCTTAAATATTCCAGAACTTATCAGGTAATGCATTTAAAAACACCAGTTGGTTAACATGGGTAGGGGTTAGTCTACTTCTATTGTCACTGCAAACATAATTTAGCAATGATACCACCCTTTCAGAAGCAACAGAAGCACCCATAACTGTCAAGTATTTTAAAGCGACTTTGACAAATGCAGGATAAGCATTTTTCTTGTCAGTCCAAAATTTAATAGGATCAGTATCCCTTTCTACAACATCCTGCTCCAAATATAATTTGAAATCTCTTGGCAGACCTCCTGAATCAGAAGCATTTAAATCTTGTCTTTTGCTTGCAGCAACTTCATCATGTACTCTCCATATATTGACAATACTTTTAATATTATTAGTGTGTTGAGTGTTTGAACTGCTTGAAGGATTCACAAGGGTTGTTGAATCATTTGACCCCAATTCTTTCTGTATATCTGTTTTTATAAAATCAATAGCATTTGCTACATTTATGGGAAATTTGAAATGAATTTTTTTAAATCTCAGATCTAATATTGTTGCTGCAGCTAGTAGTAAATTTTTTTCAAGTGGATTTAATTTCTTTTCTATTTGTTTTTCAAGTTCACTTTTTAACAGAATAGATAATCTGTTAGAGGGTGTAATTCTATCCAATGAAGTTTTCAAGCAATTTATTAATGGAATAACCAAGCTTCCTCCAACATATTTTTCTCCTGAAATATTATTTGTTGCCGCATCAAAAGGCGTCAAAAGCTGTATAACTTCTTCTACTTCTGAGCATTCTTGAGGTGTTAACATTGGTGGTGCTTTTTTGTGGTGTGCAGAAAGTAAAATTTTTCCCACATGGCCTGAGAGTAACATCATTCTTTGTAAACAATGGAATGTCGAATTCCATCTCGTTGGGACTTCTTGAATTAAGTAAAGAAAGGTACCATCTGTTTTACCTTCCTTCCTCTGCTCTTCCCGTAAATCATCCTGAGCAACGTTGCTATGTTTGAAATAAGCAACAACATTTTTGACTTTATCAATAATCTTCACAAGCTCTTTGACACTATCAGCCCCAAGTGCTTTTGTCACCACCAAATTAAGATTATGTGCAAAGCAAGAGACATGGACATGAGCGTTATTGTTTAATAATAATTTAATTCCAGCAACTATGTTTGCTCCATTATCAGTTGTTGATGAAACTATTTTTGATTTTTCTATTTTCCACGAATCAACCAACATATCGTTTAAATCTTCAGAAATATTGATGGCAGTATGATGTGGAGTAAGGTCTTTTACCCCAAGACAGATTGAATTAATGCTGTTTTCAGCCTCATCTGAAAAAGAAACAATAGGTTCAGTGAATACTCATTTAAATATGCAAGCAATTGTTACCTATATAATGTGCTGTTAGAACAATAAAACTTCTTGTAGCATTCATAACAGTGGCAATATCTGTTGTGATAGCAATATTGTAAACATCGTTCAAAACCCTACTAACAATCGAGTGCAGAGCAGCATATTTTTGCTCAACAAGTGACGTAATCTGTAAAAAAAGTAGCTGAAACCATACTTGATAAAAAAAAATGTAACTGGAAATTGTGAGTGTGTAAAAAATATATGTACATATATACAGATGATTCAAAAAGGAGGTGACAAACTCAAGTGGCTTATAGCAAACATGACCCAGTTTGGCACCTCCTTTCTGAATCACCCTGTATAAAAATACACTCATACATACCTTTTTTCTACTTGGTGGCTTAAACAATGGCACTGTTGTTTTTAAGAATTTTATCATTCCTGGCTTTTCTGTACAATTTAAAGGCAAATTATCTTTACATATCATGTAAATTAAAGACTGGGTAATGCTTGCATCTTTATTGCCTCCAGCTGCTGAAACCATGTTTGTAAAAAGTAAAAAACAGTAAATACAACTTATTCCAGGTTACTCACGTTTAAAACTTTGTTGTCTTGCAAACAAAGATTTAAGAGTCGGTTGTGTGTAGAAACTACCTGAGCTGCTACATGAAGATTTTTGGGATAAATTATCAGGTGCAGGCGCCTTAAACCACACACAACTGTAAAAATTTTCACATACCAACCAGTAACATAATTTTTACCTCACAGTCATCTCTGTCTTGGTTACATGATGCAATGTAATCGAAATCTTCATTTGGATCATCTGGATCTGAACACGTAGATTCCAGCTCGTGATCCAAATCCACTGCTGATTCCAAGCTCTGGTTTTCAGCTGAACATGTGTCATTTTCATTAGAATTACTATTTTTTAGTTTTTTGCGGGAGAGGCATGATGGGTGTTTACGCGTAAGGTGATTTTTGAGGTTAGTTGTGCCACCACCAGTTTTATAGATTTTCCCACACAAATTACACTGACTTGTATTATTACCTTTTTTAGTATAAAAATCCCAAACTTCACTACATTTACTTCTTTTTGTTAAACTCATTCTGTATTATTAAATTATTGCACTTAATTACAAATACAGCTCATGACCCATAAACTAAAACAACAAAACAAAACTCACAACCACAGTTCACAACCGTACCGTGACTGACAACTGACAAATGTACAGTGTTGCCAACAATGCCAACCTAAAACCGAGCAACCAGTGCAACCACTACCGAGCTCCTTCCGCGTGGTCGTTTCGTGTAGTTTCGTGGAGTTGTAAATTTCTGTATTCATCAATATATTTTAATAATTTGTTTAAATAATTAAAAAAAAAACCGGCGTTAGGTTCTCACATCAAAAAACCGAATATCAGGTTAAACCGGGATAAAACAATTATCGGTTTTTAACCGGTTCAGACCACTTAAATAATCGGTTATTTGAATAACCGGTTTTTTTTGCCCATCCCTATTGTCGGGTTGACATGTAGAGAGTTCTACCAATAAACCTCTCATCTATTTAGTCTCTTTTCAATACATAATTTGACATGAAATCGGGCCGTTAATTCCAACTAATTATTATTATATACATAGGACATACCCAATGGACAATCAAACTCTAATTGGCTTCTTGCTCCACAAATGCTACAAAAACGTTCCATTTCACAAAAGCACAAAAGTAAAATTTAGAAACATACAAACGGCGTCAGAAATAAGAACGTGTTATTTGAACGAACTCTATTTCATAAATATTTTATATTCGTCTACATCGTATCTTAATTAGCCTGGAGTGCCAGACTAACAACTATAAAAACTGGGTAAAATGAAAGCGTCCCTTGGACTATTGAACAATGACCTCGACATTCTCGATAATAAGTCGTCATTCGAAACTGGGATGCCAGTGATCCAGAAAATGTCTCACACTGCTTTGCGTGTTAACTCCATTCAAATGAACGTTCAGATCGGCACATAGGGTACTTTACGGCCGATATGCTACAAATACATGACGTCATCTCAAACAGTGGTTGTAAATACAGACACGTGACTGCAGGATAACATCATTCTTTTCGAACATGACTTTTATACCAATATTTATGCAGAATTAAAATAAATAAACTACGTGATAATTAAAAGTAGTAGTACTGTTAAAAAAATAGGAACGTTTTGGTTGTACCCCATAAAATTTTATTGGTGTTTAACCGTCATTACCGCAAATCCCTTTGAAAATAGTAACAAGAATTTATAATGATCTAAAGTGGCGCGTGCCGGGTCCTCTCTACCTGCTTTGTGATTAATGGATGCAATTTGAAATTTTTAACTTTTAAAATCATAAAAATTGTATGGGGTACAACCAAAACGTTGCAAGTTTAAATCTTTTCTTTACAACAAACGGATAATGAAAAGTTCTTTTTTTTAAGTAATATAATGAGAGCGTGGAGCGTAGCCCACGGGTCCACCTAGTATTCAGCTTAAATAAAAGCTTGAAGTGTCTACTTTCAAATACTGTAGTCGGTTGATTTCGCACGAATTTGCATCACACTTTTTTTTGGGGTTTCAGGGAGTAGGTTTTGCATTTCTCGCAGGGAGTATTTTGACGTTTGGTGCTCTATTTCAAAATGTGAACGACAGGCCAAGTTATTTGGATACATTTCTAATAGAATAAACCTACCAGAAGCTAGTGGTGCCTTTGTACGTAGGATTAATTCACAAATTCGAACACTATCATACAACATTAATCAGAGATGGAAATCAGCCGGTGCGCGTAAAGAAAGGTACTACTTGTTGTAATAAAGACAAAAAAAGTATATAACAGGACTGTATTTATTGCGTTCGTACTGAAAGTAATATTAATTGTAACCGTTGTTGAAAAAATGGGCACAAGTTCTTCTCTTGTTCTACGTAAAAATCTCAAAAAGCAAATACAGTGGAGTTTAATAGAAATTAGCTTGTTTGCTTAAAATAAAATAGTGATATCCTGACATCATGAATAGACGGACAGAGTTATGTAATTCTTAGGGTTAGCCACCATAATCTCCGTTTTAGCAAAATATGTTATACAATAAAGACACAAAAGTTCAATTTGTACTTAAACTCCACAGAAGAATTTGTACACAACTGCTATTACGTAGTATAAAGTAGTGGTAAAAACATCATAAAAAACTTACAAAAGATGCATTTCAGTGTAATATTGTTTAGTACTTCTCTTGTGAAATGAACCAGATGCATTTTATTGCATGATCATAAAGTGCGATCGGTGCAAGTGACACTTTTGTAAGTAAACAATGATTCTGAGAACAAGTTTGTGCCGTTTGGGGAAGTTCTGCATAAAGTGGAGGTTACTTAAAGTAGCTTATAAATCTACAAAAATTTCAATTAATTTTATATTAGTTTTACACTGTCTTACCTCAGCTATATGTTTAAGTAGCTTAAATAAAAACTACTCTATAGCGTTACTTAATAACTACCCCTTGTTATGTAGAACGTTATTTAGATATATCTTGTGTCCCGTTTTCTCAGAAGTTGTCACATCTAACTAGCTAAAATAGAAAATTAATAAAAGTTGACTTAATGTTCAATACTATGCTCTTTTTTATTTTTACATATTATTGTTCTTTTTTGGATATCATGTTTGGTCAACAGTTAATTACCCTAAGTACTACTTATCTTCTTTAGACTTACGTAAGCAAAGTAATATGTAGTTGCATTTTGTTTTAGATTCTTGATCAAATACAAAGAGTGGCTTGAGAAAATTTTGTTCTAGAGTGGAATGCTATTGAGGAAAGTTCTGTTGATGTAAATCAAGAAGTCCCTCCATCTCTGCCAGGCAGACCACCAAAAGCATTTGAAAGCTGTACCGAACACGGTAAACGATCCAAAGTTCGTGATCTTCTAGAATCGCGGTCAGCTTCTGAATTGTCATTTGCTGCACAAATGGCTGTACGTGCAAGTGGGAGTCGTACAGCAGCAGATCTCATAAAAGTGGTTTCAGAACGTCCGAAAGAAGCGAAAGAGTTGCAGAAGTTTAAAGAACAAGTGCAATCGCAACGTGCATATACTGGCCTGGAAGCACTTGCTATATATGTAGATACTAACTTAACTCGCAGTAGTTATAAAACTTTAAGAAAAAACGCCATTAAAATAGGTCACTTTATGTATCCCTCTGTATATAGAGTAGGGATCACTAAAAAAAGCTGTATTCCCTCGGAAGAAGCTATCATTGTTGATGAAACAAGTTTTCAAGAATTATGAGCAAAGTGCCGACATAACTGGATTAGATGGGGGTCTTCTAAACCGGTTCAATGTTATTCTTAGGTGTATATCTTCAGGTTATGACATAGATGTTAGTAGATTTGACGTATTTCTGCAAGAAACAAAAGCTCTCTATTTAGAATTGTACAGTTGGTACTCCATGCCCGTTAGTCTACACAAAATTCTATGCCATGGCACCGAAGTTATCAAACAGTGTATAGTACCAATAGGTCAGTTGTCTGAGGAGGCACAAGAGGCGCGTAATAAAGACTGTAGACGTTTCCGCTTATCAAATACACGCAAAACGTCAAGGATCGACACAAACAGGGATTTATTGACTATGCTGCTTGTAACCTCCGATCCTTTGATCAATTCTTTCCGAGAGGAACCATTCAAAAATGTGCGTCCAATGTCCTCTGATGTTTTAAAGTTTTTAATTAAACCTCAAACGCCCAGTAGACAAGAGATATCAGAGTTGATAGTCGAAGATAATTATACAATATCTGATAGTACGGAATATTTGGAATCAGATAGCGAAGTTTCGAGTTAATCTGTTTATGTAGCTACATAATGCATGCATAGTTCAATAATCATGTTCTGATGTCCGCACTGTTGCTGAGTAATTACCTTTTCTTTACAAGTGTTTTAGAGAATATTTTAGAAGTTAATTTGTGTAATAAACTACTTGTTAAAAAAGAAAACTACGATTGTTTTAGAGCGATATTAGAATTATTTACGTCTAGCTTGTATTAAACGGTCCAGTGTGCGACGTTGTAAAGAAAATATCATATGACTAGATGAAGAATGTCCCCATATTAATAGGCCATAGTTAACATGCGAATGAAAAAGAGCAAAACAAGTAGTCCATATGTGAGAAGGAATGACGGAAGAGAGAGCGACCAGTAGTCGAAATATCTTAAAACAGATAAGAAACAACACCTCATTATCAACGGGTCGAAAGAAGTACTTAGAATGTAACTTAAGACTGCCGTCTGCCTATGCTAGTCAATGTAAACTTTGAGATCCAATTTATGGAGACTGATGTAACCTACAATGCTGTATTTTTTTATAGCAATAAATAACAACATTTTCTCGGGCTTGAAGTATTTTCAAGCCGTTAGTGCCTTTAGTTTATAAGAAAAAAAAAAAAGAAATTTTTTTCGAAAAGATGTCATGTGATGTCTGATAAAATAGTGATCCTGAAATTGCAAGAAAAAATTTTTTTTGAATTATATATCTTTCAAAATTTAGTTTTATCTGAATTTAGAGACTCAAATCTAGGAGGCGGAGTTTTCGACTTCGGTAGAAAGCTATTAACGCTTAACGATCATAATGGCAGCGAATGGAACAGCCAAGAATAATTGTGCGACGTGTGACATCATCGAAACGTGATGACGGTTTTGAAAACCAGTTTCTTATCCTTTCAGTATGAGATTTTCAAAAATAGTGTATATTATAGTTATATAATATAGACTATAGAATATTGTTTAACTGTCGATGAGTAAGGAAGTGTCGCGACCTCGCTCCATATTGGTTAACAATAACAGTGAAAGTGTCAATAGTGCAATAAAAGTAGGTCAGAAAACATGACGTTGTGTTTGTTTGATATAACACGTAAACGCAACGTAAGGTAAAAAATAATTAAAAAAGATGTTTACAAAAGGTGGAAAGACTTCAAGATCTCCTCCCACATCGATACAAAAAACCTCGCAGCAACAACAACATAATGCGCAAACAATAATCCAACAAGGAGTTCCAATGCAACCTGATGTCAATTTACCATCACCGGTTAATAACGATAAAAATAAACCAGGTGAACAAAATTATGCAACAACGCAAAATGAACAACTATTGTATAATGAATTGAAAAAAGCTGAGATTGAAAAAATCCAGATGATGGCTAAAATAAATTATCTGCAAGCTCAACTAGAAATGATTCAAGAAAATTATGCAAAATTAGAACAAAGTTTAAATCAAACGCAAAAAATGAGAAAACAATAGAATACCATACCGATGAGGAAGAATTAGCAAAAGAGACAGAGTGGATTAGGGTCAAGAAAAATCATAAAAAGAGACGAATGGATACGTCACTAACACCCCCACAAAAAGAAACATCTAATAGAGAAGAGAAAACAAAAGATAACAAAAAAATACCTGTACCGCCACCTGTAATAGTGGACGATATCAAAAATTTTAGTGAATTACATAAAAAAATAAATGAAATTGTTACGGAATTTCAAGTTAAAATTATAAATAATGAAAACATTAAAATTAATGTGCAAGATGGCGAGTCTTACAGATTATTAACCAAGATGCTCTCAGAAAATAATTATTTGTGGCATTCTTATGAAAATAAGCAAGACAGGCCAATAAAAGTAGTCGTTAAAAATTTACACCATTCTTTCAACGCAGATGAAATAGTTCAAGAACTCCGTAAAAGAGGATACAAAGCACTTGATGCTATAAATAAACTTAAGTGGAAAACAAAGCAACCATTAAATATGTTTATGCTAGTTTTCAGACAAGATGAAGATGTTAATAAAATTTTTAGCATTACAGATATAATGGGTATTAGAGTTGAAATACAACCAATTAAAAAATCTAAGCTGGTACCTCAATGTAAAAGATGTCAGGCTTATGGACATACGCAAAAATACTGTGCCAAGGAACCACGTTGTGTCAAATGCACTGGTAAGCATCTTACTATAGAGTGTACAAAACCAAAAAGTGCAGTACCGAAATGCGTCCATTGTGGCGAAAATCATCCTGCAAGTTATCGAGGATGCATAGTCGCTAAGGAAATGCAGAAACTGAAAACTAGGTCCATGAAAAAACCTAATTTACCCAAACAACCAGTAAGAGATAAACAACAGGTAAATGCTGGAACAAATATCCAAACAAAACAACATATGTCAGATAAAAGAGTAACTATGCCATATAGTCAAGTTGTAGCAGGTACAGCTAATATTAATAAAAATTCTCAAAACACAAAACAAACTACGTCCATGGATCAGACTTTGCAAATGATCCTAGATAAATTAAATAACCAAGAAAAACTGTTCACAAAATTTGATGAGCGTTTAACCAAACTAGAATATAGCGCCAAAGGAGCTATCTCTAAAAATAAAAATGGCTAATGATCTAAGAATCATGGCATGGAATGCCAATGGATTGCTGCAACACCAGCAAGAATTGCAAGCAGTCCTTGACATAGAGAAAATTGATGTGTGCCTCATATCTGAGACTCATTTCACGAAAGGAATAATGCAGAAAAAGGAGGAAGTGCAATTATTATAAAGGAATCCATTTTACACCACCAAGAAATGGGTTATCAAACAGCGAAAATACAGGCCACATCTGTAAGCATTAAAACTAAATTATATGAAATAATGATCACGGCAATATATTGCCCACCGAGACATACTATAAAGAAAGAACAATATGTAGCCACGAAGCTCACTAGCCAAGAAAATAGATTCATCGTTGGAGGTGACTTTAATGCAAAGCACACACACTGGGGATCTAGACTAACTACAACTAAAGGTAAGGAACTTTTAGCAGCAGCAACAGAGCTTAAATGCGAAGTATTATCATCCGGTAAGCCGACGTACTGGCCTACTGACCTGCATAAAATTCCTGATCTCATAGACTTCTTTGTAATCAGGAACATCTCAACCAATTATATCCATGTTGAAGAAGCATGGGATATGAACTCAGATCACTCTCCGATACTATTAACACTAAGCGACAGTGTAATCCAAAAAGACAATCCACCGAGCTTAACTAATAAGATGACAGATTGGCAAAGCTTCAAAATTCAACTTGAGGAACTTATTGAGCTTTCAGTTCCATTAAGAACAGAAGAGCAACTAGATGACGAAGTTGATCTGTTTGTCAAAAACATTCAACAAGCAGCATGGGATAATACACCTCAGCTTACCCGTAGAACAAAAGGAAATAACTATCCTAAAGAGATTAGGAACCTTATTTCAGAAAAGAGAAAGCTCAGACGGAAATGGCAACAGACTACAGCACCAAGAGACAAAACAACTCTGAACAACGTAACTCAACAATTAAAGCGCGAAATTCAGCGTATCAAAAACGAGTCGATTGGAGACTACCTGAGGGAATTAACTAATGGCAACAAAACAGATTACTCACTCTGGAAGGCTACCAAACGATTAAAAAGGCCTGTTCTACATAAGCCTCCAATTCGAAATACAGATGGAAGTTGGGCCCGAAATAATGCCCAAAAAGCATATAGGTTTGCAGAACATCTAGAGAGTATTTTCCAACCAAACGATGGAGAAGAACTACAAGACTGGAATCAACCGGAACAAGATGTTATCATCAGACCTACCTCGCCAAAGGAAGTATCAGATGAAATTAAAACAAATATCAACCCGAAAAAAGCTCCTGGCTTTGACCTGATCACTGGCGAAGTATTGAAGCAACTTCCAAGAAAAGCTATAGTAAAACTTACCAATCTTATTAACGCATCCTTCAGACTGAAGTATGTCCCTAAGATGTGGAAAGTTGCAGAAGTTATAATGATTCCTAAACCAGGTAAACCTCCTCAGGACGTAGCATCATATAGACCTATATCGTTGTTACCAGTCATTTCGAAATTATATGAAAAAATACTCCTTAAGAGACTAAAACCTATAGTAGAAGAAAAGAATCTGATTCCCTGCCACCAGTTTGGATTCAGAAAAAACCACTCGACCATCGACCAAGTCCACAGGATCATAAACGTCATTGAAAAATCACTAGAAGAAAGAAAAGTCTGTTCCACCGTCTTCCTCGACGTCGCTCAGGCTTTCGACAAAGTGTGGCATGAAGGCTTGTTTCACAAACTAAACCGTTGTCTGCCACAACAACTTTCACAACTCTTACAATCTTACCTATCCGAAAGATATTTTAGAATTAAACAGGAAGATTCTTACTCTGAATTAAAGGAAATTAGAGCAGGGGTACCACAAGGTAGTGTGCTAGGTTCGGTACTTTACCTACTATATACTAGTGATATCCCATGCTTTGAACATGAAACAATAGCAACATTTGCTGACGACACCGCAGTCATTGCTGTCGGAAAAGATCATGAAGAGGCCGCAGAGAAGCTTCAAACCTCCATTGATAAAATTAACACCTGGACTAAAACTAGGCGCATCAAGTTAAACGAAAATAAATCTGTACATGTAGACTTTACTAATAAACAGAAGCAACATCTACCTATTAGAATCAACGATACCCAGATCCCTTATGCTGACTCGGCCAAATATCTGGGAATGACCTTAGATGCTAGACTCCGCTGGAGAGTCCATGTTAAAAAGAAACGCGAAGAGTTAGGCATAAAACTGAAAAAAATGTATTGGCTACTTGGAAGAAACTCCAAGCTGTCTACATATAACAAACTGCTTCTGTATAAGCAAGTACTAAAACCAGTTTGGACCTATGGTATTCAACTCTGGGGTTATGCCAGCAAGAGCAACATTCAAGTGATCCAGCGCTTCCAGAACAAAGTACTAAGGAACATCGTTGATGCACCCTGGTACTGCCGAAACAGAGACATTCATCAGGACCTCCAAATGGATACTGTTGACCAAACCATAGCCAAATTTGCCAGTAGCCACGAACAAAGGCTACTCAACCACGTGAACGTCGAGGCCATCCAGCTCCTGGACAACACAAATATATTAAGAAGACTCAAGAGAACGAAGCCTTTTGAATTAGTGAAAGAGTGATAGGCAAAGCAGAGCATTGTGCGGGTTGTGCTACATATTAAGTTTAGTGTAGTTAATTTACTAGAACACAAGGCAAACTAGTGAGTAAAGACCTTAGTTTAAGAATTTTCAAACGTAATAATCTAAGTTAGAAAAAAAATTGCTCATTGATCTACACAAAAAGATCAGATTGTAATAACATTAAAGGACCTATAATGGTTAACATTAATTTAAAAAAAAAATTATAGTTATAAGAACTAATAAGGAGTGATATGTTGGAAAATGCATTGGAAAATGTAATGATGATAATCTATATAGAGAAGGTATAACTTTGTTTTTATCATGTACTAGGTACATTTCCAACTTTCAGGTACTTATAGAATCGAAAATATATTCTTCTAAAAGCTAAAGAAAGACTCGTAGGGAACTGGAAAGAAATATCAAAAATAATTTATTGTGTCTTCATGTGTCAGATTTTTAACCTCTATTAGCAAAGTTATTAAATTGTTTGTGTTTATTTGAGTTTGTTTTATTTTAATTTGAAGTCCTACAGTATAATCTATATAGTAATCGTAATTGTTTTCGTTTCCTTAATTTATCTGTAGGTACCGGTTGTTATTTCCAAGCAACATGATAAGGAACAAAGGTATCAAATTTCAAAAATATTGTATTGTTATATACACTGCCGGTCAAAAGTTTGGAAACACCATGAAGTGAGAGATTTTTTACAAAAATTATTAAGTATTTATTTAAATAATTTGCATTTAAATAGTTATCAAACAAAATTCAACGACTAGGAATTAAACAAATATGTACGAGGTAAGCGCCATAAATTTTCGGCCTGATACAGAAAAAATAAACTTGGTAAAATATAATTTTTATTTTTCAATATAATTTCCCCTAATGTCAATACACTTATTACAATGTGGACTTAATAATTCAATGCCCTTGTAAAAATAATCTAAAGTTTTTCCTTCAAAATGTTCAATTACAGCTGCTTGCAACTCGTTCTCGTCCTTAAAACGACGTCCCCTAAGGTCTTTCTTTAAATTGGAAAAGAAATAATAGTCACTACCATATCCGGATTGTACGGTGGTGATCCAATGCTTCAAAGCCGCGTTCGCGAATGGCAGCTTGTGATATTGCGGCAGTATGAACGGGTGCATTGTCGTGTAATAATCGAACACCTCTTGTCAATTTTTCTCGACGTTTTTCACGAATATTGTTTCTCAATTTACGCAATAAAAACGCATAATATGTACTGTTAACAGTTATATTGCGTTCCTTAAAATCAATCAGTAAAGTGCCGTCACAATCTCAGAATATTGTTGCCATAACTTTCTTAGTCGATTGAACGACTTTCCCCTTTTTGGGACGAGGTTCATCGGGTCGCCGCCATTCCATCGATTTCCTTTTGGATAGAGAATTATAATACAGAACCATTGTTTCATCTCCAGTGACAATGGACTCCAAAGTCGGCTTTGGGTCGTCTCCATACAAGTTTAAAAACGAGCGTGCACGTTCGACGCGACGTTGACGTTGAACAGCATACAGAAGACGTGGTACCCATCTTGCACTAATTTTATTCATACCCAAATAGTCACGAAGAATTCGGCGAACACTTGTTTCCGAGACGTCAGACATCACTGCTAACTCCTTAACTTTCAAATGGCGATCTTCTAATACCATTTCTTCAATAATTGCAACTTTTTGAGGCGTTACCGCTTCAATTGACCGACCGGTGCGCTCATCATCTTCAAGAGATTCTTGCCCCAAACGGAAACATTTTGACCACTTTTGTACGGTGGAATATGAAGGAGATAAATCACCATAAACGCCGTCTAAACGTTGTTTAATTTGATTAGGCGTGTGCCCTTCTTTTGTTAAAAATTTAATGACTGCGCGGTAACTCAATTTTCGTTAGCTGCTACATTTTCATGCACTCGTCACGATGCTTGAGTGGCTACTAAAATCTATTACGCTTCTAGTCGTAATATATATAGTGTAGGCGTCTTACATGTTCAACTATGACGAAACCGAGTTTGAGCATGTTGGCATTTGTAGAAGCCAGCCGGGCCGAGAATTTACGGCGCTTACCTCATATATCTAATAAATTAAACTAATTAGAATGCTACATAAATTGTGCTCCTGTAGTCAGCTGACTAACAAGTGATAGGTGAATCATTCATCTTCATTTATTTATTTTTTTCCCACCATACATTAGGAGCTTGTTATCGACTATTCTTTTAAATTACAAGTCCATCTTTTTTCACTAGAATCAAAAAGTATTTGGTATTGAGTTCCACAATATTTGATCATAATGGGAGTCTGAAATAAATGTTTACAAAATATAGAAGACTACATATATAAAAAAAAATCATTTTTAATTTCTTGTAACTGTTATATGCAGAATTCCAATCTGTGACTATTTTTGAATAAAACCATTAAAAAACAAGATTACCAACATTCGGTATCAACAATATGGTGCACCACCACATTTTCCAGTTCCAGTTGCGCAATGTCTGGAAAAGTATTTTCCAATAAATGGATTGGCAGACATTGACCTCTGGAATGACCAGCTTGCCCCCCCCCATAGCTTTATTATTGTTGGCATTATCATCCCTGTTGCATCTCATTTTGCCGTCTTGTTCTGAATCTTCTTATATGACACCACATGCATGGCTGAATTGTCTAATCTACTGCGAGTTGATAAACCTTACAACATCTTCTCCGCATACTTCTAGAATTTTATGATTTATTTTCTAATGGTATTTACCATTAATGCTTCACTAGGTGCCAACTGCTTACCTTAATGGGTAAGCTTTAGTAACTTGTTGCTTTTGTTGAAATACGAAAAAAGAATTCAAGCTCGGATCCTCACCTCTCTCTCTTACATCGCGTAGTTCAATAGGATTTGGGTGATCCAGCGCTAGGTAGCGCTGGCTGTCTCCACAGAAAAAATGTACCGAGACACATGAATGAATGAATGAAAACACAATGCATGTACTTCAAGAGTAAGAAATGATTGATCCGAGTATTCGAGAGTTTCGAGATGTTCCTCTTCAGTTTTTGTTAAGCACAAGAGATCCATTGACGTGTCTGGTGTCTTCTTACTAGCAAAGTACATTCTATTTCCAGCTAGTATTATTTCTTTACTCATTTTGCTTCTATCATTTGCGCTATTGATATGTTGATCTCTTCAAACTTGTAATTTGGTCAATCGTCGTATACTCTGTTTGGTTATTCCTTTCCCTTCTGCATTTATACTTGGGTCGTATTTGCTTTACTAATCGAATGGTACCTGCTTCTTTCTCTATCTTTTGGAAAGTTTCTATTAATTTATTACGAGTTCTTTAGTCATAATCTCATAATTATTACATCATCTGCATATGCAATAACTTATACGCTTTATACTTTCTAGTATTTCTTTCTTTTCTTCTTCAGTTTTATTTGCTTCATGTCTTTGTTACCTATATATTCATTGCATAGGTTGTCATCTGACTATCCAGCTCTGCTCTTATATTGTTTCATAATTTTCATCTTTTTGTAATGTATTTTTTCTTGCTTGTGTTTTTATTCATAAACACATCTATCAACTTTATATAATATTTTGACTCTCATAACTCTTCATTGCTGTAAGTTTTGAAAAGCCTTTTTGATCCCTTATCAATTTACTGTAAGATTTTTTGTTTTTAACAAAACGACTTTTTGTTCACCGCTATAGGAAGATTTAAAGAAAAGATCATATCTACGTCTTGCAGTAGATCACAACAGTCAGGTTCATCATTTAGATATTATACATTTGGTAATTATCTACAATTACCTTATTTGTACATTTGTGTAAAATTCATTTAAGCAAAAAATAAATTAAGTTACCTTAGAAATAGACCATTTTCAATTATACCCAGTTTGAGAATTGGGACAGAACACCCTCACCTTTCTGCTTCTCAAGCTCTTGAAAGTAAAGTTCAAAAAGGTTCTGTAGAGTTAATGTCTAGCAATTGCGATGGCCAAGTCATGTTAATAAGTACGCCATCTGCTTCTTTCTTCTCTAAGTTACCCCCGTAAAGGACGGGAACTATGCTTCGGACCGTTATCCTGTTGTAACACGATATCACGGCCAATGATTCTAAGACAGATGGTATTGCGTGTTTAGCGAATATCTCTTTGTAACCCTCTTTCCTCGTGTCTATTTTAGTAAAATATCCAGTATTTCTGTCAGAAGAGCAACCCCACACCACAGCACAAGAATAACCAGCTGATTCAGAAACACTTTAAAGTTTTTCAGTTAGTTCCGAAAATCGCACACATATCACTATCAGTTTGAGGCTTACCGATCGTCATCGTATGCTGCGGTAATAACAAGGAGCGAATATTACAGCATAACTGTTGCTGCGTAACCCGCTAACAATCAACATCGCACGCGGTCGGCTGAAAATATTTGCGAGAGTGCGTTTATTTTGCAGAGCACTATTCGTATGCTGAGCTCATACCATAATAGAACCAGCCCAGTCTTTTACTGTGGGTAGTATACACTGAGGAGCCATGTCAGCCATGTTTTGAAACGAACTGCGTTTTCTGACAGAAATACGTCGACGAGCTCCCAACACAGCCTCATCAGTCCAAAGTATATTCTTAAAGTGTGTTATTTTTATTTATTGTCCGTAGTAAAGGTTTCGACGGCAATAAAGGTTTTTAAACCTGCATCTCATAAACTTCTTTCTCCTCACTGCCGTGAGTGATACCGGGTTTAAGCGCGTTTTGTTGATATGGGCACATAGTTTTGATAGAGTTAATCGTCTATCTCGTTTGCTTGTCACCACAATATGATTGTCCTGCTAAGCGCTAGTTACTTTGGATCTTGCAATACGAGGACGATCATTATTATTAGTACCGATACTTCTGAATTCCGCAATAGTTGACTATTGCACCTTTTAGCGAAACGTTCACTCTTGTTGCAATTTTTCGACATGACAGACTTTCTTTAACTAGAGTGCTAATAGTACTTCGTTTTTCAATGCTTATTTCTGTTTTCCCATTTTTGCCTTGTCAAAAACAAACAAAACTATTACTCATTATCCACTCATTTTCTAGAAATTACCGATGTCTAGAAATGAAAAAAAAATCAGAAGAAATTGCAAAAGGAAAAAGAGCTTTTTTATAATATTCCGAAGTTGGACTCGTTCTTCGCCTTTTCTAGACCTAGTACGCATCAGCCTTTGGCGATTGGAGTTACACCGTCAATCGAAAAGGCAACTGTAACCAGCTACCTGAATATCCTCAAAGCTTAATTTCCGAAAACCCCGCAGCTATCATTGGAGAACATCTTGAATTTCACGCGAACATATGTTTTTGCGATTCCATCCTTTCCATCTGTTAGTGACGATCCTGTCGATTGGATACTGATGATGCCGGTGCCACACTCCAACACTTCGTACAAAATGGCGCGAAACAAAATATGAATGCCGATTTATCTTCGAAGCGCCGCCAGTACGCAGATACAACCAGATATCCATCCTTTTCACTCTTTAACCAAACATTGCCTAATGGCGAAAAACAACCTCGGCCTTGAATAGTATTTTTAAAGAGTAAAAATACTATTCATATACGTGTTCTGTGACCCTTGTAAGCTGTTTGTAAAATCGGGGTTGTTAGCTAATGATGAAATACAACGACTGCAAAAATGTAGGTCAGTTCAAACAATCACAGATCAGGATGTGCGACACTGGTCCGCTTAGCGAGGAAGAAGGTTGGCGGTAGAGTTGACAAGAGTCTTGTTCTTCAAACGAAAGAAGAAATAAAATACTAGCATGAGGTTTTGTGGTATATTTTGTCTGTTGTGAGGTCATTGTCTGCATGCGGATTGCCGTTTATAGGTCCACAGAAAAGATTTAGATCGAGAAACAGTGGTAATTAATATGTCATGTCCGTAGAACTTTTGGCTAAGTTCGATCCTTTTCTGGACACGCACATAAAACTAAGGAAACAGATGATGCGGCACAAAGTAATACCTTTCGTCTAGACTATGCGAAGAAATTATCAACATTATGGTAGAAAAGGCCATCAGCACGATCTGACTGAGATAAAGCATGCGAAGTATTTTTCCATCTCTGTCGACTGTTGCAAGTATAATAGACAATATATGCAATATGTCTCATGTTTATAAAGTTAAGTAAGCACAACCAATCAGAAACAAATGGATAGGCATTAAAAAGATTTGACTCGCAGAAGTAAATACTTGTGCGTAAGCCATTTGTAATTCATAATATTTAAGTCGTGTACGAGTACATATAATGAAAAATGAAAATTTTGATTGAAGTAGGTATGTCTTTTTATCAATTTTTTTAATTTTTATTTTAGTTATTTTTTGTTACCTTTTTTTTTATTGACTGAGTTTTCTGAACAGTTACATTCTCTATTTGTTATTATTCTTTGTATCGATGAGGTCATAAATCATCGATCTTTCAGCATTTTGTAACCAGGTTTTAATCGATTTTTTATAACGGTTTGAATTAGGTGTTTTTTTGATACTATGAGGAAGTATAGCATAAATGCGTGGAGTGATATACGTATGACAACGCTGTCCAATCGTTTTAGATGACCCTTCCACCTGTATCTCCGCTTCTTTTTTGTATCTAGTATTATATTCATGAATAATAGTTTTAGGTTATTTTGATTCTTATGTTGAAAACAAAGTGTTTTATAACAGTATAATTGTTTTACATCAAATAATTTACTTTCTTTAAATAGTAAGTCGCTAGAAAATAACACGTTTTTATTAAGCATGATTTTAATAAAATATTTTTGTAAGATTTCTAACGGCAACAAATTACTTTTTAAAATTCCGCCCCAACCAATTACACCGTATTGTATGTGAGATTCTACAATAGAATGATAAATTATTTTCAAATGTTTCCAATCCAAGATTTCTTTTAGTTTTTTGAAATAAAATAGCATAGGTCTTAACTTTTTCAAAAGAAAATTTATATGTACATTCCATTTTAAATGTTGGTCAATTTGTATGCCTAAATATTTCATGTTTTCAACTGCTTCTATAGAGTGTACCGTTTCTTTATCGCTAATTATTTCTAAACTATTAAATGTTATCTTTTTATTTTTATAACAACTAAAAGGTATATATTTGGTTTTACTAAAATTTATTGATAATATTTTATGATCGAACCAGGCTTTGATTCCCTTTAGATCATTTTCCGCCACTAATTTTACTTCGCTCCATGAGTCTGCGGTGTATAGCACAACTGTATCGTCTGCAAACGCAAATATGTCTCCTGCAGTGTTAAGATTTAGTAAATCGTTAATATATATTAGGAAGAAAATCGGTCCCAAAACAGTTCCCTGTGGAACACCGCATTTTACGGTTTGGGAATCACTTAAAGTATTGACAATTTTAACACACTGTATTCTGTTATTTAAATAATTCTTAATTAATTCCAACGAAACACCCCGAAAACCCAAATTTTCTAAAGTAATAATTAATTCTTCATGATTTACTGTATCAAACGCCTTGGCTAGATCCATAAATACACCGAGAACGCACTTATTTGAGTCTAATGTGTAGTGATATTGATATGTTATACACATACGCTTCTCTTTTTACTATACCTGACATTTCTCTGGACCCTGCAGGACGAAGCATATGATCTTGTCCTGAAAATATTTTAATAGACGCCCCGTTGTGAAAAGCGTCCCTTAGATTGATTCTTTTTATTATTTATCAAAATTTTTGCCTAGGTGAGTACATGCCAGGCACCCAAGTTTGTTTAGCCAGTGTGGTATCCTATAGGGTTAGGTGTTTAACAGATAAGGCAATTAAGAGTTAACAAAATTTATATTTAAAAATATGTATAATATAGCTCATCTATAATCTCAATTTATTACACAGAAACTCTTTACGAATTTTTTCTTTTATTTCATTCCAAAAAGTAAAACAAATTTTCATCAATTTTATTTATCCCCATTAGTCTTGTGCCCGCAGTTCGTCTAAAGAGATCTTATCTAGGTCAGGAAAAACTGCGGTAAAAAACCTGCCTATGGCAAAAGCCATTCACAATTTGATTGACGGCACAATACTATTGGTGTGCATTCCATGTCACAAAAACAACAGTAATTTCAACCGGAATGGTTGAATCAAAAAAAAACAAATTTTTACCGAATCAAATAAGCCTTAATTTTTAACATAAGTGATATTTCAAAATAGCAATAAATTCAACCGGCATGTTGTTAGTACCTGAAATACTGAACAACAAACAATTCATTCAAACAATCATCTATCAAATAAGTCAGTGAAACTGTTTCGACTCCAGCATAAGTAACTTTCAAACATAACAATAATTTCAACCTGACTGTTATTATTGCAACTCTTAACAACAAACAATTCATTTAAACATCAAACCACTGAATGAAACTGTTTCGTTTCTAACATAAATGACTTTCAAAAAAAAATTAATAACAATTTCAACCTGACTTTTCTTATTTCAACTCTAAAAAAAACAAACAATTCATATGAACATCAAATAACTCAGTGTAACTGTTTCGTCTCTAACATCAATGACTTTCAGAAAAAAATAATAATAATTTCAACTTGAATATTATTATTGCATGAATCATTGAACAATTCAATATGTAGATTACTTGTAGATGACATTAGTTGCAATGGTCATAATAAGAGCATACTTGACCTTTCTCTTTTGTTGAATATTGATTTCCCTATTGCTTTTAATGATAAGAAGTTTCTTCTAGTCCTAACCCTATGAAAATGAATTCTCATGTGAAATTTAATGTTTGATTGCCTGCAAACAGTTGTACGTTTGTTCGCATTTTCCGAATACTATTCATCTACAGCGTTACCGAAATTCATGCATATTTGACGCAAAGCAGCACGACGAACAACTCTATGCAGGATGGACAAGCTCCATCGATTGCAAAAACAATTTTCTCTACGTTCAAGACTAGTTAAACATCTTATCAATCTATCAGATAGCGTCACCATTTCTTTATTTGAACGATCAGCAAAAATACAAATCAAATTAACAGTGGTCGGTCATCGTTGGGTAGTCCCAGTCAACAGGTCGAGATGTTGGTAGGAGCTCTAACCTTCCTACCGGTATCAAGACAGACGTGGATCGCAGTTACTACCATGAGACAGCACAGGGAGTCCGAAGTATGAACTCTACTCCGCCGAGCTCAGTCCTCGATTCCTCCTTTCACCAGGAATCGAGAAAAGAAAACTCACGAAGGTCAAGTTCATCAACAGAGTCGCAGATGTGCGTCAGAGTAAAAATATATAACGTTGGGCTAACGAAGACGCCGAGAACTGTCGGACGCTCGTGCCATGGTAGTCGTTGGAGAGGTTCGAGCACGCGGGCTCTCGAAAACCAGCTCTTGGTGCTCCCTCGGTGGACCGCCCAACATGCTAACATGATTAAGAATTGACCTTACAATGAAAAAACAAAGCATTTCAATTTACTCTAATGTTCGCGATGGTAATTTTATCTGACTATTCTGACCTTAGGATAATGGAATTAAATCCAGCTTTCGTGCATTTTCATCACTTTGTTAAAATCTCTTCAATTTGTTCTCCTATCATTCGGTGATATTCGTTTATGAAGTGTGCTAAGATATCTGATTTCAAATGTTTTGCCTTATCAATCAAACCCTCAAGATTTCAAAATAACTTGTCAAAATCTAATCACTTTATGAAGCAATTAGATAAAAAAATAAACAGACTTTCTTTTCTTACTACCTTAAATTCCGGTGTTTAAACAGCAGCTAGTATATCCACTACACCGAAGACAACCAACTCCTAGTTTATTAAAGATGAGTTTTTCTTTATATCCACTACACCGAAGACAACCAACTCCTAGTTTATTAAAAATTAGTTTTTCTTTTACTCACTACGCTTAACCACCGCACTAATCCAAACACCTCAATGGTAACGAATATATAGCAAAATTTACTAAACTTTTGTCAAAAAATCAAACAAGAATTTAAGTCATCAGCTAAAGGCAATCTTTCGCACGCACCCCGACTTTTTCTCCCGCTAATTTTCAACTAACTTCTCTTCTCCAAATTTTCTTTCTGCCCTCTCGATTTTAAAATATGTCTCCCTTTCTTCCGCTTTAGAATGAACCAATAATCAACCATTCAAATCCTATTGCCATATTCAATGGTGGACCGCCCGGTTCCCTATTCAAAAATGTCTCTTTTTTTTCACGCCCCTATAGGAAAACTTTCTGAAAATAAACTATCTGTTTAAAGCTAAATCTTTGATGTTTTAAAATTAACGGCTTTATGTATATTCCGAGATTTTAAAGTATTCCTGACCCTTAATGCCTTTTTAATACGCCGTGACCGAAGTCGAGTGCCCCTGGCTATGCCTTTTTAATACGCCGTGACCGAAGTCGAGTGCCCCTGGCTGTGTCATGCGTGACCAGCCAAAACTATTTTTTTGTCTATTTAAAGAAACTCGGCAAGCATAAATCTTTCCCTACATTTCGACATTTCGTATGTTTTTGTTCTCTGAATTTCAGTCTGCATTTTCGTAAATTAAATTATCCCATTTCTGTCATTGTAAGAGTGTTTAGTTAAGACTAAAATTCTCTGTTATTTATGACTTCCTTTTAACAAAAAAATATTACAAGATTTGAAAATAAATAGTTTCTAGGAGCAAACCACTTCAAATGCTTTATAAACATTCTTTGTTAAATAAGCAATTGCATGTTCTGTAGACACTCCTTGCCTGAAGCCAAATTGCTTATTCGATATAAATTCATATTTATCTAGGTACTTTACTATTCTATATTTTATTATTTTTTCTACAACTTTAGCTAAATTTGAAGTAAGAGATATAGGCCGGTAGTTAGAAATATCTAATTTATTATCTTTTTTAAACAGTGGTTTAATTACCGCCACTTTAAACGCATTCGGAAAGTTACCAGTTTCTAATATTTTATTAATTAAATACGTAAATGGTATTTTGATATGTTCGCAAATTAATATTAGATTTCTAAATAACCCTTTATAATTAGATAACCCTTTCCCCTGTAACCTCTGCGAACAACAAATGAGATCGCAAGTGTAGACACTGGTTTTCCAAAGTACCATCCCAATCCCCCGGATAGAAGGCTTACGGTTCCGTACTCCGCTACGGACGTCTTGATATTCCAAACCCATGTAGCTTCGTGAGAAAGTCAAATCTTTAACTTAACTTCTCGTAAGTAGAGCCACGTCTGTGTAGCTCTGCAATCAACCTGTTTATAATGACGTTGAAGATTCCGAATCTGCCCCTGCTGGAGAGTTTAACCTCTTTTTCCTTTACTTCGTCAAACTGGACTTTTCGTTTACTTTTCCTCTTCATATAGTATGCGTAGTTCTGTTCTTCGCTTTTTCCACAGCTTTCGACTAATAACCATCAAAGGTAGCGACTTTCCTTATATCTTCTAGGTATGTTACCAAGGACTGAAGGACACCCATTTGGATGTTCACAGAATGGAAACATTTGCTCACTTTGTTAAATCTTTCCAGGATATCATACCACAACATGGTCAGGAAGCACATTTCCAGGGAGTCGATTGAATTAAAAAAGACGTGGAGCCTCAGAACGCATAGATGGTTTTATTTGTTTCAGTGGCGGTTATCTGAAGAGCTGCATGATCTTACTCCAGGAGCAACAGAGACTTCTTCAGGCATCGCCCCGAGCAAACCATCTTGTCTGAGAAAGCTTTACAACTGTTGAATTTGGCTTCAGTTCAGGTAAAAAACTTGCCATCTGCGTGACGAAACCTAGAAAAATTGCACAATTCCTGTAGCAAAGAAAGATATAGCAGTCTCACAACATCCGACAAGATTCAGTGAGTTCAAGACGTGATTTTTCAAGGTCTGCAGAACGACGATAGCCAAGTCTTCAGCTTCATGTCTACTGTTTGGTATGAATCTTATAAATCGTTCGATAGGAAATCCCTCAGCCGACACATATTGTACTATGAGTAAAAGTTGATTCACCTGGTAGATGTCAGAGTCGAGTCGACAGAGATTGAAAAATACTTCGCATGCTTTATCTCAGTCAGATCGTGCTGATGGCCTTTTCTACCATAATGTTGATAATTTCTTCGCATAGTCTAGACGAAAGGTATTACTTTGTGCCGCATCATTTGTTTCCTTAGTTTTATGTGCGTGTCCAGAAAAGGATCGAACTTAGCCAAAAGTTCTACGGACATGACATTTAATTCCCACTGTTTCTCGATCTAAATCTTTTCTGTGGACCTATAAACGGCAATCCGCATGCAGACAATGACCTCACAACAGACAAAATATACCACAAAACCTCATGCTAGTATTTTATTTCTTCTTTCGTTTGAAGAACAAGACTCTTGTCAACTCTACCGCCAACCTTCTTCCTCGCTAAGCGGACCAGTGTCGCACATCCTGATCTGTGATCGTTTGAACTGACATAAGCCTTGAGAATAATTTATACAGATTGAATCTCATTAGACTAAAATATACAGTTTGAATCTCATTAGAATAAAATATACAGTTTGAATCTCATCTCATTAGAATAATTTATACAGTTTGCATCTTATTATATATTCATGTGTTCTTCGTATCCCACTTAATGTATTCAATTATTCAGTAACGTTTCCGCCTTCAGCAGCATATAAACCCGCTTGTTATGGCTTCAAATCAGTCTGTGCCAGGACTCACCAGAAGCCTCATCAAGAACAAGCGGGTAAGTGCTCTTTTGATTAATTATGGCTTAGTTTGCTTAGTTGAGTGGGCGGCGCTAAAATCCCCCACTCTCTGCGATAATTATGGGTAGTTGTGACCAGGCTACCCGGCTTAGTTATAATTACTAGGAGTCTAGCTCCTACGCTTAGTTAGTAGATTTAGTGCTATAACAGGGTTGGTTCCAACCTCCCCTGTATTGTATTAGTTTAGGAGGACATATACGTCCTCACAATATGTCAACATGTATGTTAACCTTTTGTACTCTGTTTATTGTCTTTAGTATATAGTTGTTTTTACAACTTGTGTTTGATTTCTTTCTACCTCTGACTACGTCCTCCAGTCACGAAACCCCCACGTGACAATATAGTGTATAATTTCGTGGCTATTGTGCGTGAACTCGGCATTTACAGCGTTATAAGTCTTAAAGTATCAATTTTATAGAAAAAAACTTCAAATAAATTTTATCGGAAATTTTGTGTTCTACAAATTTATCATCAACCGTTAACTATATATTTAGCAATAACCATATTGAAAAAAGTTTGGCGCGCTATAAATATAAACTTATGCACTATACAGAAAAAAGTTTCAAATAAAAGTTGCAGAAAATGTTATTATCTACGAAAACGATTTTTTTACTATTTTTGTGGCACGATGCAGTCACGAGATATTTGATAAAACGTGTTTTCCAAGATGGCTGCTAACGGTCATCTCTCCCGTCCCGCCAACTAGACGTTACATTCAGTGGACACCTACGAACACTTTCCAACAAGAAAATCAATTCTGTAGAAGATTGCAGAAATAAATTACCCGGTTACTGGCCGATATTATTTATTTTCCAACTTGTTTACATGCAGGTTACTAACATTATTCCATTGTTATTTCTAAACTACTACTATTTAGTAAGCATTAATCCTACAGTTCGGACAGCTTTTTTAAGGAATTCTCTCGTGTAAAACAGCCAGCCTTCGCATTCAAATGAGACAGTATTAAGATCTGCAGATGAGAACAACTTTGTTCTATTTCTTTCACCTAATGTAACTGCTATCACTCAACCAACGGACCAAGAATATATAAGAAACACCTAAGAGATTTTACAGACGTACCGTTTCGATTAATTTCTTGGAAACATTTGATATGATGCTATTTTGAAAGTTCTCTAATATCAAAGATGCAATTTTTGCTTTCGCTATTGCATGGATCAATGTTAAACAACCAACAATCGAGAAAACGTTTTTACAATTATGAATAATGGAAAAGAAGTTAAAGGCGAAGATGTTACTGAAGACGTGATTTGTTCTAAAGGTATTGGTAGTTTGGCAAATCAGAGCGAGGATATGAAAGAGATAGAAGAGTCCGACATTGAAGTTTAAATTCATTGTGATCGTAAAGAACAAGGTTATCAAGTACTGACAGGAGATGCAATAATGGAGGAAGGGGAAATTCTACGCGACACCTCTCAAGTAAATCAAGAAATTCTAAGTGATGGTGATGATGATTTAAACATGAAGAAAGTACTTTATGGACAAACTGCTGAAGCCATAGGCGTGTCATTAAATTTTTTTGAACAACATAAGGATCCTGATGTAATACATATTTTACACTGGCAAAATATAAAACAAATGATAAAAAATAACACGGTACGCACAGAAGAAATTTTCAGATTTTAATATAGCTTTTCTAGAACTTTTTGGTATGAAGATTACGAATCTGATGTTGGTTGTTTCCAATCAGGTCAAGTGTTGTTGTTTCGAATTTCATTCGAAAGCAAAACGCCAATAGAAGAATAGCATGCATACACCACATACTACTATTGCATAATAAGTAGCGTGCCCCAACTTGACCTAACGATAGAAAAAATGTCAGGCGAGGCATCTGTGACTCTCGTTCAGAATTGGACTGGTCTAGTGCCCTCATGTCTCTGTGATTTGTGATTGCGCATTAAGTCTGGTTCCGTTACGGATGGATAAACTAGCTAGACATGTTTCCGAACTATCGTTCTGAGATAGTTACGTCAAGGAACTTCAACGCTTTCTTGGATTAATTACTTATTTATCTAAGTTCATTAAGAACTTATCAGAATTATCAGCTCCACTTAGAGTGCCGTTAGAAAAAGATGATGAATGGACATGGGAGAATGAACAAAAAGAAGCATTCTGTAAATTAAAAGAAATATTAAAAAACCCTCCAGTACTTGGTAATTTTAACCCAAATTTACCTATTTTATTATCTGTAGATGCTACTAGTACTGCATATGGTGGGGCATTAATTCAGAATGGTCACCCAGTAGCTTATTACTCCAAATCTTTAACTAAAACGCAGATCAATTATAGTCAAATTGAAAAAAAAGTGAAATACTTTCTAGTGCTCAGTGATCATTTATTACTGTTTATTATCACTTTATTTTTACTAACTACTACATAATTCAGATCTTAACCTTACTTCTATTATGTTCATACATGTGCTTACAACATTGCCACTTGTACATTTTTACTTGGCTACGTTGCCAATGTTATATTACCTCAACACTCCTCGAGTTAATATTTGACTATTAATATTAAATCGCATTATCTTTATATAGAAAACCTTAAACTACATTGACAAAATTCGCAACTTATTACATAACATTTGTTTTAAATCTAAATTTCAAAAACACATCCTTACTTAAAGACTTAGTTAACATATCTGCTATATTTTCTGACGTTTGAACATATTTTATTTCTAAAACTTTATCAACTACTAAATTTCTTAAAAAATGATTTCTAATGTCTATATGCTTAGCTCGTTTTGAATTTTCAAATGTTTTAGACATGCAAATAGCACCTTGATTGTCACATAAAAGTACAGGTTTGCACTCTACTTTAAATTCACTCACTAATCCTTTTATATTTACTACTTCTTGTGCAGTAACTACTGCTGAAATTATTCACTTTCGGCTGATGATAATGCCACACACGTTTGCTTTTTAGAAAACCAAGCTATTGGATTTCCATGGTAAAACACAATACCACCACTATCTACTTTTCCTATCTGTTATATCTGTACCCCAGCTTGCATCACAATAAGCTACGACACATTGTTCATTTTCTGGTTCTCTTCTTTTAATAATTAAACCCATATCTTTCGTCTGCTTAAGATATCTTAAAATTCTTTTTCCTGCTCTCCATAACTGTTCAGTTGGTGTATCAAGCCTTCTGCTTAAAAATGAAACACAAAACGTGATATCTGGTCTTGTATTCGTGGATAAGTACATTAAGCATCCTATTAACTTTCGGAATGGTACATCAATAATCTTCGTTGAGATCTATCTGGAAACCACTTTCCATCGGTGTATTCTGTCCTTTACAATTTTCCATATTAAATAGTCTTAATATTCTCTCTATCAATTTTGTCTGTTTAATATTCATTTCATCGTTTTCTTTAGTGATTGTCATTCCAAGAAATTCTTTGATTTCCCCCATGTCTTTAGCTTGAAATCTTTCTTCAATAGTTCAATTATTTCTTTTACTTTTTCTTCATTTCCTGTCAATAATAAATCATCAACATATACTAATAACCAAACTGAATCACTACTATATAAACAACAGTCATAATTTGATCTTTTAAATCCATTCTTAATTGCAAATTCGTTTAATCTATTGTTCCAAACTTTAGGCGGTTCTTTCAATCCATAAAGGGCACGATTTAGTTTTAACACTTTAGAATTCACTTCAGGTGGATGTATGTATATTTCTGATTGTAGGGAACCATTTAAAAATGCCGTTGGCACATCCAGCTGTTGAACGTTCCATCTTTTCTGTAATGCATGTACTAACAGTAACCTAATAGTTGACATCCTAGCCACGGGTGCATAGAGAGGCTCAGAAAGACTCTCCTTAATTTGAAATCCTTTTGCAACTATTCTTGCCTTTTTACTTCCATCCTCTTTTGTGCGAAATATCCATTTAGTTTGTATCGGCCTTTTATCTTCGGGTAGTTCTGCCTCTATCCAAGTTTGTTGTGTCATATGCGAGATCAATTCCTTTTCAATTGCTTTTTCCCAATCTTTTATCTTGACTGCTTCTGAATAACTTTGTGGGTCATTATTTTCACTTGTCAACAAACAAAAAACATTATAAAGTTCATATTCATCCAGGTACGATGGTTTCTTTACTTCTCTTCTTGTTCTCAAATTCCTTTCTTGAATGTTTGCATTATTTCTTTCTTCTTCATTTATGTTTTCTAATTCATTTTGACTTCTTTCTTCATTTACTATGTCTCCATTGCCCACTTCTTTGTTGTCTTCTGTCACTTCTTTTTCTTCTTCCATTAGTAATTCTTGTTTTCTTTCAAATAGTACTTCTTTTTCCTTAAATCTCACATCTCTTGCAATAATTATTTTATTCTCTTTGAAGTCCCAAAGCCTATAACCTCCACCACTATATCCAACCATAACCATTGACTTTGCTCGTGCTTCTAACTTGCTCGGTTTTGGTACAGTTGTTACCCAAGCTGCACTTCCAAAAACTTTTAATTTATTTAGATCTTTATGTCCATACCACCTCATCGCAGGTGTTTCTCCATTATTTGATATTGTTGGACAACGATTAAGTTCATATGCTGAACTTCTTATTGCCTCACCCCATAATTCTTTAGGTAGATTTGTTTCAGCAAATTTGGTTCTTACCTTATACATTAGGGTACGGTTCATTCTCTCTGCGGTTCCGTTCTGTTGTGGACTGTAGGGAATAGTATATTCAATCAAAATTCCTTTTTCCTTACAAAACCTTTTGAAATTGTTTGATGAGAATTCCCCTCCATTATCTACTCTGATTCTTTTAGTATTTCTTCCATGCTGAGTTTTTATTAATCTTATAAAATCAATTATGGTCTCTTCAGCTTCATTCTTAGTTTTAAGTAGCTTGACTACTACAAAATGAGAATAGTCATCTATGAGTACTTGAAAATACTTATAACCTTCTTCAGTTGGAGGATTAACTGGTCCTGATATATTAGAATGAATCAAATCTCCAATTTTTCTTGATGTCTTTATAACATGGTAAAATGGTTTTCTTGTAGCTTTGCCTTCAATGCATTTATTACAAGTTTTATTACTAGTGGGCAACTTTAACATTCTTAAACCTCTATGATTTAAATGACCTAATCTTCTGTGCCATAAATCACCTTCTAATTCTTTTACATAAGATGCATTAGAAAATTCTGTTCGTGCATCAATTCTTAATACAAACAAATTATTTAACATATCACATTGAAACTTTAAATTATTTCCTACTATTTTTACTTCATTTCTTTGAAATATAATTTTTATTCCTTCCTTTAATAATTGTGATACAGAAAGTAAATTGTGATTCATACCTTCTACTATCAATGCATCAATTGTAATCAATCTGCCTTGACATGTACCTTTCAAGGTTCCTTTTTTCTTTGCAACCATATTATCACCATTTGCTACTCGAATATTTATTTCATTTTTTAACCACTCAATGTAAATCATATTTTCTTCTAGTTTATCACTTACTAGGTGTTGTGTGCATCCAGAATCTAAAATAAACACATTATTATCACTGAATGTTGTTAGACAGTTCAATGCTATAAAAGTAATTTCCGGTGTAACTTCATTAGCACTTTCACCTCCAGATTGTCCTCTACCTCGACTTCTAAACTTACTACCTCGTGATCTTCCTCTTACACTGAAACTTCTTCCTCGACCTCTTGATTGTCTGCATTCAAAACTTTTATGTCCACTTTTTCCACAGGTAAAACACTTTATTGAGTTAACTTCGAAAGTCATTTCCTCACTATGTCCACTTCTGTTTACACTTTTACCTTTTAACTTTAACTCTTCATCTAATAATCTTGATTTTACAAATTCCATTGTTATATTTGTATTTAACGTCTCAATTGCTTTGATTACAGAGTCGTAATCTTCATTAAGAGAAAATAACAGGTGACATATTTTATTAGATTCATCCATTTTACAACTTGCACTGTCTAATTCTCTTACAAGTGTATCAAATGTTAACAAATGATCCTCTAGCTTATCATTTTTCTTCAATTTTAACATAAATAATTTCCTTTTTAAAGTTAATTTTGTAAACAAACTTTTCCTTTCAAATACATTCTCGAGGGCCTCCATCATTTCTTTTGCCGTTTTAGCATCTTTCACAAGATCTAGATGTTTATCTGTTATACATTGCACAATTGTTGATTTTGCTTTTGCATCTGATTCTAAATTCTTGTATATCTTTATCCGATTTGAAATTGCTCTCTGTTTCCTATAAAGTTATTTTTAATTGTTTTTCTTCCAGTAACATTACTACTCTAAATTTCCAATTCTGAAAATTACTTGAATTTAATTGTGTTATGTTAACGATTGTAGTTGCATTCATTTTTCTTATTTCTTTCTTTCTTTTTTACTTATTGTTCAATCTTTCGTGAATCTGGGCCCATAACCTGATAAATTAATACTTTCTAGTGCTCAGTGATGATTTATTTATTACTGTTTATTATCACTTTATTTTTACTAACAACTACTACATAATTCAGATCTTAACCTTACTTCTATTCTGTTCATACATGTGCTTACAACATTGCCACTTGTACATTTTTACTTGGCTACGTTGCCAATGTTATTATATTACCTCAACAAGAAGCATTGGCCATATTACTGGCTTGCAAGAAAGTTCCTGTTTATATATGGGGAAACAAAAATCTGATAGTAGAATCAGATCATAAGCCGTTAGAAACCATATTCAGGAAGCCATTGACTGAAGCTCCTCCCAGACTACAGAGAATCCTATTTGAAATACTGCCATATCCCACAATTGTGTACAAAAAAGGAACGATGTTGTACATAGCTGATATACTGAGCAGAGACTGCGCAAGAAATGTTCATGATGACGAGGATGAAAACTCATTTGAGACATGTGTAATAATACCAATGAGTAAAACGAGATTGCAGCAGTTAAAACAAGAGGTCTTACAGGCACGAACTAGCAACTTATGAAGATATCATATTCAAAAATGATAAAATAATGATACCTCCGAGACTACAAGAAGTTGTTCTCAAATGTTGTCACTTTAGCCACAAAGGTATCACTGGTACTCTCTGATTGGCCAAGAATGTCTGTAGACATTATTAAATTGGTGCAAAACTGCAAGATTGGTGCGAAGGAACAAAAAGATAATCCTAAAGAAAAAATTTTACTTCAAGAGTATCCAGAACGGCCATGGCAAATATTTGCTTCTGATATTTATCATTTGAAGGACAAGGAATACTTGGTAATGGCAGATAGCTATTCAGGTTATTTTGACTTCGTGCAATTATCAAGCTTAACCAGCAGGTCAATAACTCGAGCATTTAGATGTTGGTTTGCTACATTTGGAATACCTGATATTCTTCGTACAGATGGAGGAAAACAATATGTATCTGAAGAATTTAAAGAATTTGCTAGAAGATGGAGGTTTGAACATAGAGTTTCCAGTCCACAGCATCCCAGACCGAATGGCTTAGCAGATCGATATGTACAAGAAGCTAAATCGATACTAGATAAATGTATAGAAGAAGGTTCAGATATCCAGTTAGCCCTTTTACATCACAGAAAAACACCAAGAGACATCCTAGGTTCTCCAGTGCAAAGATTAATGGCTCGAAGAACTAAAACGTTCATTCCCATTAATACAAAGTTATTATTACCTGAAACAGTTAAAAATGTTTCTGAAAAGTTGAAAAATATTAAACTAAAAGAGAAGAAATGTGCAGATAGAGCAAAAGCAAATTTACCAGAATTTTAAAATGATGAAAAAGTATTAATTAGAAAGAGACACAAGGAATGGACTCCTGCAACAGTTGTAAAGAAGGCAGAAGAACCAAGCTCATGGATTGTACAATAGGGTGGTCCAACAAAAAAAGCAAAGTCGGAAATCTTATGGTCTCACCCCCTAGGATTATTGTATATCGAAAAAAAATACCCCTATTTTTTATTTTGAAATCGGACGATGTTTAGGGGTGCCTCAAAGCCCTTAAAGGTTCCAATGTATTTTATATGGGAAAAAACACTTTTTCATAGGTTTGGTATAGAATTTTAGAAAATCAATATTTTTCAATGGGACTACTCTGTTTCTCTTCAGAAATGTTCAGAAAATGACATCCAATAATTTATTTATCAAAATATTTTATATTAAAAAATAGTAATAAATATTTTTTAACGATTTTTCTGTTTCTTTCATTTATGGGGTTCTTTGCGGGTCTGTAAAAAATAGTTAATATAAAAAATTTTACAAATAAATTATTGGATGTCATTCTCTAAACATTTCTGAAGAGAAACAGAGTAGTCCGGTTAAAAAATATTGATTTTCTAGGATTCTATGCCAAATCTACGAAAACGTATTTTTTTCTCATATAAAATACATGGGAAACTTTAAGGGCTTTGAGGCACCCCTAAACATCGTTCGATTTCCAAATAAAAAAATAGGGGTACTTCTTTTTTCGATATACAATAATCCTAGGGGGTGAGAGCATAGGATTTCCGACGTTGCTTTTTTGTTGGACCACCCTATTGTACAAACACCAGATGGTACACAATATCAAAGAAATTCATGGTTCATCAAAAGAAATCGCGAACTATGCGTTCTTATTTATTAATAGAGATAGCGTCCAATTTTTTTCGCTAAATCAACACTTTTCATGTGTAGACATTATTTTTCTCAAAAAAATGTTCCTAATTTTAATAATAAAAATGCGGAAACAAAAAAACTATTTTTGATGACAGGCGGTTTCGACAAAAACGGTTTTTTTGTTATTGCACTTTTATTGTTAAAATTCGGAGCATTTTTTTAAAGAAAATAATGTCTACATATGAAAAGTGTTAATTTAGCGAAAAAAATTTGACGCTATCTCCATTAATAAACAAGAACGCATAGTTCGCTATTTTTTCATATATATCTTAAATAAAACACTTTTTTGTCCGAAAATTAACAGGATAACAACCGCAAAGTTTCTTTCTAACCCCTACAAAAATCTCATAGATATATGAGATATACTTTCTGAGAAAAAGATACTTAACTCACTCTCAATGAAATTGTCCCTAAAAATGGGTACCTTTTATTATGTATCGTCCGATAAAAATAAAAGTATACCAGTTAGAAATATAATATTTTACTGTATCATGTAGAAATAAATTTACTATTTGCTCGTTTTCAAAATATTTAATTCGGTTTAGTAGTTCCCGAGTAATACGCTTTCAAAGTCAGAGGACTCTAGAAAAAAAATGGATAGTAGATGTATCAATTTCGTTAAACTTATTTTTTATTATCATGAATTTTGTTTTATTTACATTTAAAGGAAGACCTAATCAGTTATATACATTTACTAATTAATCATTGATGATATTTATTACTTTTTCAACATCATCTCCTATAAAATATATTAAAGTGTCATCTGCAAATAATTGAATGTTACATTTTTTTAATTACATTAACAATATCATTTATGTATAGTACAAATAAATCAGGGCCTAATACAGTTCCTTGTGGAACGCCAAAGGTAGTTTTTTTTGCTGAAGATGTACTATTAAAGTATCTAGTTTTTTGAAATCTGTTTTTGAGATATTCACTAAACTATTTTATAACTATTGGGCCGAACCCATATCTTTTTAATTTCAATAATAATAGATCTCTATTAATAGTCTCAAAAGCACGTCTAAAGTCTAGAAAAACTACACCTATCACCTTCTTTTTGTAAATAGCATTTTTACATTTCAAAAGAACTGATTATATTGCACTTTGACATGAGTTATTTTTCCGAAACCCTGATTGAAAAGGTGTTAACAGTTTGTTCACTTCAATGTAGTCACGAAACTGGATATTTACGACGGTCTCTAATAATTTTTCATAAGTTGGCACCATGTTGATCGGTCTGTATTCTTTACATTTGTTAGTGTTGGTTATCTTCTCAATGGGTATAATATGGGTTGTCTTCAAGGTTTCTGGGAAGGATCCACTTTCTAGACTCATTTGAATTAGATGCAAAAATCTCTGTCCTATTACATTGAAAGCTAATTTAAGAATCTTTACTGTAATACCATCGACACTACTATTCTTATTAGGTAAATTGTTTATAATTTTGAAACTCCAAAAACTCTATTGGTAAAAATTTTTCGAACTTGCATTGATTAACATTAATGTGGCTTAAATCAGTTTGAATTTGGGTTAAATTTGTTAATGTAATAATTTGTTGTATGCTGTTAATAAAGTAAATATTGAATTTTTCTGCAATTTGAATTTCCTTTTTTTCTAACTCATTGCCAAAAATAATACCTTCCTTTTTTTGTCTGTTATCGCCTCCTTTAATTAATTCTTTAGCTGTTTTCCACATTTCTGTTGAGTTATTTTTCATATCATTTATTTTTTCTTGATAATAATTTCTCTTGTGGTTCCTGATCAAACTAACAATTCCATTTCTTTGTTGTCTATACCTATTCATATCACTTTCTTCTTGTGTAAAGATTGCTCTTTTATATAATCTGCCCCTTTCTTCAATTTCCAAGGCTATTTCTGGGGTCCACCAACGCTTACAACTCCATTGACATTTAATGGTTTTTTAACAGTTGGAGCATGCCTGTTTAGTGTGTCCATTATGGTTTTAACTAATGTTTCTGCTAGTTGATTGGTGTTTGTACAGTCCGGATTCCATGGTTGATCCATTAGATCTAATTGAAATTGCATTTCATTGAAGTTGCTCATGTCTCTGTGTTGTATTGTATATTCTTCATATTTTTCTTTCACTTTTGCATTTACAGTTATTATTGAGTGATCGGTTATTTTTGGAACATGGTGTACCTGGGCATCAATGGTTTTTTCATTAGATACAAGAAGATCTATGAGTGTAGCGCTGTCCTTAGTGATTCTTGTAGGTTGGTCGATAATCTGATGTAGTCCATTATTTTTAATTAAAGTTCTCAGCCTATTTTCATAATATGAATCCTTTAATAGGTCAATATTAAAGTCTCCGATAATTAATAAGGTCCCTGATCTACTAGCATATACATCAAACAAATTTTCAAGTTTCATTAGAAATTGAGCATCACTAGAGTTTGGAGAGTGATATAAATTTATAAAGTTATATTTGTATGATTGAAAGCATATATTAAATACCTACAATCCATGTGTTCATATCAATGGTATCTTTAAGTAGGACTTTATAACTGAATTCATTTTTTCTATAAATGATTAGAGTAAGGTTGACAGGATTTTCGAACAAGTGAGACAACGCAATATAATACGGAAAAGTTAATTTCTGGGGAAAGTGGATGGTTTCCAAATAAGGTGGAAAAGTACATATGTCATTTTCCGTAGTAATCAAACGATAAATTTCAAGAACTTGATTAAATTTTTTAGTATAAAAGTACTGTAATATCTTCTTTGTATGTTTGAAGGATTGTTTGTGGTTAATTAAAGCTTTATTCTTTTACTGTTAAGATGAGAGAATGGATGCTTGAACTATTTGGTTTCTGAATTATTTTCTAATCCCTCGTTTACATTCGTTTCCTTGGATACTACAAAGTATCCATGGCAACGGTGATCATCACATTTATTGCTCCCTTGTTTTTTAGAATTTTTCCAGCAGAAAGTTTCCATCAGTTTGCTTGAAGACAGGATTGGAAAGAACTAGTGAATGTACGCATAAGATGCGGTTGTGATTGTATAGCAACTTGACAGATACGTAAAAAACGCGGTTTTTTCTTTGGCTGGTTTTACAATTGATTAAAGTTAGTACAGGGCTCTTAATGTTAATGTTCGTTACAATGATAAGAACTTAACCTATAGAAATGAGCTAATAAGAATAACGTGAGAAGCGAATGAGATAATTGAAAACGGTTAAAATTAAGACAGCAGATTCTTAATTTTAGGGCTCGTTACAAAATGTAAATAACAAAAAACTACAAAACTTAACCTAAGAGGAACGTATGAGGATTCTGTTGGACTTGTAGGTTGTTGGTTGGATCATAATCGTATATGCAACATAAAAGGAAAATAGTAAATGTATGTACACAAATATGTCTAACAGGTAACAAAAAGTAATTTCGAACGTTCTATACATAAACGGCACAAAAAAGATAAGAAGGATTTGTAATGGGCTGCATCCGAGTTTATCTGCTATGTATTCCCTGTGTTCTCGATCACACGAAGTAACGAATTTTTGGTACGACCGTTTATTGAAGTTCACAACAACCGATTTGTAATTATACGTTTTGCGACACACTGTTGCGTGGGTTTCTTGTAGGGTTCTGAAACTTTTTCTGGAATAAATAGGTTTAGCTCAGGCTATCTATGCCAACGAAATGGCATAATTCTTGTTGCATTCTAAGGATTGGAAAGTTATGAATAGCTTCTCGTTTTGAAATTTGCGGCGTAACTCCATCACTGTTCACTGTGTGGTCGAGACAAGTTAGTTCTTTGGCTTCAAAGATTGTTTTTTTTTTAATTTGATAGTAAACCGTAATGCTATAGGCGTTAAAATACTTTCTTTAAATGCTGTAGATAGTCTGCTTTGATGGCAGAAAAATTTAGAACAAAAAAAACTTTATACAACCGTGACTTCAGATAGATTATGACTTCAGCAATGGAACTGCTCCATGTACTGGTAGTGGTGGTGCTGAGAGAGTATTGATGCGCTACTGGAATTGTGCTAATTGATTTCTCGACATCTGCTTCATAAATAGGATCCTGATACCTTGAATGGTATGCTTGCAAGAGTAAGTTTCTTGACAGATTGTTGCGTGTTCAATTAAAGTCGGCGGTCACCACATGTAATATCTTCTGTGTTTGTTTGTTTGAAAGACTGTTTGTGGTTAATGAATGCTTTATTATTTTACTGTTAAGATGAGAGAATGAATGCTTGAACTATTTGGTTTCTGAATTATTTTCTGACTCCTTGTTTATATTCGTTGCATTGGATACCTACACTCACACATACATATTTATCACTGGATCACAGTACTCATTCATACTTATCGTCGACGTTAATGCATACTAGCGGAACTATTTTCTAGCAAATTTCCAGGAGCGTGGTTTAAATGCTTATAAAAACTTTGTTACAGATGGCATGATGAAGTCTTTGAAATCGCAACTAGCAATATTGCTAGTTACAACATTTCAAAGAATTAAGTTCATATGCATTAACGGCGACGATATGTACTATATACCACCAATAAATAACAACGTCGTAGACCATTCAGGGTAAAAATCGTGAGGTGTTCTTTATCAAAAATTAAAATGGGCGAACTAAGTTGAGTATCATTTGTGACTTTTTTGCTAAAACACTGAAGGAAAACTTTCTCGTCTGTAATTTGTAAGATTACTTAATGGAACTTTTAATGGAAACAGGTCACTCAAAAGGTTCGGAGGGGCAGTGTATGTTGCAACCCCCAATTGAATTTCATGAACATTGGTATGGGGTAGATGCAGTAGCAGCACTTCACTATAGCAACAAGACACGGCCACCTCATAGAACAAAAGATAGTGTATTTTGGTCAGCTAAACTTGAAAATGACTTTATGCTTGATTTGTTCATGTTTACGAGTAGATAATATCCTGAACTTTGTAAAATATCAATATTAAACCACGTCCCCAGATGGATTTTGTCGTTTTATTTTCAAAAACTGTTAGGTTTATGGACTGGTTGTTAAGTGGGTTAGATAAAATAAAGCTTATTTAATTGACGCATGAATATATATCATACAGGATGTTTCACTAAGATTCGTATCCTCTGAATAGGTGGTAGTACACATAAAATGCAACAAAAAAGCTGAAAATCATTAGTGTCTATCTTTCATAATAACCGAAAAAAGAATGGTTTTTGAAAAGTGGGTAGCAGGTCACTGGTCTAATAATCACACTTGGAGCTGGATGTGCATTGACGCAGCTGCTGTTAGGTGATGTCGCAGTTTGTTTTGACTATAATTTCCAGCAGTTCCCAAAAGTTGACATTTTTATCAAATTTTTGTCGATTTGCGTAAAAACAAAAAGTTTTTTGTTCCTATTGATGAATACTATCACACATGCAATTTATACGAAAGTTGAGTAAAACACCCTGTATGTAGACCAACAATTTCTACCAATACATTTAACGGAGAAACTTTAGAACATAACTTATTGCTATCTTGTATTCGTCATCAAGTACTTAGCTAAGAAAAAAAATGTTGAGTTCGCAGTGCAACCTTAGCATCACTTCTGCAAAATTCATGAAGCGAAGTTGTTGTTATTGTTGGTTGTAGCATTATGATAATTTTGCAGTAAAAAGAATATCTTTAGGAGAATACCCTGTACTGGACAATTATTTTATAGAAACCAAAATGTATAGGGCATTTCACCTTGTTTTGAAATCTTTCTTACTTCGTTTGTACGTCATACTGCATGACGTTTTACCTTTATTTTCTTTCTGCATTTTATAGAGCATTATTTGACTTGTCACTATTCGACTTGGGTCAAGTATACCTGTTTTGTGAAGAATTAAATTTTGCATTCAATGGTTTATTCATTAAACATATCACTAGCACAGAATTCCGTATCTAGAGGTAGCGGGTACGCTACAGCTACGACAAGCACAAAATAACACTAATGTATGTTCTAATAACAACTGTCCTTGAACTCAAAATTTTATCCAAATTGCATTTTTGACTTTTTTATTTTGAAGGTCTATAGCTTTGTAACATTTCATTTTTGAACATAGATATGTTGTGCTTAATGGCCTATTTTGATCAAAGGCATTGACCCTCAGGAATTGGCATCGTCTGCTTGAGATATCCTACATGTAAAATGGGTGAAGTCCCATTTAATGTTAAATATCTAGCTACATTTTAAAGCAGGCGTGGAATTAAGTCGTGAACTTAGAATTCCAAAACAAAAACCATTCAAGAAAAAAATTACTCGATACGAATATCAATAGAAAGAACGAAGTAAGAGAGATCCAAAAACCCTGAAGTACTCTGTACGTTTTAGGTTCACCTAAAAAGATTGATTAGTACAGGGTATACCCCTAAAATGTATCTTGCCAATATGAGAATTACCATATGACTAGCCCCCAAAAATAATGATAATATCGCCTAGTAGATTTTGCTGGAGATGCTGAGATAGAAGAAGACTGAACGAGATTTTCATAGCTCACACAGCAAATCACACAAAGTTATGCTCGAAGTTTCTCGTATAATATGTACCGATACAAATTATTTGTCTGTGTGACATATGATCGTTTTTCGCTTACACAGAAACAAGACAACATGCACAAAGTTTTCTTAGCTTTTTGGTATGAAAGTTAAATAAAATCCTATTTCACCTAACTGGCTCCATTTTGATACACCTAATAGTTTCTGAAAAAACAGTAAAAATCATCTGGGGGCATGGCTTACCCTCATCAGCTTCTCTGGTTCACCACTTTTGTGTAATAACTTTTAAGGGGTTATTTAACATATCACAAAGAAGGCCTATCAAAAATCCAAGGATCTACCTCAATTCCCCTCTATTTTTGCTAATTTGACTGAACTGTTACCGTGGCATTAAAATATACATATCTTAGAAACTGTTTATTTGTGCTAAAAACATAACAGTAAAATGTTCAAGAGGTCAAAAGATTTGGCTATAACATTTATTTTTTCAAAACATATATACATGACGTGTCTTCGAAACTTTTAATTGTATTCTTGTAAACAAAAATAATCATGTTAAAATAAATGATTTAAAAACAAATTATTAAAAAACAATTATTTGCATAAACCTTATGTTCTCATGTTAATAATAATTTTCAGAGTTACATCGTTTTACGGAAAACGTTAATTTTTCTGGTTTAAGGTTATTTATGGAATTTACAAACAAATCAACAAAAATAAAGATCACTTATGTTCTTAGCATCCCGAAATCATTACGTCAATCGTAATTTTATCTCTGATACATTCGGCAACGTTGCTGGGTTCGGTAGGGTAGGTAGGCTTGCTTAAAATTATACAAATGGGTCTGTAAACACTGTAATATGTATCGGGTTCAAGAACGACTGTCAAATATCACCAATATTTTTATATATATACATATATATATATATATATATATATATATATATATATATATATATATATATATATATATATATATATATATATGTATATATATATATATATATATATATATATATAATATATATATATATATATATATATATATATATATATATATATATATATATATATATATATATATATATATGTATATATATATATGTATATATACGTGCTTATCTATCTTTTTCAACTCCGACAGCCTACAAGGCGCCCGCGACTCCGGCCTTAAATATACAGATACGGACAAACTAGTTATTGTCATTGCTTTATACAGCTTTGTTGATGATGAGCACGTCGAGAGGGGAATTTTTTTTTTGTAAATTCTTTATACTTAGAGTGAACAAATTACCGTACCATTTCGCCTCTGAATCTTTAACATGCGCTTTTAACTCCTATTTGTATATTTTATATATGACAACCAGTTGCGTTCGCCTCCAGCGGCGTTGCTATTATTTCGGAGTCGAAAATGTATTATTTGTATCTCTTATATATTAATAACCATATTACTAAAACACGCACGGTTCTTCTGTCCTTGTTGTTTAACAGTTTCGCTGAGTATCTCTGTTATAAATAGTATTATTTGCATTGCTGTATATAAGTCGTCTGCTTACTAATGATAATATTTAATTTAATAGAGATATGCCATATTTTAGAAGGACGGTTGATTATATTTGTATCGTTGGCGTGTAATATTATATCATTTTATCACGTACTTTCATGTATTTAGAGTTAAATGAATTGGTTAAAAGACTTAATTTAATTAATTTAATTTAAAAAGCTTAAGTTTTTGTTAGAAGTTAACTTTTTATTTATTCAGTTAGGGAAGTACATTTATTTATTCTTCAAAAATGACTACTTTAAGCATAAAGGACTAATTTTCCATTAATTTAAAATATTTAATTTAGCAAGTGCAGCATACAAGGTGTAAAATCGCTTCACGCACGATACAGTTTTATGTGCATTTTGTTTCAAACCCTAATACTATCTCCCCTAATTATTTTACAGTAAAAATATTCGGGAGTGTTATAAAGAAAAGAAATATATATGAATCGAATTATACCTTTGGTTACTGCAAAAATAGCTAAGCCTTGGAAACATTGGAACGATCAGAAATCAATTATACCTTGAAAATATTAGAATGTTAGAAACCTTTGGTTACGGATTACATTTGTAGAAGAGTAAAGAAAATAGAACTTCCGTTTCTGCAAAACATAGCTATGCTTTGGAAATATTGCAACGATCAGAAATCAATTATACCTTGACAATCCAACTCGAAAATTTTTAACCAATCAAATTACAGAATTTTTCAAATTGGGACCAATGAAATTAGTTTTATAGTGAAAAAACCACTAGTGGTTTTTTCTTAGTGAAAAAATTTATGTCAAATTTAATTAAATTAATATTAACTACACACGCTAAATAAAAATTTGCTCGATGGATTGTCAAGCCGAATTCAACTCGTGGTCTAATTTTTTCTTGCAAAATTTATCGTTTAAGACATTCGTAGCTTTTGCTTTTGGAAAATTACACTCGTCTCCTGCGTCGACTCGTGTAGTTTTCGTTGCGAAAGCTACTCATATCTGAAATGACAAATTTTGTCGGAAAAAATTAGACCACTTGTTATATTATTAATGAAAATATTAGAATGATAGAGGAAACATTTGCGCCATAGTCAAGATTATTTTGACAATCCAACTCGAAAATTTTTAACCAATTAAATTACAGAATTTTTCAAATTAGGACAAATGAAATTAGTTTATAGTGAAAAAACCAGTAGTGGTTTTTTCTCAGTGAAAAAATGTATGTCAAAATGAAATGTCAAATTTGCTCGATGGATTGTCAAGCCGAATTCAAATCGTGATCTAATTTTTTGTGCAAAATTTGTCATTTAAGACATTCGTAGCTTTGCTTTTATAAAATTACAGTCGTCTCCTTCGTCGAATCGTGTAGTTTTAGTTGCAAAAGATACTCATTTCTGAAATGACAAATTTTATTGGAAAAGATTAGACCACTTGTTAAATTATATATGAAAAATTGAATTCGTTCGTGTTTTGCAGTATTTTTGGATGTGAGATAGGACAAAATGTAACTCATATCGGAGACAGTGCAAATTATTTAACCTTTGTTATAATAAAACAATCGTATTTGTTGTTAGAACATTGTGAAACCAAGTAACGCAATTTCTTCCAGAGATTCGCTTGATTTCGGTGTAAGTGAACAATCGGTCTCGAGCGTATAGAAATGCGGTTACAAATAACTCTTTTAAAAATATAAATAATTAAAAACTCGCAAAACTAAAAATACCTGGCAAATATACATCATAAAACTTTTAACTTGGAATTGCGCAGATCGGCCCAGTAGAACTCAAACGAAGCGTAACAAAAATAAGCCTTGTGTTTTAAATAGGTATAAAGTATTTTAAATTCATGGTATAAAAATCTAAAGAAAATAGAATATCAAAGCGGTCTTGGAGAACTCGTAAAGGAGAGCTATGGCGGCATGCAAGGGTTTGTCTATACATCAGATCAATTCGAATATTAAACACTCGAAGATGGATGATGAAAGACTAGACTGCAAGGGCTGCAGCCACCGACATGCCCTAGCTATTCCTAGCATTTGTAATTAATTTATTGTAGCACTTTTAAATACTGCCCGCGTTTAAATACAGAAATTATGAGAATCTAGAGATCTTGTTTAACAAATTTCTTGAACACGTTTATTAGTATTTCAAAAACATGACTGATGAAAAATATGTGTTTGAAATTGGCAGTCAAATATTTCGTTACTGTACATTTTTATGCAAGTTGAAACTGTTACTTCAAACCAAAATTGTTTAGTTACAAGAATTATTAATAAACAAGTAGATGTTTATAGCATTTTGTTGCAAATACTATTTTATACATACGTTTATTGCAGTTTTTATAGTTATGTTCGTAGTGAACTAACCTAAACATTAAATATTGTCGTTTTAAATTTTCTATAACTTCACAATTTCACACAATTTCAGAAAATAATTATTCTTATTCTCTTATCATTCATGTGGTAATCTTAGTATTATTTTATCTATTTTGAATTGATTTTTGTTTACTATTATAACCACTAAAATATAAAATTACAACTGCTAGAAACAGCTACAGCGCATATAGGAGACTTCAACACCTAGATGCTAGTGATAGAAATGGTTTGTCTATTAAGCGCAATTCCAAAGGTTTACACGCTGGGAACTAACAAGAGGGCGCTGCAAGTGGATGGCTTTTCTCGAAATAATTTTTTTAATTTTTGGATTTAAAAATTAAAAAATATAAAAAATACTAATGCACACAGTGGAAGCTTCACTGTAAAATAAGAATCACGTAAATCGGCCCAGTAGAACTCTCAAACGAACTGGAACAAAAAACAGCCTTGTGTTTTAAATCGACTGCAGTCCTTACAGTCTAGCCATAGCCATCATTGAGTGTTTAATATTCGTATTGTTCTGATGTATAGACAAACCCTTGCATGCCGCCATAGTTCTAATATACGAGTTCTACAAGACCGATTTGCTAATTGTTTAAAGTTATCACATTTGGTCCTCCAAATTTCAAAAAATACTAATTTTAAATACCACATATGGGGTATTGCTGAACTCAAAAAAGTATATACTTTTCATTTCTAGCAAGAAAATAAGGGGGTTCCATTTAAAATCATCGTCCGTGATACAGTAGCAAACTAAAAAATTAAAACTGATGTCCATAAAATTCGCAGGAAAAAAAATAAAATTCACGTGGTAATACAGAAAATATGAATTTTATTCCATACTTTATTTACACACTGTATAGTATAAAGAAATCCTTTATTCAATTAGCCTTTTAAGGGTAAGTGTCATATCACGATTCTTAGAAACGGTGAATGATTTTCAATGTTCAAACAAAAAGCAATTACTTGCCGTCATTATTTTTCGGCGCACTCTACAACATATACTCACTTCTTCAGAAGACCACCTAGATTTTTAAACGCGTTTGAGATAAAACGCGTAATGGAAATCGAGAAGAATGGAGCGTGTTATTCCTATTGCCGAGTTTATTTCTCAGTATTGCCACGTATTCCCCATTTATTGCCGCGTATTTTCTATTTATTGTCGCTTATTCCTGCGTATTCCCGTTTATTTCTGTTTATTGCCTCTTATTCCTTTGTATTCCCGTTTATTTCCCATATTGCCCAATATTGCTCATTATTTCCGACTCATAGCAATTTATTCCCGAGAAACTGTACACCTATTGCCGAGAGTGAGAGACCCCTCGGAAAAAGGAATCTTTGGAGCAAAATAATTGAAATCGGCCCATGGATTGCTGAGATACAGAGATAAGTCTGTTAACAACCCATTTTCAATATGATTTAAATTATTTCACATACAAACGTCTCACACGTTTCACATACAGACTGGTGCCAAATTGTGGCAGTTCAGTCATTTACTTACAGACAACTCAAGTATATTATTTTAAAAACTGATCTTGTTATTGAGATACCATCTTTTAGAGCCCCATCCTTCTGAAAATGTAACTGATCATCATTGACCATCATGTTTCCTCATGTTCCATTCATGTTTCATGTTCATGAAGTTGATTCTTTAATTCTTCAGTTATCAGTTATTAGTGGATCCTTTTTTAAACAAAGTAGGTCAATAATGACATTACCTAGAATTCCCTAGAGATTCCCCAGCTCGAAAGTTCATTGGGAACCTTTGAGAGTTATTGGAGAGACGAATTCGATAACATTACATAACATTCTAAGCTGCTATAAAAGAAGTGTTGGATGAAGAATGGAATAAAATCACAGCCGGAGAAAACCTAAATTAGTTTTAAATATAAAAAAACGTTAGAAGTAATTAAACAAAAAGGATATTCTACAAAATCCTGAAATTAAATTTTATACTTTCTTTCAACATTTATTTAGCATAATTTTCTACTCAGACTCAGACTTTTTTGTTATTTATAAGTTTAGTTAGGTTTTGTTTTAGTTTTTTTTAATATATAATAATTTAGTACCTCTAGAGTCATTCGTGAAATAATTTTCAATATTATTATAATTTCATTGATTATAAATTATCTGAATCTCTTGCAAGTGCAACTGATATACAAGCATTTTTTCGAGTTGTTATTGTACCAAAGTAGATTTACTAAATTACAATGGAGAAGATGGTTATATGTTTGTCTAATGAGCAAAACGTGTTATTCCAATTATTAACGTTTTTAATAATAAATATTTCACTTTTTTCTCAAGTTGCTTTTTATTAAAAATGTTAAATTTCGAATATAAATATGAAATCTTTAGTCAAAAATGTAATTATTCCCTAAAACCATTTCTCACAATTAAAATGTTATTATGGACAATACGATGGGGGCCTCGAATATGGTAAATCTGTGCCTGGATATTATACAATAAATTATTAAAGAAACGTTTTAGTATGATCAGCCTTCATACATTGTTTCTGCTAATATGATTAATTGATTAATATGAACAAAAAACGCAAGTTAAATGCTCGGAGACATGTATACTTAAATAAATACTTATCGTACTCTGTCAACTCCTATTAGTATATATTGTATGTAGTTATCAGTTGTGTATGCCTCCAATGACGTTGTCTTCTCATAAGAGTCCATAAGGAATGATGCGTATACCATATGTATGTATGTAAGTAGATGGATTGAGTGAAACCAAATAATTAATAACATCTTAAATAGTAAATATTGTGTTACTTTATTTATTCATTGTAGTTTTAATTGAAAGATACCATTAAATTTCTATAATAGCTTAATTTTTTCACAACGAAATTTTGTTATTCTTGCTTACATATAATGTGGGTTATTTACAAATTAAAGGTTTGTCAGTAAAAACATTCATTCTTAATCTTTGGAAGTGATAATGGTTTATGTAACAGCGTTTTATTAAGACAGTATGCCCCCAAAAATGGCACTTTTTATCGTTAGAAAATAATATAATTATGATAATTATAAATAATAAAAATAATTAAAAAGACGTAGAAAGTTAAATTATTCACATAATAGCATTTTATTGGATACAACAATCGTTGATTCGTCGATGGCCAGTAATAATAAGGTGATACTTACTGCTGAGTTTGTATTGCTCTTCTTAAAATTATGAAGTCATCGTAAAATACTGCGCCTCTCTAGTTTTGACAGTATCACTTTACAAACTGTTGCTAAAACAAACAATTTGTGACAAAGCATTCTCAAATCGTGCTAAAATGTTTATGATTGTTTGGATTTAATCATAAAATGCAGAAGAAAACGTCTAAAATAGCCTAATTACGCTTACAATTTTAATAGACATAAATATTAAACTTTATTTCATAACGAACAAAACTTTTCTGACAATGAGGTATTTAAAATGATTTCTTAAATTCATTCCTATACTATAATAAACAAACGAGCAGGACGCGCGAGGGCATTTGCATTGCAAAAGTATTTTGATTATTTTTAAAATACTTTTAAAGTGCCAAGGAAGAAATAAAAAATAATATCATATAATTTTTTTATAAGTAAATACGTAAATAGGCAGTCAATTGAAATAATTTCAGAGAATTTGTGTATTTATTAGACATCTAATTTGATTTTAATAATGTATACCGATAATGGATATACGAATAAACGGGGTCATTTCATAATAATTAAGAATTTTGCTAATTTTGCAAGCTTTTGGTCGGTCTACATTCCTCAGAAATTTAAACAGGTGTTTTTGAAATGTGATTATAAATTTATGTGTAAAACTATGTTTTAATATTTACATAAATTACCCAAATCATACATAATGCAAGTAACCAATTGTAAAGCTTTTAGTAACAAAATTTTAGTTTCATTTTAATTTGTTGATCTTATAAAAAATCTATTTTTTAATAAATTTGAAAGCCCATGGTCAAGTGTATACAATAGAACAACTTCTTGAAGATGCACATAGGTAGGTTTCGCCTCTACGCTGTGTTGCCGCTAATATGAACAAAAAATGCATGTTAAATGTAGGGAGGTGTATAATGCTGTAACTTAAGTTAAGACGTATCTCGTATACAGCGAAGGCGCCGCCTAGAGTATAACACGATGTACTAAAATGTATCTATGACTGGGTGAATAGGTATTTTTCGACTCCGACCTAAAATTTGGGAAACGGCATAATAAATGATTTCCAACATTTTAAACTACATATACACGGGGATTCGTTTTCGCCTCCGTTTTTTCCACTTCGCCTCCAAAATCGGAGGCGATCGCTATGAACAGACATATATTCGGAGGCGTATCAGTGCTTTCTGCATGTATATATATATATATATATGTATATATATATATATATGTATATATATATATATATATATATATATATATATATATATATATGTATATATATATATATGTATATATATATATATATATATATGTATATATATATATATATGTATATATATATATATATATATATATATATATATATATATATATGTATATATATATATATATATATATATATATATATATATATATATATATATATGTATATATATATATATATATATATATATATATATATATATATATATATATATATATATATATATATTGGTTTAATCGACGTTGTCGGACCCGTTATATGGTAGGGTCGTTAGTAGACCCGCATTTTTTGATTTTTAAAATGTGTATATTTTACATAATATTGATCTATTTCTGATAAGCAATATTTAAGATCCTCGAGGGGTAAAAATATATGAAAAAAAATATTGGTGATATCTGACAGTCGTTCTTGAACCCGATACATATTACAGTGTTTACAGACCCATTTGTATAATTTTAAGCAAGCCTACCTACCCTACCGAACCCAGCAACGTTGCCGAATGTATCAGAGATAAAATTACGATTGACGTAATGATTTCGGGATACTAAGCACATAAGTGATCTTTATTTTTGTTGATTTGTTCGTACATTCCATAAATAACCTTAAACGAAGAAAAATTAACTTTTTCCGTAAAACGATGTAACTCTGAAAATTATTATTAACATGAGAAAATAGCATTGAGCCTCTTTTGTTCTAAAATACTTAAGGTTTATGCAAATAATTGTTTTTTAATAATTTGTTTTTAAATCATTTATTTTAACTTGATTATTTTTGTTTACAAGAATACAATTAAAAGTTTCAAAGACACGTCATGTATATGTGTTTTGAAAAAATAAATGTTATAACCAAATCTTTTGACCTCCTGAACATTTTACTGTTATGTTTTTAGCACAAATGAACAGTTTCTAAGATATGTATATTTTAATGCCACGGTAACAGTTCAGTCAAATTAGTAAAAATAGAGGGGAATTGAGGTAGATCCTTGGATTTTTGATAGGCCTTCATTGTGATATGTTAAAGAACCCCTTAAAAGTTACTACTCAAAAGTGGTGAATCAGAGAAGCTGATGAGGGTAAGCCATGCCCCCAGATGATTTCTACTGTTTTTTCAGAAACTATTAGGTTTATCAAAATGGAGCCAGTTAGGTAAAATAGGATTTTATTTAACTTTCATACCAAAAAGCTAAGAAAGCTTTGTGCATGTTGCCTTGTTTCTGTGTAATCGAAAAACGATCATATGTCACACAGACAAATAATTTGTATCGGTATATATTATACGAGAAGTTTCGAGCATAACTTTGTGTGATTTGATTCTCGTATTGGAAAGATACATTTTAGGGTATCAATCTTTAGTGAACCTAAAACGTACAGGGTACTTCAGGGTTTTTGGATCTTTCTTACTTCGTTCTTTATATTGATATTCGTATCGAGTAATTTTTTTCTTGAGTGGTTTTTGCTTTGGAATTCTAAGTTCACGACTTAATTCCACGCCTGCTTTAAAATGTAGCTAGATATTTAACATTAAATGTAACTTCACCCATTTTACATGTAGGATATCTCGAGCAGATGATGCCAATTCCTGAGGGTCAATGCCTTTGATCAAAATAGGCCATTAAGCACAACATATCTATGTTTAAAAATGAAATGTTACAAAGCTATAGACCTTCAAAATAAAAAAGTCAAAAATGCAGTTTGGATAAAATTTTGTGTTCAAGGACAGTTGTTATTAGAACATACATTAGTGTTATTTTGTGCTTGTGTATACTTGACCCAAGTCGAATAGTGACAAGTCAAATAATGCTCTATAAAATGCAGAAAGAAAATAAAGGTAAAACGTCATGCAGTATGACGTACAAACGAAGTAAGAAAGATTTCAAAACAATGTGAAATGCCCTATACATTTTGGTTTCTATAAAATAATTGTCCAGTAGAGGGTATTCTCCTAAAGATATTCTTTTTACTGCAAAATTATCATAATACTACAACCAACAATAACAACAACATCGCTTCATGAATTTTGCAGAAGTGATGCTAAGGTTGCACTGCGAACTCAACATTTTTTTTCTTAGCTAAGTACTTGATGACGAATACAAGATCGCAATAAGTTATGTTCTAAAGTTGCTCCGGCAAATGTATTGGTACAAATTGTTGGTCTACATACAGGGTGTTTTACTCAACTTTCGTATAAATTGCATGTGTGATAGTATTCATCAATAGGAACAAAAAACTCTTTTTGTTTTTACGCAAATCGACAAAAATTTGCTAAAAATGTCAACTTTTGGGAACTTCTGGAAATTATGGTCAAAACAAACTGCGACATCACCTAGCAGCAGCTGCGTCAATGTATCAGATAGGCACATCCAGCTCCAAGTGTGATTCTTAGACCAGTGACCTGCTACCCACTTTTCAAAAACCATTCTTGTTTCGGTTATTATGAAAGATAGACACAAATGATTTTCAGCTTTTTTGTTGCATTTTATGTGTACTAACCCACCTATTCAGAGGATACGAATCTTAAGTGAAACATCCTGTATGATATATATTCATGCGCCAATTAAATAAGCTTTATTTTATCTAACCCACTTAACAACCAGTCCATAAACCTAACAGTTTTTGAAAATAAAACGACAAAAACCATCTGGGGGCGTGGTTTAATATTGATATTTTACAAAGTTCAGGATATTATCTACTCGTAAACATGAACAAATCAAGCATAAAGTCATTTTCAAGTTTAGCTGACCAAAATACACTACATTTGATTAATTTAACCTAAATTTAAAATATAGCAGTTTCTATTTTTACTGTACGTTTGTACAGTTACAAGAAAATTATGGAATGTTCGATCCCTACTTTCTGTTTAATGAATTTGAAGGTACAAAACAGTATACACTATATATGGTGGTTAAGTGCCTTTAACAAAAACGTCGAAAGGTAACGAAGAAAAGAAGAAGTGTTTTCAAACCTTGCTCAATTGCGTTATATTGCACTTGTACTAAGTTAAAGATCAATTTTTATTGTATTCTGAAATAGCTATTTGTGAATTGAAATATGTATTATATTCTTAGTGACGAATTGTACACCAGAGATTTTCTGATTACATTTGAAATATATGTAATTCTAAATATACCAGGCGCAAATCATATTAGTCCACCCAGTTTCATTTTTGTTAAAAAACGTCCCACAGAATTTATTCCGTTTATCTTTTGTTCTATGAGGTGGCCGTTTCTTGTTGCTATAGTGAAGTGCTGCTACTGCATCTACCCCATACCAATGTTCATGAAATTCAATTAGGGGTTGCAACATACACTGCCCCTTCGAACCTTTTGAGTGCCCTGTTTCCATTAAAAGTTCCATTAAGTAATCTTACAAATTACAGACGAGAAAGTTTTCCTTAAGCGTTTTAGCAAAAAAAGTCACAAATGATGCTCAACTTAGTTTGCCCATTTTAATTTTTGATAAAGAACACCTCACAATTTTTAACCTGAATTGGTCTACGACGTTGTTATTTATTGGTGGTATATAGTACATATCGTCGCCGTTAATGCATATGAACTTAATTCTTTGAAATGTTGTAACTAGCTATGTTGCTAGTTGCGATTTCAAAGAATTCATCATGCCATCTGTAACAAAGTTTTTATAAGCATTTAAATCGCGCTCCTGGAAAATTGCTAGAAAATAGTTCCGCTAGTATGCATTAACGTCGACGATATGTATGAATGAGTACTGTGATCCAGTGATAAATATGTATGTGTGAGTGTAGTATCAAATGCAACGAATATAAACAAGGAGTCAGAAAATAATTCAGAAACCAAATAGTTCAAGCATTCATTCTCTCATCTTAACAGTAAAAGAATAAAGCATTCATTAACCACAAACAGTCTTTCAAACAAACAAACACAGAAGATATTACATGTGGTGACCGCCGACTTTAATTGAACACGCAACAATCTGTCAAGAAACTTACTTTCGCAAGCATACCATTCAAGATACCAGGATCCTATTTATGAAGCAGATGTCGGGAAATCAATTAGCACAATTCCATTAGAGGATCAATACTCTCTCAGCACCACCACTACCAGTACATGGAGCAGTTCCATCGCTGAAGTCATAATCTATCTGAAGTCACGGTTGTATAAAGTTTTTTTCTGTTCTAGATTTTTCTGCCATCAAAGCAGATTATCTACAGCATTTAAAGAAAGTATTTCAACGCCTATATCATTACGGTTTACTATCAAATAAAAAAAAACAATCTTTGAAGCCAAAGAACTAACTTGTCTCGACCACACAGTGAACAGTGATGGAGTTACGCCGCAAATCTCAAAAGGAGAAGCTATTCATAACTTTCCAATCCTTAGAATGCAACAAGAATTATGCCATTTCGTTGCCATAGATTGTCGATTTAAACCTGAGCTAAACCTATTTATTCCAGAAAAAGTTTCAGAACCCTACAAGAAACCCACATAACAGTGTGTCGCAAAACATATAATTACAAATCGGTTGTTGTGAACTTCAATAAACGGTCGTACCGAGTGTAAACGAGGGATCAGAAAATAATTCAGAAACCAAATAGTTCAAGCATTCATTCTCTCATCTTAACAGTAAAAGAATAAAGCTTTAATTAACCACAAACAATCCTTCAAACAAACATACAAAGAAGATATTACAGTACTTTTATACTAAAAAATTTAATCAAGTTCTTGAAATTTATCATTTGATTACTACGGAAAATGACATATGTACTTTTCCACCTTATTTGGAAACCATCCACTTTCCCCAGAAATTAACTTTTCCGTATTATGTTGCGTTGTCTCACTTGTTCGAAAATCCTGTTAACCTTACTCTAATCATTTATATAAAAAATGAATTCAGTTATAAAGTCCTACTTAAAGATACCATTGATATGAACACGTGGATTGTAGGTATTAATATATGCTTTCAATCATACAAATATAACTTTATAAATTTATATCACTCTCCAAACTCTAGTGATGCTCAATTTCTAATGAAACTTGAAAATTTGTTTGATGTATATGCTAGTAGATCAGTGACCTTGTTAATTATCGGAGACTTTAATATTGACCTATTGAAGGATTCATATTATGAAAATAGGCTGAGAACTTTAATTAAAAATAATGGACTACATCAGATTATCCACCAACCTACAAGAATCACTAAGGACAGTGCTACACTCATAGATCTTCCTGTATCTAATGAAAAAACCATTAATGCCCAGGTACACCATGTTCCAAAAATAACCGATCACTCAATAATAACTGTAAATGCAAAAGTGAAAGAAAAATATGAAGAATATACAATACAACACAGAGACATGAGCAACTTCAATGAAATGCAATTTCAATTAGATCTAATGGATCAACCATGGAATCCGGACTGTACAAACACCAATCAACTAGCAGAAACATTAGTTAAAACCATAATGGACACACTAAACAGGCATGCTCCAACTGTTAAAAAAACCATTAAATGTCAATGGAGTTGTAAGCGTTGGTGGACCCCAGAAATAGCCTTGGAAATTGAAGAAAGGGACAGATTATATATAAAAGAGCAATCTTTACACAAGAAGAAAGTGATATGAATAGGTATAGACAACAAAGAAATGGAATTGTTAGTTTGATCAGGAACCACAAGAGAAATTATTATCAAGAAAAAATAGATGATATGAAAAATAACTCAACAGAAATGTGTAAAACAGTTAAAGAATTAATTAAAGGAGGCCATAACAGACAAAAAAAGGAAGGTATTATTTTAGACAATGAGTTAGAAAAAAAGAAAATTCAAATTGCAGAAAAATTCAATATTTACTTTATTAACAGCATACAACAAATTATAACATTAACAAATTTAACCCAAATTGAAACTGATTTAAGCCACATTAATGTACATCAATGCAAGTTCGAGAAATTTTTACCAATAAAGTTTTTGGAGTTAAAAAAAATTATAAACAATTTACCTAATAAGAATAGTAGTGTCGATGGTATTACAGTAAAGATTCTTAAATTAGCTTTCAATGTAATATGACAGAGATTTTTATATATTCTTTTTTAAACATTTAAATTAAATGTTTATCGGTTTTTTATTTTAAATATTATTAAATAATATTTAAAATAAAAAACCGAATATATCCAGAGCACATTTTAAATGAATTACTATTCGTAGAAGATGTTCATGATCATAATACTAGCAATAGAAATAATTTTATCTTCATACAGTAACAACAAACATAGGACAAAATAATCTGTTTCATAAAGGTTTAGTTGAATATAATTCACTTCCGGCTAATGTAGAAAACTGTACATCTTTAACATTATTTAAGAAACAGTGTAAAAAATATGCAATAAATTACATTAATATTTAAGAAATTATAGTGTATTATATGGAATTTATCTAGTTATATGCTATAAATAAAGTATATTATTATTATTAATAAATATTAAAACCTTCAACTTTTCAAAGCCAGAGAATTATTTACAAATGTAAAAAGAACTCGCATACGAGCTGATGTAATTCTTACGTCACTTTTCTCCATCAAATATTAAATGCGAGCTATTATAACCAAACGTTTATAAAACAAAGCTTAACATATGCGTCATGGCAATGTTGCCAGATCCAGGGCTTAGGAAGTCTGTAGAACATAGCGGGTTTGATAGCGTCTTGTATAAAAATATACGATATACAATTGAGAAAGGCGCGACGCCCCCTATAGTTCATTGTGATGAACTACGGTTGTATAAAACTTTTTACAGACCCTACTTTTCCAAACCCAAATTGTATATTTTTTTATTGCAGTTTTAGATAAACCTTATCCTGTAGACCTCGAAAACATAGGAAAACGTTGCCAGACCCAAGCCTGGGTCTGAGAGCGTCGAAAATGGTCTGACAAGTCGGTAGAATATAGCGAAACGGGTGTGTATAAGCGGTTTGACAAATATATATATATATATATATATATATATATATATATATATATATATATATATATATATATATATATATATATATATATATATGTATATATGTATATATGTATATATGTGTATATGTGTATATGTGTATATGTATATATGTATATATGTATATATGTATATATGTATATATGTATATATGTATATATGTATATATGTATATATGTATATATGTATATATGTATATATGTATATATGTATATATGTATATATGTATATATGTATATATGTATATATGTATATATATATATATATATATATATATATATATATATATATATATATATATATATATATATATATATATATATATATATATATTTAATAACCGCATCTAATAGAAAATCCATCACAATATTTGCTAAACAGGGACTAAGGGGTGAACCCATTGGACAACCTGACAACTGTGAGAAATAACAATTGTTGAAGACAAAATAATTGTTATTAAAAATGAATTTTATGATCAATATAAATTGATCTTTGCTAAAATTGCAAAATTGTTGTACTAGTTGCCAATTATTGTCTATAAGTGAGATAACTAATTCAAGAGGGATGTTGGTAAATAAGGATACTACATCCAATGACAACAACACGAAACTTTCAGGTAAGATAAAGTCGTTAAATTCTAGAGAAAATACGAAAGAATTCTTTACATTATAATTAGTTCTATTTTCAAAAGCCGTGGATAAAATTGGTGCAACAAAAATAGATAGCTCATATAAAGGTGAATTAATAGAAGATACAATAGGTCTAATAGGTACCTCTGGTTTGTGAATTTTTGGTAATCCATATAACTTAGGAGCTACAGCATTGTTAGAACATAACTTTTTTGTGGTAGCATCGTCGATGTAGTCTTTATATTTAAGGCTTTTTATTAAATCGTTACACTTTTTTTGTGTTGAGAAGGTGGGATCACCTTTCAACTTTTTATACACATTGGAATCATCTAATAGGTCAGTATCTTTGTTGATATAATCTTCTTTATTAAGAAGTACAGTAACTGATCCTTTATCCGCTTTCATGACAACAATATTTGGATTTTCTTTTAAGAACATCTTAGATTTATTGAAAGAACCTTGCCACAAAGAAGTCCGAGGGGTTTGGATAAAATTCGTTAGAATATTAGTAATCCTGGCTCTAAGGGTGTTAATCTTCTCTTTAGGGTGATTGTCAAGAATTGATTCAATGTCTGCTAAGATTTTACCCAAATGAATATCCTTATTATTCATCTGAATTCCAAATTTAGGTCCTAGTGATAAAAGATTTAAGATATCCTGGTGGATGTCCATTTGTTAAGTTTTTTATCCATTTACGGTTATCAAAAAACAATTTATCATTAACTGTTTTTTTAGTTAGTCTACAAAATTTATTAATATTAATTGTTTTAACTTTAGCAAACTTTTTCTTAAATGCTATCTCTGTACGTCTTGTAAATTCATGAATAATCTGTGGTGGAAGAACATTAATTAAGAATTGTTTTATATCTGTAATAGTTTTCTGAAAAAAGACATTATCAGAATGAGTTATTTGCATTTCAAAATTTAAAATAGAAGTTCCTAATCTATTATTAAAATTATATATTTGTTGTCCAATCTTCCTGTTATGTGTATTCAAGAGGCCTAGAACATTTTTTGAACCTCCGGATATGTGATTCGGTATGATATTAGATTTACGACAACGTAAAAGGAAAATCCTGCGGTTTAGTTTGGAAGCCAATTTATTAGACATCGATGCCCATTGCTTGAGTTTTTTAGTGGTCTGCAATCCATACGCTAATGTAATATCTTGAAAAAATCCCATATGTAAATATATAAATTGGTTAGAATAACGACCAAAAACACTTTTAAAAAGAACTTTTTTTTTATTATCTTGGGAATTGGTCGGGGCTTTAGCAAAACACCTTTTGTTATTTTTTTTCTCAGCCTAAGCTTTCAAAATAAATTTATTTCATCGTCAGAGGTAATCTACAAGATATATAATAATTGATTAATTTTAATAATTAATAATTATGTATTAAACTCACAACTAGGTGTGGATGCATTTACAAATTTTTTTATACAATATTGACAAAAGGTAACTAAAATTAAAATAAGAAAAAAATTAAAAATAATTATTAAAAATATTTTAAAAAAATTAAAAATAATATATAAGGAAAAAATAAAAAATAATAAGAAATTCATGTAAATCAACATTAACGTTATTATTAAATTTCAGTTTATTACGATCTAACTCTAAAATGTATGAGTTAATACAGCTCATATTATCTACATCTGTTTTAAAATTTAACGTTAATGGTTCTTTATTTATATAATACATTTCCAGAAAATTTCATATTCAATTCACAATAGAGACAGAAGTTAACCAAAGTGTTCCCTTCCTAGACACTAAACTTATAAGGACTGATAACAATCATGTTATACTTGATTGGTATCAGAAACCGACTTCTTCAGGCAGATATATAAATTTTTACTCAAATCACCCCTTTAAACAAAAGTTAAACATTATATCCGGTTTAAAAAATAGAATACAAAGAATTACACACCCTTCTCTTTTTAATAATAATTTAAAGAAACTAAATGGCATTATGTTAAATAATGGCTATCCTAAACCCCTTGTCAAAAAGTTACTTTTTAATACCTCTTCTTCAGTTGACAATACTATCAACAACCCTTCTTCACCTGTTGACTCTTATAATATTGATATAATTTATACAAAAATTCCTCACATTCCTAACTTGACAGAAAAATTAATAGGTGTCCTAAGTGATAAAAAAATTAAATTTGCTAAATATAATTTAAAAACAGTTAATGAATTATTTTCTAAAGTTAAAGATAAAACTCCGATGTTGCTTCAATCTAATTTAATCTATTCTGTTCCCTGTTTAGATTGTAACAAAAAATATATAAGTCAAACAAGTCAGTGGCTACGTTCAAGATTGACACAACATCGTAGCGATTGCAAAATAAAAAAGAAATCCTGTGCCTTGTCAATTCACTGTAATGATTTTAATCATCAACCAGATTTTAACAATGTTAAGATTTTAGATAAATAAAAAAACTATAAGAGCAGACTTTTTCTGGAAATGTACTATATAAATAAAGAACCATTAACGTTAAATTTTAAAACAGATGTAGATAATATGAGCTGTATTTACTCATACATTTTAGAATTAGATCGTAATAAACTGAAATTTAATAATAACGTCAATGTTGATTTACATGAATAATTTCTTATTTTTTATTTTTTCCTTATATATTATTTTTAATTTTTTTCTTATTTTAATTTTAGTTACCTTTTGTCAATATTGTATAAAAAAATTTGTCAACAGTCCTGTCATTATAATGTCAATTTGTAAATGCATCCACACCTAGTTGTGATTTTAATACATAATTATTAATTATTAAAATTAATCAATTATTATATATCTTGTAGATTACCTGACGATGAAATAAATTTATTTCGAAAGCTTAAGCTGAGAAAAAAATAACAAAAGGTGTTTTGTTAAAGCCCCGACCAATTCCCAAGATAATAAAAAAAAGTTCTTTATATATATATATATATATATATATATATATATATATATATATATATATATATATATATCTATATATATATATATATATATATATATATATATATATATATATATATATATATATATATATATATATATATATATATATATATATATATATATATATATATATATATATATATATATATATATATATATATATATATATATATATATATATATATATATATATATATATATATATATATATATATATATATATATATATATATATATATATATATATATATATATATATATATATATATATATATATATATATATATATATATATATATATATATATATATATATATATATATATATATATATATATATATATATATATATATATATATATATATATATATATATATATATATATATATTGTTGTGATCTCGACTAAGCTTGTCTAAGATTACAGAACAAGAGGCAATACAGACAAATCAAGGTCTTTTAAAATTAAAGGTTCGAAATAAGTACAATAATATAATTAAATTATCGCTCTGCAAAACACCTCTGTGATGACTACAACTTACAAAAATAAATAATTTTATTGACTTTTCGCTTTGGAACCACAAAAATAACACAAATACGGTATAGGTTATTAATTACTTACACTATTGACGATACGAAGACGTCCCAGCTTATATGTTGTCGCCTCTGCATACATCTCCAGTTGCAGGATGGCTCCAGGATGATCCCCTTTTTGGTAAGTATTTTTTTATTATTACTTATTCAGGATTCGTTATTTTCAATAAGAAAACTTTTTATAACAGAAATTAATTTTTATTATTTCCAATTCATGCTTTGCTCAAACAAAATCACCTTTCAAAACAAAATTTCCAAAATTTTATAAATTAACAATTTTCGTTGACCCTTCTAATTTCTTATGCATCAAAATTCAATTTAATTATAAGTTAATCTAACAACTAATCATTTATAATAATGATTGTAAACTGGGTAGATTTTTTATCCACTATCACTTTCTACTTTTAAATTTTATTCACTTCTTACCACATAACTTTTATCTCACTTATTTAATTTTTAAACACAATTATTTCTTTGCCATTAAACTTATTTCTAACTTGCTCCTTACAATAATTAATTAAACAATTTTAATTTTTAAATTCGATAAAGATAAAGATAAAGAAACATTCGTTAATAACCTATTAAATTATGAATAATTAATGATGCTTAAACGGGACTTTCTATTTAAAATAATAAGTTAATAAAAATAATAAATAACAAGACAAATAATTTTAAATCGTTAAGGGTTAATGGGCTTAAATGTAACAATAAATAACTAACAATAAATCATTCTAACTAAATTAAACTAATCTTACCTATTTGATTCTGTTTTGCCAAATTCATTATAAAATTGGTTCTATCCATCTTATCAAAATACACAACACAGGATAAATAACGAAATGTTTTCAGTCAACCAACAAAGAACGACAAAACGATATTACGAATCCAAAATCACTTTTCAAGAAGATCGTTGTAAAAAATAGGCGCGAAAGCTAGAAGAGAATTAGAAACACCCAATGGCTTCCTGTAATGCGTAAAACATCTAGATACGTTATAACCCTGATTCTCGGATTGTTGATGCAGAACAATAGTTCCGCTAGGATACTCCCAACTTGTCATTACCATCATACAAGCACGAGAAAGTTCGGGAAGTCTCGGTGAGCTAACCATGGTTTGTACGGTATTCGAAGCTGAAAGACAACGATCAAGTGTTTGGATTATCGATTTTTTAAAACTTCACACATTTTGATACAACGTATGTAGGGAGACTGGTTCCCGCGCAAATTCCTTTCCTGCTTATTTGAACGTTTGCACACATTTAATATTGAGGTATAATTAATTTTCCTAACAAACTGCTAGTATTTTCTTTAAAATTATTATGGAAATGTTTAATTTATTGGTATGTTTGTATAGCTATTTATTATAAAAACAAAACCCACACTATAGTATTTGTAGTTGCATTGAAATATTTAAAATTTCTAATTATACATTTTATATTTTCGTTGATTTTTTTGGTGATATTGCATATTTTATTTCTTGAATAATATCTCTCATAAAATAGGGTGATGTAGGCTTTTTTGTAAGAATTGTACAATAATTAGTTATAATTGGCTACGTAGGTTTTTCGTTGTAATTAATTTTTTAAATAATAAAGTGAAGATTGAAATGATATATTTGAAAATACATACCTGGTAATTTATGAAAATTGGTAAATGGGTAATTATGAAATAAAATTGAAAAAAACTACACGCAATTCGTTACAAAGACTGATTATAAAATAATGGGTCATGTGAATAAATTTAGATATAATAATTTTGGATTTACATTGTCCAGCAAGAGAGTTTGACGACATAGACTTGCATTGTCATGTTGTGCCAAATTCGGGAATAACGTTTCAAAAACGGCGATTATTTGAAAATATTCCTGTTCCATGGATTCACATATGATTTTCTCCTCTGGCAATTCATGCAAATCCTTTTTAAGCAACACTATAAATATTCGTGGTGTGCTGCCACGAATGTCTGATAAGTTTGATCTAAATCGCGATATTGAATTTTAAAAAGCTTATGAACGCTTTCATCATCTAATGCAGTCTTCGCTAATTCTAGATGTGTTTCAACGAGGAAACAGCCAAATGGCCAGTTAATTTTAATTCTTTTAGTGATGGCATTTTGCTAGATTATAACCATAAAACAGCAATAACAATAATATGTAAAATAAATAATCTGACACGATAAACCAAACAACTATGCAAAATGCGTGTTATTATATTAGAATGGGTGTGCTACCTAAACTAAAGTACGACAATAGACAATCGATGGAACAATAAACAACAATATACAGCGCGAATAAACAAAATTCAAATCTACGACGTCGAAAGAAACGTCGAGTATACCACTGTATTCAAAACTACAAAATATACGATATAGCGTAAAATGCGACAACAAAGTATCCACCGGAAGCTGTCAGACTTAGTGTAATAGTTATAGGATACAATAAAATGCGATGCCTTCACTATGCAAATGTAAATTAAGATGTTTTACAATTACGAAATGCCTTTTTTCCAATCAGCAATTTGAAACGACAGTTAACAAGAATTAACATGTCCCAGGCTTCGAAGGACCAATATAAACCGATGTAGGGGTGACAAGTAATATCCTTGCTGGACGTGGATACGCAAATAATACTACAAATAATAAAGGACTGTATTCTTGTTGTACTTAAAATAGAATGTCGATCGGAACAAAAGGCACCATGTAACTATAAAACATGTATTGAATTAGATACAATGCAAATAATAATTAATAAAATGATTGTCAAAGGATCTTCCAAGATATACAATTTGGTAATATGAACTTCTGATCGCGCATAAGCAATGACCGACTTGCCAAAAGAGCGTTACCATAAAGTCACACTCCAAATTCCTTTAAAGTATGTTGCAGCTCCAAACGATTTTGTCAATGTAAGTTGGCGGAGGCTACAACAATTGGACAACCACTCCTGAATTACAATACCATAAATTGCGGCCACAGAAAGTCTTCTTGCGCCGTTGAGGTTCGTAGGCAAATGTTCAAAGAGATATGTCCATGATCAACGTACTTTTTGCTATACTCGGTGATATCGAGGGCTTTTATTAATTTTGACTTGACGTGTCTTTATCATCAAAATTTGTAGTATTGACTCACGCTTTCTTGGATCGTGTGATTTATAGCAATTTTAATGCGAATTTTAGTACATTTAAATTATCAAAAATGAAGACGGAACAAGTTGTTTAACATTGATCCATACAATAGCGAGTGCAAAAATTGCATCTTTTTTATCAGAAAACTTCCAAAATAGCATCATATCAATTTCTTCCAATAAATTCATCAACACGTTACGTCTGTAGAATCTCTTAGGCGTTTCTATAATTCCTTGGTACATTGGCTGAGTGATAGCAGTTAGATTAGGTGAAAGAAATAAAACAAAGTTATTATCATCTGCTGATCTTAACACTGCCCTTATTTGCCATATCATAATTTTTATGATTAATTAAATAGCAACTAAGAGGTACATGGTTAATGAATAACATAACACGAACTGGGCACCTGTCTGTCAGTCTTCTGTTAGTTTCTCTATCAGTCTGTGGATTCTTAGGTCATTCTTTTTTGGGAAAAACGGTTTTACAAGATGAAACCTGTACTAATTGAAAACTTGGAACGGACAAAAAGACATTATTGTAAAAAATTTAGATTATCACACCGTTTCATGTAACGGAATTTAGCTTCAAAAGATGACAAAAAGTCGAAAAAATTAAACGGCTAAACTAGCGGTATCTAATAGGTATTTCAGACATGTATTCACATGTTTTCAGCTCAGTAAGGTTTGCAAAACACCCGGTTCATTCATCTTTTCTTGAAATGTTTGCCAGTGAATAACAGTTACTAGTTTATTGTTAGTTATGATATATAGATTTACGATTTTTTCCCACATAGTTAATAGGTTTAAAAACAAAAATATATGAAGCAAGTACCTACTGGTATGTATATTTAAGATTTATTATTTAATGTCAATTCTACTGCTATTGAGAGGCATATACAAATACCTACCAACGACAGTAATACTGCCAGGTGCTTTTTCAAAGAGCTTGCGATTTCTGCAGAAATTACAGAAATTAAGTCAGAGAAAATTTATTAATATATTTGATATTATGCAAACAGTTGCATATGGATATGAAATAAATGTTGAAAAGCTCAAGACCATTCAACCAGGGAAACTGCAGAATGTACCTATGGTACTCTAACTAACCTTCACGGCATAAAATGTTGGTTCATCAAAAAGATACAACATGAACAGCTAGCGAGAAAAAAGATTTCAAGCTATTTAGAAGCAATAAATAAAGCTGATTAGTTAATTTAGAAGAGGTCATCCATGCAAATCTTCTAGAGAAGAAACTAATGATTAAATTCTCAACTTATTTTTGGCATCTTCGAATCCACTTATAGCCAATTTTAAAGCATAGTCGGAAACAAAACTGAAAGTTTTACACAGTTACATCTATGAGTATTAGTAAAACCAAACTATTAATAATAACTATTCTATTAATTCTAACTATTAATAATAATTAATTATTAGGAGCAATAGATTTAAAAATGGTTAAGCTTTTAAAGCATCTGTGGTACTTACCTAGTTCACTAATCTGTCCCAGTAATAGCAGGCTATTAATATTACTAGCACCATTACCATGAATGTGATAAGAAACACAAGAATACTAATAATTAAATTTAATTTCTCATCTAAATTTAGTTGACGAAAACGATCAACCATTCGTTGAAACATTGTAACAGATAATGAAACAGCAGACAGCAGGCAAGAAATAGTTACGGAGCCAGTAATACCATAACAAAAATATGGGATTGGGATTATAATAAATAACTACACATCTTTGAGATTCTTAACCTAACTTTCGTTCCTGTTTAGTTTTAAGTTTAACAGACTAAAGAAGAAAATATTTAATCTTTTTTGTTTACTTTTACCTTTATAAAGGTTAATACAACAAAAATTCGAAATTTCAAATATTAAGCTTTGACACCGGCGGCCATTTTATAGCCACTATTTTGCACTTTGGACCAATTTGGACCACGGATTCGTAATCTACGACCCTAAAAACCTATAAGTACCCAACTTTATTCAATTATAATAAAAAATATTTAATTATTAATTAGCCCCTTATGGAAAAAATAAAAATTTGTTAATAACAATTAAACAGGGCATTAGCGGACAAATCTAACATTTAGACTTTGAAATATAGTCGATTACCTACAATTTAAAAAAATCATAAAAATCGGTGGCCAAAAGGCGAATTCCGAGGTAACTTAATATTCATTTAATTACGCATGTAGAACATGATCTGAAATCTAAAATTTCATCTTCTTTTCATAAAGTTCGTTGTAGATAATTGTCTGTGTTACTATGCCGCTAGAAAGCTTAAATAAAATCGATAATAACCTGATGTACGACCTTGATGTATTCTCAGGCTGTTGGCGAGAACAAAAGTTCCGCTAGGATACTCCCAACTCGGCATTACCATCACATTAATTAGCCTTTAATTTCCCATATACTTTCCTGTTCTCCTGGTGTATAGGCTTCGCTAACTTTAGGGGCGTCAAAATTCAACGTTCATCTCCTCGCATTAGTTTTACCGAAAAAAATAAATTACTGTGAACCTCTCCTATTTTCAGGTTATGATATATCTATTATCGAAACACACTTTCTTACACGATATTACTTTTATGATACACACATCTACCAATCATATTACCCCCAACTCCTCCACATCGCTTTACTCGCTATTATCTTGCACATTAACTTTCTGTATTCACTAGTCTAGTCTGCTTATGTCAAATCCTTCAGGTAAAATGTTTTGCGATTAGAGAAATATTTTATGAGTATGGTCATATTAAGTGTGTAATACATGCAATTCTTTTTCTTAATTAAATTGTTCGAAAATACAATTTTAAAAACTATACATAAATTTCAGTCCTACTCATAATGAATTTATGTAAAAGCTGTTGATGCTGATCAGCATCAACAGCACTTACTATGGGAACATCAATCAAGCAGTGCTATCAAATAGGAATTGTTTTTGTACTGAAAACAGATTCATTCGACACTGTCTTCGGCAGAAAGAGAATCTGAGTTAAAAACTTTGATTCAATTGATTGATAGTGAATGGCGCTTTGAGGTTTCCACGCAGGCTTCAACAAATCTGAACATGCAAAAGTGGAACAAAATAACAATGGTACCACTTGCGAGCGACTTGAAATTAGTTAAAGAATATTTAATTATTCAGGCAGATTCTGCAGTCAAGCAATTGGAACATAATAATAATGATAAAAATGCATACACCAATTTTGTCGAATTATTTTACTGAACAGGCGAAGACCAGGTGAACTGCAAAGATATATATAAATTATCCGAAGATCATCCCCAAAATTATGAAGAATTCACAGACGTAATTTCCTCTTCAGAGAAAATCCTATTAAAACGATTTAAACGAGTAGTCATAAGAGGTAAGCGGGGACGTGGAGTTCCTGTTCTCTTCAGTGGTGATATTCAAGAACATATTGAAGTTTTATTGAAATATCGCGCGAACTTTGTCACTAAAAGTAACATCTATTTGTTTGGCAATCCAAATACGCTAGAACCTATTTGTGGGTATAAAGCCATAGCCAAATACGCTACCCTGGCAGGAACAAAAAATCCTCAGGCTATTACAGCAAAGAAGTTGCGAAAGCACCTGGCAACTTTAACACAAGTTCTAAATATGACAGAAAATGACATCGAACAACTTTCTACCTTCATGGGTCACTCTGTAGGTATTCATCGTGGTTCATATTGTCTGCCAGACGACATATTTCAAACGGCGAAAGTTACTACTACTGATGGAAAGAGGGGAAGCAACACGGTACAAAGGGAAAAGTCTAGATGATATTGAGATTGATATGACTGTAGATGTAGATAATAGTGATGACAAAGACGACGAACCTGAACCTTTACCAGCAGATGCAAAAGGTATAACCAATACAATTGAAAATATGCCAAGGTCCAGTAGAATATACGATGAACAAGAATTTCCATTGAATGCTTTGACTTCCTATTCTAACCTAAAGAATAATACTGAGAAAAAACTTAAAAAGGATATTAGTTGCATGGACTAAGGAGCAAAAGGAAACGGCACTAAACTTCTTTTCAGTACATATAAATAATAAAGTAGCGCCCAAAAACATGAATGTGAAGAACTGAAGAAAAATAATGGTACATTATTTACAAATAAGGATTGGCTAAAAATTAAAAGTCTTCATTCAAAATAAATACATAAAGAAAAAATAACTTATTAAAATACTTTTTATACTTATATTTTGTTTTGTCGTTTTATTAAAATTTTTTTATGCAATTTTATTACTGTGAACTTTATAACTTATAATACCAATAAGTACAGTTATTTTCGAGATAAGCTTGTTTTTGTTACTAAATACTAATAACATTGATAACAATAAAACAAAATAGATTACCAAAGAAAAAATAACTGAAAAATATTTTTTATATTGTTTTATTGCTTTAAGATTTTTTATGCAGCTTTCGATGCAGATATATGTATATTTTTAATTTTATCACTGTGAACTTTATAATACCTTATAATATTAATAAATACAGTTATTTTGGAGATAAGCTTGTTTTTTTGTTACTACTAATAACATTGATATCAATAACAAGGAAAACAACAACAAGAAAAACAATGACAACAACAACAAATGTTGACAACTACAATAATATTTAATAATCGTAAAAACAATCATGATAACAATAATATAACGCGATATTAAATAACGATAGAAAAACACGATAACACAGCAACAACAAAGTAATTGCAACAACAGTGGGACATCAACAACGTTGACGTCAATCAACAAAGACAACACAAATAATGAGAACGAGAATAACAATTACAAAATGATAATCACAATGATAGTAACAAAAATGCAACAACGCAAGTGTTCTTTATATCTTCGGCTGTTCATCTTGTCCTGAGCAAAGTTCCGGAGTCCCATACAAGGACGGTTCCAAAAAGAAAACATCATTAGTGCAATACACTGGTTTGTGCATAATCAAAGAGTGTAAATAAAACCAAAGATGTGTTGTGTTTTAAAGGTTTTGATCCTTACTTTCTCTTTTAAGTTCGGTATCCGCGTCAGTCTCTTTGATTCTAATTTTTAATTTAGTATTTCGCTAATGCATAAATTAATAAACGTTCAATGATCTGAAAAACGTAATATAAAAAAATCTCTGTTATTTAGCTGTCATCGGTTGCGATGGAACCCCAGTCAATACGGGAATAAACAACGGCGTTATTCGAAAAATGGAAGAATAACTGGAGAAGTCAATGTAGTGGTTTATCTGTCAAATGCATAGCAATGACATCACTTTGCGGCATTTGTTTGGGCATTATGATGACGTACGTACGTTATGATTTCGGGCACAATTAGTAAAGCAATCATTAATTGTGAACAATTGCCAGTTGTACAATTTACTAATCCTGTTAAGACAGAAACTGATTTACCTGAAATCGACGCAAACAGTTTAAGCAAAGATCAACAAAATTTACCAGAGATCAGCAGAGCAGTAATAAGTGGTAAATGCCCAAACGCTTTATTAAATAAAACTCAAGATTGCTCACCAGAAATGGAATTTTTAAACGAATTGAACCAATCAGCCGGAACAGCAAAACCCGTCAAGAAATTGCATGAATACAGCGTGAAGGAAGTAGCAGAGATATCAGAGGTCAAAATTATCACCTGCAGGGACGGGCGCAGAGCGGTGTTCATTGTCGCTGAAAAACATATAACATATCTACCCAAAAGATTCGCCGACAAACTTACTGAAGATAAAGTGGTCGATCTCAACCAGAGGATAGCGAATAAAACTCTATCTCTAGGATTGGTTTACCTAGGTAAAGTAAAGACAGAAAGATATCAACCGTATGCTGACTGTATGTTTATCGAAACGAATAAGGTATGAAATGTAACAGGTAGTCTATTCAATGAACATTGCCTAATACTTTTTTTTCTGATTCTTCTTCTAGCCTATGGATCCGCAGTTAGAAACACGGGCCTGCTAAATGCCTGCAATTCACCTACCCTATCAATACGTCGTACAATGTATACATTTAATATTATTATTAAAATTTTATAAATAAAACGATAAAACAAGTTTATAGTTTTTCATTTATTTATACGTATTCATCATATATGAAAGCACGTACGGTAGCAAGATCTAGAATGCTCCTACCCCTCAGAAGTGAAGGTCTTCAGCAGCTTCAGATCAGCAAATTAAAAACTTGATAGTCAACGTCTAACTCCAAATGTCATACCGAGCTATCAACTAAATCATATACAGCTTTTGCTTAATTGTACGAATAACTCGTTCGATTATTGAAGTCTTAATCACGGAACACGTAGAGTAATGATTTATGTTGTATTCATTCATTAACTTTAACTCGATATATACAAATTCATATATGAGAGAAATGTTATGTATCTCAATACATACCTAAACCGTATTCTTCGTATAATCAGTAAGAGCTACCCATTTTTTTTCTAGACATTCGAATTTTGAACAGATTGATAACATGTTTTCTCATTTAATCCTTTTAGGGTCAACTTGAATAGCAAAATAAAGTACATAAAAGTTAACAGGTTAAAATAGAAATTGTGCTAAGTAAAATATATTTTTATATTTCATTTTATATTTGTTATATGAAACAGATATTTCGAAGATTTTATGAATTATTGAGAGAACAGGGTATAATATTTAAAACACACTGTAGAAAACATATCAGCAGAGAAAGGGAATACATAAATACAGTATGTTTTGTATGATGAGGTGTCGTCAGTTTAAAATAAACCAGTTTAATGTTGCACGTATTACATCAATTGTATCTGTACATAACAAAGGTATACATCCTTCTTATTAGATTATCACGAACGTATGTAGTATACTTCTAAATTCATGAATACCCTATACAAGTATTCTAACTAGACAATAAAGGTTTACTGAGATTATATACCTTATAATATAGCAATAGAATTTTTCTAAATTTTATTCTTTAAGTTTTATTTAAATAAATTTTAGGTTTCAAAAGCATTTTCCTATTATTATTAATGTACATAGACCCCTTAACCCTTCACCCTCAACCCTACGATGTAAGATTACGAGAGGGTACATGAATAAAAGGGTATGTTGTAAGAAAAACTAATAATAATCCTTCTCTAGGAACTGGGTAGTCGTATCAACAGTAACATAGACGAATCCAAGCATGAAATAAACAAGATAGAAAAAATACATAAAAATCTTTATGTGTTTTAAACAGAATATATGGTTAACAAGTTACCTAAGGACACATCACAAATGTCTATTACAGTTTTTTGTATTTACAGTGGATTAAGAATAATTGTATCAAATTATATACGTTTAGATATACAGTCCTTTTGTGATAATTATGGCTGAAGGGAAAATTTCTACCCCCCACCCACATTGGGGGTTGTAAAACTTCTATATGACATACAAACTTGAAATTTGGTATAGTTATAGTATTTAAAATTTTCCTAAAGGGAAAAATCAAAAATATTAAAATGTCAACCCTCCCACCCCCTTTTGAGTTATAATACTTCTAGATGACGTACAAACTTGAGATTTTGACATAGTTATAGAGTTTAGAATTCTTGTCAAAAGAAAAATAAACAATGGTAAAATTTCTACCCCCCACTCACATTGGGGGTTGTAAAACTTCTATATGACATACAAACTTGAAATTTGGTATAGTTATAGTATTTAAAATTTTCCTAAAGAGAAAAATCAAAACTACTAAAATCTCAACCCTCCCACCCCCTTTTGAGTTATAAAACTTCTAGATGAAGTACAAACTTGAGATTTTGACATAGTTATAGACTTTAAAATTCTTGTCAAAAGAAAAATAAACAATGGTAAAATTTCTACATCCCACTCACATTGGGGGTTGTAAAACTTCTATATGACATACAAACTTGAAATTTGGTATAGTTATAGTATTTAAAATTTTCCTAAAGAGAAAAATCAAAAATACTAAAATCTCAACCCTCCCACCCCATTTTGAGTTATAAAACTTCTAGATGACGTACAAACTTGAGGTTTTGACATAGTTATCGACTTTAAAATTCTTGTCAAAAGAAAAATAAACAATGGTAAAATTTCTACCCTCCACATTGGGGGTTGTAAAACTTCTATATGACATACAAACTTTAAATTTAGTATAGTTATAGTGTTTAAAATTTTCCTAAAGAGAAAAATCAAAAATATTAAAATGTCAACCCTCCCGCCCCTTTTTGAGTTATAATACTTCTAGATGACGTACAAACTTGAGATTTTGACATAGTTATAGAGTTTAGAATTCTTGTCAAAAGAAAAATAAACAATGGTAAAATTTCTACCCCCCACCCACATTGGGGGTTGTAAAACTTCTATACGACATACAAACTTGAAATTTGGTATAGTTATAGTATTTAAAATTTTCCTAAAAAGAAAAATCAAAAATACTAAAATCTCAACCCTCCCACCCCCTTTTGAGTTATAATACTTCTAGATGACGTACAAACTTGAGATTTTGACATAGTTATAGAGTTTAGAATTCTTGTAAAAAGAAAAATAAACAATGGTAAAATTTCTACCCCCCACTCATATTGGGGGTTGAAAAACTTCTATATGACATATAAACTTGAAATTTGGTATAGTTATAGTATTTAAAATTTTCCTAAAGAGAAAAATCAAAAATATTAAAATGTCAACCCTCCCACCCCCTTTTGAGTTATAAAACTTCTAGATGACATACAAACTTGAGATTTTGACATAGTTATAGTGTTTAGAATTCTTGTCAAAAGAAAAATAAACAATTGTAAAATTTCTACCCCCACCCACATTGGTGGTTGTAAAACTTCTATTTGATATACAAACTTGAAATTTGGTATAGTTATAGTATTTAAAATTTTCCTAAAGAGAAAAATCAAAAATATTAAAATGTCAAACCTCCCACCCCCTTTTGAGTTATAATACTTCTAGATGACGTACAAACTTGAGATTTTGACATAGTTATAGTGTTTAGAATTCTTTTCAAAAGAAAAATAAACAATTGTAAAATTTCTACCCCCCACCCACATTGGTGGTTGTAAAACTTCTATATGATATACAAACTTGAAATTTGGTATAGTTATAGTATTTAAAATTTTCCTAAAGAGAAAAATCAAAAATACTAAAATCTCAACCCTCCCACCCCCTTTTGAGTTATAATACTTCTAGATGACATACAAACTTGAGATTTTGACATAGTTATAGAGTTTAGAATTCTTGTCAAAAGAAAAATAAACAATGGTAAAATTTCTACCCCCCACTCACATTGGGGGTTGTAAAACTTCTATATGACATACAAACTTGAAATTTGGTATAGTTATAGTATTTAAAATTTTCCTAAAGAGAAAAATCAAAAATATTAAAATGTCAACCCTCCCACCCCCTTTTGAGTTATAAAACTTCTAGATGACGTACAAACTTGAGATTTTGACATAGTTATAGTGTTTAGAATTCTTGTCAAAAGAAAAATAAACAATTGTAAAATTTCTACCCCCCCACCCACATTGGTGGTTGTAAAACTTCTATATGATATACAAACTTGAAATTTGGTATAGTTATAGTATTTAAAATTTTCCTAAAGAGAAAAATCAAAAATATTAAAATGTCAAACCTACCACCCCCTTTTGAGTTATAATACTTCTAGATGACGTACAAACTTGAGATTTTGACATAGTTATAGAGTTTAGAATTCTTGTCAAAAGAAAAATAAACAATGGTAAAATTTCCAACCCCCAGCCACATTGGGGATTGTAAAACTTCTATATGATATACAAACTCGAAATTTGGTATAGTTATAGTATTTAAAATTTTCCTAAAGAGAAAAATCAAAAATATTAAAATGTCAACCCTCCCACCCCTTTTTGAGTTATAATACTTCTAGATGACGTACAAACTTGAGATTTTGACATAGTTATAGAGTTTAGAATTCTCGTCAAAAGAAAAATAAACAATGGTAAAATTTCTACCCCCCACCCACATTGGGGGTTGTAAAACTTCTATATGACATACAAACTTGAAATTTGGTATAGTTATTGTATTTAAAATTTTCCTAAAGAGAAAAATCAAAAATGTTAAAATGTCAACCCTCCAACTCCCTTTTGAGTTATAAAACTTCTAGATGAGGTACAAACTTGAGGTTTTGACATAGTTATAGAGTTTAGAATTCAAGTCTAAAGAAAAATAAACAATGGTAAAATTTCTACCCCCACCACCATTGTCGGTTGTAAAACTTCTATGTGACATACAATCTTGAAATTTGGTATAGTTATAGTATTTAAAATTTTCCTAAAGAGAAAAATCAAAAATATTAACATGTCAACCCTCCCACCCCCTTTTGAGTTATAAAACTTCTAGATGACGTACAAACTTGAGATTTTGACATAGTTATAGTGTTTAGAATTCTTGTCAAAAGAAAAATAAACAATTGTAAAATTTCTACCCCCCACCCACATTGGTGGTTGTAAAACTTCTATATGATATACAAACTTGAAATTTGGTATAGTTATAGTATTTAAAATTTTCCTAAAGAGAAAAATCAAAAATATTAAAATGTCAACCCTCCCACCCTCTTTTGAGTTATAAAACTTCTAGATGACGTACAAACTTGAGATTTTGACATAGTTATAGAGTTTAGAATTCTTGTCAAAAGAAAAATAAACAATGGTAAGATTTCCAACCCCCAGCCACATTGGGGGCCGATGCCATCCCTATGTTATTACCGTCTATATTATGTATGCAAACCTAATGAAATAAACAGAGCTACCTGCTAGTACAAGCAACGTGCAAACATAAGCTTCAAACCACAAAAACTAAAGCCACTAAAACTTGTAGATAATGAAAATTCATATGAACTCCTGTAACATGTAGTAAGGCTTCCGCATTGCATATGTATGGCAGGCCTCTGAAATGTCAAAATAAAATGTTCAAAGAAAAGGTTCAATTTAATGTTAAGATTGCAGCTAAAATCAATGTTACTAAACCTGTCCGAGAGTTGCAGGGAGAGGTTCAAGAAGAAATGAAAACTTTAAAAATAAATATAAATTTAACATTAAAAATGAAAATGCTGCTTAGAACACACTGAAAAACAGTCTTAGTAAGAATGAAGGGTTACTACATATAGACTTCTCTGAAAATTATGCTTGCAAACTAGCTGAAGAAATCCAGACTTATAATTTTGGAGCAAGCCGTGAGGAAGCAACATTGTACACAGGAGTCACTTACGCTGGAGATACCGATAAGCTATTTAATTTTGTTTTATGTATTTCTGCTAGTCCTAGGACCTTGAACTGCTTCTCTAGTTCCAATGCCTAAGCGAAAACCAAATTGTTCTTCTCCTACATATTGTCCGCATTTTGTGTGTACTCGTTGATGCATGTTCTTAGCATTATCTACTGTACATGGCTCATCAGGCTAATCAATCGGTACTGTGAGCACTGTTTTACTCCGCTCTTTTTAGGTATCGGAATAAAAGTAAGTTGGGTCCAGTCGTGTGGTACGATTCCTGTATAGTATATTCTATTTAAGAAAGATGTTGAGGCTTTCATCGTCTAATACTTTACGCATCTCAGTATAGATGTTATCTTCACCTGAGACTCTACGTGTTTTGATAGTTTTATTGCGTGTTTCACTTCTGCTATAATAATTTTCAATGGCTAATCTTCTTGATCTATTTCTCTTGGTTCTGGTTACATTCTGATATCATCAAAAAGCTCTTGTATATAGCTTGTCAAAATCTCTTCTATATCGTTTGGGTCTATTGTTCTTTTGTTACTATCTGTGACTAAGATATCGTGTTGATGGGTTTTATTTCCAGTTATTTCTTTTATCTTCTTTTTTGTGTGTTAAAGAAATCGTGCTTTCTTGGCAGCTCTTCGAGTACTTGACAACGTTTCTCCATCCAGGTCTCCTTTGCCTCTCTTATAAGCCTTGTAATCTTTTTATGGATTTCTTTATATTTATTATAGTCTTTATGTTTGTACTTCCTTCTTTCGTTCATCAATAAAAGGATTTCTTCCGTCATCCATCTCTGTTTTGCTCTCTGCTCTTGGTTTTCCAATTCATTTTCTTGTACTTCATGTTTACATTTTTAACAGACTGCCAAAAGTTTTCCATTGTTTCTGTTTCCAATTATACCGTTTCCCTAAACTTACTATTCAAAACTCGTGTTATTTCCTCTTTTATTTGTGGTTCCCCCAGTTTCTCAAAGTTAGGTCTTGTTTTATTTCTCTTCCGGATTTTCTTCAATTTAATCTCACGTTTTTCAGCTACGGGGTTCTGATCAGATCATATGTCTGATCCAGGATAAGTTCTTACAACTTTAATTCCGTTTCTATATCGTTTATCAATCAGTATATAATCTATTTGATTTTTTATGATATTTCCTTCATTGTCTCCTGGTCCTAAGTACACTTCTAAGTGTACAATCGCCTTTCTGGAAGTTGGAACCAGGTGTTTGCTACCATTAAGTTGTCTTCATTACAGAACTGTACCAGATATCCCCCCTATCGTTTCATTTGCAAATACCATGGTCTTCAACAATATATTGCACTCTTCCTTTACCTATCTTTCCGTTGAAGTCACCCATGATTATATTCACTTCATTCTTTTTGGTAAATCTTAGTAGGTAATTTTTACATCATGAATGAAAAACTCATGCAGTATGGAGTATTCTCGTGCAACTTATATTACTAGATGAACAGATAGTTCCATATTTTGAACGGCACTCGCAACAAAATGCTTCTAAAAGTGAAACCGGTAAGATTCGGTTTCAAATTATGGTATATCTGTTCAGATGAAGGGTACTTATACAAGTTATCCTCCAAATAATAAAAAATCCAGACTTGGGTTGGGAGGTGACTTTGTTTTTTATCTACTATCTATTGTAGAGAATAACCCTAATCATAATATTTTCCTTGACAACTTCTTTTCTTCATATAAATTATTCGACAATAACACACTATGGTGTTGGAAAATTGAAAACTGCAAAAAATTATGACACAAAGGAAAAGAAAAAACTACTGTACTGCTCAAAAGCTACTGTAGTATCAAAACAAAAGGAAATAGTGACGTTAACGAAGAAAATGAAGTAAAAACCTTCCCAAGGATCTTGTATGGTTTCTCTATTTCTTAGAAAATCAAATGTAACTGAACTAAAGGGTTCATTGTAATGCAATGAAGAAGTACATCACATGCTCAAATAAATTCAGTGTGTCTAACAAAAATCCCAACCTATTGCTTGGTCTTGGAGGGATTCATCTCCTAAAAGTGGTACTCTCATGCATTGGGCTATACCTCAAAGACAGTGGAGCTTCGAAAATCCTTGTTGAGACAGTATAATTGGAATGCTGTTTTCCATTTTGAAACGCTTACGGTGTTATACCAGTGTACGAAGATCAACGCTTGTTGGACAAATTTAAATTGCTATAAACTACACATAGTGACATAAAAAAATATTTTGAGAAACTCGTAGAAAATGACAGGCAGAAAAAAACTGGGGCCTGCGTGCATGCAGTATAAGAGAGTGTTTGCCACTTTCCTTCTTCTTTGATAGAAAAAATTATTCACGATGGTACATTTTATACTACAATGATTGCTTGAAGCTGGACGAAGGTCCTATAATTTATAATTCCATGTCACTCTTTTAAACAAAAAATAATAATCTTAATTCAATCCTATTAACGCATTTAAAACAATAATTATTCAAGACTTTTTAACCAAAATTTGTTTTGGTGGTTTCAAGTGTAAACATTTAAAATATTTTCAAAAAATTTCAGATTCAAGAATATAAAGAAAAATTTAAAATCTGGCAGCATAAATAATTAAGATTTTAATTTGCATGGGCAACTAAAATCTTCAGTAACATGATATTTGATACGATGTTTGATGACGCGACGTCAAATTGTTCATCATACAATTCTGAGAACCTAAAATGTTTACTTTAATTCTTAAATGCTCCGAATGAATGCTGCATAAATGAATTGTTTTTTACATTTACTTATATGTACAGCTGTAACCGTTATCAAATTCATAATTGCAAAAGAGAACCTCTACTCCTTGGAAAATTCCCGAAAAACGAGTGTTAAAAGGAACACGATTAAAAATTTGTAAACACAACTGACCGAAAAAAGTTATATACAAGAATACACAGGTTGGGTCTATTAGCAGACAATTTTAAGTTCTTTTTCCAGCTTCAAGCAATCATTCTAGTATATAAAATGTACCATCGTGCATAATTTGAAAAAAATGGAATTTCTGGCAATAGCCCAATATCAGAATCTATTAGCTAACTAGAATTATTAAGTGTCATTTTACACGATAATTAGCTTTTGTTTTTTACGTGGGCTGAGCATATGCGTTATAGCATACACAAAATTACGTCACTTTATAGACTTGCACACCTGCAATGAAATTTAATCCATGCTTACAAGGAAATATTGTCTTGCTAACAAGATTAAATTTTTATAAGGACGTCTTTCAAACTATAATATTGAGTTATATTCCTGATTATCTAATATCCATTTTTTTCTTGAGTCCTCTGACTTTAATAAAGCTTAACTTTAGTAAAATATTATATTTCTAAATGCTATAGCTACTTTTGTTTTTATCAGACAATAGGTAATAAAAGGTACCCATTTTTAGGGACAATTTTATTAAAAACAAATTAGTTTTTATCTCAGAAAGTACATGCCATATATCTATGAAATTTTTGTAGGGGTTATAGAAAGAAACCTTGGGTTCTAATTTTCAGACCAAAAAGCAATTCATTTAAGATTTATATAAAAAATAGGGAATTATGTTTTCTTGTTTATTAATTTTTTGATTTCGTTTTGGTTAAATGAACACTTTTCATGTAGGCATTATTTTTCTCAAAGAAATGTTCCTAATTTTAACAATAACAGTGCAATAACAAAAAAACCAATTTTTTGTCCAAACCGCTTGTCACTAAATTAATTTTCTTGCGATTCAGAGGAAGATATTGAAGACTATACAGGGTGTCCTGTTTAACAGTCTACACTGAATCATTCCAACAAGCTTGTGACTATAGCAGTGGAATTAAAAGAACTTTGTATACTTTGACCTCTAGTTTACGAAATCAGAACACATCTTAGAACTTGTGCTGGTGCTGGATATCATCATGAGGATTTTTTTAAATGGAACGATTAGATTTGAAGTATGGAAATCGATAGCAAGTGGGATTCTGAATAAAAAAGTAATAAGGTACTACAGGTTTAAAGTGAATGATAATGAAATAATAAAGTGAATGTATTCTAATACTGTTTTCGTAAACAAGAAGCCGAAATCTACGAAGTTCTTTTAATTCCATTACTATAACCAAAAGCTTGTCCGGATGATTGAGTGTAGACTGTTAAATAGGCCAGAACCCGTTAAGTGGCTAAGTGTTTACTATTTTTTTCACATTTAAACATTTGAAGTGGTGACTCGTACACCTTTGAAATCTGAATTTTGCAAAATCTAAAAAGTATCTTGTATATTATTAACCATAAAATATGCGACTTCTTATGTTTTTTCATGATAACCATGAAAATGAAGCGCAACAAAAATCGTTGCTATTTTTTCACATTTAGAAATTCTAAGGGTTGGCTGCTACCCCCTTATATCCTGAATTTCGCAAAATCGGTGAAGCATGTGCGTTTTTATGTTCTTTCACGCAACCCATTCAACAATGAAACGCAAATAAACTGCTTTACTATTTTCTCCACATTTGCAAATTCTAAGGGATGGCTGGCTACCCCTTAGACCCTTAATGTCGCAAAATCCGTAAAGTATGTAACTTTTTATGTTCTTTCACGTCACCCATTCAAATATGAACCGCAACAAAGATTATTTACTATTTTTCCCGTATTTCAAAATTCTAAGGGTTGGTTGCTACCCTCTTAGACCCTGAACTTCGCAAAATCTATAAAATAGGTGACTTTTTATGTTCTTTCACGGCACCCGTTCGAAAATGAAACGCAAAGATTGTTTACTATTTTTCCCGTGTGTAGAAATTCTAAGAGGTGGCTGCTACCCAAAACAGAACAAAATTTTGAAAATATAAATATGGGTTTTTTTAACGTTTTTTTAATTTTTCGCTAGACGAGAATCCGAAACTCTGTAAATATACCAAATTTCAAGTTTGTATGTACTCTAGAAATTCGGAAGTTATAAAGACTATTTAATTTCATTACTTAAATACATAAAGTGAAGTCCCGTTTTACAACCCCTAAAGGGGTAGCGGAGGGTTAACATAATAACAATTTTTTATATTTTTCTTTACGAGAACTCTAAACCCTATAACTAAACCAAATTCTAAGTTTTTATGTCATCTAGAAGTTTTACAACCCCCAAATGGAATACGGGGGTTGATTTAATAATTTTTACAACCCTAAAAGGGGATGCGGGGTTGACATAATAACATTTTTTTTAATTTTTATTTACTAGAATCCTAAACCCTATAAATATACCAAATTTCAAGTTTGTGTGTGATCTAGAAGTATTACAACCCCCAAATAAAGTGCAGGGGTTGACTTAATAAGATTTTTTATGTTTTTCTTTACGAGAGTCTTAAACCCTATCACTATACCAAATTTCAAGTTTGTATGTCATCTAGAAGTTTTACAACCCCCAAATGGAATATGGGGGTTGATTTAATAATTTTTTTAAATTTTTCTTTAGGAGAGTCCTAAATTCCATCGCTATACCAAATTTCAAGTTTGTATGTCATCTAGAAGTTTTACAACCCTAAAAGGGGATGCGGGGTTGACATAATAACATTTTTTTTAATTTTTATTTACTAGAATCCTAAACCCTATAAATATACCAAATTTCAAGTTTGTGTGTGATCTAGAAGTATTACAACCCCCAAATAAAGTGCGGGGGTTGACTTAATAAATTTTTTTGTTTTTCTTTACGAGAGTCTTAAACCCTATCACTATACCAAATTTCAAGTTTGTATGTCATCTAGAAGTTTTACAACCCCCAAATGGAATATGGGGGTTGATTTAATAATTTTTTTTAATTTTTCTTTAGGAGAGTCCTAAATTCCATCGCTATACTAAATTTCAAGTTTGTATGTCATCTAGAACTTTTACAACCCCCAAATGGAATATGGGGGTTGATTTAATAATTTTTTTAAAATTTTTCTTTAGGAGAGTCCTAAATTCCATCGCTATACTAAATTTCAAGTTTGTATGTCATCTAGAACTTTTACAACCCCCAAATGGAATATGGGGGTTGATTTAATAATTTTTTTAAAATTTTTCTTTAGGAGAGTCCTAAATTCCATCGCTATACCAAATTTCAAGTTTGTATGTGATCTAGAAGTTTTACAACCCCCAAATGGAATATGGGGGTTGATTTAATAATTTTTTTAAAATTTTTCTTTAGGAGAGTCCTAAATTCCATCGCTATACCAAATTTCAAGTTTGTATGTGATCTAGAAGTTTTACAACCCCCAAATGGAATATGGGGGTTGATTTAATAATTTTTTTTAAATTTTTCTTTAGGAGAGTCCTAAATTCCATCGCTATACCAAATTTCAAGTTTGTATGTGATCTAGAAGTTTTACAACCCCCAAATGGAATATGGGGGTTGATTTAATAATTTTTTTTAAATTTTTCTTTAGGAGAGTCCTAAATTCCATCGCTATACCAAATTTCAAGTTTGTATGTGATCTAGAAGTTTTACAACCCCCAAATGGAATATGGGGGTTGATTTAATAATTTTTTTAAATTTTTCTTTAGGAGAGTCCTAAATTCCATCGCTATACCAAATTTCAAGTTTGTATGTGATCTAGAAGTTTTACAACCCCAAATGGAATATGGGGGTTGATTTAATAATTTTTTTAAAATTTTTATTTAGGAGAGTCCTAAATTCCATCGCTATACCAAATTTCAAGTTTGTATGTCATCTAGAAGTTTTACAACCCCCAAATGGAATATGGGGGTATATATATATATATATATATATATATATATATATATATATATATATATATATATATATATATATATATATATATATATATATATATATATATATATATATATATATATATATATATATATATATATATATTGGTTTAATCGACGTTGTCGGACCCGCTATATGGTAGGGTCGTTAGTAGACCCGCATTTTTTGATTTTTAAAATGTGTATATTTTACATAATATTGATCTATTTCTGATAAGCAATATTTAAGATCCTCGAGGGGTAAAAATATATGAAAAAAAAATATTGGTGATATCTGACAGTCGTTCTTGAACCCTATACATATTACAGTGTTTACAGACCCATTTGTATAATTTTAAGCAAGCCTACCTACCCTACCGAACCCAGCAACGTTGCCGAATGTATCAGAGATAAAATTACGATTGACGTAATGATTTCGGGATACTAAACACATAAGTGATCTTTATTTTTGTTGATTTGTTCGTACATTCCATAAATAACATTAAACGCAGAAAAATTAACGTTTTCCGTAAAACGATGTAACTCTGAAAATTATTATTAACATGAGAAAATAGCATTGAGCTTCTTTTGTTCTAAAATACTTAAGGTTTATGCAAATAATTGTTTTTTAATAATTTGTTTTTAAATCATTTATTTTAACATGATTATTTTTGTTTACAAGAATACAATTAAAAGTTTCGAAGACACGTCATGTATATGTGTTTTGAAAAAATAAATGTTATAACCAAATCTTTTAACCTCCTGAACATTTTACTGTTATGTTTTTAGCACAAATGAACAGTTTCTAAGATATGTATATTTTAATGCCACGGTAACAGTTCAGTCAAATTAGTAAAAATAGAGGGGAATTGAGGTAGATCCCTGGATTTTTGATAGGCCTTCATTGTGATATGTTAAAGAACCCCTTAAAAGTTACTACTCAAAAGTGGTGAATCCGAGAAGCTGATGAGGGTAAGCCATGCCCCCAGATGATTTTTACTGTTTTTTCAGAAACTATTAGGTTTATCAAAATGGAGACAGTTAGGTAAAATAGGATTTTATTTAACTTTCATACCAAAAAGCTAAGAAAGCTTTGTGCATGTTATCTTGTTTCTGTGTAATCGAAAAACGATCATATGTCACACAGACAAATAATTTGTATCGGTACATATTATACGAGAAGCTTCGAGCATAATTTTGTGTGATTTGATGTTCATCATGAAATAGCTATGGAAATCTCGTTGAGCATTAAACGCGATCCTGGTTCAGTCTTCTTCTATCTCAGCATCTCCAGCAAAATCTACGAGGCGATATTATCATCATTATTGGGGCAAGTCATATGGTAATTCTCGTATTGGCAAGATACATTTTAGGGTATCAATCTTTAGTGAACCTAAAACGTACAGGGTACTTCAGGGTTTTTGGATCTCTCTTACTTCGTTCTTTATATTGATATTCGTATCGAGTAATTTTTTTCTTGAATGGTTTTTGTTTTGGAATTCTAAGTTCACGACTTAATTCCACGCCTGCTTTAAAATGTAGCTAGATATTTAACATTAAATGGAACTTCACCCATTTTACATGTAGGATATCTCGAGCAGATCATGCCAATTCCTGAGGGTCAATGCCTTTGATCAAAATAGGCCATTAAGCACAACATATCTATGTTCAAAAATGAAATGTTACAAAGCTATAGACCTTCAAAATAAAAAAGTCAAAAATGCAATTTGGAGAAAATTTTGTGTTCAAGGACAGTTGTTATTAGAACATACATTAGTGTTATTTTGTGCTTGTGGTAGCTGTAGCGTACCCGCTACCGCTAAATACGCAATTCTGTGCTAGTGATATGTTTAATGAATACACCATTGAATGCAAAATTTAATTCTTCACAAAACAGGTATACTTGACCCAAGTCGAATAGTGACAAGTCAAATAATGCTCTATAAAATGCAGAAAGAAAATAAAGATAAAACGTCATGCAGTATGACGTACAAACGAAGTAAGAAAGATTTCAAAACAAGGTGAAATGCCCTATACATTTTGGTTTCTATAAAATAATTGTCCAGTACAGGGTATTCTCCTAAATATATTCTTTTTCCTGCAAAATTATCATAATACTACAACCAACAATAACAACAACATCGCTTCATGAATTTGCAGAAGTGATGCTAAGGTTGCACTGCGAACTCAACATTTTTTTTTCTTAGCTAAGTACTTGATGACGAATACAAGATCGCAATAAGTTATGTTCTAAAGTTGCTCCGTCAAATGTATTGGTAGAAATTGTTGGTCTACATACAGGGTGTGTTACTCAACTTTTGTATAAATTGCATGTGTGATAGTATTCATCAATAGGAACAAAAAACTCTTTTTGTTTTTACGCAAATCGACAAAAATTTGCTAACAATGCCAACTTTTGGGAACTGCTGGGAATTATGGTCAAAACAAACTGCGACATCGCCTAACAGCAGCTGCGTCAATGTATCAGATAGGCACATCCAGCTCCAGGTGTGATTCTTAGACCACTGACCTGCTACCCACTTTTCAAAAACCATTCTTTTTTCGGTTATTATGAAAGATAGACACTAATGATTTTCAGCTTTTTTGTTGCATTTTATGTGTACTACCACCTATTCAGAGAATACGAATCTTAAGTGAAACATCCTGTATGATATATATTCATGCGCCACTTAAATAAGCTTTATTTTATCTAACCCACTTAACAACCAGTCCATAAACCTAACAGTTTTTGAAAATAAAACGACAAAAACCATCTGGGGGCGTGGTTTAATATTGATATTTTACAAAGTTCAGGATATTATCTATTCGTAAACATGAACAAATCAAGCATAAAGTCATTTTCAAGTTTAGCTGACCAAAATACACTACATTTGATTAATTTAACCTAAATTAAAATATAGCAGTTTCTATTTTTACTGTGCGTTTGTACAGTTACAAGAAAATTATGGAATGTTCGATCCCTACTTTCTGTTTAATGAATTTGAAGGTACAAAACAGTATACACTATATGGTGGTTAAGTGCCTTTAACAGAAACGTCGAAAGGTAACGAAGAAAAGAAGAAGTTTTTTCAAACCTTGCTCAATTGCGTTATATTGCACTTGTACTAAGTTAAAGATCAATTTTTATTGTATTCTGAAATAGCTATTTGTGAATTGGAATATGTATTATATTCTTAGTGACGAATTGTACACCAGAGATTTTCTGATTACATTTGAAATATATGTAGTTCTAAATATACCAGGCGCAAATCATATTAGTCCACCCAGTTTCATTTTTGTTAAAAAACGTCCCACAGAATTTATTCCGTTTATCTTTTGTTCTATGAGGTGGCCGTTTCTTGTTGCTATAGTGAAGTGCTGCTACTGCATCTACCCCATACCAATGTTCATGAAATTCAATTGGGGGTTGCAACATACACTGCCCCTCCGAACCTTTTGAGTGCCCTGTTTACATTAAAAGTTCCATTAAGTAATCTTACAAATTACAGACGAGAAAGTTTTTCTTTAGCGTTTTAGCAAAAAAGTCACAAATGATGCTCAACTTAGTTCGCCCATTTTAATATTTGATAAAGAACACCTCACGATTTTTACCCTGAATGGTCTACGACGTTGCTATTTATTGGTGGTATATAGTACATATCGTCGCCGTTAATGCATATAAACTTAATTCTTTGAAATGTTGTAACTAGCTCTGTTGCTAGTTGCGATTTCAAAGAATTCATCATGCCATCTGTAACAAAGTTTTTATAAGCATTTAAACCGCGCTCCTGGAAAATTGCTAGAAAATAGTTCCGCTAGTATGCATTAACGTCGACGATATGTATGAATGAGTACTGTGATCCAGTGATAAATATGTATGTGTGAGTGTAGTATCCAATGCAACGAATATAAACAAGGAGTCAGAAAATAATTAAGAAACCAAATAGTTCAAACATTCATTCTCTCATCTTAGCAGTAAAAGAATAAAGCATTCATTAACCACAAACAGTCTTTCAAACAAACAAACACAGAAGATATTACATGTGGTGACCGCCGACTTTAATTGAACACGCAACAATCTGTCAAGAAACTTACTCTTGCAAGCATACCATTCAAGATACCAGGATCCTATTTATGAAGCAGATGTCGAGAAACCAATTAGCATAATTCCAGTAGAGGATCAATACTCTCTCAGCACCACCACTACCAGTACATGGAGCAGTTCCATCGCTGAAGCCATAATCTATCTGAAGTCACGGTTGTATAAAGTTTTTTTCTGTTCAAAATTTTTCTGCCATCAAAGCAGACTATCTACAGCATTTAAAGAAAGTATTTCAACGCCTATATCATTACGGTTTACTATCAAATTAAAAAAAACAATCTTTGAAGCCAAAGAACCAACTTGTCTCGACCACACAGTGAACAGTGATGGAGTTACGCCGCAAATTTCAAAAGGAGAAGCTATTCATAACTTTCCAATACTTAGAATGCAACAAGAATTATGCCATTTCGTTGGCATAGATTGTCGATTTAAACCTGAGCTAAACCTATTTATTCCAGAAAAAGTTTCAGAACCCTACAAGAAACCCACAGAACAGTGTGTCGCAAAACATATAATTACAAATCGGTTGTGAACTTCAATAAACGGTCGTACCAAAAATTCGTTACTTCGTGTGATCGGGAACACAGGGAATACATAGCAGATAAACTCGGATGCAGCCTATTACAAATCCTTCTTATCTTTTTCTGTACCGTTTATGTATAGAACGTTCGCAATTACTTTTTGTTACCTGTTAGACATATTTGTGTACATACATTTACTATTTTCCTTTTATGTTGCATATACGATTATTATCCAACCAACAACCTACAAGTCCAACAGAATCCTCATACGTTCCTCTTAGGTTAAGTTTTGTAGTTTTTAGTTATTTACATTTTGCAACGAGCCCTAGAATTTAGAATCTGCTGTCTTAATTTTAACCGTTTCCAATTATCTCATTCGATTCTCACGTTATTCTTATTAGCTCATTTCTATAGGTTAAGTTCTTATCATTGTAACGAACATTAACATTAAGAGCCCTGTACTAACTTTAATCAATTGCATTAACATTAATCAATATCTATCAAGTTGCTTTACAATCACAACCGCATCTTATGCGTACATTCACTAGTTCTTTCCAATCCTGTCCTCAAGCAAACTGATGGAGACTTTTTCTGCTGGAAAAATTCTAAAAAACAAGGGAGCAATAAATGTGATGATCACCATTGCCTTGGATACTTTGTAGTATCCAAGGAAACGAATGTAAACGAGGGATCAGAAAATAATTCAGAAACCAAAGAGTTCAAGCATTCTTTCATCTTAACAGTAAAAGAATAAAGCTTTAATTAACCACAAACAATCCTTCAAACAAACATACAAAGAAGATATTACAGTACTTTTATACTAAAAAATTTAATCAAGTTCTTGAAATTTATCGTTTGATTACTACGGAAAATGACATATGTACTTTTCCACCTTATTTGGAAACCATCCACTTTCCCTAGAAATTAACTTTCGCGTATTATGTTGCGTTGTCTCACTTGTTCGAAAATTGTGTTAACCTTACTCTAATCATTTATATAAAAAATGAATTCATTTATAAAGTCCTACTTAAAGATACCATTGATATGAACACATGGATTGTAGGTATTAATATATACTTTCAATCATACAAATATTACTTTATAAATTTATATCACTCTCCAAACTCTAGTGATGCTCAATTTCTAATGAAACTTGAAAATTTGTTTGATGTATATGCTAGTAGATCAGAGACCTTACTAATTATCGGAGACTTTAATATTGACCTATTAAAGGATTCATATTATGAAAATAGGCTGAGAACTTTAATTAAAAATAATGGACTACATCATATTATCCACCAACCTACAAGAATTACTAAGGACAGTGCTACACTCATAGATCTTCTTGTATCTAATGAAAAAACCATTGATGCCCAGGTACACCATGTTCCAAAAAATAACCGATCACTCAATAATAACTGTAAATGCAAAAGTGAAAGAAAAATATGAAGAATATACAATACGACACAGAGACATGAGCAACTTCAATGAAATGCAATTTCAATTAGATCTAATGGATCAACCATGGAATCCGGACTGTACAAACACCAATCAACTAGCAGAAACATTAGTTAAAACCATAGTGGACACACTAAACAGGCATGCTCCAACTGTTAAAAAAACCATTAAATGTCAATGGAGTTGTAAGCGTTGGTGGACCCCAGAAATAGCCTTGGAAATTGAAGAAAGGGACAGATTATATATAAAAGAGCAATCTTTACACAAGAAGAAAGTGATATGAATAGGTATAGACAACAAAGAAATGGAATTGTTAGTTTGATCAGGAACCACAAGACAAATTATTATCTAGAAAAAATAGAATATGAAAAATAACTCAACAGAAATGTGTAAAACAGTTAAAGAATTAATTAAAGGAGTCCATAACAGACAAAAAAAGGAAGGTATTATTTTTGACAATGAGTTAGAAAAAAAGGAAATTCAAATTGCAGAAAAATTCAATATTTACTTTATTAACAGCATACAACAAATTATTACATTAACAAATTTAACCCAAATTGAAACTGATTTAAGCCACATTAATGTACATCAATGCAAGTTCGAGAAATTTTTACCAATAGAGTTTTTGGAGTTAAAAAAAATTATAAACAATTTACCTAATAAGAATAGTAGTGTCGATGGTATTACAGTAAAGATTCTTAAATTAGCTTTCAATGTAATAGGACAGAGATTTTTATATATTCTTTTTTAAACATTTAATAATATTTAAAATAAAAAACCGAATATATCCAGAGCACATTTTAAATGAATTACTATTCGTAGAAGATGTTCATGATCATAATACTAGAAGTAGAAATAATTTTATGTTCATACAGTAACAACAAACATAGGACAAAATAATCTGTTTCATAAAGGTTTAGTTGAATATAATTCACTTCCAGCTAATGTAGAAAACTGTACATCTTTAACATTATTTAAGAAACAGTGTAAAAAATATGTAATAAATTACATTAATATTTAAGAAATTATAGTGTATTATATGGAATTTATCTAGTTATATGCTATAAATAAAGTATATTATTATTATTAATAAATATTAAAACCTTCAATTTGTCAAAGCCAGAGAATTATTTACAAATGTGAAAAGAACTCGCATACGAGCTGATGTAATTCTTACGTCACTTTTCTCCATCAAATATTAAATGCGAGCTATTATAACCATACGTTTATAAAACAAAGCTTAACATATGCGTCATGGCAATGTTGCCAGATCCAGGGCTTAGGAAGCCTGTAGAACATAGCGGGTTTGATAGCGTCTTGTATAAAAATATACGATATACACTTGAGGAAGGCGCGACGCCCCCTATAGTTCATTGTGATGAACTACGGTTGTATAAAACTTTTTACAGACCCTACTTTTCCAAACCCAAATTGTATATTTTTTTATTGCAGTTTTAGATAAACCTTATCCTGTAGACCTCGAAAACATAGGAGAACGTTGCCAGACCCAAGCCCGGGTCTGAGAGCGTTGAAAATGGTCCGACAAGTCGGCAGAATATAGCGAAACGGGTGTGTATAACCGGTTTGACAAATATATATATATATATATATATATATATATATATATATATATATATATATATATATATAAATAAATAAATATATATATATATATATATATATATATATATATAAATAAATAAATATATATATATATATATATATATATATATATATATATATATATATATATATATATATATAATTAGGGTGGCCCCTGCTTGTATGGGAAAATTTTATTTCAGTAGGATTGTTGATCGATCCCCCTAAGAATGTGCGAATAGATGAAAATCGATAAAATATGAAGTTTCAGATCAATCCGAAGTGATTTAGAGGTAGCTCAAGCCGGTCAGAATTTCGAAAAATATAATTGTTTTGCATTTTTTTCTTTTACCCATCCCTGAAATATATTATACTAACCCTGAACATAAAAATAAATATTAATACATATTCTACAATCGATTACCTTTCCAACAAGCCAAAAATAATAAAAATTGGTTGACAAATAAGGAAGTTATGGCCATTCATATTATTAAAAAACCAAACATTTTAATTTCTATAAGAATATTTCATATTAATTTAATTTTCAATAAAAACCAATTAATTTTTTTTTATTTTGAAAATTTTAATTTTGAGTAATAAAAAACATTTAAAAGTAAAAATAATACAAAATTAATCTTAACTTGTAGTACTAGTCAACGCTGTTTTAGTATGAGATTTGCAGTTTTATCGATAGTTAGTAACCACTTGCAATAAATATTGCTTTTTTCTTCTTTTTTGGTTAATACTTTATTGTATTCTTCAATTAATTTTACTACACGTTCTGCTGCATCATTCACTACATTTAAATTATGAATTATATTCTTTACTTTATTATAAGCTTCATTATCGTTCCACTTACAAGGGTCTTCATTTAATAAATTAGTAGAAATTCCAAAGCGATTGAAAATTTGTGTTTTTACGCGTATGCGGTCATCACCGAGAAAGACAACACCGAGAAAGACAACACCGAGAAAGACAACTACCGAGAAACCAAAACCGACAAAAAATAACCGAGAAAAGATAACCGAAAAACCACAACTGAGAAACCATAACCAAGAAACCACAACCGAGAAACCATAACCGAGAAACTACAACCGAGAAACCAAAACCGAGAAAACATAACCGAAAGACCACAACCGAGAAACACTAACCGAGAAACCATAACCGAGAAACCACAACCGAGAAAATCATTGCCGAGAATGGAAACTACCGAGAAACCAAAACCGACAAAAAATAACCGAGAAAAGATAACCGAAAAACCACAACTGAGAAACCATAACCAAGAAACCACAACCGAGAAACCATAACCGAGAAACCACAACCGAGAAACCAAAACCTAGAAAACATAACCGAAAGACCACAACCGAGAAACACTAACCGAGAAACCATAACCGAGAAACCACAACCGAGAAACCACAACCGAGAAACCACAACCGAGAAACCACAACCGAGAAACCACAACCGAGAAAATCATTGCCGAGAATGGAAACTACCGAGAATTCATGAAGTGATAATTAAAAGTTAGTAACTTTGATAGATCTAAAAGAGACAGAGGAGAATACATAGAGCGGGGAAGGACAGAGAAAGACCAACTGCGTAAAGGAAACACTATGAAGCGGAAGTTAGGTTATAAGTTAGTAAGTTTGATAGATTTAACAGAGACCAAGGAAAATACATAGAGCGAGGAAAGAAAAAGAAAGGCCAACGGACACGCTATACAGGGGAGGGTAGGTCATAAGTTAGTAAGATTGATAGGTCTAAAAGGGACAGACTTCAATAGTTAACGTGACGACTGAGAGAGAAACTAACTCTAACAGGACACGCTATGCCGTGTGAGTGTTAATATTCTAATATTAATTAATTAAATAATTTTTACTTCATAATGCATGGATGCATTCTCGGTATTTGTAATTCTCAGTAGTTTCTATTCTCAGCTTTAGTTTTCTCGGTTGTGGCTTCTCGGTTATGGTTTCTCGGTTTTGGTTTCTTGGTTTTGGTTTCTCGGTTTTGGTTTCTCGGCAGTTGTCTTTTTCCGTGTTTGCTTTCTCGGTGATGACCTGGATCCTTTATCTTTAACCTAATATCAAAAATTAAAATCAATTTTTATGAACCAAACACGTTTCTATTTGTGAATACAATGTGAATACTTGACTTCAATATCATTAGTGTTACCAACATAGAAAAAAAATTAATGAATGCGACTTATATCAACATACCAAAAATAATTTTTATATTATTTTTACTTTTAAATATTTTTTATTACTCAAGAATGAAATTTTCAAAATAAAAAATAAATTAATTGGTTTTTATTGAAAATTAAATTAATATGAAATATTCTTATAGAAATTAAAATGTTTGGTATTTTAATAATATAAATGGCCATAACGTCCTTATTTGTCAATCGATTTTTGTTATTTTTGGCTTGTTGGAAAGGTAATCGATTATAGAATATGTATTAATATTTATTTTTATGTTCAGGGTTGGTATAATATATTTCAGATGTGGGTAAAAGAAAAAAAATGCAAAAAATCATATTTTTCGAAATTTTGACCGGCGTGAGCTACCTCTAAATTACTTCGGATTGATCTGAAACTTCATATTTTATCGTTTTTCATCTATTTGTATATTTTTAGGGGGATCGATTGAAAAAAAAGACACTTTTGAAAATAAGGGCCACCCTAAATATATATATATATATATATATATATATATATATATATATATATATATATATATATATATATATATATATATATATATATATATATATATATATATATATATATATATATATATATATATATATATATATATATATATATAATTTTACATTAAATAATATTTTGAATGCAAATTCATATAGAAAAATTTATCGACTCTGCTGGGATTCGAACCCAGGACCCTCCACTGTCTAGGTGGTATCTCTACCAACTGAGCTACAGAGAACGACTACCAGCATAGCGAGAAATTTTCCATATGAATTAGATATCAAGCAAACATACAATCAACCGCTACCTACTGGAGAGTAGGTGCTGCATGTGTGTCACTACTGTGTCTGCGATATAGTGCAAATTTTCATATTTCTGTGCATCTTTTGATGAAAATCTGAAGGAAACTGGAAGTAGAAGATTTGGAGGTTTAGTGAAAGTGTTATCTACCATTGGAAAGCTGAATTAAATAAAATATTAATAAAATTTAATATTGAAAATTTTGACATTTAAAATCAGTAATTGATTTGTGACAGTTGGATATTTTTTGAAAGTGTTTGGTATTTGGAAGCCTGTTTTTATAAAAAGAGGTTATAATATACCTTGTTAATAGATGGGCATTGGAATTGTACCATGAAAATGCTTTCTAAGAGTGAAAATAATAATTTGTGCAAGTGGTGAAAGGTCCATTGGGATGAGGTGCAAGTATTTTTATATTAGAAATTTTACTAATTAGCTGATCTATTAGGCTTTTTATTGCTTGATTCTGATAGTTTTTGGTAATCTCTTTTGATATTATCATTAAAAGTGCTGTTTCATCCTCCCAATTTTGAACTATTTTGAAAATAAAATATTTTAATTGACATTGCTGTCACAATTTAAAAGGGAATTTTTAAACTTAAATTATTCCTTTATTGTTGAATTTATTGTTTGTTTTTGATTTCAATAATTTAGATTGAACTATTATTCATCTATCCTTGATGCAAATAGTTCTTTGTTGGATGATTTTTGCTTTGAATTATAATAAAAACATTTATTGGATTGCACTGTTATTATAATTCAAAAGGGAACTTTAAACTTGTTGTATTTTGTTCTTTATATCGTTTTTTTTGGAACTGATTATTATTGATAGTTGCTTAATATTAGTTTTTATAGTTGGACTGTGATTTTTAACATAGTTAAAACATAATCTAACTTATATATGTGCAAAGAGGTGAAAAGCCTTATAAATAACAGACTGTGTTAATATTGTATTGAATAACTTTTGTTTTTATATTGGTGGGACTATTTAAATATCTTGTTGAATAGTTTTTTGATTTGAATTATAATATAAGCATTTATTAGATTGCACTATCATAATTCAAAAGAGAATTTTAAACTTGCTGTATTTTGTTCTTTATTTTGTATTTTGGAACTGTTTATTATTTAATAGTTGCTTATTATTAGTTTTATAATTGGACTGTGATTTTTATCATAATTAAAACATAATCTAATTTATATATGTGCAAAATGGTAAAAGGTCTTTTAAATAACAGACTGTATTAATATTGTATTGAATAACTTTTGTTTTGATACTGGTGGGACTATTTAAATATGGAGAGTGAAGATTCAGATATGAAGTCTATCAGTTCACACCAATCTTCAGAAGGTGGATACACTGTGGGTATAAACGATGATGCTTGGATGAGAATGCGCAAGATTGGAGTAAAGTTAAGACAATTTGTTTTTTGCGATAACAATAAGGTTACGAAGCATGCAAGCAAGATCATCCTGGATACAGTAGCAGAATATGAAGAAGTAGTTGCGAATTTATATATGGAGAAGGAACGATTGTTAGGACGCTTGTGTGAATTGAAAGAGAGAGATACAAAATCTCGAGAATTGTATGCGAGTGTGGTAAACAAGCACAGTACTGCAAAGATTAGTGATATTTCTAAAGATGTAGTAGTCAAGGAAGTTAATAGTAGTGAAAAAATGTTAAAGTCACTTCATAAAACAGAAGAGCATAGTTATGCTGTGATTGTTAAGGGTACAGAGGGAGTAACAAGTGAGCAGGTAAAAGAAAAGGTTTTGGATGCTATTAAACCACAAGTGAATGTAAGCGTCAAAGCAGTTAGGAAAATTAGAAATGGGGGAATTGTTATTGAAACTGCCTCAAGCGATGAACGAGATTCAATTTGGAGATGTAAAAAATTTTCTGAGGTTGGTTTACATTGCGAGCAGCCGAAAAGTTTGGGAAATAAAATTTTGATTTATGATGTGCCTTGTCCTCTGACTGATGATGAATTTTTGATGGATTTGTATAATAAAAATTTGAATAAAGTAATGACTGAATCAGAGTTTAAAAAGAATGTTCGTATTGTTTCTCGCCCGAATGTGAATAGGGATGTGACAAATGTAATTGTAGAGGTCAGTGAGAAAGTTAAAATAATATTATTAAAGATGGGAAAAGTATATGTGGGTTGGTTGTTATTGAAGTGTAGGGAACTAGATTTAGTACGACTTTGTTTTAATTGTTTTGGTTTTGGGCATGGCAAGAATGACTGTGCATTAACAGTGACAGTATGTAAGAGATGTGGAGTAGAAGGTCATTTGATGAATGTATGTAAGAGTAATAGCGTGGAATGTAGAAACTGTAAGATTAAAGGAAAACCGTGTTCTCATTCTCTTTTGTCAGCAGAGTGTCCAGAATATGTGCGATTTTCGGAATTATTACGTAAGCGTTTAAATTTTGGGACTTAATTTATGGAAAACTTACGTATAATACAAATTAATTGTCAACGTTCAAGAGAGATGATGAATGTGTTAGGTATGATAATGGTGAATGAAAAGATTAAATTAGCAGTTATTCAAGAACCATATGTTACATTTGGTAAAGTTTGTGGAGTGCCTCTTAGTATGAAAATAATTCAGAGTAAAAGCGATTCTCCAAAGGCGGCGATCGTGACAAGTGCGGATGTTGAAGTGTTAAGTATTGGAAATTGTATGAATGAATTGAGTGCCTGTGCATGGGTAAGATGGGAAGGGTTTGAATTTGTGGTGGTATCGAGGTATTGTAAATATGATGGGGATATGAATGATGATGTTTTGGATATAGGTGGTATATATGAGGTATTAGGAGATGTTCCTATTTTGCTATGCATGGATGCAAATGCAGCATCTCCTATGTGGTGTAGTAAAATTATGAATGATAGAAGAGAAAATGTGATGAGGGGAAGGGTGCTTGAAGAATTTTTAACTGAACGCAATCTTATATGTGTGAATGAAGATAGCATATATTATACATACATATCTGCTCAAGGAATGAGCGATATAGATGTGACAGTAATCAATCAAAGGATGAGATATATAATAAATTGGTGTATAAAACCTGATTGGGGGATAAGTGACCATAACGTAATTTTTATATCATTACAACACATTGAAGACCAAAATTTGTACAGAATACCAAATAGATTGAATAAATGGGTTGTAAAAAACTTAAATTGGGATTTTTTTCAAGAATTAATGTTAAACTGGGCAAATGAGCATAATGACATGTTTGAAAATTTAGATGCAATAGGAAGTGTAAGATGGTTATATAATGGAATAAATGAAATATGCAATCAAACTCTAAGTAAGGTACGAATGATAAAAACTAATATTAAATGGTGGAGTAGAGAATTAGAGATAATGAAGAAACGTGTAGGAAGACTAAGAAAACATTTTCAAAATCTAAGACGGCTTAATAATGGTTCTGAGGTAGAAGCTTTTGAAAGTTATAGGACTATACGTCGTGAATATAAAAATTTAATTAAATTCAAAAAAGAACAACATTGGAGGGATTTTGTAAAATTAAATAGTGACAATAATCCATGGGGGGCAGTTTATAAAATCTGTACAGGTAAAAAGGTTCGAACAGATGTTTGGGAAGAATTGATCGTAGATGGGCAGCGTATACAAGGAAGAAGAAACTGTATGCAAATGATGTTAGAAGAATTTTTTATCAGAGAAGATGGTATTAATAGGAATAGAGGTGCATATGTGTGTGCAGAAGTTACTGAAATAACGGAGGATGAAGTAGAAAATGTTATTAGTAAGATCAAAAACGGTAAAGCAAGTGGAATAGATGGTCATGCTCCTGAAATAGTTAAAGCTACATGGAAGGCAATTCCAAATTTTATTATTTGTATATTAAATAGATGCTTAACAGAAGGTATTTTTCCTGAAGAATGGAAAATGGCTGAATTATGTGTCATATTAAAAAATGGGGATAAACCTAGAAATTGCGTTAGATCTTACCGCCCAATTTGTTTACTATCGGTTTGGGGTAAATGTTTTGAAAGAATATTGATTAATAGAATAAATGAAAAAGTAAATTTATCTAAAAAAAAAAAAAAAAAAGTAGAGATACCACCTAGACAGTGGAGGGTCCTGGGTTCGAATCCCAGCAGAGTCGATAAATTTTTCTATATGAATTTGCATTCAAAATATTATTTAATGTAAAATTATATATATATATATATATATATATATATATATATATATATATATATATATATATATATATATATATATATTTAGGGTGGCCAAAGATATATATATATATATAGATATATATATATATATATATATATATATATATATATATATATATATATATATATATATATATATATATATATCTCCCAGGAAAAGACTTGTTAATCGCATATGCTTTATCTAGAGCACCTTATTACAAACAAACTTTGGATGATAAAGAGTTAGATTATGTAGTGCATCAGTTGTCACTGCCTATGTCTGAGGCTCGTAGAGACGAATTGGTTAAATACTCTTTGGAAAATCCTACTTTTAAAGAAATACATAAATTTTTAAGAAATGGTTGGCCAAATTCTATAAAACAAGTTCCAACATTTGTCAAACCAAACTATAAAATTAAAGACCATCTGAAAGAAGTGAACAAACTTTTATATTTTAAAGATAGGGTAGTAGTACCACCAGAATTTCGAGAGACTATTTTAAAAACAGCACATGAGGGTCATATGGGAATAACTACATCCAAACTAAAAGTAAGAGATGCATTTTATTGGCCACAATTAAATAGTGGCATAGAAAATATGGTTTTGGGTTGTTCTATATGCCAAATATTAAGATCTAGTAATCCAAAGTTAGTTAGGGTTAGATATTCTGGAATATAACAAAGAAAACTACCTAGTCGTAGTTATCTAGTAGAGATAATCAGCGATAACTCTCCTTTCAATGCATATGAATTTAAAACCTTTTTAGCTAATTGTAATATCACATTAACTACATCAAGCCCAAATTATCAGCAAAGCAACGGTTTAGCTGAAAAATCGGTAGGATATGTTAAAAAAAGTTAAGCTAAGTGATGGAAACTTCAATGAATTCTTGCTAGCCTATAGAAATAATCCAATACCAGGTTTAGGTATGTCACCTACTCAATTATTATTTAATCGTCGACTCGGGGATAAATTACCTTATACGCAAAATCAACTTAAGCCTAAAGTGGGTAATAAAAATAAGATTAAAGATTTAATGCAATATAGGAAAATTAATCAAAAACATTACTATGATCGTAATACTAAGCCACAAATAAATTTGAATCAAAATAATAAAGTACTGTTTAAGAAACCTAATAATACATGGGGACGAGGACAAGTTCAGGATTCAGCAGGAACACTACGTTCATACATTATTAAAGATAATGAGGGTAGTAAATGGAGGAGAACCAGTCAGCACCTTGTTAAAGTTAATGATCCAAATAATTCAGAAAATATTCAAATAAGTGATTCTAATTCTAGTTCGTGTCCTGAACGACATCAGTATGGTCTTAGGAATAGAGCTTATATTAAGAAACTCTTAAGATTTTTAACATAGTTTAAGTTACATGTAAATTATAAGTCGCAATGTTTTTTTTATTAAGTTTTTCAGATACTTAAAGGTGTTGTCAAGCGGATTTACAACTTCAGCTTAATAAATTATTGAAAAAATAATGTACTGTAGAATAACTGACTTCTTAAATAAATATTTATTGTTTAGTGATTCACAATATGGCTTTAGGACTGACAGGTCCACTGAAAAAGCTATTACATATTTTTTGGAACATGTCAATAAACAATTAGATAACGGCTATGAGACTGTTGGTATGTTTTTTGATCTCTCAGCCGCCTTTGATAGCTTAGATATTGAATTCTTATGTGAAAGATTATATGCTCTGGGTTTTAGAGGCACTATATTAGAGTGGTTGAGATCATATGTAACTGATCGTAATATATGTGTAAAAATAAATGGTACGAAATCTTCTAATTTTAGGTTAGAAACTGGTGTCCCACAGGGTTCCGTGCTGAGGCCACTTTTGTTTCGAATGTATACTAATGAATTAGCCAGAGAAATTAATGATTGTGTTACAATCATGTTTGCTGATGATACCTCCATGGTGGTTTTAGCGAGGACCTCTGCGGAACTAGTTCATAAGGTTAGTTATATTTGTAATAGTTTTCACTTGTGGTGTTCTAAAAATAACTTAATTATGAATGCTGATAAAACTGTTGTTATTCAATTCTCATATCGTAATGTTCATACACATAATTTCTGTGTAAATTCTAATGTAACGTTAAGTTCAAAGTCCTGTACCAAGTTTCTAGGGCTATATGTTGATGCCTCTTTAACTTGGCAGGACCAAATAAATCATATTTGTAAGAAAATAAATAGCGCATTTTTTGCTGTGTATCAGTCAAAAGATGTGTTCGATACTAGTACACTTATTCAAGTTTACTATTCGCTTGTCTATTGCCACTTACAATATAACGTAGGGTAAGTGGGGGAGAGATGGACCGGTAGGAGAGATGGACTTTTAGTGTTAAAAGTATCTCAGAGCACCATCTGTCGTAGCAAATGTCAATCTTACTGTTCCCGGTTTGGAGAAGTAGCCGCATGAGAGGTGTGCCCGGTTTAACAAAAATAACGAAAAATTGTTGGAAAAAGGTAGTGTTAAATTTTGGTGCCTTACTTAAGCATTTGTGTTAAAAGAACCACGGTAAGTTTACACTTATTATTTATACTCCAGCGGAACAATAACATGTATAAGATACTTTATAACCTAAAAATGCGGTTCTATTCAATTTGGATCAGACGTAGTTAAGTGGTCCATCTCACCTCTCCATCGAGGACAGATGGACCGCTGTTGCAGAGGAAAGATGGACCAAGGATGTTTTTATGCGTTTTTCATTGTAGATATGCCAACCTTTTATATTAGAAAGAAAAATGCGCCAAATCCAGGGGAGTGGACTGCAGAAAATTTGCAAAATGCAGTAAATGCCGTGAAAATTGGAACGATGGGTGTGAATGAAGCTGCCAAAGCATTTAGTATACCTAAATCTACCCTATTGAGGAGAATGAAATCAAATAATTTAGTTAAAAAACATCGCCTTGGACCCGATTCATTATTAGGAGAAGATGCAGAAAAAAAATTGACCACCCACATTAAAAAACTACAAAGAAGTGGATTTGCGCCGACACGAGAAGAAGTACGCGTTATGGCATATAATTTAGCTGAAAAATTAGGTGTGAAACATAATTTTGACAAAGTTAAAGGTGAGCTGATTAATTTATTTTTTGAAAATGCCTTTTTTTAATAGCACCACTGTGTATCTATTTGTAGGTAAAGGGGGAATAAAGTGGCTGCAGTCTTTCTTGCGACGAAATACTGACATAAGTGTTCGAAAAGCTGAAAACGTGTCAGTTGCTCGTTCAGTCGGTTTGTCTAGAGAAACAGTTGAAAAATATTTTACTTTACTAGATAGAGTTTTGAGTGATAATCAGTTACATGATAAACCTGGCAACATTTATAATGTTGATGAAACGGGGCTACAGTTAAATACGAGGGCCGGTATAGTTTTAGCGGAAAAAGGATCTAAAAGTGTTCCATCAATGAGTCCTGTGGAGAAAGGTGAAACAATAAGTGTAGTTACCTGCTGTAATGCGGAAGGCGTTTTTCTCCCTCCTTATTGTATTTTTAAAGGAAAAAATATGATGAGTTATCAGATGGCATGCCACCGGGATCCACAATCAGGGTGAATGAAAGATCTGCCTACGTTAATTCAGAAATTTTCTTTGATTGGCTGAAATTTCACGGAAATTTTCCGGAAAAGTGTTGTTAGTAGTTGACGGCCATACTTCACATACAAATAATTTAGAGATGCTAGAATTTGCGGAAGAGAACAATATTATACTGCTTTGTTTACCCCCACATACCACCCATTACCTACAACCTCTGGATCGGTGTTTTTTCAAATCATTAAAAACTTTTTATTATGATGCATGTCGACGATTCGTAAAAGTTAACTCTGGGCGAAAATTAAGGAGAGTAAACTTTGGAAAGCTCTTAGGAGAGTCATGGAATAGAGCAGCTACGGTTGAAAATGCAGTATCCGCCTTTCGTGCCACTGGAATCGTACCTTTCAATCCCCACGCTATTCCAGATTACGCATTCATTAACAATATAAATAATAGCGTAGAAGAACCAACCATACTACAAGATCGAACAAGTCGCAATCAACCCCACAGATCTGATCTAGAAGAAACTAAAGCAAACTTAGAAGCCGAAACAAAGGACATGATGTTAGAAAATGTAGAAGCGGACACACCAGGGAAGATGTTAGAAATAATTTCACCAACACCTTCGACATCAGTTTTAAACTTGCGTAGACGCGGACGAAATATTGCCACTGTGCTTACCTCTGAGGAGAATAGACAACGAAGAAAAGAACTGGACACAAAAAAGAAAAACATAGTTGCTAAAATAGGTAATAACAAGAAAAAGAAAACTCCATTGAGACGCAAAAGATTCTGTTCCTCCAGTACTATACTGCGTTTACCCAACAGAAGTAGTAAGCAAAAGCCGGTTCAAGACTAGATCTCCCCATGTTATTCTTATGGGAGTTTCGTTTTTAAGACAGGACAATTTTGTGAGGTTATGTGTGTCAAACTTACAATTTTGTGAGGTTATGTGTGTCAAACTTGGCGTCCTTCCCGCTAGATGTCAGCATGGGTGTGGGGTTGAGTGTTTTGGCGGGAAAATGTAAATGTGATGCTTGCTCGTGATTGGTCGGACTGAATTGCCGGTAAAATAGGTTGCAGCATGTGTCGCTAGATGTCGCTGTGGGCGTGGTTTTGGCGGGAAAAATCAAATCTCAGGCCTGTTCGTGATTGGTCCGAAGTTTTGGCGCTAAAGGAGGTTGCAGGACGTGTCGCTTTGGAGCTGAATGTAAACAAACGGGGTTGCCAAATCTCATATTTGGTAAAAATGAAAAGTCACTAGATAATTCCCCAGGACTTGAAAGTGTGTGTTTAGACCGCGCGCAAAGGGGGCCTTCGCCCTGGACCCCCCATTCTGGGGCATCCTAGGGAGATCGTTAGGGTGCTTCGCTCTGGGCCCCCACTCTGGCGTTCCCGGGGAGATCGTTAGGGGTGCTTCGCCCTCCTCGGGGCCCCACTCTGGAGGGCCCCCCCTGGGATCGACAGCGGTGCAGGGCCCCCTTGTGTGAAAGATGTCGGCGTGCGCGTGAACGCGACCGGGCGGGCCGGGTTAATCCGAAAAATTTGTCGGGGCGTTACGTGGGCGGGTGGTCCAGTGCCCCGGTGGCCGTTGAAAGGGGTTAATTTATTTGGCGGTCCGAAAATTTTGTCGCGGCGTTGCGTGGGCGAGTCGTGCGGCGTTGCGTGGGCGGGTGCCCCAGTGGGCCGGTGCCCCGTTGAAAGGGGTTAATTTGACGGTTGTCTCGTTGCTGCCGATTAATAATAAGGCGGTGGGGTAAACATTTTATTAAAGGGGGCTGAAAAAAATAATATACAATCATCGTTTAGCTAGATGTAAATACAATATTAACAACATAAGCGTACTGTAGATTTTTCTTTAATACAAATAATGAATAGTGACCTATAAAATACAATAATAATAATAATAATTAAAGGAGAATGCATCGTTTTCCTCTCTCTCATGAATAGTACTGCTGGATGATCTCATCACTTAATTGTTGTATAGTTTGATGTTGGACTAAAAATAAAAACATTACATTTTATACATTAAATTAAAAAATATCAACTTACCTGCATTTGTTTTTTCCTTTAATAAAACAGAAGCCAATAATGATATTATTTTAAAGGAGAATGCATCTTTCTGCTGGATGATGTAATTATATGTGCATCTAAACATTCCTTTTAATGAATGATCTCATCGCTTAATTATTGCATAGATTTGAGGACTAAAAATAAAAACATTACATTTTATACATTAAAAATAAAATATCAACTTACCTGCATTTGTTTTTTCCTTTATGAACAAAACAGAAGCCAGTAAAATACAATAATGATATTATTTTAAAGGAGAATGCATCTTTCTGCTGGATGATGTAATTATTCAAAACATATGTGCATACATTCCTTTTCTAGAATGATCTCATCATCACTTAATTGCTGCATAGTTTTGAGAGCTAAAAAAACATTACATTCGGTATAAAATAACAATATCAACTTACCTGCATTTGTTTTTAGTATTTTGCACGTTACAACTAAATTTTTAAGAAAGCAAACAATATATCATACGTGCTAATTACATTCCTTCACTTCTCTAATTTTATGAAAAGCCTTTTCCATTTTACACTATTAAAACTGAAAGCGGTTTGTTTTTAATGCTATTTTTATAGATTAAAAGATGCTAGCTTTTAACAAACCGCATTACATATGTGCACAGTTTACCGCTTGTTTTAAAACTGGGCGAAGAGGGAATGTTTTGCATGTATTGCGTTTCCCCTCTTTGTAACGTATGTTTAGAAAAAACTGTAAAATGTCATGACATATATAATAAATTACTGCTTTTTAAGTGCAAGCAAACATCTGAGGAGTCATCCGGTTTCTTTATAAAATAAATGAACATGAACATAAAAAATTGGTTGGACGATTATCTTCATCTATTTTAGTTGTAAAAATTAAATGTTTTATGAAGTGTATTGTTCGAAGTGTCGACTAAACTAATTTCAAAATATCAGAAATAGTATTAAGAATATGTTTACTTTTTTAAAACATTCACAGCGTTAATCACAATAGTAATTTAGCATTTTATGTAAATGCAATAAACCAAAACGAAAATAAAATAATTTCAAAACTTAGTAAGATCCTTCTTAAATGATGCAACATAGTATAAAGGTTTATATCATATATTTTTGCATACTACATATGGAATTTATAGACTAAAAATAGAATAATTACATAGGTACAGGGTTTATATATAGACTTATATAATACAAGTTATACATGTAAACTTAACTAGTTTCTAAATTATCATCATTAGAAATACTTTAATTTCCCCAAGCTAAGGTATTTATACATACTACATATGCAATTTATAGACTAAAAATAGAATAATTACATAGGTACAAGGTTTATATACAGACTTATATAATACAAGTTATACATGTAAACTTAACTAGTTTCTAAATTTTCATGGTTAAAAATACAAAGAACGGTTCTAGGGAAAAGAAATTCTAATCAATAGTTAGAAATCCTATAATTTTTCCAAGCTAAGGTATTTATACATATCACATATACAATTTTTAGATTAAATAAAATAATTACATAGGTAGAGGGTTTATATACAGACTTATACAAGTTATACATGAAAACTTAACTAGTTTCTAAATTATCATCATTAGAAATCCTTTAATTTCCCCAAGCTAAGGTATTTATTTATACATATCACATATACAATTTATAGATTAAATAAAATAATTACATAGGTAGAGGGTTTATATACAGACTTATACAAGTTATACATGTAAACTTAACTAGTTTCTAAATTATCATCGTTAGAAATCCTATAATTTCCCCAAGCTAAGGTATTAATACATATCACATATGCAATTTATAGATTAAATAAAATAATTACATAGGTAGAGGGTTTATATACAGACTTATACAAGTTATACATGAACACTTAACTAGTTTCTAAATTATCATCGTTAGAAATCCTATAATTTCCCCAAGCTAAGGTATTTATACATATCACATATGCAATTTATAGATTAAATAAAATAATTACATAGGTAGAGGGTTTATATACAGGCTTATACAAGTTATACATGAACACTTAACTAGTTTCTAAATTATCATCGTTAGAAATCCTATAATTTCCCCAAGCTAAGGTATTTATACATATCACATATGCAATTTATAGATTAAATAAAATAATTACATAGGTAGAGGGTTTATATACAATACAAGTTATACATGAACACTTAACTAGTTTCTAAATTATCATCGTTAGAAATCCTATAATTTCCCCAAGCTAAGGTATTTATACATATCACATATGCAATTTATAGATTAAATAAAATAATTACATAGGTAGAGGGTTTATATACAGACTTATACAAGTTATACATGAACACTTAACTAGTTTCTAAATTATCATCGTTAGAAATCCTATAATTTCCCCAAGCTAAGGTATTTATACATATCACATATGCAATTTATAGATTAAATAAAATAATTACATAGGTAGAGGGTTTATATACAGGCTTATACAAGTTATACATGAACACTTAACTAGTTTCTAAATTATCATCGTTAGAAATCCTATAATTTCCCCAAGCTAAGGTATTTATACATATCACATATGCAATTTATAGATTAAATAAAATAATTACATAGGTAGAGGGTTTATATACAAACTTATACAAGTTATACATGAAAACTTAACTAGTTTCTAAATTATCATCGTTAGAAATCCTATAATTTCCCCAAGCTAAGGTATTTATACATACTACATATGCAATTTTTAGATTAAATAAAATAATTACATAGGTAGAGGGTTTATATACAGACTTATACAAGTTATACATGAACACTTAACTAGTTTCTAAATTATCATCATTAGAAATCCTATAATTTCCCCAAGCTAAGGTAATTATACATATCACATATGCAATTTATAGATTAAATAAAATAATTACATAGGTAGAGGGTTTATATACAATACAAGTTATACATGAACACTTAACTAGTTTCTAAATTATCATCGTTAGAAATCCTATAATTTCCCCAAGCTAAGGTATTTATACATATCACATATGCAATTTATAGATTAAATAAAATAATTACATAGGTAGAGGGTTTATATACAGACTTATACAAGTTATACATGAACACTTAACTAGTTTCTAAATTATCATCGTTAGAAATCCTATAATTTCCCCAAGCTAAGGTATTTATACATACTACATATGCAATTTTTAGATTAAATAAAATAATTACATAGGTAGAGGGTTTATATACAGACTTATACAAGTTATACATGAACACTTAACTAGTTTCTAAATTATCATCATTAGAAATCCTATAATTTCCCCAAGCTAAGGTAATTATACATATCACATATGCAATTTATAGATTAAATAAAATAATTACATAGGTAGAGGGTTTATATACAATACAAGTTATACATGAACACTTAACTAGTTTCTAAATTATCATCGTTAGAAATCCTATAATTTCCCCAAGCTAAGGTATTTATACATATCACATATGCAATTTATAGATTAAATAAAATAATTACATAGGTAGAGGGTTTATATACAGACTTATACCAGTTATACATGAACACTTAACTAGTTTCTAAATTATCATCGTTAGAAATCCTATAATTTCCCCAAGCTAAGGTATTAATACATATCACATATGCAATTTATAGATTAAATAAAATAATTACATAGGTAGAGGGTTTATATACAGACTTATACAAGTTATACATGAACACTTAACTAGTTTCTAAATTATCATCGTTAGAAATCCTATAATTTCCCCAAGCTAAGGTATTTATACATATCACATATGCAATTTATAGATTAAATAAAATAATTACATAGGTAGAGGGTTTATATACAGACTTATACAAGTTATACATGAACACTTAACTAGTTTCTAAATTATCATCGTTAGAAATCCTATAATTTCCCCAAGCTAAGGTATTTATACATATCACATATGCAATTTATAGATTAAATAAAATAATTACATAGGTAGAGGGTTTATATAATACAAGTTATACATGAAAACTTAACTAGTTTCTAAATTATCATCGTTAGAAATCCTATAATTTCCCCAAGCTAAGGTATTTATACATACTACATATGCAATTTATAGATTAAATAAAATAATTACATAGGTAGAGGGTTTATATACAGACTTATACAAGTTATACATGTAAACTTAACTAGTTTCTAAATTATCATCATTAGAAATCCTTTAATTTCCCCAAGCTAAGGTATTTATACATATCACATATGCAATTTATAGATTAAATAAAATAATTACATAGGTAGAGGGTTTATATACAGACTTATACAAGTTATACTTGAACAGTTAACTAGTTTCTAAATTATCATCGTTAGAAATCCTATAATTTCCCCAAGCTAAGGTATTTATACATACTACATATGCAATTTATAGATTAAATAAAATAATTATATAGGTAGAGGGTTTATATACAGACTTATACAAGTTATACATGAACACTTAACTAGTTTCTAAATTATCATCATTAGAAATCCTATAATTTCCCCAAGCTAAGGTATTTATACATATCACATATGCAATTTATAGATTAAATAAAATAATTACATAGGTAGAGGGTTTATATACAATACAAGTTATACATGAACACTTAACTAGTTTCTAAATTATCATCGTTAGAAATCCTATAATTTCCCCAAGCTAAGGTATTTATACATATCACATATGCAATTTATAGATTAAATAAAATAATTACATAGGTAGAGGGTTTATATACAGACTTATACAAGTTATACATGAACACTTAACTAGTTTCTAAATTATCATCGTTAGAAATCCTATAATTTCCCCAAGCTAAGGTATTAATACATATCACATATGCAATTTATAGATTAAATAAAATAATTACATAGGTAGAGGGTTTATATACAGACTTATACAAGTTATACATGAACACTTAACTAGTTTCTAAATTATCATCGTTAGAAATCCTATAATTTCCCCAAGCTAAGGTATTTATACATATCACATATGCAATTTATAGATTAAATAAAATAATTACATAGGTAGAGGGTTTATATACAGACTTATACAAGTTATACATGAACACTTAACTAGTTTCTAAATTATCATCGTTAGAAATCCTATAATTTCCCCAAGCTAAGGTATTTATACATATCACATATGCAATTTATAGATTAAATAAAATAATTACATAGGTAGAGGGTTTATATACAGACTTATACAAGTTATACATGAAAACTTAACTAGTTTCTAAATTATCATCGTTAGAAATCCTATAATTTCCCCAAGCTAAGGTATTTATACATACTACATATGCAATTTATAGATTAAATAAAATAATTACATAGGTAGAGGGTTTATATACAGACTTATACAAGTTATACATGTAAACTTAACTAGTTTCTAAATTATCATCATTAGAAATCCTTTAATTTCCCCAAGCTAAGGTATTTATACATATCACATATGCAATTTATAGATTAAATAAAATAATTACATAGGTAGAGGGTTTATATACAGACTTATACAAGTTATACTTGAACAGTTAACTAGTTTCTAAATTATCATCGTTAGAAATCCTATAATTTCCCCAAGCTAAGGTATTTATACATATCACATATGCAATTTATAGATTAAATAAAATAATTACATAGGTAGAGGGTTTATATACAGACTTGTACAATACAAGTTATACATGAACACTTAACTAGTTTCTAAATTATCATCGTTAAAAAATCCTATAATTCCCCCAAGCTAAGGTATTAATACATATCACATATACAATTTATAGATTAAATAAAATAATTACATAGGTACAAGGTTTATATACAGACTTATATAATACAAGTTATACACTTAAACTTAACTAGTTTCTAAATTATCATCGTTAAAAAATCCTATAATTTTTCCAAGCTAAGGTATTAGTACATATCACATATACAATTTATAGATTATATAAAATAATTACATAGGTAGAGGGTTTATATACAGACTTATACAATACAAGTTATACATGAGCACTTAACTCGCGGCGTTGCGAGGCCGGGTGGGGAGCCGTGCGGTGGTGCGACGCCCCAGTGGGTCACTGGGCCGTTGAAAGGGGTTAATTTGAAAAATTTGGCGGTTGCCTCGCTGCTGTAGAATCAAATAATAAGGTGCCTCACCTCGGGTAGGCAACCACATATACAGTCTAACATATAGGCTATTGTGGCTTTTTCCTATCCAACAATACATTTCTCTTTCTTTCGTATCTATTTGTTCAGTTTACTATCTAAATGTAAGAAAGAGAAATGTATTGTTGGATAGGAAAAAGCCACAATAGCCTATATGTTAGACTGTATATGTGGTTGCCTACCCGAGGTGAGGCACCTTATTATTTGATTCTACAGCAGCGAGGCAACCGCCAAATTTTTCAAATTAACCCCTTTCAACGGCCCAGTGACCCACTGGGGCGTCGCACCACCGCACGGCTCCCCACCCGGCCTCGCAACGCCGCGAGTTAAGTGCTCATGTATAACTTGTATTGTATAAGTCTGTATATAAACCCTCTACCTATGTAATTATTTTATATAATCTATAAATTGTATATGTGATATGTATTAATACCTTAGCTTGGAAAAATTATAGGATTTTTTAACGATGATAATTTAGAAACTAGTTAAGTTTAAGTGTATAACTTGTATTATATAAGTCTGTATATAAACCTTGTACCTATGTAATTATTTTATTTAATCTATAAATTGTATATGTGATATGTATTAATACCTTAGCTTGGGGGAATTATAGGATTTTTTAACGATGATAATTTAGAAACTAGTTAAGTGTTCATGTATAACTTGTATTGTACAAGTCTGTATATAAACCCTCTACCTATGTAATTATTTTATTTAATCTATAAATTGCATATGTGATATGTATAAATACCTTAGCTTGGGGAAATTATAGGATTTCTAACGATGATAATTTAGAAACTAGTTAACTGTTCAAGTATAACTTGTATAAGTCTGTATATAAACCCTCTACCTATGTAATTATTTTATTTAATCTATAAATTGCATATGTGATATGTATAAATACCTTAGCTTGGGGAAATTAAAGGATTTCTAATGATGATAATTTAGAAACTAGTTAAGTTTACATGTATAACTTGTATAAGTCTGTATATAAACCCTCTACCTATGTAATTATTTTATTTAATCTATAAATTGCATATGTAGTATGTATAAATACCTTAGCTTGGGGAAATTATAGGATTTCTAACGATGATAATTTAGAAACTAGTTAAGTTTTCATGTATAACTTGTATAAGTCTGTATATAAACCCTCTACCTATGTAATTATTTTATTTAATCTATAAATTGCATATGTGATATGTATAAATACCTTAGCTTGGGGAAATTATAGGATTTCTAACGATGATAATTTAGAAACTAGTTAAGTGTTCATGTATAACTTGTATAAGTCTGTATATAAACCCTCTACCTATGTAATTATTTTATTTAATCTATAAATTGCATATGTGATATGTATAAATACCTTAGCTTGGGGAAATTATAGGATTTCTAACGATGATAATTTAGAAACTAGTTAAGTGTTCATGTATAACTTGTATAAGTCTGTATATAAACCCTCTACCTATGTAATTATTTTATTTAATCTATAAATTGCATATGTGATATGTATTAATACCTTAGCTTGGGGAAATTATAGGATTTCTAACGATGATAATTTAGAAACTAGTTAAGTGTTCATGTATAACTTGTATAAGTCTGTATATAAACCCTCTACCTATGTAATTATTTTATTTAATCTATAAATTGCATATGTGATATGTATAAATACCTTAGCTTGGGGAAATTATAGGATTTCTAACGATGATAATTTAGAAACTAGTTAAGTGTTCATGTATAACTTGTATTGTATATAAACCCTCTACCTATGTAATTATTTTATTTAATCTATAAATTGCATATGTGATATGTATAAATACCTTAGCTTGGGGAAATTATAGGATTTCTAATGATGATAATTTAGAAACTAGTTAAGTGTTCATGTATAACTTGTATAAGTCTGTATATAAACCCTCTACCTATATAATTATTTTATTTAATCTATAAATTGCATATGTAGTATGTATAAATACCTTAGCTTGGGGAAATTATAGGATTTCTAACGATGATAATTTAGAAACTAGTTAAGTTTTCATGTATAACTTGTATAAGTCTGTATATAAACCCTCTACCTATGTAATTATTTTATTTAATCTATAAATTGCATATGTGATATGTATAAATACCTTAGCTTGGGGAAATTATAGGATTTCTAACGATGATAATTTAGAAACTAGTTAACTGTTCAAGTATAACTTGTATAAGTCTGTATATAAACCCTCTACCTATGTAATTATTTTATTTAATCTATAAATTGCATATGTGATATGTATAAATACCTTAGCTTGGGGAAATTAAAGGATTTCTAATGATGATAATTTAGAAACTAGTTAAGTTTACATGTATAACTTGTATAAGTCTGTATATAAACCCTCTACCTATGTAATTATTTTATTTAATCTATAAATTGCATATGTAGTATGTATAAATACCTTAGCTTGGGGAAATTATAGGATTTCTAACGATGATAATTTAGAAACTAGTTAAGTTTTCATGTATAACTTGTATTATATAAACCCTCTACCTATGTAATTATTTTATTTAATCTATAAATTGCATATGTGATATGTATAAATACCTTAGCTTGGGGAAATTATAGGATTTCTAACGATGATAATTTAGAAACTAGTTAAGTGTTCATGTATAACTTGTATAAGTCTGTATATAAACCCTCTACCTATGTAATTATTTTATTTAATCTATAAATTGCATATGTGATATGTATAAATACCTTAGCTTGGGGAAATTATAGGATTTCTAACGATGATAATTTAGAAACTAGTTAAGTGTTCATGTATAACTTGTATAAGTCTGTATATAAACCCTCTACCTATGTAATTATTTTATTTAATCTATAAATTGCATATGTGATATGTATAAATACCTTAGCTTGGGGAAATTATAGGATTTCTAACGATGATAATTTAGAAACTAGTTAAGTGTTCATGTATAACTTGTATTGTATATAAACCCTCTACCTATGTAATTATTTTATTTAATCTATAAATTGCATATGTGATATGTATAATTACCTTAGCTTGGGGAAATTATAGGATTTCTAATGATGATAATTTAGAAACTAGTTAAGTGTTCATGTATAACTTGTATAAGTCTGTATATAAACCCTCTACCTATGTAATTATTTTATTTAATCTAAAAATTGCATATGTAGTATGTATAAATACCTTAGCTTGGGGAAATTATAGGATTTCTAACGATGATAATTTAGAAACTAGTTAAGTTTTCATGTATAACTTGTATAAGTTTGTATATAAACCCTCTACCTATGTAATTATTTTATTTAATCTATAAATTGCATATGTGATATGTATAAATACCTTAGCTTGGGGAAATTATAGGATTTCTAACGATGATAATTTAGAAACTAGTTAAGTGTTCATGTATAACTTGTATAAGCCTGTATATAAACCCTCTACCTATGTAATTATTTTATTTAATCTATAAATTGCATATGTGATATGTATAAATACCTTAGCTTGGGGAAATTATAGGATTTCTAACGATGATAATTTAGAAACTAGTTAAGTGTTCATGTATAACTTGTATAAGTCTGTATATAAACCCTCTACCTATGTAATTATTTTATTTAATCTATAAATTGCATATGTGATATGTATAAATACCTTAGCTTGGGGAAATTATAGGATTTCTAACGATGATAATTTAGAAACTAGTTAAGTGTTCATGTATAACTTGTATTGTATATAAACCCTCTACCTATGTAATTATTTTATTTAATCTATAAATTGCATATGTGATATGTATAAATACCTTAGCTTGGGGAAATTATAGGATTTCTAACGATGATAATTTAGAAACTAGTTAAGTGTTCATGTATAACTTGTATAAGTCTGTATATAAACCCTCTACCTATGTAATTATTTTATTTAATCTATAAATTGCATATGTGATATGTATTAATACCTTAGCTTGGGGAAATTATAGGATTTCTAACGATGATAATTTAGAAACTAGTTAAGTTTACATGTATAACTTGTATAAGTCTGTATATAAACCCTCTACCTATGTAATTATTTTATTTAATCTATAAATTGTATATGTGATATGTATAAATAAATACCTTAGCTTGGGGAAATTAAAGGATTTCTAATGATGATAATTTAGAAACTAGTTAAGTTTTCATGTATAACTTGTATAAGTCTGTATATAAACCCTCTACCTATGTAATTATTTTATTTAATCTAAAAATTGTATATGTGATATGTATAAATACCTTAGCTTGGAAAAATTATAGGATTTCTAACTATTGATTAGAATTTCTTTTCCCTAGAACCGTTCTTTGTATTTTTAACCATGAAAATTTAGAAACTAGTTAAGTTTACATGTATAACTTGTATTATATAAGTCTGTATATAAACCTTGTACCTATGTAATTATTCTATTTTTAGTCTATAAATTGCATATGTAGTATGTATAAATACCTTAGCTTGGGGAAATTAAAGTATTTCTAATGATGATAATTTAGAAACTAGTTAAGTTTACATGTATAACTTGTATTATATAAGTCTATATATAAACCCTGTACCTATGTAATTATTCTATTTTTAGTCTATAAATTCCATATGTAGTATGCAAAAATATATGATATAAACCTTTATACTATGTTGCATCATTTAAGAAGGATCTTACTAAGTTTTGAAATTATTTTATTTTCGTTTTGGTTTATTGCATTTACATAAAATGCTAAATTACTATTGTGATTAACGCTGTGAATGTTTTAAAAAAGTAAACATATTCTTAATACTATTTCTGATATTTTGAAATTAGTTTAGTCGACACTTCGAACAATACACTTCATAAAACATTTAATTTTTACAACTAAAATAGATGAAGATAATCGTCCAACCAATTTTTTATGTTCATGTTCATTTATTTTATAAAGAAACCGGATGACTCCTCAGATGTTTGCTTGCACTTAAAAAGCAGTAATTTATTATATATGTCATGACATTTTACAGTTTTTTCTAAACATACGTTACAAAGAGGGGAAACGCAATACATGCAAAACATTCCCTCTTCGCCCAGTTTTAAAACAAGCGGTAAACTGTGCACATATGTAATGCGGTTTGTTAAAAGCTAGCATCTTTTAATCTATAAAAATAGCATTAAAAACAAACCGCTTTCAGTTTTAATAGTGTAAAATGGAAAAGGCTTTTCATAAAATTAGAGAAGTGAAGGAATGTAATTAGCACGTATGATATATTGTTTGCTTTCTTAAAAATTTAGTTGTAACGTGCAAAATACTAAAAACAAATGCAGGTAAGTTGATATTGTTATTTTATACCGAATGTAATGTTTTTTTAGCTCTCAAAACTATGCAGCAATTAAGTGATGATGAGATCATTCTAGAAAAGGAATGTATGCACATATGTTTTGAATAATTACATCATCCAGCAGAAAGATGCATTCTCCTTTAAAATAATATCATTATTGTATTTTACTGGCTTCTGTTTTGTTCATAAAGGAAAAAACAAATGCAGGTAAGTTGATATTTTATTTTTAATGTATAAAATGTAATGTTTTTATTTTTAGTCCTCAAATCTATGCAATAATTAAGCGATGAGATCATTCATTAAAAGGAATGTTTAGATGCACATATAATTACATCATCCAGCAGAAAGATGCATTCTCCTTTAAAATAATATCATTATTGGCTTCTGTTTTATTAAAGGAAAAAACAAATGCAGGTAAGTTGATATTTTTTAATTTAATGTATAAAATGTAATGTTTTTATTTTTAGTCCAACATCAAACTATACAACAATTAAGTGATGAGATCATCCAGCAGTACTATTCATGAGAGAGAGGAAAACGATGCATTCTCCTTTAATTATTATTATTATTATTGTATTTTATAGGTCACTATTCATTATTTGTATTAAAGAAAAATCTACAGTACGCTTATGTTGTTAATATTGTATTTACATCTAGCTAAACGATGATTGTATATTATTTTTTTCAGCCCCCTTTAATAAAATGTTTACCCCACCGCCTTATTATTAATCGGCAGCAACGAGACAACCGTCAAATTAACCCCTTTCAACGGGGCACCGGCCCACTGGGGCACCCGCCCACGCAACGCCGCACGACTCGCCCACGCAACGCCGCGACAAAATTTTCGGACCGCCAAATAAATTAACCCCTTTCAACGGCCACCGGGGCACTGGACCACCCGCCCACGTAACGCCCCGACAAATTTTTCGGATTAACCCGGCCCGCCCGGTCGCGTTCACGCGCACGCCGACATCTTTCACACAAGGGGGCCCTGCACCGCTGTCGATCCCAGGGGGGGCCCTCCAGAGTGGGGCCCCGAGGAGGGCGAAGCACCCCTAACGATCTCCCCGGGAACGCCAGAGTGGGGGCCCAGAGCGAAGCACCCTAACGATCTCCCTAGGATGCCCCAGAATGGGGGGTCCAGGGCGAAGGCCCCCTTTGCGCGCGGTCTAAACACACACTTTCAAGTCCTGGGGAATTATCTAGTGACTTTTCATTTTTACCAAATATGAGATTTGGCAACCCCGTTTGTTTACATTCAGCTCCAAAGCGACACGTCCTGCAACCTCCTTTAGCGCCAAAACTTCGGACCAATCACGAACAGGCCTGAGATTTGATTTTTCCCGCCAAAACCACGCCCACAGCGACATCTAGCGACACATGCTGCAACCTATTTTACCGGCAATTCAGTCCGACCAATCACGAGCAAGCATCACATTTACATTTTCCCGACAAAACACTCAACCCCACACCCATGCTGACATCTAGCGGGAAGGACGCCAAGTTTGACACACATAACCTCACAAAATTGTAAGTTTGACACACATAACCTCACAAAATTGTCCTGTCTTAAAAACGAAACTCCCATAAGAATAACATGGGGAGATCTAGTCTTGAACCGGCTTTTGCTTACTACTAACAGATATAGTAATGAAAAACCAGAGACATTCAGATGCAACTTGAAACTTGAATATCCATTGGTTGAAATAAATGGGGCGGTACTCGATAGAAGTCTCATTTACACATACAAACGGCAAACGCCAGCATGTTACGCATGCGTTTACGTCAGTTGTTTTGAAAGTTCCGTCAGTTTTTCCAACTGTGTTACATATTAGGTACATTACAAGTCTTTATTAAGACTCGCACCATTCAATACACGAACGGTTGTCAATAAGTAAGTTATAATTATATGAAAAGTTAATAATAATAATGAGTTGGTTAATTTGTAGAATTTTCCTTACTGCAAAATTATTAAAAATGGATGATGAAAACGTCAACAATATTCAGTTGTCACCACCAAAAAAAACGCCAAAAAAGAACTTTTCTGTAGAGGTGAAACAAATAATTATGAACGCTTTTAAAGTGTGTGAAGAGCAGCATCCTCAATGGAAAAAACACGAAAAAGAGGAAAATGTTGCTAGATTGATAGGTCATGTTTTAATTTACCTTCCAATCCCACTGCTTATTTACTATAATTTTATGAATTGGTCTGTCCAGTGTTTACAACATACTTCGTGAGCACAAGCAACATCCTGATTATTTTGCTGCTCCTAAGGCGTGTCATAGACCAAGAGCTATTTTGGACAATGTCTCCGAAGAAGACAAAAATGGCAAAAAAAGTGTGGGCTGACATGTCCATAACAAATCCACGAGATGCATTTTTAAGAGGGTTATCGACTGACTTGAGAAATCCATCGGGGAAAGGAAAGCGGCTCATCACCCTTCATATAGGATCTGATGACGGTTTTGTAGATAATGGATTACTGTTATTGAAATCCAAGAAAACAAATGACTACCATGAAGAAATGAACGCAGATACATTTGAACAATGGTTTAAAAATATTTTGCCCAGTCTTCAAGAAGGTTGCGTTATCGTCTTGGATAACGCAAGTTATCACACAAGAAAAATTGAAAAAATTCCGTCTAGCAACACAAAGAAAGCTGGCATACATAACTGGCTGCAGAAAAAACTATCCCCTACGAAGACAGTATGTGAGAGCTGAATTGTTATCTTAAGTAAAACAGCATGCACCTAAACACAGTGCTAACGTAATCGACGAATTAACACAGGAAAGCAACAGAACTGTTCTGAGATTGTATAGTATGTTTGTATGTAATTTCTTTGTTTTATTGTAAAAAATATTTATTATATATTATAATATATGTAAACACATAGCACTCGCGAACTTTCCATGGCTTTTTTATTAAATTAATAAAATGCAATTTTTTAAAATGTATGGTTATTATTTATACTAGTATAAATTTCTCTAAGTGACATCATTTATAACGAATTAACAATTCATATACAAAAATGTTCTATTGTAAATTTAACTTTCACATAAAACCAATCAGAACAATCTGTGCTGCCTTGATTTTTTTTTAACTATATCTGTTCAGTGTCCGGAGTATAGTTCTGATGAAATTATATTAAATGATACATCAGATACTGATAATGAAGAAGCAGCAGATTATGAAAATGAATGTGTGGGATGCAAAGAAGACTTCCGGAAGACTAAAAAAACTGAAGATTGGATAAAATGTATTATCTGTGGCCGTTGGATGCACGAAGGATGTACTACCTATACAAATTTGTGCCAACAATGTGGAAAACATGGTCGAAAATGAACTACTTCTACTATAAATTTATTAATCTTATTAGTCCAACTCTCCTCCCGTCGCTGGTCCATCTCACCTACACAGTGGAGGAGAGATGGACTTTTACACATTAGAATAAATTATTTTTTTACATATGTTTAAAAAAATGGATTTATGTTTTGTTACGTTTATAATTAGGTTTAAGCTATGTATTATTGGAAATAAATTTTATATTTTGAATATTTCAAAGTATATTAATTTTGCAGTATATTTTCTAAAAAGTGGTCCATCTCTCCCCCACTTACCCTAATTATTTGGGGTGGATCTGCACATTGGGAAAGAGTTTTTATGGCATAAAAGAAAATGATCAGGGTAATTTTTGGCTTAAAATCAACAGAGTCCTGCAGGCCATACTTTAGAAAGTATAAGATTTTAACTCTACCTTGTATCTTTATTTTTAAAACTCTTGTAAATACGAAGTTAAATCTAATTGAATATGAACTAAATAATCAGTATCATAACTATAATACTAGATTTTGTAATGATCTGATAGTTGTTAGACATCGAACTTGCAAGTTCGAAAAGACTCCCTCTTTCATTGGAGTTAAACTCTTTAATAGACTTCATGAGGATATCAGGCACTTGCCCATCAAATTGTTCAAAACTAAAATTAAAAAATTGTTGTGGGAGAAAGCCTACTATAACCACCATGAATTTCTTGACGACTTTGTCTAATTTGTATTATTATCACAATTGTTATTTTATCTTATTTATGTATTCTGCTTTGTATGCTTTAATTAATTTAATTTCTGTTGGAAATATTGACATATACACATTGACATGTACATCCATTGTTTTAATGGCTTTTGTATAAATAAATATTATTATTATTATTATTAATTACCACTTCCGTAAACCATGGATGGATGTCAAAAGCCATATATGTGTTAAAAATTTACCTATTCCGAGCGGAGTTGAAATTACGAAAAAGTTAAAGGGGTGGTACTTAAAATTTGTGGTGATACAACTTTACATTATAACAATAATAATCATCCAGTATCTATATAATAGAGATTCCAACCCCTTTTATAAAAATAACTGGATTTGTAAGAACTAATAAGATAATTTAATTTTAATATTATTATTTTTCTTTGTTTATTTTCAATATGTAAAATATAAAAGGTCGGTAGTACCGTAATATACGTTCTGGCCCAGGAAGTGACGTCATAAGCACACGTGTTATAGGTAATAGGTAAACAAACATGGCCGCCGGATGTAAACAATATGGCCGCCGGATGTAAACAAATATGGCCGCCGGAAGTGACGTCATACGTAAACAAAGCAGCTGATTGGTTGATTTAAATGGCGGTATGGTAAATGCTCTTAGTAGATAAGCCCGCCAAGCATATGTTATATGTAAACATACAGGGCAACCAAATGATATTTAGTTAAAAGACACTAAATAATTCCCCAAAAATGTAAACAAAGCAGCTGATCGGTTGATTTAAATGGCGGTATGCATGTAAACAAATGCTCTTATTGGTTATTAGCTATGCCCGTCAAGCATATGTTATACGTAATCTGATTGGTTGATTTAAATGGCGGTATGGCAAATGCTCTTATTGGTTATACCTACCAAGCATATGTAAACATATAGGTGACCAAATGATATTTAGTTAAATAAAAAAAATACTAAATAATTCCCTAGATTTAAATAGCGGTATGCATGTAAACAAATGCTCTTAGTAGATAAGCCCACCAAGCATATGTTATATGTAAAAAACATTCTACAAAAGGAAGTTTAAACCACAATTATTTGACTGTAATAATACAAGCTAAAATTAGTACATTTTTTTAATATAATTTCAAGCTTTAAAAATAATGATTTACGCGTGTGCACGTTCAGGTGTATATAAAAGGCTGTTCAAAATATACCGCCGCATTAGTTTAGAATTGTATGTAAAACGTGATAGTAGAATCATGGAGATGAACAACACATTTATTGATACCTGCGATGCAGGTAAGCTGAACAGTAGATAATAAAAAGCTATATACAATATTCTTCTATTTTCTCGTTAGATTATTGCAATCGCAAGGAATTAATTTCTTCATGGGTATTTTTTCTAAACAATAAGAAAAGAAATCTGTTAATGGTTGAAGTAGGATGTATTAATACAAACAATTTTGACCCAGTCGTACCAATAACTAGCATTAACGATAAGAACTGTTTACGACTTGATTATGATGAATGGGAAAGCTTATCGTCTATTCGAACTGAACATTTATTTAGAAAATTTAAAAATAATAATGAAACCACCAAGTTTATGGAATATTCGGTAGATAGCTGCATTAAAATTCGATTTGAAAGCGATGAGAATAAAACAAAGACTGTTAAACTAATAGGGTTATTTGGTTGGATATGCTTTAGTTTGGAAGAAATGGAAAAACTGTTCTCAATAAGAGATGTAATAAATTAAAAATTAAACACACTTCAAGAATATACTAACCAGTGGACTTATACCAGTTTTATTTCGCTTGTTGCTTCCACAGCACATAAGGAAGATCTAACAGATGACTCAAGTATTTTATCTATGGGCAAATTTTTATGTATAATGATGAAACCAATGATGGAAGTTGTATCATGGAGAAAAACAGATTGTTGCGGTCTACAGTTTTGGTTAAACGAAGATAATACTAAACTAATTAAAATTGGTTTAAACCCTTCTACGAATTTTACGCCTGTTGTGAAACATTACGATTATGTTATAAAAACTATTGTTACCATGACTCCTGAAGTCTGGCGTACGTTTATTTCTAAAAATGAACAAATACTAGAAAACTTTGATTATAAACAAGATAGTGGATTTGATGAATTTATAGTGCGTTTCATGAACTCAATTAACGCAATACAAATACATCACTATGCTGGAGCTTTCATTGTTTTGGAAATGCAGAGTTTCAAGACTCTATGGGATGCAACCAGTTTAATCGACTATAAGCTATCCCTGTTACAACATCAAGAATTTGCTGTTTATTATAACAACATTATACATAGTGCAGCACAGATGCAAGCTAGAGGAGATGATCTTGAAAACATAAAGTTTATATTAAATAGTTGCTTAAATGTAAATAATCATAATGTATGCAGTATGTTAGAAGTGATGTTTTTTTTAAAAACAAAGTGTTAGAAGATATACGTGAAGCTTTGCTTTATTTTTTATGTTGTGATATCGAACCATTAGACAAACAAGTTGTGAATTCTAATGCTGTTATAAATATTATATAGTAAATATGTAAAACAATTAATCAATAAAAGACTTTTATTAATGTTTTATTATTTTTTTATTTCATATGTATGTTTACAATAAAAAACTTAGTCTACAATAAAACTTAGTCTACAACCATTAATTAATCATTAATCCTATAATGTCCCCACGGTAAAGTATCAATACCATTATCTAGTATAAATCTTTTATTATCTTCATTCGAAAGAGCTCTCTTTTTTTGTTCAACACTATATACATTATGTTGCTTACTTTGTATACTACTCTGTTTAACAATTTTTACATAATTATTTCTAAAACAACTTAAATAGTCATCAAAACTTAAATTATGTTTTACTATTTGCCTTTAGCCTTTTTTATAATATCTAAACCATAAATTTGAATTGCATACATTTTTGCTTTTAACCCAACAAATTCATACATAATATATCCTTTATTTTCATCCTTCCTTAAACCCAACACCTTTTTATTACAAAGTGGAATATTAAAAGGATTATCTTTAGCATAATCAGAAGTGTCGAACATATTAATGTTGTTTTTAATAACTTCATACACATCATCACACGTTATTTCATACAACAAACTATCTGTATCCATATAAAGAAGCTTACAGTTCTTGGGATTAAATTGTTTTAACATAAACTGATAGTGATAGTCATACATTAAAGTTTTTGAAATATCACGGACTGCCATACCAACATAAATAGGTTTATTAAATGAAATTTCAAGTTTATTTAGTTCAACAGCAACCAAATCTTCACTAAAAATGGTGCGGCTATGGAAATTAAGCTTAGAAATATATTGATTTGCACCATACCGACCATTCCATTTTGTGCAAAGCTTTACATTTCTATATTTTCTAACGTTTTCAACAGATTTGCCAAATATTGCGTTATTCAATAATTTAAATGTTTTTTTCAAATTCGTTTTTTGCTTTTGATCTTAATTTTGTATTTAAATCAATATAATCCTTCAACCAACAAGCTTGTGTGAAACTTATTGCTCGATGTATTTTTTTTAATATCAACCCTTCTTGTAACCATTGTTTCAATGCACTATGATGTATGACATACTTCGTTTTAGACTCTAGAGTGGTAAGTTACTTTGTCTGTTTACTGTTTGGGGGAGCTTTATGTTCTGAACAGAATGGCATATTATGATAATCATGCAAATAGTTTGGGTAATCCAAATCTACCTCATAAATTAAACCTTTTTCAATATCGTTAGGTATATTCAAAATAGTTTCAGAATCTAGATCATTGATTTGTTTATCACTTAACCACTTTCTTTTTTCTTCTTTCTTTATAAGGTAGACTTTGATTCATAGCCCAACCATATAAATTATTTGCATCAAGATACAACAAATATTTATTAGGTAGTTTTGGGTTATAATTTGGCAAATATTTATTGTTAGCTTTGCTGTATCTGGTACATACCTGACTAACACCTCCCCGTATACCTCGCTCTAAAAAAAGTAACATATCTACATCTGTAACCAGCTCTAACTTTACCTTAGTATGTTTTAACATAGCATCCCAAGTATAACTAGGTGATGTCAAATAGTGAGCTGGAACTAAACCATGTGTCTTTATTAAATTTTCCCGAAAATTTTGAAACACATCTGCTAAAAGTAACACATCAGTCTTCAAATATATATCACTATATTCCCCTAAATTTTTTATATTAAATGTTTTCCAAAGTTCTTGAGCATGGTTATAATCTTCCTCAGAAATATGACTATTTTTTAATTTGCTATAGAAATGTTTTTTAGATGGTAATTCAGTATCGTTAAATTTTTCCCAACTATCCATATATTCATATGGGTATACACCCTTTCGAATTAATAATTTCAACTGCTCGCTACTTAAATCAGAACAAATATTACGTAAAATTTTCAAATTGTTACAATCTAAATAAGAAACAAGTTTTTCTAAAGAATCGCTCATGAAGCGAAACGAACCTAGAAATCTAAATTGAATATTTGCGTTTGGAATATTTTTAGTAATCGAAATGTAGCGTTCTTTATTTTTAGGTAAAAGCGATACTCTACCAGGTATTGCAGTCGCAACAGTTTTTATTAAGAAATGTGCATCATACCCAGAGAAGTTGTGAAAAAATATTGGAATTCTATGAGAAATCTTGTGGTTAAGGTTACACCCTACGTGGGCCGATCCACGATATCTACCTGTAAAATGACAATGATCTCTAACGCGAATGTGATCATCTAAGAAGGGTTTCTCACATATATGACATACTGGTGCTAATTTAAACTCTCTTTCTTGAACATCTAATAGCGGGTCCATTGGTTTAGGATGATCAAAAATGTGTTGTAATTCATCTGCAATTTGCGATAACTCGTTGGCAAACCAATCAACACAATTCTCACCCCTATAAAGTCTAAAACGAGATAAAGAATTATAGTATGCGCTATGAAGATAATATGCAATACTATTGGCAGTATGTTCTTTATACTTAATAGTATCTTTGGTTTCATCATCTTTAAAATCTTTTACCAAACATTCTAAATCTGCATAAATTGTAAAAGGTACTTGAAGTTTATGATGATGGTTCTTAAAATGAACAGTAGTACCAGGTTTTGGCAATATAATTTTACATTTATTTACAGCCCTACAATCTATTTCATGAATATTTAATTTTTGTTCGTTATGAAAATAGTGCAAACATCTATCACAAATAAATGTTTTCTATTGTGTGATGTAAGTTGACTCTTAACTAATCTAGACAAGTTTTTAATCCAACAAAAATGATATTTTATTGAAGCTTGCTTTGAATGGTCATTTTCCACTTCATCTTCAATTTCATCGTTTTCTTTTTCAATTTCATAAGTTTCCTGAATCATTAACAAATTTACATGTTGTTGTTTCTTTTCATTACATAAATAAAGCGGAACGGTTACATAACTTTTTTCTGATTTTCTAATAATGTTAAACCATAAATGTTTATCGAAATATTTGGATTTTGTTTAAAAAATTTTGACAATTGATCAAACGACATTGGAAAATTAATTCCCTCAAAATTCAACGCGTTCTGTATGAGAGGTGGTTGGATATAATGCCGATACTAGAGCACAACCAAAGCAAGCTTCGTCATTATTTTGTACATTTATTATAGCTTTTTTTAATTTTATTTCTTTAGGCAAATCTATATAAGATGATGGGTGATATAACGTAACTTTATTGATATTTACCGTTAGGGAAATAATTTTCGATAGAGCCCACCCACTTCCCTGCTCTTTGAACTCTGTTATTTTTTCCATTAATATGGTTCTAATGTGCTTTTGGAACAGCAACTCCTCTGTATTAGCAACTGGTTTTGTAAACTCTGCGCAAAATTCCATGTTTATTTTTAATGGTGTTGGTGAAATATGTTTTTTATGTTGGTCCAAAAAAGCGTAAAACAGTCTTCGAAAAATGCATTCAAATCCTTATGTATTAAGTTTATTAAAATTGAAGTTTGTAAACGGGATTGAAATGCGGATGTTAAATCCCTCCAAATTACTTGACCTTTCAGGTTCTAGTCAAGCTTTGCTCCAGCACCAGTTTTTCCTAAAAAAATAACTTTTTGTTAAAACTAAAAACAATAATTATTTATATTTTACCTTGCAGCAACTGCTTGAATAATTCTTCATATCGACTCAATTGACCAGACACAGCTTGAATGTGTTTTTTATTTGCAGTTGTTAAAATTTGATTACTTGTATTTACTTAATCACTTATTAATCTTAAATTATAATTAATTAATTTTATGTATTTTTCAATTTTAGGTTGTATTAACGTTTCTTTATGTTTTTTATACGTTTCTTGAACCATTTTCAACACAAGATCAATTTTATTTAAAAGTTTTATTTAAAAAACTTTTAGAATGAAATGCTCACACACATGCTTGCTTATATATGTATCAAACGACGTTGTTGTTTTCATCAAAAGTATAACCTTTACTAAAAGTAAAAAAACATCTATCAAAAAATATGTTTATTTATTTATTAAAGCATACAGATACAAATAAGAAAATAATATTTGTTTTATTTATAATATTTTATAATATATTTTGTATATATGTGTGAAAGAGGTAAGCCCAAACTTATAATGATTTTGGTTGCGTTTCTAAATATCTACAAATTCAAGTATAGCTGTTTTTCGATCTTCTCCAATGTCCTGCAATCCTTTATATACCAATGCTACAGATGAAATTGCTTTATTTAGAGCTGTAATTCTTGCTTCGGATAGTATTTTTGAAAATCGTCCTGGTAGAAACATTGAATTGTCTGCTGTTTCAACAATAATCTTGCGTCCATATTTCGTACTCACAGATTTAATTTTTTCCAATTTATACTGGCGATCGATCAGCAAATCATCAATATTTATCAAAGGTTTTAATTGCAGCTTCCCAACGTTGTTAAGTTCTTTTAAAACTCCATTTTGGAACTATTTTTCTAGAAGTTTATCTAGTAATTTTTTTTATTAAGACTAAATAACTATTGCAGAATGTCTCTATGTATGTTTTGTTCATATGAAAATTGTTTTTCTAGAACTGATGGAAAATATGTTTTTGACATTGAACATATCAAAACAATGTTTAATATTGGAAAATATATTTTTTCACCTTGACAATATCCTGTGTAGAAATCAATTATTTATTAGCAAAATATGTTTACATCCTGTCTTTTGTAATCACCTATTTTCTAAAACTTTCAATATTGTAAAAAATATATTTTTTACCGTGATAATTAATATCCTGTGTACAAAATCAATTTTTATTAACAAAATATGTTTAGATCCTGTCTTTTCTTATCACCTGTTTTTCTTCAAGTTTGATATCTGTATATATTCAGATTTACCTTTATAAAAATCATTTATCAAATTACTGCGTTATCTGTTGTTTAAACTAGGTAAGAATTATTTATTTTTATAATCTAAATTTTTTACTTTTTTAAATTGTGTTAGAAATGTCTTGCATAAGCTGTGCCGGATATGGGTTTAATCCTGTTAATCTATACTGGTACATTTATCTTGGTGCTACAACCGATAATATTAAAATAATGGCTGATCCGAACAACCTGGAAGAGAGAGAATTAAGGAACTTTTTCGATAATAAAGGTGTTCAGGAAGCTAATCAACATGGAATACCTTAAGAAATTTATAAGGGTGAACAAGCAAGAAAATCACGGTTAATAGAACAGAGTAAAATCGATCTGTGAAAATTATATGTAAATTATTTTTCTGTAAGAAAAATTAAAGTTTTTGGGTTATCTTAAAAAAAGGTTATTTTTAAAAGTTTCTATAAATTTCCTTCCTATATAGATTATATAAAACGCAAAGAATTTTTTTAAAAGAAGTTTTGTTAATTTACATTTATTAAATGAACTATATAAAATTTTTACACCTGATTGATGTTTTTTTATTTACAGATTAAAAAGCTTTTGGGTTTTCTTTAATTAAAGTTTTACCTGTTTAGTAAGTAGGTTAAGTAGGTAAGTAGGTAATTTTAAAATAAAAAAAGCTTTTCATATGGTCTAATTAATAAAACAAATATTATTTTCTTATTTGTATCTGTATGCTTTAATAAATAAATAAACATATTTTTCTAGATGTTTTTTACTTTTAGTAAAGGGTTCCTTTAGATATATATGAACTAAGTTGAATAATAATAATTTTATTATCTAACTCACCTCAAAATAATGGTGGTAACAATATAAATCACAAAACCTTTTTGTAAAACTTGTTTTTAACTCAGTCTAAATTAGGTTCTCCACGTTAAAACATAATTGATACAAAATAGTTTGTGGTTGAACTAATTTTTAGCTTATATTATTGATTGTGAATAACAGATGGCTGCACTAGGATGTTTTAGCGCATAAAATATGTATTGACAACCCACATGTGATATCATTTGGCGGGCTTATCTAATAAGAGGATATGTTTACATGCATACCGCCATTTAAATCAACCAATCAGCTGCTTTGTTTACATTTCAAATCTAGTGACTTTTTTATTTGTTTACATTCATACAGCCATTTCAATCAACCAATCAGCTGCTTTGTTTACATTTTTGGGGAATTATTTAGTGTCTTTTAACTAAATATCATTTGGTTGCCCTGTATGTTTACATATAACATATGCTTGGCGGGCTTATCTACTAAGAGCATTTACCATACCGCCATTTAAATCAACCAATCAGCTGCTTTGTTTACGTATGACGTCACTTCCGGCGGCCATATTTGTTTACATCCGGCGGCCATATTGTTTACATCCGGCGGCCATGTTTGTTTACCTATAACATGTGCTTATGACGTCACTTCCTGGGCCAGAACGTACATTACGGTACTACTAAGGTCATCTGTCACCTATCACGTTCCTTGACCTCTCAAGAACGAAAGTATAGCGCTACTGAGCGTGTTTGGCCGTTATATGGGCCATAGAGAAACTGCGACACTATTTGGAAGGATTCCATTTTAAAGTTATCACTGACTGTCATTCAGCTCCTGTGGCTTCACAATCTTAAGGATCCACAAGGTCGCCTTGCGCGTTGGACTCTTCGTTTACAACCTTACGATTTCGAAATGATTCATCGTAAACGGTCTGAGAATGCCGCACCTGATTTCTTGTCCAGTCCTGACGGACTTAGTAATGACCTGTATCTCTAATAAAACAGTAAAAGTAGATAAATGGTATCAGAGAATGATAGACAAAGTGGTTCAATTTCCTCGTAAGTTTCCTCTTTGGAGAATCCAAAATAGGCAGTTGTTCAAACATGTCCGAACAAAATATCCTTGACTTCAATAATCCTGATGAAGAGTGAAAATTGGTACCTCCTAAACCGCAACGAATTGAGATTATTCGATCTATGCATGATCATTATACCTGTGGTCACGCTGGTATTTCGAAGACGGTCGCTCGTCTTTTAATGACTCATTATTGGCCAAAATTGAGGGCTGACGTGGCCAATTATATTCGTCATTGTAATATTTGCCTTAGTACGAAATCAGGTAAACGTGCCCCTGCGGGCCATTTGCTGAGTAAAGCACCTACGGCTACCGTTCCTTGGCAACTTGTAAGTGCCGATCTTATGGGCCCCTTACCGCAATCTACTAAAGGGTATTGTTATATTTTAGCGGTTTGTGATACATTTAGCGAATTCGTTTTCTTGTTTCCTTTGTGTTCGCCACTGCTACTGCGGTTACTCAATTAATTGAGAATTATGTATATTTGATGTTTGGTGCTCCGAAAACTCTTATTGTGGACAATGGCGTCCAATTTCGAAGTAAACTATTTCAGCATATGAACACCATGTATGATGTAGAAATTTCCTACACTGCGAACTATCACCCGCAGTGCAATTCCACTGAACGCGTTAACCGAGTGATTAAGGGTATGCTGAGTGCTTACGTTAAAGATAATCACTTGGGATCAGTATCTTTTTAAAATTGGGTATGCTATTCGTTCCGCTCAACATGAGGTGACTGAACTTACTCTGAATTTCATTAATTTTGGATATGAAGTTTCTTCAAAGGGTGGGGACAAAGATTTTTCACCTTCTGAGTCTCCAACTCCTGTTATCGACCCTGATAATCGAAAATTGGCTTTTGCTAAATTATATGCCGATGTTTAGAGCCGAATTCGTAAAGCTCATGAGCGCAGTGCGCTTTATTATAATCTACGTCGCCGACCAGATAAATTACCTGTTGGTCAACGTGTGTGGCGTAAAAATACTGTATTATCTGATGCTACAAAGCAATTTACCGCTAAATTAGCCCCGAAATTTGTGGGACCTTTTGAAATCTCTAGGGTATTGTCTCCCAGGACTTATGAATTAGTAGATAATAAAGGTAGGACTTCTGCTTGGCATATTAAAGATTTGAAATCTATCCTGAAGAGAATCATGTTTAGTTAGAGACTGTTCCGTTTATGATGATCATTTGTGTGAGTTTTTTGGTAGTGTTTAGCGCTTTTATTTCTGAGGGTTGGTTGGTTGTCGGGTACTGGCCCTTTTTTGCCAGTAGGGTCTTGAGTGGGGCAATCGCCGGGATACATTGGTGGCCAGAGTTTGGTCTGCTGGGGCGTTGATAAGCTCACTGCTACTGATTGTGTTTACCTCTTAGGGGATGTAACGGGCGACGCAACACTTACCATCTAGCAGCGACCGTAGTCGGTATTGAGTGAGTTTTCCTACCGCTTCTACAAATCAAACACTCCCCTGGTGTTCCCTGGTAGAGTCCTTGGAGGTCTTCCTCCAGTGAGTCAGTGTATTGCAGTTCGAGTGAGGGTTGGTTTTGTGGGTTTATTTACTATTTCAGCCTAGTTGTGGTTCGTTCGAGATCTTCACTTTGAGTAGCTATTTTTTTCTCTAGTCGCTTCGCTCTCGGGAGTTGAGAGGGGGTTGTTACATATTTATTTCTATTTGTTGTATATTCGCTTCGAGAATAATTTATTTAAATTATTAGGCGTTTTGAGGCATTGTACGCCTTCTGCAGAGTATTATTGGGAATATTGACCCTCCTTTTTCCCGCGTGAGAGAGAAACGGTGTGCGAGTTTAGAAGGACATCTTACATTCGGTCGTTGTTAGAGACGCTTCGTTGAGTTCTGTCGAGGGGTTTATGTGAATCTATTCGATCCTCTTGGAGGGATTTTCACACTATACTCCTATTTGTATCCTGAAGTTAATTTTTATGTAATTTTGGAAATCAGGATATTATCCATATTATTGGGAATTGTACGACAGGCTTCTTAGTGTTCCCCACGTTTCTTGGGGGTAAGTGTTCTATTGCTGGAACGGCTATTTACTAATTGTAGCTTTTATTTTATTCTTCTTCACGAATTTAGTGTTTGGTGGAGGCTTCTCGATCTACGAGGAGATTGTAAACCAGGTTCTTTCGTAGGGGATGGTCACCATTTTCACGCCCATCTGAGAACCGATCTCCAGTGGTCAACTTCAAAAGCCGCAGCCGATGTGATGTGAGAAATTTACTTCGTGTCCGTATAATTCCTTAGATCATATAATTGTGTTGATCAAATATCTGCGTAATTTTTCTTTTTTATATATTGCTACGTAGATATAATTTACGTTAATTTTGTTTACTCAAGTAAAATGAACACTCGCCTAGCACAATCAAAGTAATAATTTGAATTCATAAATTTATCGATTATTATTATATTATTATTAATTCTCTCCTGTAACCATTTCTTTTTTTTCCTATGTAAAGGGATATGCGGTTATACATAATTTGTATTTCAGCGTATGATAATTAGCACCGTCGTTATCAGAGATCTCTTATTACGATCAGCTTAAAAGTAACGTATAAGTTGATAGTTCCCTGATTGCGATTATCACATAGATCCTATAAGGGTAGGATCAAATATTTTTTTATATACTTTTAACCTATTTACTTACCATAATTATAAATTAAATCAACCTAATAATTTACTTCTTTTCGATAATATAATAAAGTTAGAATTTTTATTATTTGTCATTAACTTGTTCCAACGTAGCTGTTTTTCCGTCAAGGTTGTACAGGTGATAAAAACGATTCCCTTATCAATCAACTGCAGTGTTATTTTCACATTTATGTTCAACTAAAAGTTCAATCTACGAAGAATTTATTTGTATTAAATATTCTTGTATTAAATGAAATTATTTATACTGGTTGTTCATAGAAACTTACTGCGACTAATACAATTAGCACTTCGAACGTATTCTATTTCGTTATATATTTTGATCTTGCTTGTAATAAAGGTACCTTATATATTTATTTGTTTTGTGTTATATTGGATATTTGTGTGGGATCATTAAATGAAAGTAAATGGCAATTGGTTTTTCTTTATTGTACCTACTAATTATTTTACAGGAAGCCATCGGCCAATAATAATTAGGGTATATAAGTTCCAGGAAATAACATTTATTGCAATCAGAGCTAGTCGGAGGGCTTTTAGCCCTGCAGAGAGTTTGGTATTGGACTTCCGTCGTTCAGTGTTCATTTTTTTAACTCGGTCTCTGCTGCAGTAGTTAATGGCGGGTAAGGAATTTTTTCAGAGGATTAAACATTTAAAAGATTTATATATAAAAAAGGAGTAAAGATAAACATTTTAAAGTTTATAAACGTTCATAAATAAAAGTTTGAATAAATCATAAACACCTATGACTGTTTTAAAAAAGGGTAAGCTATTTTAACGGCACGGAGTATAGAACCAAAAGCAAATCAAAAGGTCAGAATCGATATGGAACTTTTTTCTAAAGCTAGCGAAACCCGTGGTTTAAAAAAATCAGCTGAGCCTTAAATTTGAAAACAGGACATTTAATCAGCCTTTAATTAACCTTTGATTCTCCATAGGTAACTTTTTTTAATTTCGCATTCTACATTAGATTTTTGGTGTGTGTCCCGCTAACGTTTTTCTAAAGCTAGCGAAGCCCGTGGCTTAAAAAACCAGCTGAGCCGTAAATTTGAAAAAAGGACATTTAGTCAGCCTTTAATTCTCCATAGGTTATAGTTTTTTTAATTTCGCATTCTACATTAGATTTTTGATGTGGGTCCCGCTAACTTTTTTCTAAAGCAAGCGAAATCCGTGGTTTAGAAAAAAATCTGCTGGGCCTTGAATTTGAAAACAGTGCATTCAATCGGCCTTTAATTAGCCTTTAATTTTCCATAGGTTACTTTTTTAATTTCGCATTCTACATTAGATTTTTGATGTGGCTCCGCTAACTTTTTCTAAAGCTAGCGCAACTCACGATTTTAGAAAAATTAGCTGAGCCTTAAATTTAAAACTACGGCATTTAATTAGCCTTTAATTTCCCATATACTTTCCTGTTCTCCTGGTGTATAGGCTTCGCTAAATTTAGGGGCGTCAAAATTCAACGTTCATCTCCTCGCATTAGTTTTACCGAAAAAAATAAATTACTGTGAACCTCTCCTATTTTCAGGTGATGATATATCTATTATCGAAACACACTTTCTTACACGATATTACTTTTATAATACACACATCTACCAATCATATTACCCCCAACTCCTCCACATCGCTTTACTCGCTATTATCTTGCACATTAACTTTCTGTATTCACTAGTCTAGTCTTCTTATGTCAAATCCTTCAGGTAAAATGTTTTGCGATTAGAGAAATATTTTATGAGTATGGTCATATTAAGTGTGTAATACATGCAATTCTTTTTCTTAATTAAATCGTTCGAAAATACAATTTGAAAAACTATACATAAATTTCAGTCCTACTCATAATGAATTTATGTAAAAGCTGTTGATGCTGATCAGCATCAACAGCACTTACTATGGGAACATCAATCAAGCAGTGCTATCAAATAGGAATTGTTTTTGTACTGAAAACAGATTCATTCGACACTGTCTTCGGCAGAAAGAGAATCTGAGTTAAAAACTTTGATAAAATTGATTGATAGTGAATGGCGCTTTGAGGTTTCCACGCAGGCTTCAACAAATCTGAACAAGCAAAAGTGGAACAAAATAACAATGGTACCACTTGCGAGCGACTTGAAATTAGTTAAAGAATATTTAATTATTCAGGCAGATTCTGCAGTCAAGCAATTGGAACATAATAATAATGATAAAAATGCATACACCAATTTTGTCGAATTATTTTACTGAACAGGCGAAGACCAGGTGAACTGCAAAGATTACCGATTTACATATATAAATTATCCGAAGATCATCCCCAAAATTATGAAGAATTCACAGACGTAATTTCCTCTTCAGAGAAAATCCTATTAAAACGATTTAAACGAGTAGTCATAAGAGGTAAAGCGGGGACGTGGAGTTCCTGTTCTCTTCAGTGGTGATATTCAAGAACATATTGAAGTTTTACTGAAATATCGCGCGAACTTTGTCACTAAAAGTAACATCTATTTGTTTGGCAATCCAAATACGCTAGAACCTATTTGTGGGTATAAAGCCATAGCCAAATACGCTACCCTGGCAGGAACAAAAAATCCTCAGGCTATTACAGCAAAGAAGTTGCGAAAGCACCTGGCAACTTTAACACAAGTTCTAAATATGACAGAAAATGACATCAAACAACTTTCTACCTTCATGGGTCACTCTGTAGGTATTCATCGTGGTTCATATTGTCTGCCAGACGACATATTTCAAACGGCGAAAGTTACTACTACTGATGGAAAAAGGGGAAGCAACACGGTACAAAGGGAAAAGTCTAGATGATATTGAGATTGATATGACTGTAGATGTAGATAATAGTGATGACAAAGACGACGAACCTGAACCTTTACCAGAAGATGCAAAAGGTATAACCAATACAATTGAAAATATGCCAAGGTCCAGTAGAATATACAATGAACAAGAATTTCCATTGAATGCTTCGACTTCCTATTCTAACCTAAAGAATAATACTGAGAAAAAGCTTAAAAAGGATATTAGTTGCATGGACTAAGGAGCAAAAGGAAACGGCACTAAACTTCTTTTCAGTACATATAAATAATAAAGTAGCGCCCAAAAAACATGAATGTGAAGAACTGAAGAAAAATAATGGTACATTATTTGCAAATAAGGATTGGCTAAAAATTAAAAGTCTTCATTCAAAATAAATACATAAAGAAAAACTAACTTATTAAAATACTTTTTATACTTATATTTTGTTTTGTCGTTTTATTAAAATTTTTTTATGCAATTTTATTACTGTGAACTTTATAACTTATAATACCAATAAGTACAGTTATTTTCGAGATAAGCTTGTTTTTGTTACTAAATACTAATAACATTGATAACAATAAAACAAAATAGATTACCAAAGAAAAAATAACTGAAAAATATTTTTTATATTGTTTTATTGCTTTAAGATTTTTTATGCAGCTTTCGATGCAGATATATGTATATTTTTAATTTTATCACTGTGAACTTTATAATACCTTATAATATTAATAAACACAGTTATTTTGGAGATAAGCTTGTTTTTTTGTTACTACTAATAACGTTGATATCAATAACAAGGAAAACAACAACAAGAAAAACAATGACAACAACAACAAATGTTGACAACTACAATGATATTTAATAATGGCAAAAACAATCATGATAACACAATAATATAACGCGATATTAAATAACGATAGTAAAAACACGATAACACAGCAACAACAAAGTAATTGCAACAACAATGAGACATCAACAACGTTGACGTCAATCAACAAAGACAACACAAACAATGAGAACGAGAATAACAATTACAAAATGATAATCACAATGATAGTAACAAAAATGCAACAACGCACGTGTTCTTTATATCTTCGGCTGTTCATCTTGTCCTGAGCAAAGTTCCGGAGTCCCATACAAGGACGGTTCCAAAAAGAAAACATCATTAGTGCAATACACTGGTTTGTGCATAATCAAAGAGTGTAAATAAAACCAAAGATGTGTTGTGTTTTAAAGGTTTTGATCCTTACTTTCTCTTTTAAGTTCGGTATCCGTGTCAGTCTCTTTGATTCTAATTTTTAATTTAGTATTTCGCTAATGCATAAATTAATAAACGTGCAATGATCTGCAAAACGTAATATAAAAAAATCTCTGTTATTTAGCTGTCATCGGTTGCGATGGAACCCCAGTCAATACGGGAATAAACAACGGCGTTATTCGAAAAATGGAAGAATAACTGGAGAAGTCATTGTAGTGGTTTATCTGTCAAATGCATAGCAATGACATCACTTTGCGGCATTTGTTTGGGCATTATGATGACGTACGTACGTTATGATTTCGGGCACAATTAGTAAAGCAATCATTAATTGTGAACAATTGCCAGTTGTACAATTTACTAATCCTGTTAGGACATAAACTGATTTACCTGAAATCGACGCAAACAGTTTAAGCAAAGATCAACAAAATCGTCCCATTTTAGATCGAAACTGAAATGTACGCCTAGATCACGACAATTATAGATACGCTCTAGAGCAATGGCGTCTATAGTGTACTGAAAATGATGGGGGAATTTCTTAGTTGTGAATGTCATATATTTGCATTTGTTTATATTGAGCTTTAATCTGTTTGTGTTACTCCAACGTAACATTGCATTAAGTTCGTTCCACGCTCGACATTTTCTAGACTTGTGCCGTTCTGTTAGCAGTGTGTACACTGTTTAGTTTAACCGTTGGTTTGTCTCAACGTCAGTTTTATTTTAACGGAGTTATTTCTGTGATGGAAGCTTCCAAGAAAATTACTCGACAAGCGTTTAAATGTCCCTTATTCGGCCATCCAAGAGATTTAGTTTTAAATAAACTTCCAAGTCATCAGGAGGTCCTCAAGAGCTGTTTTCAGGAACGTTATAACTTGGCTGTAGAAAGTAAAATCAGTGTTTTACAAAGCATCGATACCAACTGTCTCGGAATATAGAATTGTGCAGTTAATTAATGCCTATCACGATAGTTACTATAAACTGAGGAAGTGTTAGAACCGTGACAAGGATAAGGCAACATTCAAAAAAAAGATAGAATAATTCAAACAAAAAGCGCATTCACTCTTTGATGTATCAGCGTGTAAGTGCTATATTTTTGTAGACTGCAATTGCCATAAAACCCCCGATTTGTGTTTGTGTCCTATATTAATAAACTGTGACTGTGAAAAATCGAAGAAAAGTCCCATACTCGAATTAAAATTTGTCTACATGCAAAGAAAGTACGGGTTAAGTAAAATTGGAACTTTGGATGTACAAGAAACACAAAAATTGACCGAAAGAATGAAAAGAAAATCAGACGAAACTTTAAAAACTCAGCCTACGCTCGACATTTCGCAGTCGTCATGTTCAAAATCGATTGAAGAGCAAATGCAACTGGAACAAAAGACTAAGAGTAAAAGAATATATTTATTCGATGAGCCCGAAGAAGATGATGACGATGACGAGAATTTCGAGACAGCTATTAAATCATCATGGCAGATGTTGATTAAATTAAAATCAACTGCGGTAACTAGTGATCGTTACGGGATATCGGATCGTGCAACAGCAGCGATTGCTAAGTGTACTTCAAGATATCGATGTTGTTACAGATAGTGGCTATTCCCATGTTGTCGATAAAAATAAGGTTAGAAAGGAAAAAACCCGTAAACGCACAGAACAGTTACAGATCGAAGCTGCAAGTGAACAGCTACAGGGACTTTGACGGCCGTAAAGATAGAACTCTCGTGATCAACAAGCTCCATTCGAAACTTTTTCGCAGAACCGAATAAGAACACTATTCCCTTATTCAAGAACCTGGCTCTGTATACATTGGCCATGTTTCGCCCTCTTCGGAATCTGCTCGTGATATTGCTAATAGCATTACTTCTCATTTCTCTACACTTGAGATTCCCTTTGACGAACTTGACGTAATTGGACAACATGTGTTATTCGTCTCATTGAACTGCATGTAAAAAGGCCACTGCAGTGGCCAGTGTGTCTCTTGCATTTCAATGAATTGCTATTCAGACATTTATTTCAAACTCTTGACGGTGACACTACCGGGCCTAAATCCTTTTGTGGTCCAATTGGCAGGCAACTTAGTGGATGTGAGACACTTCCCGTGGTAAACTTCGATAGCATTCAGTGCGTGATTCCTGAAATTGACCGTCAAGTGCTAAGCAAAGATCAGCAATACCTTCTCGACATCAGTAGTGCAGTGAAATCAATAAGTGTCCACAAGATTTATTTGTTCGTGATCCCGGCCCCTTTCACACTCAAGATGATTAACTACGGCAAACAGAGTTCTCAGATTACACATAAGTGTAATAAATCCTACAGATGAACATAAGATATTAGTTTCTTTCATCTTAATGTCCTACATGCCTGTCTGGTTTAATATCAAGAAAAGCAAGTACTTTACAGATGGCCCTAAACATGTGTTTGAAACTATAAAAACATCAGGTTCTTACCTATAAATTTACTTCAAGTAGTAGACATTGTGACTGAACGTAACTCATTTTTTGCTCACCCCGAAAATTTGCTTTTGAGTATGATTGTAGATGAAAGAAAGCATATCAAAGAATTAGGGCTTATAAGAATAATTCAGGCGAGAAACAAAGTTCCTAAAGGAAAGCCAATTATGAGCTTTGTGACACCAAAACTAAATTTTGCTGATACCGACTAGAGCGAAATGATAGACTGGAGTACATGTAGTCTTTCACCGCCACCTTTGCTACGAAGACTAAGTGATGAGATCTCATCTATAATAAATACAGGAACAGAATCTGAATGGAATTTTGTCCAGTTTCCATGTCATACACAAGCAGTGGAGCGGTGTTTAAAGCTAGTGACTGAAGCGTCACAAAAAGTCGTTGGTGCCAAGTCCAGGGATGGGTTCATCAGATCGACGCTTCTTTCACGATCCATCATGCCTAGTTTTTCGCATAAATCGAAGTTTAAAATAGCAAGTACCAAAAACAATGAGTAAAACACGATTGTCATAAAACTATAGTTTGTAAGATGTAACAATAAGTATTTTTTATGTACAAATTTAAAATTTGCCATTTTAATGCTAAAAACATGTTTTTCAGACGCAATGAGCGACCAATAAATGTTGAAATATCTAGTATTATTTAATTTCTTTACCTTCCCTGTGCTATTATTTACTTAAAGCTATATAGTATTTAACTAAATTTTTTCTTTTTTACGAAAAATTATTCAATTTTATCATTTTTTGTTATTTTCGAGGGCGATGAGCGACGGAAGACATCAACCGATTTTTTTTAAATTTAGTTGTCTGCCCTAGGGGCAAGTTTTCCGCGGTGTAGCGTATCAGAAAAAATAAAACCTTTTTTCGGCCCACCCTAATGTCTATATCTTCGTAGCGAAGATCAATCATGTAATTATAATATACGGCTACTGTGTGCAAAAACTTAAGTAGCTCCATTGAAAACGATTAGCATTCCAAAACTTGAACTGTGTGCCTGTTTATTAGGGATTCAATTAATTAATCTTTTGAATAGTTCCTTATCAATTTCTGTTCCCATTTATATGTGGTCAGACTCCCAAGTGGCATTAAATTGGATAAGAACTGAACCAAAATCTCTACAAGTTCTGTATCCAATCGAGTGTCCAAAATACAAACATCCACAAACGCGGAAACATGGAGATATGAAGGTACAAAGGATAATCCTGCAAATCTTGCATCTAGAGGCGTCACTTTAAAAAATCTTCACTTTGGTGGACAGGTCCTTCATTTCTCAATATCTCTATATCTGATTGGCCTTCAATTAAGGTGGACGACCACGACGATACGTCAAGGCTCCTCATCTACGTAATCCTGTAAACGCCCGTTTAGCGTTAGGAAGGTTAGGTGAGCTTTTCCTTTTTTATGTATTTTGTATGATTATGCTTGTACTCTATTTGTAAAGGTACGATAACTTTAATAATTTCGATACAAAAGTTTATTTTGTAAAATTTTGTGAAATCAGTTTTATTAATTTAATAGTTTTAATTAATACGTTGATTCTTTTATGAATAACGAAACGAACGAATACATTGCTGTAGACGATTTAGCAGATATCTGGAATAATTTACGAATAAATAACAGTAGTTTAAACAATATGAATCAAAATCAGAACCAGGTTCAAACACCAAAACCTAATTTCGATATAAAATTAGCAGATCAAGTTCCAATACTTCATGGAAACAATTTAAATCGTTTTATTTTACATTGAGAATACTTAATCGAATTATATTATATACTCAAAATCATATCACTAATCAGAATAAGTTAATTTTAAATTGTATAAGATCAAAGATTCACGATGATTGTTACCAGAAAATTTCTATGTATACAATTAGTACTTGCAATGACCTAAAGCAACTATTAATATCGTAATTTGGAGATCCTCGTGATGAAGAAAATTTTTTGTTTACTTTAATTAATCTGAAACAAAATCAAAAATCAATTCAGGAATATTATAAAGAATTTTCCACACTTCTCGAAAGTTTAGTCACAATATCTAGTAGAGACAGACACCAGTTTTATATGAGTTTATGTATAAAGCACTTTGTTCGAAATTTGCATCCGCAATTAGGCATGGTTGTTCAAGGTAAAACCCCCAAAACTCTACCTGAAGATTATCAGCTTGCCCAACAAATTGAAAATATGTATCCAGATTATTTAAAAAAAATAAAACTCCTGATTCCACTAAATTAAAATTACAAAATCACAATATGCCTAACCATTATGGCTATAAGAATACTAGTTTTCAAAGTTATTTTCCAAATCAAATTCCAATTTTAATCGAACGTATGAATTTCATTCTAATGCACCACCTGCGCAGTTTCCAAATCAACAAATTTAAGTTAACCCTAGACCAATCAAACAGAAATTCTTTAATAATGAACATGTTTTTGGCAAACCAAAACATGTTTTTGGTCAAGGAATATATCAAAAACAAAATCTTAAAACAGAAACAATGTCAACACAAACGATTTGATCACAAAAACCCATGAGTGCTTCTATGAATTACAGAACCCCCCAATTTTCCACCCAACCTAGGCAAAATTTTAGTTCTGAAGAATTATTTCGAAACCAAGAATGTTATCAGAATCAAAATGAAGATAAAAATTTTGATAATTTGGAAATCACATATCCTATTGAGAAATGACGAAAGCTTACAATCTGAAACCCCATTTGAAAGTAATTGTCAAACAGAATTTGCACAAAATTCTGATTACGGAAATTTTCAGATGCCGAGTCCATTATGGGAGTTAGACTAGAAATAAATAACTATGAAGGAAAAGACGTTTTACCATATACAATCCTTCCAAAGCCATTTTCAATTAAAAAAGGCAATTTTAAAAACTAGATAAAAGTGAATCCTTGAAACATGAAACAAAATTTCTAGGTCATGTTATTAGCGATCATGGTGTAAAACTAGATCCGTCAAAAATTGAAACAGTGAAAAGTAGGTATTGGGGTACCTGGGCCGACCCCCCTCTCTTTTTATGCAAATGACCCGCGATCTAATTAATATTCAAATCAGGCGCGAATTAATCTAATTAACATGCGCGAATTTCGCGAATTAAATTAATTGATCTAATTTAATTAAATTAATTCACGATATCATTTTCATATCGCATCTCTCATTTGCATATTTCATCTCTCATTTGCCTAGCTCATTTTTTATATCTCATATGCATGCGCGAATTAAATTAATTCACGATATCATCTGCATATCTCATCTCTCATTTTCATATCTCATCTCTCATTTACATAACTCATCTCTCATTTGTACATCTCATTTTTATATATCATTTGCATCTGTCATCTCTCTCATAAACTTATTTTAAAATAAATCTTATGTTGTCATTCCTAATTGATATTTAAATATAGATCTATACGTCATATGATTAACATACGTGTAATATAATTAACATGTAGAAACATCTAGGATAATAATACGAGAAAAATTTACTTTCAAGTATACAAGGTACCTCTAAAGGGTTACTGTCAATCACCTGTCGAATTATCTCTGTTGCATTTTGACATGGTTAAATCCAAACGTCATAAACATTTAAAATACAGTCTACAAGTATATTGATAATGGTCATGTAATTATTATCTTAGCATCTTTTCATTTACAATTATCTAGTAGAAAAATGTATTGTTTATATTATCTTTCTTTTGAAATTTCTTGAAAGGTTTTTAGTTGATTATTTCTCAGGAACGCATATTCTATTTGAAAGAAAAAAATTAGGGTCGTTCGTTATGATTTCTTAAAAATTTATTTAATTAAAACTTTTAAAATACTGTATAGCATTATTTTAAAATTCAAAAACATTTTCCGTAGCTATAATTGTTTAAGAAGTCACTTTCAAACTAATGTTATTGCATGAAAATACGTACAAGGTAGTTAGTCACGTTGTTTTTCAACATTCCTTAAAACTGCTTTCAACTATAAATAAACAAAACGTTTTTACAGACGACTGAACAATTCAAAGGAATTTAGATTTTCTAAAAATTTGTTAAGAGATGTAAAAGCAATTAACAGGTTAAAATCTTTGAAGTTATTTTGCTAAAAGTTGCATTAATCATTGTCATCTTAAAAGCGGTATAAATTATTGTTTTAAATGACAATTATTCACCCTTGTGTTAATCTGTACAAGTTAGACGTGTAGAAATTTGAATACGGAAATAATTTGAAAGAGACATAACATTATAACGTACTATGTGTGATTAGTTGTATTGTTTCAGAGCTCTGAATCATACAGATTTGATGCACGCTTCATTAACTTTTTTAACCGAGAAAGATGTCTATTATTATTCTTTACTTAAGATTAATACGAGTTCTTTCTATAATAAATAACAGCTTTCAAGAAAAAGTTGTTTTATTTTTTAAAACTATTGTTCATCATAATTACGCAAACGTCGAAAACTAGTATGAAAACTGAACGCTTTTTTAAAAATAAACCAATCCGAAAGTGTTCGCGAATCATCAAGATAGTTACATCAAGTGAATATTAAAATCAGGTATGTTTTATTTTTGCTTATATTTTAAAAACTATATGTAAATGTTTACGATTATTTTAGATCGACTTCTGTTTAGATCGTCTACAGTTCCTAAGAAATATAATTTATCGTTAAGAAATATTAATTTTCCTTATTTGAAATCAATCATGTAAGTTGCTTTTATTTTTAACGATGTTGTGTAAACTTATTTTGAAATTTGTTATAGACTGACTGCAGTTTCTATCTTCGTGAAATCCACATAGTTTTTATTCCAACAGGTTACCGTATCAAGGAAGTCGAAGACGCGAAATTATCAACGTTTGATAATTCTGTATCCTGCAAATTTATTTGAAATATATCAAGCAGGTATGTTTTATCTTCAGTTGCTTATATTTTAAAACTGCCTGATATGTAAATGTTTTACGATTGCTTACAGTAAGAAATGGAATTTTTAAACGAATTGAACCAATCAGCCGGAACAGCAAAACCCGTCAAGAAATTGCATGAATACAAAGTGAAGGAAGTAGCAGAGATATCAGAGGTCAAAATTATCACCTGCAGGGATGGGCGCAGAGCGGTGTTCATTGTCGCTGAAAAACATATAACATATCTACCCAAAATATTCGCCGACAAACTTACTGAAGATAAAGTGGTCGATCTCAACCAGAGGATAACGAATAAAACTCTGTCTCTAGGATTGGTTTACCTAGGTAAAGTAAAGACAGAAAGATATCAACAGTATGCTGACTGTATGTTTATCGAAACGAATAAGGTATGAAATGTAACAGGTAGTCTATTCAATGAACATTGCCTAATACTTTTTTTTTCTGGTTCCTCTTCTAGCCTATGGATCCGCAGTTAGAAACACGGGCCTGCTAAATGCCTGCAATTCACCTACCCTATCAATATGTCGTACAATGTATACATTTAATATTATTATTAAAATTTTATAAATAAAACGATAAAACAAGTTTATAGTTTTTCATTTATTTCTACGTATTCATCATATATGAAAGCACGTACGGTATCAAGATCTAGAATGCTCCTACCCTCAGAAGTGAAGGTCTTCAGCAGCTTCAGATCAGCAAATTAAAAACTTGATAGAGTCAACATCTAACTCCAAATGTCATACAGAGCTATCAACTAAATCATATACAGCTTTTGCTTAATTGTACGAATAACTCGTTCGATTATTGAAGTCTTAATCACGGAACACGTAGAATAATGATTTATGTTGTATTCATTCATTAACTTTAACTCGATATATACAAATTCATATATGAGAGAAATGTTATGTATCTCAATACATACCTAAAACGTATTCTTCGTATAATCAGTAAGAGCTACCCATTTTTTTGACATTCGAATTTTGAACAGATTGATAACATGTTTTCGCATTTAATCATAATTAGGGTCAACTTGAATAGCAAAATAAAGTACATAAAAGTTAACAGGTTAAAATAGAAATTCATTTTGCTACTTTTATATGTGCTAAGTAAAATAATAAACAGATATTTTGAAAATTTTATGAATTCTTGAGAGAACAGGGTATAATATTTAAAACACACTGTAGAAAACATATCAGCAGAGAAAGGGAATACATAAATACAGTATGTTTTGTATGATGAGGTGTCGTCAGTTTAAAATAAATGAGTTTAATGTTGCACGTATTACATCAATTGTATCTGTACATAACAAAGGTATAGATCCCTCTTATTAGATTGTCACGAACGTATGTAGTATACTTCTAAATTCATGAATACCCTAAACAAGTATTCTAACTAGACAATAAAGGTTTACTGAGATTATATACCTTATAATATAGCAATAGAATTTTTCTAAATTTTATTCTTTAAGTTTTATTTAAATAAATTTTAGGTTTCAAAAGCATTTTCCTATTATTATTAATGTACATAGACCCCTTAACCCTTCACCCTCAACCCTACGATGTAAGATTACGAGAGGGTACATGAAGAAAAGGGTATGTTGTAAGAAAAACTAATAATAATCCTTCTCTAGGAACTGGGTAGTCGTATCAACAGTAACATAGACGAATCCAAGCATAAAATAAACAAGATAGAAAAAATACATAAAAACCTTTAGGTGTTTTAAACATAATATATGGTTAACAAGTTTACCTAAGGACACATCACAAATGTCTATTACAGTTTTTTGTATTTACAGTGCATTAAGAATAATTGTATCAAATTAAATACGTTTAGATATACAGTCCTTTTGTGATAATTATGGCTGAAGGGTGTAAAACAACTACTGTATCAACAATCGCTACATCGCAGTCGCATGAGTTGTTACCGGCTCTTTAACCCTTTCAGTCATAGCGTCCACTACAGTGGACGCCACTTCTACATTTTTTTTTAAATAAATCTGGAGTTTATTACAGTGTTCTGCAATGCTCTGAGTGAAGATTAGACTGCTTTTTACCATATAAAATAGCTGCGACCTCTATGTGCGGGAGCATAAACCAAAAAAGTTTCAAAATATTTTCTACCACCAGCAGAATTGCAGAGACCTGTGACAGGTCGATAAAAATATTTTATTTGATTCGTTTTCGATCGACGCACGCGTCTGATTTTTTTTTACGTGATTACGAGTGTTTGTTTTTGTTAGTGTGAGTGAGTTTCGTTTGTTTGCTTTTGACTTTTTTCTCCTTGAACTGTTAAATTCACGTCCACTGCAGTGGACACTGTGACAATAATATATATAATTTTCTGGTAAATATAACCTCACTTTTTTTAATTTTTATTAAAACTACAATAAATGGCAGGTTTTTTTATATAAAATGCCGCGCAATAAGCCTCTAACTGACCAGGAATTGTTTGAGCTGCTTCACCGGGATGATTCCGAGGTGGAATATTTAAGTGAAGATCAAGATGATGGTTGGGAGAGTGAGTCCTCTCTTGATCAAGAAGGTAGTATGAAATCTATTTTATTGCTTTAGATGTTAGCTAATACATTGTACTTTAGATTCCCAACAAGAGTTGGTTGAAGACAACGTTCCTCTGGATGTAGCAGACGTTGTCGAAGAAGATGTTGAAGTGTCCGAAGAGTGTTCGGGTGGTTCAATAGACCCTTCAACAAGTGCTCCCTCCTCTACAGCTGGCAAAACGTCAGTACGTACAAAAATTGATCAGTATTGCGCGCAACATGAGTTGACTCCAAAGAGCAATATTATTTGGCGAAAAAATTGTACGTATGTAACTCCCCCAATTCAGTGGTACGAACAAAATAAGTCTCAAATTATTGCACTTCGAACTCCCTCAGAATATTTTGAAAAATATTTTACAGAAGAATTGTTTACTATAATGTCAGAAAAGACAAATCTTTATGCTGTTCAAAATCAAACGAGATTTGCACCCACCAGCATCGACGAATTGAGGACTTTTGTAGGAATCCACATTATCATGGGTAACCTACATTACCCACGTGTGAGGTTCTATTGGGACAAGCAATTGTATATTCCTCAAATTGCAGACAATATGCCATTCAATAGATTTTCGAAATTACGGCAAAATCTGCATTTCGTCAATAATGAAGAAAAGGACCCAAACAACAAAGATCGTTTTTGGAAGGTAAGACCTTTGTACAACCAAATACGGTCTCGATGCTTGCAGCTTTCCTTGGAAAGCATGCTTTGTATCGATGAACAGATGATACCATTCAAAGGAAAGCTCAACGTCAAACAATACGTGAAGGGAAAACCATGTCCTTGGGGCATCAAATTATTTGCTCTTTGTGGCCGCAGCGGTCTATTATATGACTTCGTTCTGTACCAAGGCGCTACAACAGAATTGGACAAAGAGCAGCAGGATGTATGTGGTCTTGGCGCTGCAGTAGTTTTAAAACTAACAGAGCGCATCAGGGAAAAAAACATTCAGCTGTACTATGATAATTATTTTTCAAATTATAATCTGGTGCAATGGTTACAAAACCGACATATATATGTGGCTGGAACGGCAAGAGTGGATCGTTTCAAGAAGCCTCCATTTTCTTCTGACAATGAAATGAAGGCGAAAGGTAGAGGTACTTCTGAAGAGGTCCTAAGTGGCGATGGGCAAGTGATAATGACAAAATGGTTTGATAATAAGCCCGTCATAATGGCTTCAAATTTTGTATCGATTGGAAATGAAGACACTTGTACCAGATGGGACAAAAAAGAAAATAAATACATTGAGATTTCAAGACCTGAAGTAATAGAAAAATATAACAAATGCATGGGAGGAGTTGACAAAATGGGTTTCCTGATCACTCTATACAGAACGTTTATCAGGTCTAAAAAATGGACAATGCGTATGTTTACCCATGCCATAGATATTTGTTGTACAAATTCTTGGCTCGAGTATAAAAATGATGCCACCGAACTCAATATACCAAAAAAGGAAATTTTGGACCTAATCCATTTTAGGGCCTATGTTGCTGAAACACTAATTATGGTTAACAAAATTCCAAAAAAACGAGGACGACCTACAAAATTACTCAGGGAATCGCCAGTTTCGTCTCGTGCTGGCTCTCCAGCGACGACGTCACATAGTCCAGTTCCAAAACGACTAAGAGAAGAATTTGCTCCTGTAAAAGAAGTAAGATTGGACAATGTGGGACATTTACCCGAATTTGACGAAAAAAAATGCTACAAGGTGTAAGCAACCAAACTGCAAAAGTAAAACGCATATTTTTTGTGTTAAATGCAATGTACATCTATGTATTGGAAGTAAAAAAAAATTGCTTCAAGTCCTATCACACCAAAGAATAAATTGTTTATTCGGAATCATATGGTAATATGTGCATTCCTAACCGCCTCAGAGGGTGGGAAATTAACCATTCCTAACTTACTTTTAATTCCCTCTCTTGGTCAGGAATGTAATCATTCCCTACCTGTTATCCCTCTCTTGGTCAGGAATGTGATCATTCCCGACCTGTTGTAAGTTCGTAGTTTGCTCGGTAGAGGGCGGGTGCATTATTAGGTCAAGTTTGTCACTTCAGTTGTCAGTTGTAAATAATTATTATTTGTTAAAAAATATGATGATTCCGAATAAAATAGTATACAAACCTCGGCGGGACGTTTCCTCCTGTCTCGAGCATTAGCTCACCTCGGGCCTGGGCCCTCGGTGAGCTATCTTAGCTCTCGACAGGAATGAAACACTTCCCGCCTCGGTATGTAATCTACTATTATATATTTTTGTTGTTTTTTTTATCTAGTTGTCTACAAAAAGTTTTCATTTCATTTCTACTTAATATATATTTTTTACTATAGTTGAATCACAGTGTCCACTGAAGTGGACATCAATTTTTTCAAAAATGGTAGTATATAAAAATTTCAAAAGATGTTCAAAAATTAAGAAAAAAATTAACTAGTATTTGTACCAAGTTTCATAATTTTATCAAGAAAATTAAAAAGTCATGACTGAAAGGGTTAACAAGCCTATGTTACAATTCTCTAATTTTCTAGTTTCTAGACATAATGTAGTTTTGAACAGATTTTAGCCTTTTTCGTTATAGCTACTACCTTGTAAACTGTTTCTACATATGTGTTCTTATTGTTTATGCATCATATAGATATTCGTCGCCATATTTAAACGTTATTTTACAATATATCATACATTTTCAATAGCTTCAAAATACGCAGATATGTAATAATATACTATATACTCTTGTAGGATATTCATCGTATCTATAGTAAGCTCGTATGATTAATAATAATCTGTAACCATTTTCGATACCTTCGAAATATAAGTCTATAACATATGTTTGTAATACGTCTTTATAACTTTGAAACACAGGGTAGTTACCTCTTGCAATATCTACAGTTATGAGAACCCTGAAGACCTAACCCGGAGAAATAAATCAGATAAATATTTTACTTTTTATTGAAACGATAACTTCTCATACTAATATATGAAAATAATATAATGTATATCGCCTGATAAATAAAATTGAAATTATTCTTATTCTTTTACAATGAAACGTGTTTTGAAAAACACGATGAAACGTTATGTATATTAATGGCAGGAGTTCTGTTAACGCATTCGTTATTTAGAAATTCACTTTTAAGTACACTATTTATTTAGCTGATTCAATAAAAATTTCGTTATTTTTAAAATTCCTAACAAGGATTCAGGGTTCTTTATCTGTTTTAGAATATTCAAAGACAATGTATGTATAAATTATCGTAAGACTCCTGCTCTATATAAAACGCCATATATAAAATTAGAGATAAAAATTTATCCTGTGTATTGGTGAAAACTCAAATATTCACGGAAATATAACAATCGGTACATATGACGATACTAATCAATCTGACGCGGAATATATATTTTATATTATACAAACGGAGAGAAAAGAATAGGTACAATCGGATTATGTTCATACCAGGCTCACCATGATTATTATAAACATCTTAACAGAATAAAAAGGGCGATCTAGGTGTGCAGTTAGGTGTGCGAAGACTCATTTAAAGATTTTATAGAGGATGCTTCGTACATATTAGGATGTCTGAAACACAACGAACTTGATGGATACGTATTGACCGATTATACGCTTCATAGTGTAGGAAACAAGTGTCTCAAATTTGTTTCAAAAAATAATCAAAGTTTTGAACTTTACATTTCCGAATTAAGTCTAGGGAGATTATACACGATGAAAACCTTTTTATGGAAAAAGATTGATAGTATTAAAACTATGCATCGCAATTACGAATGTTTCGCCGAAGAAGTCCTGGACGCGGCTATAAAAGTTAGAACAACGCTTGTAGACAATAATATTTTATTAAATGTGTTAAATTCTTCTTGTAGATATAAGGATGATTTATTTTGAATGAATTAGTTTATAAGTTTACTAAGAAAACTATTGTAGATTTGCAGAACGACCTTGATTTAGATGATAGACTTAAATTTATTACATCTGGATATAATGTATAATAAATATAATATAATAAATGTCTTTAAAACTTATTGTTTTTTATTACATCACAGGTTAGAGCATACGAATATAATTTAGGTTAGATTAGGTTAGAGCCTACGAATACATTTTTAGGACAGAACGTAGGGAGCAGAGTAAGTACAAAACAACATACTTTCATACAAGAACGTTTATTGATACGAGTAGTTTCGACGCTAGTTAAAACATAATACATAACTTATATATAATATCGATTAAAATAGTACATTTCGTATACACTAATAATGGTACTAGATACCCGACTATAAAGTAAACATGGTAAGTATAACAGCAGTTTAAAAGAATAGATATTAAATTGTCAACTTCAAACTGCTGTAATTCGAAAACTATAATTTTCTTCGACTTTTTGCTTATTAACACTTTTGATCTACACATTAGAGACTACCATTTACCAAAGTTTCAAGAATCTTAGCTAAGCACCAATTTTCATAAGAATTCTACTGGTGCAAAAATGGTCAACTTCAAATGGGTGTAATTCAAAAACTATAATTTCTTGGGGTTTGTGCTCTGTGACACTTTTGACCTGCACATTGAAAACTATCTTTTCAGCAAAGTTTCAGGGCAATCTGGTGAATGCTCTTTTCCATAAAGATTTTACGTGGTCCTTAAAAGGCAGTGGGGATTTCAACTGTAAACATATCCGTTGGGATTCTCCATTAATTAACACTAAGGACAGGGCACTATATAATCTCTTACATGAAGAAAACTACGGCTACTTCTCAACTGGTGAGCCTACATACTGGCCCAATAAATACTCGATCTTTTGGACTTTTTTGTCACAAATGGTATTTTTACAAATTACACAGATATCTTTAGCAACTTCGATCTATTACCTGATTATACACCAGTTGTCACCACAATCAGTGTAACAAAAATTACTATTAAGATCACTAAGACCATCACTGTACAACAATAAAACAGATTAGGATTCATATAGAGCTATTTTTAAAGAAACTTGCAAATTAATATTAGTCTAAAGGCTCTGCATGAGATAGAGAGGAAGCTACTAATCATTTTATCACTGCTGGGTATAATATGCAGCGTGGCATTTAACACCCACTATCACAAATGAGGGTCGAAAAAATTCATTTCACTACCACAAAGTCTCATACTGAAAATTCACCGATTGAACGGAGTTCACAGTATAATCATTGAACACTTTAGAATTTTAAAGATAAAAGCTAAAAATGCCAATCCTACTCAAGTTTATTCCCAAATTGTTAGAGCTTATAATGAAAGTATTCATTCCGTTACAGGCTACAGACCTAATGAATTAATTTTCGGTAATTATGTTAATTTATAAAATTTTGAAAGAGACCCAGCACAAACTTTATTAAACAACTTTGTTCAACAAAAACACGAATGGAAAAAATTTCTTTTTGACAAAATTAAAGAAGAAAACAAGTTGGCGATAAAACTAATAAAATTGAAAGATTGAATCTAGAACGTAAGGATAAAACCATTCACGTTGACAAAGGTTACGTCATTACAGGCAAAAGACAAAAATTTGAACCAAAATTTAAACCATGTTCTTTTGATCTTTCAGATCAGACTACTCAGATAATTGGAACTGTTGCGTTTTCATACTACATTTTTATCATTAATCACATTAATAATCATTAAATTGACCGCTCTTTGTATTGGGCCCTATCGCCAAGCAACGAGTGTTGTGTCAATGTCAAGTTTTTTTCTATAAAATTGTGAAAAACGTACGCCATATCCCGCTACCTATATAAAAAACCCGTTACCGCTGATGGTTCCTAACAAGACTACGGAAGATCTTCTCAACACCTCCAGCCCTAAAGGTAGGTCCAGTAAACTAAGTTCGGTCAATTTAGAAGTGAAATAATAAATTATAACCAGTAACAAAAATTACTATTGTTTATTATAGAGTCCACTCGATAAACGCAACATTTTGTTCCTCCGAACCCGGATATATAATTTATTATTAATTGATCGACTGTTAATTTACTCTTCGAATCTAGTAGGACCATATTACCTTGTGTAATAGTTTTCCTTTTCTATTACTAAATAGAAACGCTAATTTATACCGCTATAAACCGCTTACTTTTAATTGTCATATTTGAAAGTTTTTCACAGTTATCACTATCCTAGATAACTTTTGTGCATTATCTTGAGCTATTTAGAATATTAACTGCCCATCAAAATAAGATAAGTATTGTTTGCAGGTGGTCACTTCTATTCCACAAAAGTTGGATTTTCTGTTTTTGCCCTGTTCTGCAATTATGGCTGATAAAGTAAAAAGATATCAGTTCTTAAGGCAAACCATAATGAATCAATTAACTGAACTACATGCGGCTGCTGTCACTGCTATAACTAATAAAGATAAACGAACTTTATTTAAAGTCAGATATACTCAGATAGAATCAATACGTGAAGATTTTAACAAATATCACGGTAATGTTATTAGTAATTTGTTAACTACTGATAACGGGGATATAAATACGGAAGATAAGGTTCGGGAAACTTTTGATTCAGCTTATTTCGACATTCGTGCTATCTATATAGATCTTTTTGACGATCAGACTCTACCTTTAGATACGACGCTTCATCACGATCCCACCAAGTCTAACGTAAAATTGCCGAAATTAGAATTGCATAAATTTTCAGGAGATATAAAAGCTTTTACACCCTTTATCGATCTTTACAATGCCTTAGTTCACAATAATAACGCAATCTCACCTGTAGAAAAGTTTTCTTATCTGCAATCCGCTCTGCAAGGTCCTCCATTAGCTCTGATCCAATGTATTCAACCTACCGACGCAAATTATCCTATCGCATATCAAACTTTAGTTGATAAGTATACTAATAAGAGACGCCTCGCTTCCAGTCATTGGAATGACTTGGAAAATATACCGCGAATGAATTCCGAAAATCCCAACGCTTTATCACATTTACTAGAGTCCTTTAAAGAGAATATCGCCGCCCTTAAAAATATGGGATACCCCACAGATAATTGGGATTTTGTCTTCACAATGATGTTACTTAAACGCTTAGATAAAACTACAGTAACCAGTTTTGAATTACATCATAAATCTAAAAATGTGCCGTCCTTTAATGATCTGGTTGACTTTTTGGATACATGTTGTAACGCTCATGACAATGCTAATGCCAGTACGTCTTCGCATTCGAAAAAACCCGCTAGCAATGTTAAAAATTCATTTTTCTCAAAAGCAACGCCTGCTAAATCGCATAATTGCCCATTATGTCATGCTGCTCATCCTTTGTACTACTGTAATGATTTTAAGAGCAAAACGCCTGATGACAGGATGACATTTTGCAAAAATGCACGCCTATGTTTCAACTGCTTGAGTAACTGTCATGATATACGCTTATGCCGTTCTACTATAACTTGTAGAAGATGTTCCAAAAAACATCACACGCTTCTTCACCGAGATGTAACTGTCAATTCATCAAATGTAAACCCTTCTGTTCAGGGGACGACGTCTACGCAAAATAACTCTTCTAATAGTAATTCCTTCTTCGTGCCTTCTGATAATGGAGGTTTGCTCGCAACCGCGATTGTTGAAGCCTTAGATAACCACGGATGTTATCAGAGATTGCGTGTAATTTTAGATTCGGGCTCACAGTCTTCGTTTATTTCACAGAAATGTTCTAATCGCCTAGGCCTTCCTAAATGTAATACGCATGTTTCTATTCAAGGTATAAATTCAACTAAAACTGAAGTCAATGGCAGTGTCACCTTAACTGTACGCCCAATAAATAAAATATTTCCTCGTCTTCATATAGATGCTATTATTTTACCTACGATATGTTCACACTTACCAAGTACTCGCATAGAGGTAAGTAATTGGCATCATATTAGTAATTTACAGTTGGCGGATCCTACTTTCAACGTTCCTAGCTCAATAGATCTTTTATTAGGCGCTGACATCTTTTCACAAATTATCTCAGATGGACGCGTAACGGGTAATAATGGTCAACCCGATGCGATAAATACCATATTTGGTTATGTATTAATGGGCAAATTAAGGAATCATAATAAATCTGTTCTTCAGACCTTTCTTTGTAACGCAAACGCTACTGAGTCATTAGAGTTTACATTGAAACAATTTTGGGAGATTGAATCTGTCCCCGAAGCTACTTCCTTACATCCAGACGATGTTTATTGTGAAACCCTTTTCAAGGATTCTATTCTTCGGGATACTGAAGGACGTTTTACCGTGTCAATGCCTTTTAAAGAACCACAACCGCAATTTCCTAACATTCGCAATTTAGCGCTCGGTCGATTTTTATCTTTAGGAAAACGTTTGCAAAAGCAACCTGATTTGTATAAAGAATATTGCAACTTTATGCGAGAATATTTAGAATTTTGTCACATGGACCCAGTTAAGGACTCTCAGGTAACGAATTTTATGTATTACATTCCTCATCACTGTGTAATTAAACCCGACAGCTAAACTACTAAACTCCGCGTGGTCTTTAACGCCTCCGCAAAATTACCACAAGAACCTTCGTTAAACGAGAAACTTTTTATTGGGCCCAAGTTACAGCAAGATATAGTAGCAATTTTACTAAAATCTCGAGTTTCTCAATATATTTTCTTAGCAGATATCAAAATGATGTATAGACATATTTTGATTACACCGTCGCAACGCGATTACCAAAGAATTATTTGGCGTTTTTCTAGCGAGGAATCGATTCAAGAGTTCCGATTAAATACCGTGACTTATGGAACTTCGTGTGCTCCATATTTAGCAATTCGTACTTTTCTTCAACTGGCGGAGGAGGAAGGTGAGAATTTCCCTCGCGCTGCGCATTTATTACGTACCCAAACATATATGGATGACATTTTTGGTGGTGCAGATACCATTTCAGATGCTAAATCGCTACAAAATGAATTAATTCAAATGCTTAATAAAGGTATGTTTGAATTACACAAATGGGCGAGTAACGATAAGCGTCTTTTACTGGATCTTCCTACAGATCATTTGAGTACTGATACACTTTTATTTGATAGTTCTGCTGAAGTTTCAGTTAAAGTTTTGGGACTTCGATGGATACCAACTTCGGATGTTTTTACATTTAAAGTAAATCTTATTGACAAATCTTGTACAAAACGCAATATTTTGTCAGAACTAGCTCGCATATTCGATCCTTTGGGTATGTTAGCACCTATCACATTTTTTTGTAAGTATTTCATACAACGCCTTTGGGTCTTATATACTTCTTGGGATGGCCCGCCGCCTCTAGAAATTGTTCGTTGTTGGAATCAGTATAAATCTGAAATATTTAACTAATCTCAAAGTTCCTCGTCATATTGGCTGTTTACAAGATCAATCCTGCGAATTGCATGCTTTTTGTGATGGTAGCGAACGCGGATACGCAGTTATCTTATATTTAAGATTTCACGATACTCAAGGCAACTATCAAATACGATTCATTTGCTCAAAATCTAAAGTCGCTCCGATTACTAAACGTTTGACAATTCCACGCATTGAATTATGTTCCGCCGTATTATTAGCAAAACTTGTTTGCTATGTTATGGACGTTTACCAGCAACAGCTTTTAATAACAAAAATTGTGGCTTATTCAGACTCTCAAATCGTTCTTTCTTGGCTAAGGTCACCCGCACATCGTTGGAAAACATTCGTGTGTCATAGAGTTTTCTTTATTCAAAATAAACTACCCACCTCTTCTTGGAAATATGTCGAATCCCGCTCAAACCCTGCTGATGCCGCTTCTAGAGGACAATATCCCTCTGAATTAATTTCCAATATGTTGTGGTGGAACGGTCCTGAATTCTTATTAAGCGAACAACCATATTGTCCTAATTTTCCAAACATAGATATGGCTTTAATAATTTCAGAAGAAAAACCGATTACTACCTTAGCCACTTTTCAGGAAAATAATATTTTTGATTATTTTTTAACTAGATTCTCTTGCCTGTCAAAACTTCTAAGGGCCGGTATTATAAAACTTTTTACTTCCTAGATAAAATTTACTTTGAGAGTAAATTAATTTATTCTGTCAATTTGCATATGAAATTGACAGAACAAATGAATTTACTCTCAAAGTAAATTTTATCTAGGAAGTAAAAAGTTTTATAATACCGGCCCTAAGAGTGTTAGCATATGTTTTTAGATTTTATTTCAATCTAAAAAATAAAAATAAGCAATTTAAACCTCTCCGAAGAACGAGATGCTTTACATCAATTAGTAAAATACACACAATCTATAAGTTTTTCAGAAGAATTTAAACATCAAAAACCTCGCTCTAAATATTTGAAGAAACTTAATCCATTTTTTGATGACAAATCATTCGAGTGGGGGGAAGATTGCAATATGCAACTCATCTAAATTATGATCAAAAATTCCCTCTTTTACTACCTAAAAGATCACCATTAACTACATTGATAATTGAACATTTTCATAAAATATACTTGCACGCAGGTATCAGAACTGTACAATTTTTAATTTCGCAGAAATTTTGGATTCTCGCTTCTAAAAGCATAATTCGCTCAGTTCTATCTAGCTGTATTAAATGTTTTCGTACCAAACCAATCGCCTATCAACCTCCGATGGGAAACTTACCCTCGGTCCGCATTTCTCAAGTTAAATGTTTTTCAAAAACCGCCGTGGATTATGCAGGTCCATTCAAATTAACAATGTCTCGACACCGTGGCGCTAAGACTTATAAGACATACATTTGTCTGTTTTTATGTATGGCCATAAAGGCTTTACACATTGAGCTCGCTTCTGACCTTACTTCCGACGCTTTTTTGGCCGCTTTGTAGCACGTCGCGGACGATGTAATTGTATATATTCCGATTGTGGCACAAGTTTTGTTGGCGCCGATAAGTATTTAAACGCCTTAATGTCGGAAGCCGCAGAAAATGAAAAAATTGAATTCATTCGAAATGTTCCCGCCGCTTCACACTTCGTAGGAGTGTGGGAATCTGAAGTAAAAAATGTCAAAACTCATTTAAAACGAATAATAGGTGATCAAATCTTCTGCTATGAAGAATTCTATACAATACTCGTGCAAGTCGAAGCAGTTTTAAATTCGAGGTCACTCGTTGCTACTAGCTCAGACCCAAACGATTTTAGTGTTTTAACACCTGGTCATTTTTTAACTTTGGAACCGCTTTCCTCTGTCCCTGAACATAATTTCCAAAATTTAACACGTTTATCTCGCTGGCAATTATTGCAAAAGTTGCATCAAGATTTTTGGCGCCGCTGGAAACAAGAGTATTTATATACACTCCAGCAACGCAGTAAGTGGCTGGAACCCACAACTGCAGTGCCTGTCAACACTTTAGTGTTATTGAAAGATGAGGATATCCCGCCTCTTCAATGGCGCTTAGGCCGAATTTTGCTGTTGCATCCTGGTAAAGACGGCATAACCCGAGTTGCAACTGTTAAGACAGCCAACGGAGTTTTACGGAGACCACTTGTTAAACTTTGTCCTCTGCCAATCTCAGGCGAGAATAATAATAATTAAAATACGTTTATTTTGCCTTTTTTTCTTCGTTCTCTTTTTTTGTTAATTAGCTCAAGGGAATGCAGAAATGTATTCACTGCATATCCGTTTAATTACGTTTAATTTTTTTAAAGTTATTACGCATTAAACTATTATACCTTTTTTTTTGGGTATCGCTATACCGTTATCGTTGTTGTTTTATTTTTGAAAATGCAATTCTGCATTTGAGAGGCCGGAATGTTGCGTTTTCATACTACATTTTTATCATTAATTACATTAATAATCATTAAATTGACCGCTCTTTGTATTGGGCCCTATCGCCAAGCAACGAGTGTTGTGTCAATGTCAAGTTTTTCTATAAAATTGTGAAAAACGTACGCCATATCCCGCTACCTATATAAAAAACCTGTTACCGCTGATGGTTCCTAACAAGACTACGAAAGATCGTCTCAACACCTCCAGCCCTAAAGGTAGGTCCAGTAAACTAAGTTCGGTCAATTTAGAAGAGAAATAATAAATTATAACCAGTAACAAAAATTACTATTGTTTATTATACAGTCCACTCGATAAACGCAACAGGAACTGATCAAGAAAAAGCTCGCAAAAAAGGTCTCCGAGTTAGAAAACAATGAACACCATCAGTGGTTTAGTTATATTCTATATTTTGTTTTATTATCATAATACTTCTGCTTATGAATTAATTAATCTAGAGAATAAGTTTGGATTATTACCCTTTAAATCAGGTAGTGGTAGAATTAGAGACGCACGTGTATTCTTATAAGATGGATTTATACTACTTGTAACAATCAATTTAACCGCGACTTTAACCTATTGCATTGACTAGATTATATTCAAATGCAATATGAAGCATATTGCATGTTAATTTTATGACAGTGCATGCCATGTATTTAATCGTTTTACCAATATTACGAGAATATGACATTATGGTGATGGACTGTGTGAAGTGTTCTCAGTTTTTGTCGGAGAGCAGCATCTATTGCCCTGATAGAGATAAAATATTAATTAACATGCTCATTTTGAGGAGAACTTAATGCTCTACAATTTTGTTTCGGAGAGTATTGTCGGCTACCTCAGATTTTATATGCTATTTACAATAAAAAAAGTTGATTTGTTTTTTTTTTGAAAAAAGTGTGAATTCGAAGCTGAATTGTTTTTTAATAGTGAGAAAAAGACGTGGTTAAAATATAAAAGTGCAGGTCAAACTATGACTCTACTATGGCACTACTCAACAAGACATCCCTCCTTTAATTATCATGTGGAATGGGTAACTACCCTTCTTTGAGACTTATGAGTAGCAAGTAGTATTTTTCAGAACTCACATACAATAATAGTTCATTGGTTATATCACAAGAATTCATGTAACTAGTATTAGTTAATTCTAAACAATATAATTAGAACTGTTCTTTTATTCCGTAATTACGAATTACGGTGGTTCTTCGAGAAAAACTTCACCGTGCTGCAAACCACAACAATCTCAACAGTTTCTGACAGGTTTAAGTTGAAATCTGAGATTTTTAACGCCATGCAGGCTGACAGAATATCATGCAACGTCAAGAATGATACATTAATCTGTCAATATGGAGAAAATTACTGAAGAAAGTATAAAAGACCGCATATAAAACATGCCGTGTCGAATAACGTTCAGGAATTAGGTAGACTTTTATTATCCCTTCAAGATATCTATATGGCATTAACAATGTCGTAGAAACTATGAAACCTGAAAATTATGATAAAGTTAGTAGCAGCAGCTCGTATAATCTCATACTATAATGATGAAGATCGATCCTTTGATGCACCTTTAGTGTTACATATGAGAACCTCGCTGTTAGCGGTGTGTGCAGCTGCGAAATTATTATTGCTGAGAAGAGACCCATATATACCAGTTACTGATTATGATCACTCTCTAAAATATATTAAAAGATTCGCTGAGTTGGTAGACTGTAACTGGAGATTTTCTATGGGGTCGCTTGCGCTGAAAAATCTAAATGATAAACATAGTGCCAAACATTACCAGTAACGAAGATATTATCGCATTCAGAAATTATACTCACAAAACCGCTAAAATGTGAATCTTGAATCATTTAACAAGTTAACTGAAGCTGATCTTGCCCTGATTGTAGTTTAAATAGAAAAAGGGTGGGTGATTTACAATATACCAAACTAGAATCCTATAATTGAAACTTGAACAACACAAATCAAAAAGAATGTCTAAATGCTCTTACTGAAAATGAAGTTGCTCTGTCAAAGCATTTTAAAAGAATAATAACAGTTGGGAAAATTAGTAAATCAGTACCCACACTGCTTTCAAAAGACACAAAAATAAGATGTTTTGCTTTCGGTACGAAAAAGCACAGACCTAGTACCAAAAGAAAATTCTTTTCTGTTCGCCTTAGCTGGAAGCTTTTCAAAATGGGTACGGAAACTTGCTATAGATTGCGGTATCAAAAATTTCAAAACTTTAATATCAAAATTAAGGTAACAAATTGCAACGGTTTTACAGATTCTAAATCTGGATCAAACAGAAATGGAACAAGTGGCAGCATTCATGGGCCAGACCAAAAAATAGACGAATAATTTTATAGGTTTATAGTTGGCGTTTTCTTCTGGCAATTAAAGATTTTATACAAAATTTGTTAGTTTTATTGTATTTTATTTTTAACAACTAATTTTAGGATTAACCCAGGATGTGTTTCAGACATCAAAAATAGCTACTTTTGATAATAGAAAAAGGAGAGGCCTCTGAAAACGAAGGAAGAACTTTAAACGATATCGATTTAGAACTAGAAGCATAGAATAGATCAGGATGCGGATTCTAATGAATGTAATATATTATACTACGTATCAAAGGTTTAGTTTAGAGGCCTCTCAAGTGGTCGCACTGGTTATAAAGCTGGTTTGGTAATGGAGAGGACACAGGTTTAGTAGTAGGACATAGTCGTAGATAGATTTTAAAAAGCACTCTGAGCGACTGATATTTGAATCCTGTTAGGCTAAGTAAATTAAGGAAAGGAATGTCTGTGTGGTTGAATATGGAAGACCGTAGGGTAGTACCCGCCAAAGTGGCTCTACTTCCACTGCATTCCATGCAGTATGAAGGTGACTCGGCATTGCGACAGTGGTAAAAGGGTATAACGTTGATGAATCAATGAATGTAAATTATTATTAGAGGTTTTCAAAATTATTGCTCATTTGTAGATTTACAGCCAGTTAAATACATAAAAATCTACAAAAAGCAAACACCCCAAAAGAAATTCTCAGCGAGAATCCTGGACTGAAAAACATAAATCTGTCATTAAATCCTATTGTAAGAAGCATCTCAGAAATAAAGTAATTCAGAAGAAGGCACAGTGCAGGAAACTTATGGAGGAAAAACCTGATTTATTTGACAAGAGATGGGTTCAAACTAAACTCTTAATATATAATACGTATAAATCATCGTAAAATTACGGTCTTCAAGCCAACTAGACATTAAAGAAGTATCTGTCAGAACTCCAACAGCGAAATGAAATTCCTACTATTCCGGTTTACATGAAGAATATTCGGTTCTAATCAAAGAAGATAATCTTCCTTCCCCTTAATTGGGACTGGGACGCAACGTTAATACCGTTATTCTTGGTAAGGACGGCAGTAATACAGTAAAGGCTGATTCTCACTATACGGCAGGCTACCAACAGTCACCGGACCGACAAAACATTGTACTGTACATATTAGATGGTCGCGACAGTTCGTGTCTGTGACGGTTGATGTGAATACCTTCATATAAAACGTACAGTACAATGTTTTGTCGGTCCGGTGACTGTTGGTAGCCTGCCGTATAGTGAGAATATGCCTTAACGCGGATCCTGGGACATGAAGTGACGTCATAAGCACATATTATATGTAAACAAAGGTGGCCGCCGGATGTAAACAAATATGGCCGTCAGCGTTGCCAAATGATAGTTGGGGAAAAACAGAAAGTCACTAATGGTTCATGATCAGATGGTATGGTTCTGCCTAGCCTTAAATCCACTCTCTAACTTATTAAATATATCAAAGATAGGATACCTGATCAAACACAACCAAACTCCCCATGTTATTTCACATTTACTTATACATGGACGACTTGAAGTTGTACCCCACTTCATCAGAAAAGTTAATGGAACTAATTCAGATAGTTCGGCTATTTACAACAGACATAAGGATGAAGTTCGGGCTAGATAAATGCAGAACTATCAACTAAAAAAAAAGGCAAAGTGCAGATGATAGGATTTGAAACAGGCCAACAGGAAGAGATAAAACCAATGAATGAAGGGGAAACATATAAGTATCTGGGCTTCAAACAATCGAGGAAAGTAGATCACACAGCAATCAAGAAAGTGTTAACAACTGAATTTTCCACGAGGCTGACCAGAATATGCCAAACTGAATTAAACAGCCGAAATTTATATTTCGAAGGTGTTGTTTGCCTATGTTATCAAAGGCAAACAACACCTTCGCTGTCTCGGTACTGCTGTATTCCTTTGATGTTATATCTTGGACCAAAACAGACTTAGAGAGCTTACAACGAAAGATACGCACAGAATTAACAAATCATAGAAAACATCACAAACACTCAAATACACTTAGACTAACGCTAGCAAGAAAAGATGGTGGAAGAGGAATATTAGACATCAAGGACTTACACAACAATCAAGTAAGACTCCTACGATTATATTGTCACGAGAGGACACACGATTCGCCACTACACGCAAGCATATGTAGTGTGGATGATAATTACACACCTTTAAATTTAAAGGATATTTCACACCAACCAAATGAAGATGTTCGAACATTTGCTGAAAAGATGGAAGAATGGAAAAGTATGACCCTTTATGGAAGGCACCCCCGTGACCTAAGCAGATTAGAAGTCGACAAAGAAGCGTCCAACGCATGGCTTAGAAATGGGGAACTCTTCCCGGAAACAGAATGTTTTCTTGTAGCCATACAGGATGTAAATACTAAAAACTACCAAAAGTACATTGTCAAAGGCCCGCAAATGCAAGACGACAAATGTAGAAGAGGTAAGAAAGAATCTGAAACTATACAGCACATTACAGGGGCGTGTAGTTCACTAAGCCAAACAGACTATATATATTATATAAACAGGCCAGATATACAGTAATACAAGATAAAAGTACAAAGTTCACTTACCTCATAGATATCGCCATCCCCAACACCCATAATATTCAGAAGACGATAGATGAGAAAAAGTAAAAGTATGCAAAACTAAAGGACGAGATCACTAAAATATGGAATATGAATCAAGTACATATTGTTCATATCGTACTGTCTACAACTGGAGTGATTTCCACATCTTTGCACAATAGTATCAAAAGCCTTGGTCTGCCGAAAAACATTTATATGAACATGCAAAAGGCCGCGATACTGAATACAACAATACTGGCCAGAAAGTTTCTAGCAGACCAATGAGAGTGCTTGGCGCAGCCCGTACCTCATTGTATAACCCGTATAAAAACTGATATTAAAAATAACAAAAAAGAAATAATAATAATAAAAAAAGGGTACCAACACGTCAGGTTTTATATAAATCGGATTTAATACTCAATAAGTATGAAACTGATACAACTATTGAAGCTGCAGAAGCGGACATCAAGATGAAACTACTAGCAAAGGCACAAATTCAGAATATTAAGAATGATACTTGACATATCGGTTTCTAGCTTTGTGATGTGACAGTATGCACGCATGGTAAATGTATTTACTTCTACAGTCCACTTCATGCGTACCCGTTTTTACCCGCTTGAGTGGTCCCATGCAAAAGAGAATTATCCTCCTGGGAAACACTTTCATCGATTGTCGCCATTGGAGGTGTTCTTTGGCTATTTGTAGTGTCGGCTGTGATTTGTTCGGATGTACCAACCGAGGTCCGCCTGTTCAACTCTCGGTTATTATTATTAATATTAAGATTATTATTATTATTATTGTGATTTTCTTTGGCTTCTCCTTGTGATCTATTGTTAATTGCTTTATGGTAGGGAATATGTTCCTTATTTATAGGTACTAAAATGAACGAATTTTTTTTCTTGACATAAACTGTATTTTGATGGTTTTTTAATGTGTCCAAATTTATCTTTTCGACTGTAATTATAGCCTCTTTTAGTAGGGGAGAACCGCCATGAAGTGGACACTTTATTGAAAATAACTGAATTAAAATTTTATAAACAATGAAATTATTTAAAACTGCAAAAGCAGAAAGCTCTATTAATATGCTTGTAGTATGAACTAAAAAAAGAAATAGGCAAGCTTATGGTCTGAGTAATATTTAAATTTGGAAAAAGTTGCCTTCGTCCATTTCAGAACATCGATGTATTGAAAAGGACAGTGGTGGTTTTGAAAAGGACAGTAGTGGTTTTGAAAATTACATTTGCATTAAAGGGCATTAATTGTTTCAAAAATAATTTTTATTTATACAGAAACTATCTTAGGAACAGTTATTACAGTAAAAATGTCGAATACCCTGAAGACCACAAGTTTCATGTGCCCATGAAGAGCATATGGAACACTGCAACCAGTCTGTCTTGCTACACTGATACGCTTCCTTGCAACAAACACAATTATCTTGATTTACCGCATTATTGTCGTCGTTGGTTTGAGTGTTGGGTTCTTTGTTTTCTTTTGGTATGAATTGGTTCTGTTCATTGTTGGGTTTTGATTTTGGAATTCGGAAATGTTGACTTAGCGTTCATTGTTGGGTTTTGATTTTGGAATTCGGAAATGTTGACTTAGCGGAACTTCATCATTAGACTGTTCACTATTATTAGGATTTTTACTATGACAGTAGTCAAGTAATGGCAAATCGTCATCACTTGAATCGTGTATGGAAAAATTGTACAACTCTTCTGAACTTGAGGACTCCTTAATGAGGGTTTTTATTCGTTTTTTTGTAGCCGCTGATACTTTTGGATTTGACCTTTTTTTTGTTGCCGCTTCTTTTTCTTCTAAAAGTTTGTCTTTTTCTGGCGTGTCAGTGATTACTGTCGTTTTTCCCTTACGAGGTCCTCGCAGAATTTTTTTTTGAGGTGCCCTAGGATATGGCCTTAGTTGTTCGGGAGTTATAGTAATTTTCGAAGTGGATGGCTGTGAAACATCACCTAAGGATTGTAGGGTTGAACCTGTAACAGTGGATGTTGGTGGCTGAGCAATAGCTTTGACCCCTTTCAAATTGCTTGGATCCGGCCGATGTGACACATATGCAGACAAAAAATCGTCATCAGAAAAGATATTTCTGTTGAATGGGTGTATTCCGGTGGTCAAAAATGCCTTTGTTGTTTGCCGGTAAAAATGCATTTAGGAAAGCCTTGTTAGCAAATGAGGCCACTTCATAAATAGTTACTGTTTTTCCTGGGTTTGATAACATCCAAGAATTCATTGTCGTTCTATATCTGGTTTTAAAGGGTCCATATACACAAACATCTAATGGTTTTAGTCGATGACTACAATGTGGGGGAAATGTAAGAATAATTATATGATTTTTCCTTGCTAACATGACAACTTCATACGTAATATGCGTTTTATGGTTATCCATCAAAATCAGGCATGGGTCCTCTACAGTTGGCTTTACAAATTTTATGAAGTGCTTCATTGCATCTAAAAATCCTTCCTCCGTCATCTAACCACTAGGATTTGCCACTCCCTTTGCGCCAGTAGGTCCTTCTTTCAACATAATTTCTTTAAAGTGCACTCTAGGGAAAATAAAAAATGGAGGGATTGTTCCACCAGAAGCATTAATAAATCCAAGCTGGTAACCAAATTACCTCTTTCCGCTGAGGTCACTTGCCCTACTTGCTTTAAACCTCTAAGTGCTAAAACTTTTGGAGGATTTCTGACTGTGAGACAGCCGGTTTTGTCTAAATTCCACATCATATAAGGCTTAAATTTATGTTTCTCCAGAACTCGCTGCAAGTTGTTATAAAAATTATTGACATTTGTTTGATTGAAAGAATTTGCTCTAGAAAGCGAAGTGTTTTCTGGTTTTCTTAAACTTAATGTCGCATTTCTTTTCATAAAACCTGCAACCAATCTTTTGATGCCATCTCCTTTTGGTTCCAAGGTTTCGGTAAAATGCCATTCGACTTAGCGTACCGTGATAGGCCAGTTCCCTGACTTGCACGGTTGTAAGTCCATAACACATCTTTGATGATATTTTCAGATAATCAGCCAATATTTTCTCCTGATCAATGGAGAAAATACGTTTGTTACCTATTTCAGGTCGATTACGATAATCTTCCTCCTGAGTTTTAGCTCTTTTACAAATAGAAGCTAAATAAGACTTGGAAAAGTTATGGGCCGCTGCCACTGACCGGATCGATTGATTTTTTTCAAGAACTTCTCTAACAGCGGTTTCGATTACCTCACTGGATAGTCGTAACCTTTTTTTTCGTGTAGGAGTATTGATCTGAGAAGTAAACAAATACAGTGCGCGTCTAAAGTCCGTTCCCCCCCTGCTAATTTTTGAACCACCTGGTATATCGCAACGAAATTTGGAGGGCTTAAACAGGAGATAAGAACCTAATTTTTTATGGAGCTAAGAACCTAATTTATATTATTCCGTTTTCGAAATCTGCTCATAATTCTTAACATTTTTCTCTAATACACTTTACTTCTAAATTTAATTGATTTTCAAATATTAACGTTTGAAAAGGGACATTTTAATTAATTTCAAATCCAACAGACACGAATTCTGCTATCAATCAAGTTTGCATTGAAAACAAAAATCGTTGTTGGGGTATCTTACATCTTGTTTACTGTCAAATTTAACTGTTAGCTGTCAAATAAAATTTAGTTAGAAAAATGTTTTACCGGAAGTGACCAAAATCCCTCGCAAAATCCATACTTCATTTTAAACCGGAATGCCAAGTGTATTAGAGAAAAATGTTAAGAATTATGAGCAGATTTCGAAAACGGAATAATATACAGGGTGTTCTATTTAAAAAAGTAATTCAAGAGGGTGCTCAGCCGCCATTTTGAAACTTTTAGCTGTCATTTTGTCATAAAAAAATTAGGTTCTTATCTCCTGTTTAAGCCCTCCAAATTTCGTTGCGATATACCAGGTGGTTCAAAAATTAGTAGGGGGGGAACGGACTTTAGACGCGCACTGTATAATTATTAAGTACCTACAATATAAAATTTAACAATTACTATTTCTTAACGAAGCCTTGAAACGGACACAGAGTATTGAAACTGACCTCCGCTTCAATACAGCGTCTTATGTCCACTTCAAAACAACACCCGGTTAACCTCAAAATAACAATACAAAATGTAAATAGAGAAATATTTTACAAGATCTATCGCTATATTTATGTACTACAGTAACTTAGTTTCAACCTTCTTAATCTAAAATTGATTAAATTTCAATAGCTTACCTGTGACAGTTCAATATTTTCAAAAATAATTTACTTTTTAACCGAATTAATAATAAAATCCTTGCCGTCGACACACAATCAACTGGTTCAACGCGCAATTTCGGTCGTAGTGGGATCTGGGCACAGGGTTGCCAAATGTAAATGTAAAATATTCGGTCATACAATCACATAGCAACTACGGCAACTGTCCGTTTCAAGACCCGTCCGTTTCATAGCGGTTTTCCCCTACCTAAAACAGAATTATAGTTATTTTTAGTGAAATTACGAATTATATAACCATCTCTTAGCTGATCGTGTCTAGGAAATCTTCGCATATATTTGTCTTCTTCCAAAGACTGATTAAGTGACATTGACGTATCACTTTTTGAATTAGGATTTTTGTAGTTATGGGGTATTACCATTGCCTTCCCTTCGTTGTTATTTTTTCTTGATTTTCCTTTTATGCTCTTATTTTCTATTTTATTAAAATTGCCTGATTGTATAATTTTGTTGGTATTCTTGGTATTTAAATGTTTCCGAATTCCACATTGGTTATAATTCTTGTTATTATTAAGAAGTTCATATTCCCTGTTTGGTTGGCCTTTATGATCTTCGTTAATCAATTGCTTGCGTTTATTTTGAACATATATTTGTTTTTGACTTGTATTCATTCCATTGCATTTAGAAACTGTCGAATTACTTGTTACAATGGAATATTTGTTCAAAGCTTCAACTTTTCTGCAATTTCAGTAGATGCATGTTCTAACTTACATAAAGAACATTTTTTATATATTTGTTCTTTTTGTGGATTAGGAAGTTTTTGGAGAGATAAATGTGACATGTGACAAATGTCAAATTTATTATTATTATTATTTATTATTATTTTTTTTAATTTCTTTTTCACAGCGTATTTGTAGCTGGTTTATCTTTTTCTGATCTCAGAAAAAACTTCTTTCCGAAACTCAACCAGAGTCCTAAGGATTTCTGTTAAGAAAGAACATTGCGTAGAATGTGGGCTGTTCCTAGTATGGCGGTTTTTTGCACTTCGTATTGCTGTAGATTTATATTATTAAAATAGTTACCTAAAAAAACATAATAATAATTATGTCAGTTACAAAGTCTTGTCTTGTCAGTCTTGTACTTATTTTGTACTAATACATATTGTACTAGAAGAACCCTGTATGTCTGTCTGTCTTTATTAATGTATCAGTAAAGATACAACATTTTGGCGACGAGTTAATAAATAGTAATATGCAGAAGGAATCCATTCAAGCACGAATTTGAAATTGCGAAACGAGCCGCCTAGCGGCGAGTTGAGGAACAAATGAGTGCTTGAAGGACCTTCTGCAACGAGTGTTTTATACTATTTTTTCTATTTTGCCGCTTTATACCATTTTATAAATTAAAAAATAAAAATTTTAAATCTAGGGATTTTCGGGTGGTTGGTGACATTTATGTGACGTAAATTTAGGCGGCTGTGGAAAAAAATTAATTTGAAACGTCAGATTTTATTTTCGCAATTTCGTGTTGTTTGAAAATGAATAGTGAAAGAAATTTATCACTAACGCCGCCAAAAATTACGCAAATTGCACAAAAAACGTTAGAAAATTTCTTTGACGTATGTCAGTTGACAGTTCAACCAACGCTACCAACATCAATGCAGTAAATTTTACTAGCCTATTCTAGCACACCAACCGCTTATTCTAACACTCAAATGACGTCATTTGGGTGCTAGAATCGACTTATTCTACACGCAAAATAGAAAAAATCTAGTACAATGTAAGGAAAACATAAAAAGTTTGTCGGTAAAGTCAGTCTGTCAAACATTTAGATATTTGTTGCAGAAATAAAATATTTAAAATGGCATTTGTTGGAAGTATAGAACATTATAAACCATGTGAAGATCTTAAATATTATATAGATGGTTTGGAGCAATTACTTATTGCTAATGGTATTGAATCTAAAAAAGTGCCATTATTAATAACATTTATAGGTCCATAAGCTTATGGAATTTTGAAAGATTTAGTGTCACCAGATACACCATCAAAGAAGAAATATGCGGAATTGAAAGAAGAATTAACAAGGCATTTTGCACCAAAAAGATTAGTTATTGCAGAAAGAAATGCTTTTTATAAATGTGGATAAAGACCAGAGCAATCAATTAGTGACTTTGTTGTAGAAATTAAGAAGCTGTCACAGTCATGTGAATTTGGTGGTTTCCTGGATGAAGCGCTGAGAGACAATTTGTTTGTGGACTAAAAAAATGATAAATTCAACACCTGTAAGAAATTATTATAACCACGTGAATGACACGAAATAAATGTTCTCTTACATCAAACCATATAAACTACCCATATAAAGTTTATAGATCAACTGAACAAGACACTACATGTTGATTTCATTAAAATTACATATGCAAGCAATACATGTGTATTGCTGATATTGTAGAAATACTAATACTATAAGTGAAATTTAATAATGTTCTTCTCTCTTAGTTAGATCCACGCAAATGACAAAAATATCAGGGACAGTATTTTATTGATTGTGTAGTAGTCGATGCTTAATATTTTATATATTAATTGACTCTGGATGAGAGCCCTATACTTGTTTTGCAATTCTCCTTAATTAAAACAATAATCATTAACTGATACCTTAGAAAAACTGCTTTTTACTTTGCGAATACATACTAGGACATACCACGTGAATGACATATGACATAACAAAGTTTACTTTTTATTGTTAAAAAAATAGTTTAGTTGTTAATATATACCTTGCTAGATAGACTGCTATTACCTCTTCACTGTACTGAATGAACAGGTAAAAAGGTGAAATAAATAAAGATTAGTAAAAGTTTCACAGTTTTATTAAAATATAACCTGACAATATTGTTTCGACAGCTATGCTGTCATTATCAAAGGTAATATAATTATAAACAAACACGTCGCTAAGGTAGATACAGAAATAGGTAACTAAATAAAATAATAATAATAATCAGAATTAAATATCTAATACTTCCAGTAACGGAGAATTACTGAGCCCAAGTTGTTCATTCATTAAAGGTACCCTGAGTTTGTGTTTGTATATCTCAAAGGCTTCTAAAATGTCTAATTTGCGTTTCTTATTACAAAAATGTAGGAATATAATATTATTATGAGGAGTCATTGTGTGATTTTGTTCTAAAAGGTGTTTGGCATAATTAGATTTTTCAGGATGTTTATTTTTGTATTGACGTACGTGTTCTTTATATCTTATGTCAAAATTTCGAATGTTTGCCCAATATATACCCAACTACAAAAAGAACAATTTAAACGGTAAATACCCGATCTCATGATATCATGTGTTCTGTCTTAAATAAAAATGAAAAAGTGTTAGTGTTGGTTTTAAATGTTATTTTATAATTGTTGGTTTTTCTTAGTGTATGTGCAATTTTTTCTGATATTCTGCCAAAATATGGTATAAATATGTAATTTGTGTCTTCTGTTTGATTGTCAATGGGATATATTCTTTTGATAGCTAACAAATAAACAAGGTAAAAAGGTATTCGTAATACAATATTAATTAAGCAGGGACAGGAAACTTAATATTTCTAAAGAATTACCCAAATACATACGTTAATTTTGATCCTGACAATCTCTTACTTTATACAAACATAATGGGCCGTATTCACATCTCCCTATTAAATTAACAACACGTTTAATTACCATGGTGACCAATTCCAATCTCTTTTCTTGTTGATTTTATTCATAACCTTAGTCAAAGTCAGCTTTAATCATGGCATGTGGATACGGTTCAATGTTTTTGTATTTTTTATCTAACTGTTATAAACATTAACGGGATCACCGGAAAAGTGATAAATGCGAAGTATTATAAAAAGATAAGTGTAACGTGTAGAAATGTAAAATAGAATTTTCTCACCCCCCCCCCCTAACATCAGAATCACTAACACTTCAATTGTGTAATAATAAACTTGCCTTTCTTCTGTGTGTGTATTTTTTGTAGACATGGTGGCTACTTGGACTGTTTTCTAAATGAAAATACTATAGAAGCTGTTCCGAGTAGTTGGATACAGCCAAAGCCACCTACATATCAAGCCGTAGTCATCGGTTTAAATGGCCGCGATAGTGGTCATAACATTGCGCAGCAACAGATCGTATAAATAGCGAAAATGTGAATTTTTTGTAATAATACTGATTGAAATAATTGTCACAATTGCTATAGATTATAAGATTTTAATTTTACAGTCCCCTTTGTGAAAAAATAATAATAATTAAATATTTAAAATATGTATTTCCTTATAACAAAACAAAATACAATAAAAAAACAGACAGCATTCCGCAAAAGTTACAGTATAATAGGAGTGGATAATTGTTTATATTATTTTAACAAAACTTAATTTAGACAATTCAATAAAAAAGAACACGATAAAAACGTTAACCACATCCTCCTCCTAGTTTTTTTTGTTTACGTTTAGTTGTGGAGTAAGACTGCACCTTTGCGTCTTTTACTTTGGAGTAATTATTTAACAAAACGTTTGAAAAATATTTAACACAGAGACTGATTATGGAATTATGGTCTGTGCCACACTCACATTCTTGGTTAAAAAACGTAACATTGTTTTGCTCAGCACATAAAGTTCTGAATACATGTCTTTGCGATTTAACTTTTAAAAATTTTGTTTCAAATCTTTCGGAAATTAGAACATTAAATAAACAGAAACCATCTATTAATACTCTCATTAAAAGTTCGGTGGGATATTTTAAACCACCACGATCCATTATCTCCAGGTATTCTAGATTCTTTGACGTGCAATCTAATTCCAAATTTTTTTCACAAATTATAATTTTGGCACATAATGTACATCCTAAAACTTTCACAACTTTTCGTCCAATATACCCTGCTATATATGTTATTACTTGCAAATCATTATCGGACAACACAAAGTTACCTGAACAATTAACTGCTTCTTTGAAATTTTCAAAAATATTTTCGTCCGTTCTATCTTCAATAGCTTCTTCTTGAGTGATAGCTAAAAAGTTTTTTATTTCAAAATCACCGCATTTAGACGATTTCAGTCTTAGTAATGATAAAAGCTTAATTTTTTTTCTGACTCCAATATTTGTTGGACACTAATATGATAATTTTGACCAGCCATACTTCGATATTGCCCAAATCGTGCCTCTAAAGGATCTGTTTGAAATTTCCCAAGAAGGATGTAACTGAAATTCAGATTATTTAATAAATGACTTGATAAATGTATAAATGTTTGAGTCGTATGTCTTAACGCGTTATGTGTTTCTACGCTTAATTTTCCAGCTCGACTCTTTGAATTTTCCCCTGGAATTTCCATTGCCGCCCACCTCTCAAGCCATATTAGAAATATTTTCAAAAATTGTATATTTTCATCATTCAAACTTTTAATGGGATTTTGATGTGGATCCCTTTTGTGTATGCCTCTATATAACGATTTGCAATTCATTATTTTCCACCAGTGTAATATTATTTCTAAAAATAATACTGTACCCGAGGTAGTTGAGGGGTATTTTAATTTTAAGGCGGAAATATTTTTTTCATCAAAAAGTCTAACACAGAGTTTAACATTTTGTCTTTCGATGGACGTTGGATACAGAACTTTTTTTGACAAAGCAGGGGCGAATTTTACAATGTTAAATTCCTCTTCTGCATGTAGCTTTTTCAAGTCGCTTATGGAAGCTTTATTTCTGGAACAGTCAGATACATTTTCAGGTTCATTTGAACTAGGTAGATTGGGAAATACAAAAGTTTGCAGTGAATCTTTTTGATTCAACCAACAGTTACGAATACATTTGAAAATGTGAACGGTATCAAAGGCAATGAAAATATTATATTTATTGTCATTATGATCTGCCACATACGGGTTTTTAATTGAAACAGTGTTACCAACAAAATGGGGACTGCTTATTGGGAAACGGTAACAACCTTTAACCGCAGTTAAATCTGTCGGCTGCCAGCTAACTAGTGGGAGGTCGTGGGTCTCACTAAAGGTCTTCTGTAATGGGCGCCAAGAATCGTCTAAGATAGCTACAGTATTGACCGACAAAATCTGAAAAGAACAACACATTTGCGACTACTACCAATGTGGTCGACTTTTCCCAATAATGACTCCTCGATTGCTGAAAATATAAACTCTAAATACCACACATATAAATAATAGATCTTCAAGTAAGTTATATACAGTGCTTTATTATTAATTAATTCAAATTAGCAAATTATTTAATGTGAAATAACCTTGGCAAAAATTGAATAGCGGTTATTGAATGCTATACACAAATTGCAAGGGAAAAAAAAAGATTAATGCGAGCGCGATTACTTACTCTAAAGTTGATTTAAAGTCACAAAAGCAATAAGCAAAGGGCACGGTAAATTTAACACGTCTACAGGTACCAATCAGATTGCGCAATCATCAGCTACAGTAGTGAGCTATTCATCTATTACGGAGCAAAGACTTACGTACACACTCGCAAATAGTCTTGACAATATCATACAATAAATGGTATGCGATAGAATTATAAATATGCAGCAGATATCTAGTAATGAGTGCTACACGCACACTGGTGAAAAACCATCTAACACAAAATCATAATATACAAATATACATAAATGTTTTATATACAATAAAGAGTTGTGAAACGTTATTGTTGTTGTAACCAGTTGCTAAATTATAACCAACTCACGATACGGTGACTGTTCTTAGAGCTGAAGAGGAACGTCTCCAAAGCTTGAACGTAACGTGATCCCGACAACAGCAACCAAGTCCGTGTAACGGTCTTGTACCAATCCAAACATTCAACGTATACTTGTTATACGGCAAGTAATAAAATGAGTAAAGGACAAACCCAAGATAAAAAAAAGGTCTGTAACAAATAAATCGCAATAACAGAATGACCATCACAACACTTTATAAATACCTTCGATGGAAGTTGACCTTAAGAGAGATTTATATCGCCTCCATATAACGACGATTATACATAAAAACCTATCGAAAGAATTTAGTATAAGAGACTGAACAATAGAAAAGTTAATCAATAAACTTACGAAAAGGTGTGCTTCCATAACCTCAAAAGAACAAGTGGAAATATATCCCAAAAACGGCTTCCAATAAACTAAATCGGAAAACTAACGCCACAATCAATCATAAAATCTGCACTAAGGCAATTCCCATAACTCAACATAAAAGGAAAAGATTAATTAGACGGCGATGTCCACGAAAAGGTTCTTCAAGGAACTTCTAGCTTCACAAGCGGATCAAACAAGAGTGACAATCTCTTATCAAACAGGAAATAGTTCCACAACAAAATGGCAACTACAAGGAGAGAAAATGCAAAAATCCCTAAACGCTATACAACTTAATATAAAATACAAAGCTATACAGGGTGCTACGAAATTAGCACGTAACAAATCCCCCCCTCACCAAAAGAAAATCGAACACGGAGAGATTTTCTCCAAATCAGAAGGTACTATACGAAAGCAAATACTTGCCAGTGCAAAACAAAAGAGGAAAAGGCATAAGGCCAAGATACGACGAAAAGCCAAAAGGGCAAAAAGGTAAAAACCACAAACCAACCCAAAAATATGTACACAATTTACTAGTTGAAAAGACAGCTAATAAATTTGCCAAAGACCAATAGGAGAGTGTTCAAGTGGTAGCAGTAATAGGAGTATACATTCAATACCAACCACGGTCGCATGCCGAAATGGAAGGGCTGCGTCGTCCGTTATGACCACCAATGGTCCAAAGCACAATTAGTAGCAACGTATCTCCTAAGACTGTAATCACATAAACCCTGTTCACCAAAGTTCATAGCAAGTACCCCTCCCCAAAAGAAAACCCTCACAAAAGGACAACACAACCTTGGACTAAGGCGCCAAGAAGCCAAAAACCAAACCAACCCACAACAACCAATTTACTAACTGAAACGACACTTAATAAATCTGTCAAGATTGTCAGGAGAGTGTTGCGTAGGTAACAGCAATTAAAGAGTACATTCAATACTGGCCACGGTCGCAGCAGATGGAAGTGCACGCGTCGCCCGTTATAGCCTAAGGCCCAAAACACAACCAGTAGCAACATACCTTTAAAGGCTGTAGCCAACCCAAACCTGATCACCAACAAATCTGAACAAGTTGACCCACCCCAAGAGAAAGAAACCCCACCTAAAAACTAATAAAAACCAACCCCCCCACAAAGCCAACGGACCCAACCCACAAACCCTAACACAAAAGACAAGACAAACTACGCCAAGGTAGCTCTCCTGCGGCACAGGTTCGCGCCAACGGCAATAGTCACATCACGGCACAGACGTCAATAGAAGCACAATTAGAAAGGGTGAATAGAACAACCACCCTTGCTTCGAAAGGAATGCCCGAGAGTAAACCTTCCTCGGCAAGGAGTTGAACCACCCCCCAAACTAACGGCCAGGTGTCAATCTAACACAAAGGGCATTAGATCAACGAAAGGAAAAGAAGAATATAGGATAGAAGATAGCAAAGCGGAAATGTTAAAGGCGAAAAAGGGACATTCACACACAATTACACGGCAAGACACAAAAGAGTACTAGCACAGATAGGAAGATAAACGATAGAGAAGGAACACAAGACCTAGATGGAAAAGGTCGAGTAGTATGCCCGGAAAAATAAAAGTGGACATACCCCCACACAAGTGCCAACCAAAACACACCCAACCAACCACCCAAAAAAAAAGTTACACAAAATTGAAAACCCAACAAACCGCAAAATCTAACGATAGCTATATGGGATATAAAATATTGTGAAACGATGTACGTGGATCGATGACGTCGACGACTAACAGTCGGGGAATCAAGATGAAAACGATCCCAAAAAGCGGCCCACCAAAACGCCCTACCAACCTACCCAAAAAAGAGACCTAAGAATCGAAGTCATCAGATAAGGCGTTGTTAGGCTTTAAATCTTTGACGTGCCAATTGCCAAGAAGAGTCCCATCAGGGTCTTTAAGTTGGTACACAAATCTGGATAACTTTTTGTGTATAATAAACGGACCAATAAACTTGGGTGCAAGTTTCGAAGTAAAATGTTTCGAAGCGTCAGAAAGTACGAAGTTTTTACGCCAAACAGATTGACCAGGTTTGTATTCAACAGGTCGTTTGCGAAGATCATAACGAGCTTTAGCTTTTTCGTAGGCTTGTTGTAATTTCTTTTTAATACTACCATATAGTTTTTGTAACGCATGACCACGTGTGGTTAAATCTTCGGTACGTTGGAACTGCAAATTGTCATTAGGTTGAGAATTTACAATATGAGAGGTACCATGCTGAACCATTTCACGGCCAAAATTAATAAAATATGGCGTATAGCCAGTAACATCATGCTTTGCGGTACGCATAGCGCAAGCAACATGAGGTAAATATTTATCCCAGTCACGCTGATCTTCTTGAACGTAGGCTGTGAGCATGCATTTTAAAACTTGGTTCACACGTTCAGCAGGATTAGCTTGAGGATGGTAGTTAGCTGTAAAAGAAATCTTGCATTTGTACGAATTCATCAATTCAGAGAATTCCTTACTACGAAATTGAACTCCGTTATCACATATAACGCGTTTGGGTACCCCAAACATAAGAAACACATGTTCTTCGACATGCCGAGATACAAGTTTGGCTGTAGCGCTTCTCAAAGGAAACAGTAGCGAAAACTTCGAAAAACAATCTGCAATAGTTAAGATGTAAGTATATCCACGCTTCGAGCGAGGTAAAGGTCCAACTAAATCTAGACAGATGACTTCCCACGGCTTAGAAATTAAGGTATGGCCACCCATAAAACCAGGAGAAGCTTGACGGAGAGGCTTGATACGATTGCAAGTTTCACAACGTCGAACATAATTAGCGATGTCATGGCGCATCTTCGGCCAGTAGTAATAACGAGCTACACGGTGAAAAGTTTTACTTACGCCTGCATGACAAGCGGTCGTAGAATCATGACATTGTCGTAGTACTTCATTTCTTCTAGCTTTAGGTAAGACAATCTTCCAAGAATCTTCTTCAGAAGTCAAATCAGGAAAACGAGTGGGAACATACTTAAATAATCGATGGTTGTCAATACGCCAGGAAGAATAATCATTTGGGCGGTTCTCCACAAAATCGCACATTCGTGCATACCAACGATCTTCAGTTGCATCATCTTTGGTAACTTCAATAACATTAACATTGGCTACGGCACGGGAAAGAGCATCAGGTACAATATTTTCTTTACCCTTGCGATGAACCACATCAAAATCATATTGTTGGAGTCTGATGGCCCAACGAGCGATACGTCCGATAGGATCTTTGATACTATGGATCCACTTCAAACTATAACAGTCGGTCATGACAGTAAATTTCGTTCCCTCGATATAGGGTCGGAGTTTCTCGATGGCAAAGAGTACAGCTAAGCACTCACGTTCCACAGCACTAAATTTCTTTTCATGTTTATTCAGAGAGCGACTGATGTAACAAATTACTTTTTCACCATCAGGGCAGTACTGGGTTAACACAGCAGAAATTCCATAGCCTGAAGCATCTGTTTGGATGACGAAAGGAAGATTAAAATCAGGGCACGATAAAATCGGAGCTGATACCAAACAATCTTTAATTGTATCGAAGGCTGTCTGACAGTCAGGAGTCCACTGAAACTTTTTGTTCTTCTTAAGTAAATTAGTCAAAGGTGCAACAACGCTAGAAAAATCAGGAACAAAACGTCGATAGTATGACGCCATACCAAGAATTCTTCGTACCTCGGTGACAGTAGTAGGTATAGGTATCTTTAAAATGGCTTCAATCTTCTCAGGATCGACAAGAAGTCCTTGCGAGTTTACAATGTACCCTAAATAACGTAGCTCAGGTTTACAGAAATGACATTTCTCTTTGTTAAGAGTAAGACCAGCTCTATGTAAACGGTTGATGACCTCTTTTAATACTTGAAGGTGTTTTTCAAAAGTAGGAGTACAGATTATTACGTCATCCAGATAACTGAAAACAAAAGGTTCAAGATCAGCACCAATCACACGATCAATCAGACGCTGCCAGGTGGCGGGAGCAGTGTGAAGTCCAAACGGCATTCTCCGGAACTGAAAAAGTCCACGATTAGGGACAGTAAAAGCGGTGTACGGCTTGCTGTCTTCTGACATCTTGATTTGCCAATAAGCTGACTTTATGTCAAGAGTAGTCAAATAACGACCATCACGAAGTTTATCGAGAGTACTACTGATGTACGGAAGAGGATAAGCATCCGGTTGACTAACTTTATTAAGTTTACGATAGTCCACAGCAAATCGGTAGGTATTATCTTTCTTCTTTATCATCACGATAGGCGAAGACCATGCTGAAGTAGAAGGCTCCACAATACCTTCAGTTAACATCTTGTCAAGTTCACGATCAACAACTTTTTGAAGTGCGGGCGAGATAGGATAGTAACGCTGCTTAATCGGAGGTGAATTGGTATTGATAACATGTTCCACCAAAGGAGTACAGCCGATGTTGCTACCCATATTACCAAAAGCATCTTCGATGACATGATCCAATTCTTCTTTCTGAGAAATAGTTAAATGTTCAACAGAGTGAAGAGCAGTAATTACTTCTGCAGAAACGACGTTAGAAAATTTCCATTCCCCATGACGAAGATCAGGCACAATTTGCATGCGCTTCCAAAAGTCAGCACCTAAAATAAGAAGTTGAGGCAAAGAAGGAACGACAACAACATCTAGAGTCCGAATACGGTCACGAAGTTGAATAGGTAGAGAGACAGTACCTAGACTTGAACAAGAACTACCATCAGCAATAGTGCAACTTGGGCGATCAGCAACGTTAAGCTTGCAAAAATTCTTCAAAACATCCCAGCCTGGTTGACCTAGAAAAGTTCTACTGGCTCCGGAATCTAATAATCCTAAAAAGGGCTTATCAAAAATCTTAACCTGCAAATAAGGTCGCTCGTCATTATTAACACTATTTAAAATAAAATCAAGAATGGCTTTCTGCTTTGTTGGTAATTTAGAATTAAAATTGGTATTGGCCACAGTAGGTTGAGTTGAGCACGCTAGTTGGCCTCCTAATCGTCTCGTGTTCAAGTTTCCCGAACACTGAGGACAAGTCTTCGTAGTGAAGTTCGGCTTCCCACAACGATAACAATGCATCTTCTTGGGTGAAGTACAGGTAGCTGAAAGGTGTCCCTGTTGTTCACAATTCCAACAATTAGTATTCGGACGAACAGCATTAGCGGTAGCAACTTCTGTGTCACAAGTTGATACGGGAGATTTATCTTCAATGGTAGACAAACGAGTCCTATGAGGTTTACGGTAGGCTAGGTCAGGTTCTAGCAAATAATGAGAAGGTCCAGGTGGTTGACGATATTTAGATGAACGTACTTGAGCGTCTTCTAAAAACTTGCATAATCTAGTTAATTCTGCAACAGACGGAACAGAATGTAAAGCCAGTTGAGTCTGAAAATATGGCTGAAGGTTGTTGCGAATATAGCCAACTCGCTGAAGTTCAGGTAGACTGACACTTAATCTTCTAAAAAGATTCTCCATCACAGCAATGTAGACGATGACGGATTCTTCTACACCTTGAAAACGTCCACGTATTTCATCCCAAAGAGCCACATCATAATCACATGGAAGAAAAGCGTCGCGTAGAGCAATAACAACTTCATCCCATGACTTAAGGGTGTCTCGGACTGAACGGAACCAAACAAGAGCTTTATCGGCGAACAATTCGATGGCAGCTGTAAATAATTGTTCTTTAGTAATGCCACGGGCTAACCGTAACTCTTCTACACGTTCTAGAAAACAAGAAAGACCAGAGTCTCCATTAAACTGCAAGTTCCATTTGTGGATGGCTAAGTAATTAGAACTTCCCCTATAAGGCTGAAAAGAAGTAATATGTCTTCCAGCATTAGTACTGCTATCTGGAATCGGATGTCCAGTTACTGCAAAAGGATCTAAATTCTGAAAAGGAATAAAATTTGCAGTAGATTGTGCATTCCCAAAGGCAATAGGTGGTTGACTAAATTGAACCGTTGAATTAACAGGTGCACGAGAAAAGAATAAATCTTGATCACTCACAGGTACAGTAGAAATTATAGGTTGAGTTGTGGGTGGCTGTGAAAGATTTGTTCCACTAACTTCATCATCGACAAAGGAGATCAAATCTTCATCAGGTTGAAACTGCGATTCAGGAACAACTCGAAGAGGATGTCCTAAAAGTTTAACTTCAAGCTCTTCTGATAGCCTAAAATGTTGCTTAATTAAACGACTTCTTTCATGTTGTAATTCAGCATCACTCGGATTTATTCTAGATAAACGACCATAAACATGAAGTAAACGTGCTTTAATCTTGCGGTATTCTGTGTCACGAATAGGAACTATCAAATTATTTACTTGATGAGAAAGTACCATTAATTTTTCATTACATGTAATTAACTCTTCATTAATGTCCACATCTACAGCAGAAATATTCAACCCGCAGGTTTTCTCAGTATCTAGGGCTGCACGAAGCAAACGCCTCTTATCGTGTACAGTACCCTCAAGGGCAATACCACGGATTCCTAGTTCATAATTAATTTCGTCGATTAATAGTCTGTCAGTCTCCATACTGATCCACGACATATAACAACAATTAATAAGAAGTAAATATTTACAAGAAAAATAATCAAAGGCAAATAATAAATAGCCTTAACCCAAAATAATAAGGTAACCAATAAATGCACAGGTAAATAATTAAATTACCCAAAAGTAACGACCTATAAATAATATAAACTCAAGGTTAGGCAACCCAAACTACACCTATAATATATATAATCAGTAACCTTCAACACAAATAAACCTTATAAGAAATTGATAATAAAATAATCCACTAAAACTATAATAAATCAATCAAATAGTATATCAATACTAAATCTACAAATGATTCAACAAAGAATTCAACGACAAAGATTTCAGGAACCAAAAATAAGTTGCTTGTAAATTGAGGGCCAAAATTCCAGTTGGCTCTGCACGTTATATGCCAAAATAACAGTTGACCCTGCACGTTCAGTGTCAAAATTAGAGTCGGCCCTACACGTAGGGTGCCAAAATAAGAGTTGGCCCTACACGTTGTGTGTCAAAATTGGAGTCGGCCCCACGTTGGGCGCCAAAATAAGAGTTGTTACCAACAAAATGGGGACTGCTTATTGGGAAACGGTAACAACCTTTAACCGCAGTTAAATCTGTCGGCTGCCAGCTAACTAGTGGGAGGTCGTGGGTCTCACTAAAGGTCTTCTGTAATGGGCGCCAAGAATCGTCTAAGATAGCTACAGTATTGACCGACAAAATCTGAAAAGAACAACACATTTGCGACTACTACCAATGTGGTCGACTTTTCCCAATAATGACTCCTCGATTGCTGAAAATATAAACTCTAAATACCACACATATAAATAATAGATCTTCAAGTAAGTTATATACAGTGCTTTATTATTAATTAATTCAAATTAGCAAATTATTTAATGTGAAATAACCTTGGCAAAAATTGAATAGCGGTTATTGAATGCTATACACAAATTGCAAGGGAAAAAAAAAGATTAATGCGAGCGCGATTACTTACTCTAAAGTTGATTTAAAGTCACAAAAGCAATAAGCAAAGGGCACGGTAAATTTAACACGTCTACAGGTACCAATCAGATTGCGCAATCATCAGCTACAGTAGTGAGCTATTCATCTATTACGGAGCAAAGACTTACGTACACACTCGCAAATAGTCTTGACAATATCATACAATAAATGGTATGCGATAGAATTATAAATATGCAGCAGATATCTAGTAATGAGTGCTACACGCACACTGGTGAAAAACCATCTAACACAAAATCATAATATACAAATATACATAAATGTTTTATATACAATAAAGAGTTGTGAAACGTTATTGTTGTTGTAACCAGTTGCTAAATTATAACCAACTCACGATACGGTGACTGTTCTTAGAGCTGAAGAGGAACGTCTCCAAAGCTTGAACGTAACGTGATCCCGACAACAGCAACCAAGTCCGTGTAACGGTCTTGTACCAATCCAAACATTCAACGTATACTTGTTATACGGCAAGTAATAAAATGAGTAAAGGACAAACCCAAGATAAAAAAAAGGTCTGTAACAAATAAATCGCAATAACAGAATGACCATCACAACACTTTATAAATACCTTCGATGGAAGTTGACCTTAAGAGAGATTTATATCGCCTCCATTTAACGACGATTATACATAAAAACCTATCGAAAGAATTTAGTATAAGAGACTGAACAATAGAAAAGTTAATCAATAAACTTACGAAAAGGTGTGCTTCCATAACCTCAAAAGAACAAGTGGAAATATATCCCAAAAACGGCTTCCAATAAACTAAATCGGAAAACTAACGCCACAATCAATCATAAAATCTGCACTAAGGCAATTCCCATAACTCAACATAAAAGGAAAAGATTAATTAGACGGCGATGTCCACGAAAAGGTTCTTCAAGGAACTTCTAGCTTCACAAGCGGATCAAACAAGAGTGACAATCTCTTATCAAACAGGAAATAGTTCCACAACAAAATGGCAACTACAAGGAGAGAAAATGCAAAAATCCCTAAACGCTATACAACTTAATATAAAATACAAAGCTATACAGGGTGCTACGAAATTAGCACGTAACAACAGATATTTTCCCATTACAAAGTTTGTCAAAACATTTACGATTGACTGCGTTATTTTCTGACAATATGCATAGCAGATGATATCCCGACTGGGTAAGAACTTTAATTACATTTGATAATAATTCTGTCAAATAGTCAGCACGCAAGTTTTTTACGGGAAAGAGACCTACGACATCATTATTATCAGAAAATACTGAACTTATCATAAATGTCTGTATTGTCGATGCCGGAATATTGGAATCAGAATCATTAGTACTCATACCTTCTATTTTTCCCCCTTTATAACTAATGTTAGGTTTAACATATATTTCGTCTAGTAACAAATTAACAAATTTTTCTTTTGAATCTAGATTGCACAATTTTTGAGTTAAATAATTAATATGAGATGCACTTATTCCAGAATTTTCAGTGCCTAGTTTCATGGAAAGTTTTTTTAAATATCCAGGATGCGGAATAGTTATTACTTCAGTATCTCGGATATGTTTGTAGGCTCCAGGATAACTATAAAATAATGTTGTTGCCCACAGAAATACATTAGGTGGATATCTTATTGCAGAACAAAAGACAAGCGATAATTGGGAACTTAAGAAAATAATTTTATTTTGAACAGAAGAATTTAATGTTGTGAAATCACTTGCGGATGAAGCCTTTTTTAAAATATTTATGGCAATTTCAGTGTAACCTTGTGTTGTCATAGTAGCGGATTCGCTTTCAAATTGTACAAAGTATTGAAATAAATTTGCAAATTTGGACCACGTATCTATTACCGGGTTATTTCCTAATATTTCTATAATACTACTATCACACATTGTCAAATTCGTATTTTCAAAATAAAAATCTACTTTTAAATCTTTGTTTATGACTAGAGATTTAGTTATCTTTGGTATAGTTTGAGTTTCAATTTTACAAAAACAAATTGAATCGCAATTCACAATTTCTGTAAATTGATTAGGTATTTTTTCTTTGTAATGTTGTCTGAATTCGTCATAATTGTGGATGATATCTGCTTCCTGTTGGTGTTCTTCGTGATCTTGTAATCGTTGCAGAATTTCTTTACGTCTTTCGTCGGGTGTTTTTCTCTTCTTAGTAATTATTTTGGACATATATTTAGGCTGGTTCTTAAAAATAGTTGGGTATGCGTCGCTAGTTAATTTTACTCTATCTTTAGGAATAACTATTAATGTACCATCAGCTTGTTTAACTTTTTCTTCGCGAATTAAAAATTTTTCATCAAAGTGGTCGATGCAAACAACTGACGTTTTTGTTGGGACAAAATTGTCACGATGTATTGCTTTCTTCCATTTTTTCAATCTGTCATTATTTTTCAACGGAAAGAAAAACACAGATTTGTATCCTTGCTTTTTCGGATAGTAATTACTGGTGCATCCAGGAACACAGCAACGATGCGGCATCTATTACAAAAAAAGAGCTTTTTGTAACTTAGGATGAATGAGAAAGCAGTTTCTGAAGAGAATAAGATCATAGATAATTTGACCATATCGTTTTCAATGTTAGTATATTTTTTGTGTACTATTTCATCTTCTAACAAATGAGCGGGAAACGAAGAAATAGGTTAACTTTTACTCTTGGTTTGCTAATTTATTTTCGATAATAGTTACCTATATCAATAAACTATTTTCTAATTAATACACAATTAATAGAGTCAAATAGTCACTATTTATGATATCTGTTTTCAATAATAGGAAATAACTGAGAAATAATTATTATTATTATACCTTGGAGTCGAGCTGCAACACACATCTTATGCACCGGACCGCACCAGTATGACCACTACTGTGACGTCACAGGCTTGCTTTGAGCGGATGACTCTGGCTTGATATGTAGGTGGCTTTGATACAGCACGATAGCTGCTTTTGACCACTCTTTTTGGGGGAATCTTTGACAAATGCATTGAAAAAATGTATATCACCTGAAGACAATTGGCATATTGTTTAAGATTGAAAGATTTAAAAATGGCATTTTTGGTAATAAACCTTATGTTAAATGTTAATTTAGTAATCTATTTATGACAACTGGTTTTAGATGATTATTTAAAGGCTCGCCATAAACCCAACAAAGCAGTTGTCAAAGACGGGTTAGATTTGGCATCTGAAGACAATAATATAGTATGTCGTCCTAAGAGAGAATACAAAACGCTACGTTCCACATCTGATGAGGACAGCGACTGCGAGACAGTTATTAATTCTCCTGCCCTCTTAAAGTCAAGATACAAAAGAGGTGTGTATCAGCATTGCTTACAACGCATTTAGATGTTTAGATTTAATCATTACTTACTACGTAAATTATTTGTTTCAGTCGCAGTTCAGAACAAACCATTAAGTGGATCGCATAATCTAACTAGGGTAAAATTTGTAAAATTATTATTATTGCTTTATTAATAATATTACGTTAATTTTTTTCTTTTATTAGTCTTCTTCCAGTAATGATGATGATGTCGATGTTGATAAAACTATTGTTAATATGACCACAACTTCGGACTCAACTTTCTCTCACTGCGGTACAAAAATTCTGTCAATTTTTTCTGCCTATTTTATAGCATATTTATTCACAGCTTCATCCTTGGAATATAACAGTGACGACGTTGAAGGGTAAAAGTAATCACATTTCGCATGGTAATCTATTAAATTTTACATTTTTTTAGATAGTACTCAAGAAAATACAAAACAATGCATTTGTTGTCCAGAGCATCCCAAGACAGACGGTATTCTTGATATTTTTATGTTACCTAAAAAATGACATTTCTATTTTGCAGAGTATTTTTCCCAAATATTGCGAAAGCAAAACGTTATACAGGGAATGTGAAGCCAGATGATGGGTGAAATTGCCAGCTTAAAGATGCTGGTTGAAAATAAAAGTAATAAAAATGAGGAAGCAGACAGCATCTCATCAATATTTACAGAGCTATTTGCCAGTTAACAATGAGATGGGGTTAATGCAATTGGACTACTTAAAAGAAGAAGGCAATATGCAAAAAACTGTACGTTTTATATACTGTACTTTTATTTAAGGAATCTCATATTATTTAATCTCGAAAATTAGGTGAACGAAGTAACAAAATTTGGCGGCAGCAGTCCATATGAAGTAGTGAAAAGGGCTCTACCTGGCTTTGTTGCAGACGATGTCTTAAAGGAGTTTAATTGGTTGGGAAAAAACAGAAAAAGAGCTTTTCGACATTGCAGATTACAGCACTTTTGCTAAGTTAGCTAACATTCGATTTAGTCTAATAAGAGTATTAACATTTAGATATTATTACAGAGGTTCTAAACAGAAATTTAAATTTGACTGAAAAGGATGCTGAACAGCCAATTCAGCAATTTCTGGAAGGGGCGACGGAGAGGTTCAACAGAAGACTTTAGATGTAGTTATGTTTAAATCTGTTAAATACATATAAGTTTTATGTTTGTATAGTTAGCTACCTCTGTAAGTCGGCTGCAGCCGCACATATGGCCTACGTAATAATAATAATCGCCCCCTCCCTCCCGCACAAGCTTATAGCTTCTGGGGCCTGGTTTCCAGGTTATGGGTTGTAGCAATTATTATTATTATTATTATTATAATGTTTTCAGTTATAATATACCAAGTGCATTGATTATTGCCGGAAATTTTTTGAGTGACATTTCTGCAACGTCTTAATTGCACGACACGGAGTGAAGTGCAATTACGTTGCAGAAATGCACGAAATCAAAATTTCCAGGCAGAATCAATGCACGAGGCTATATTCGGTAAGAGAATTGCACGTCGTACAGAAAAAAATGCATTATATGATTAATTGGTTTTTATTTCTAAAATCAGTGTCCCAAAATATCAAGTAGTGGTATGATCGTTGTGTTCATAGCAACCAGAATTTTTTTTACAAACAAACAGAATTTGTGTAATCTGTGTAATTTCAAAGCAACAAAAGACGAAATATGGCTCGATTTGGTCAAGAATCTCTGCAAAATATCGATGCAGCTGTACAAAATTCAATGCCTGTAAACACCAAGCGCTCCAAGACTTCTGTTTGGTCACAGTTTCTATGTTTTTGTAAGGAAAAATGTTACAAGTTTGAGAAATCAACTTCAGTTGAACAACTGTCGTTAATTCTGAAAGACTGGGCCTTCAACATGAAGAAGAAAAGTGTGGGCGATTATAAAGAAGGAGTTATAAAAGTCATGTGGAATTCTGTAGCAAATGCAGGAAATGTATTTTAAAGATTTTAATATAAAATTTGATCCATTTACTGATATGGAGTTTCTCTCTGCAAGAGCTGCTCGAAATGCGAAGAGACGAAGGTTTCAGATCGACCCAACTAAAAGAAAAATAAGTTCAGCAGCTCTAACATACCAGGAACTGACAAGGATGGTAGAATCAAGGGATGAGAATACCCCTGCGGGGCTTCAACACAAGGTATTTCTTATTGCTGGATATGAATTAGCATGGCGTGGCGGCGAAGCTAGTACCTGTCAAGTTTATCATTTTATTGAAGAAAAGGACAACGAAGGAAAAATCACTGGGCGAATAGAATACAACCCGATATTTACCAAAACGTGCCAGGGAGGGGCACGCAAATTAGCAGATAGTAAATGGTTGACAACGAATTATAATAAGCCACATTTATGTCCAGTAAGATAAGTCGGCAATTTCTAAAAATTGTGCATATTATAATATCTCATTTTTCTTTGTAGGCTATTAAAGAAATTATTAAGCAAGAGGACGGAGTTTATAAAAACCGAGAGATTATTTTTAACCCCTAATCCAAATTGGAAGCATGGATGGTCGAAAGGATGGTATAAAAATGTACCAGTGGGACGAAATCGAATTTCACTGTGGTTGGCAAAATCTGCCAGAAGAATTGGAATTGACCCCCCAAGAAAGTCAAGATAACTAATCATTCTGTAAGAGCAACAGCGGTTACAAATTTGGCTAAGCAAGGCGTAGGAGAACAAGAGCTAATCAAAGTTACTGGTCACAGCAATCCGCAGTCTATTCGACCGTACTTACAAATGGACAAAGAACACCATAAAAAAATTATAGACGTTATGCGAACTACAATAGTGGGAGGCCCGATCCAAGGGGAAAGCACTGAAGCAGCGTTTTCATCACAAGAGCTCATAACGCATTTGAATAATGAAGGCTCCTCTTCCTCTCCAGCTTTTTTGACACCGGGGAATGTTTGCAATCAGTGTTACTTTGTTTTTAATAAATAGATTAGATTAGTTGAACTGTTCAGGGCACCCATTATTTCAATAAATTATTAATTCAAGTTTTATGTACAGAGACTCCATGTTTTATGTAGCTATATATGTTACAAGTATAATTTCCAAAAAATTACTCCTTGGTAGTATATATATATATAAATTTCCGGAAAATTGTGTGATTGTCATGGATACAATTCAAATTTGAATTTCTCTATTGGTTCTCGGCATCGTCGTGCGATTCTCATTTTATAAGCTCCATCATTTCTTTTATTATATTCATGTACCTACTATAATTATTCGACACGAATGTCATATTTAATTATCAAATCGTTTAATTTATTTATAATCCATCAATGAATTGATGAGAATTTTTCTTAAATAATGTAAAAACAGTGTGTTTTTTTAATTTTCATGTTATAATTAATTATATTGTAGATAACTGTTTCGTCACACAGTGCAGTAGCTTCTTCAGATTTTTACGTACTAAACTAACTTAACTTGTGTAAAACTAAAACATTTTGGCAATTAAGGTAAGCGAACTAAAAATCCGCAGTACTTTTAATGATCAGTATTCGCTGAAAATAATCAAGTGAAATAATTGCGTTTTATGTACTAAAGATATCTTGTATTGGATGTCCTGAGGATATCTTGAATTGGATGTCCTGAGGATATTTTGTATAGGATATCCATGGGATATTTATTTTAGAATGACCGAGGAATATGCTTCATCGGATATCTTGCAGATGTCTGTTTTAGTCTCATTTCACCATCCCACGGATGTCAGTAGGATATCCGACCGCTTTTCGCAGGACATCTCTCGGATATTCGTAAAGCTGCTCTAGGATATCCTATGCTCTAGGATATATATATGCTCCTAGGATAGGACATCGCCCAGATATTCTGGTGCTGTGTGGGTTGTTTCCTGAATTATTATTATTATTATTATCACTATTATTATTATTATTATTACGGTTTATTTATTATTATTATTAATTATTATATGGATAGGTTTACCCTCTACATCCACCTCCACATTGATTTTATCAATTTTAAAAATTTCTGTAGACCAGTTTGGCGTATATCCCTTGGCAAATAATGACATGTGCCGGGTTGCAGAAACGCTTGTCAAATCTCTGATTAGTTAACGGTTTGTTAAAAGTTGACGGACCGTCAAATAAAATTGGGTTGCACAAAACAATTTAATCTTTTGTTAAACTCATCATGTAATTGACTGTTAACTAATTGTATACGTGGCAACATTGCAAAAAGTGTTTATGTTTTGTTCGTCAAATGTCAAATTTGCATAACCTGACATTTCTGTCTTGACAGTTGAGCAGTTGAGTTTATTTGAATTGATCTTGTATTGATTACTACTAAATAATATTTGTATTTTAGCTTCAAAATGGATAAAAGGAAGAACTTTTCACAAATCGACAAACATTTGTTATTATATATTGTGGCCAAGTAAGTTAATTTTCACATTTATAAGCACTATTTACATACCATTTAAAATCACTATTGTTAAAATTCACATACAAAAACGATGTTTAACTTTCATTTAAGTTTATAAAACGGTAAAATTAGGTGATTCTTTTTTTTTTAATTAAAGTTTTTGGCATTAGCTTATGCTATACAGCCAGACTATTTTTATCAATACATATTTGCATTCAAACATAAAAACAAAGGACACAAAGAAGGAAACGGGATATCGTCAATGATGGCCGTCATTACTGGTTTCAGACTAACAGGAGTAGGCCAATGGTAAGGATACAATAGAGAGTAACATGTTATAGGGTTATGTAATATATGTACTAAAAACTAAATTCGATACTCTATTTGGCTTAAAAATTGAATTAAGATTTTATAAATATTAAAATTACGGGATTGTAGCATAATATTTAAATTAATAGGGAATGGAAGCTTAGTTTCAAGTAACTGATTATACATATACGATCTATCCACATCATACAATGGACATTCCATAATAACGTGATTTGCATCTTCGGGTTCATCACAAATAGTACATAAGGGAGATTGTGTTCTCTTTATTCGAAATAAATAATTTTTAAACAGTCCGTGATTTGATCTTAATCTACAAATAACTGTGATCTGATGTTTCTTCATGGATGCTTTAGAAAACCATGGTTTGGCTGGTAAAAACGGTTGTAATGTTTTATAGAATCTTCCTTCCGGGGCACTCGTATACTTTTGTTGCCAACAACTTCGTACTTTTTCGCGACAGATTACTAGCATATCATGAAGAGGGGGTTTAAATTGTGAAGTCTTTCCTTGAATTGCAGCATTCCTAGCTAGTGAGTCAACTTTCTCGTTATGACTAATTCCACAATGACCCCTAATCCATACAAAAACCACATTTTTGTTAGACGATTTTATATGTTGTAATAATGATTGAATAGAGACTATAAGATGGCTTAAGTCACTTTGTAGTCTAATATTTGTTAATTTTTCTATTAGGCTTTTACTGTCTGTAAAAATTACAAATTTATCATAATTTAATGTTTGGATATATCGCAGACATTCTAGAATAGCTATTACTTCCGCAGAGTAAATCGATGCATAATTTGGAAGTTTGAATAATTTGTGGTAATTTCTTTTAGGGTCATAAAATGCGCTTCCAACACTTGTATTAGTTTTTGAACCATCAGTAAATAAAGGATGAAAATCTGGCCATCGTAGACTTCTTTCAGTTTGAAAAATTCTATCATTAATTTCTTTCGAAAATATTGAATTATCCGTTATAAGTTCAACGTTTGGTTCGTTTATAAGTGTTTCGAATTGTTCGGAAAAAATAGGGATTAGATCTGAACAAAAATAGTCTTGAGAGTTGTTTTCTGTAATCCTTTTATAGCTATTAACTATTGGAGGGGTTTTCTTTTTCCTCCAGTATGCGGAACGTCGAAAAACGTCACAAAACTCACGCATTGTATTTGTCAATTCTGTATTTATAGATAAATGTTTGCCTACAAACGAATCTGATAAAATCTCTCTTCTGTGCTCCAATGGAGGTTCATTGATTTCAGCGAGCATAACATCAATAGGAGTTGACTTCAAATAACCCATGCAAATACGGATACATTTAAATTGAATTCTATCTATTTTAACAAGATGGGATTTGCAAGCACTCCCATATAATATTGATCCGTAGTCCATAATGGATCGGCAATAAGACTTGTAAAAAATTAAACTGATTTCAGGATCTGCACCCCAATCATAGTGGCTGACTGCACGTAAAAGATTTACTGATCTCTCTAATTTCTTTTGTAGGATCGCAATGTGTTTATTCCAAAGTAATTTTTGATCAAAATGGACTCCTAAGAATTTTACTTCTTTTTTATATGGTATATTGTAATTACCTAATTGTATGGTGTCGGGTAATATTCCCCGTTTTCGAGTAAATGTGCAAACAATAGTCTTTTTGGGGTTTACAGTTAAAGCATTTTTATTTGACCATGTTTCTACTAAGGCAAATGCATTGTCCACTTCTTCATGGCATTGGTTTAAGTTTTTACTGCATGTATAAAAGCACACATCATCTGCAAACTGAAGTATCTTTACCGCTGGGCTGAATATGTGTTGAAGATCTGCCGAATAAACTACATAAAGTAAAGGACTTAAAATGTCTCCCTGTGGCAGTCCCACTGATGTTAATCTAGGAGTAGAAAGGAAATCATTTACTTTAATAGAAATAATTCTATTGGTATATAGGGATATAATGTTCGTTATAAATTTATGAGGTAGCTTAAGTAACTCTAACTTTTTGTACAGTATATCCATTTGCACGTTGTCATATGCACCTGTAATATCTAAAAAGACTGCAGTCAGATACTTTTTCTTTGCAAAGGCATCGTATATATCCATTGTTAGGGATGCTAGACTGTCTATGGTAGATCGTCTCTTGCGAAAACCAAACTGAGATGAAGGTAATTGCTTGTGATGCTCTAGCCACCATTCAAAACGATTTTTGACCATCCTTTCAAAGGTTTTCAGTAGACATGAACTTAATGTAATTGGTCTAAAGTTCGTAACATCATTCTTAGTAGTGTTAGGTTTGCGAATAGGTATAATACAATTTTTCTTCCATTCTTCTGGATATATACCCGATTTCCAAATGTCATTAAAGACCATCAATAGATATGTTTTACCAATTTCAGGCAGATGTTGTATCATTGGGTATTGAATACTGTCCAAACCTGGAGCCGTATTTTTTGAATGTTTTATGGCCATGTCTAGTTCTTTTAAGGAAAAACTTTTAGTTAAAAAATGATTAGCTTCTGTTTCATCATTTGTTTCAACTTTATAATAAGTAGAATCAGGTGCCATTTTTCTATGAAAATCATCTACCCAAGAGCCTGCTTCTATTATCGGATTTCTCGGAACTTGATTATTTTTAAGTTTTCTTATCTTATCCCATACTCTTCCTATTGGGGTGCTTCTATTCAAATTAGAGCAGAATTCTCTCCATGATTTTCTTTTTTGGTTTTTAACAATACGTTTTGTTAAGGCGTCTTGTCGTCTATATGCAAGAAAATTTTCTACAGTTGGTTGTTTTTTATAACTAACCAACAGGCGGTTTCTAGAATCTATTGCGTTTTGACATTCAAAATTCCACCATGAAACGGCTTCTTTACGACCCGAAGTCGAATTTGACAGTTTAGGAATTGATTTATCGCATGCTTTTCTTAAATACTGAATGAAAAGATCATACGAAGGTGTAGTGTTATGGTCTGAAGTTATTGATGATCGTATATTCTCGGCGAAGTTATTCCAATTCGCTTTGTTTACATTCCATACTCTATTTGATTTATAACATATTTTCTTAGTTTTGACATGTATTACCATAGTTATAACAAAATGATCAGAACCTAATGTATTCGGTGTAACTGACCAATCTAAAACACCCACTAAATCTGCGGAACATAATGAGAGGTCAACTGCTGATTTTGAACTATTTGGGCAAGTTAATCTAGTTGGTGAACCATCATTTAATATAATCAAATCGTTGTCTTCAATAGATTCTAGAAGAAATTTACCTTTATTATCAACTTTATCGCACCCCAGGCTATATGATGTGAATTAAAATCGCCACATAAAAGTAAAGGTTTTGGTAGCATTTCTATAAATTTCATCCATTCGTGTTTGGTTACTGTGATTGAAGGTTCGGAGTAAACATATACGATATGAATTATTTCTTTACTAGTTTTTAACGAAAATGCAATTGCCATTACTTTATTTGGAGTATTTGTTAAAATTAACTCTGTATATGAAATATCATTTTTAATAAGGATACAGACTCCTCCATACCCATCGTTTCTATCTTGCCGCATAATATTGAATCCTTTAAAATTTATGTAATGAGATTTATCAAACCATGTTTCAGATAATAGAGCTATGGTTATGTTGTTGTGACAGAGGAAGCTTTCTAGTAAGGCTTTTTTTGGAACAATTGATCTACCATTCCACTGCATTATATTTAATCTATCCATAATTTGAAACGTATGTGTTTTTCTACACAAAAATACAATTTACAAAATGCTATAAAAAGTTATGAAAATACATCATACTTACTGTAACTGAAAACTCAAAAAAATATCTGCCACAGCTTGAGATTTAAACTCTCTCTTTACAAATTGATTAATCAAGTCGTAGGTATTGGTTCCACAGCTGTATAAATTGTGAAAAGGAATAGATAAGGGTTCAAACACAAATAAAAACTTAAAAGGGCGCCATCTGGTTCTGAGCTTAGTTAATTACCAATTAACCATTCAAAGATGTTAATTGAATAAGCATTAAAATTTATTAAATTCATTAACCAGAAAATGAATAGAATATTTAGTTAAAACAAAATTTTGTTTACTTAAAATTGTTGAAGAAATGAACTTAAGCACTCATAACCAATATGGTTCCGTTTTTTAGATCATTCAGTTTTGAATTAATAACATTTATTAACAGGAAAATAATTAAAACACAACCTTGCATAGATAAAAATAAAACACACCTCGTATATTTATTACAAGTCCACCCTAAATTTATTAGGTTATAATTATACCAAAATTAATCAATAAAAATTCACCTAGAACTTTTCATTAAATTATGAAAATAACTCAAAAAGATTTGATTAAATCGACCACAAATAATGTTCAAAAGCATTAACACAAATATTAAAATTTATATTGACTGGTCTTTTTCTGGACAAAAATTTATACACAAATATCTAAATGAGATTAGACAAATTAAATCAATTCGACAGTATCAATACAAATGATTTGTAATTACATTAAAGTTTAAAGCTTTTTAACAACCGACGAGAGTTCTATTGATAATAGAATTTAATGAGCAAAAATTTATAATGAACTTTAATTGAGAAACAATAACAAAAATGACTGCAAATTCAAGCAAGAAATTTACCTAAATGAATAACACTAAAAACAATAGTCACAATACCTTTTATTTTTGGTAAGTCACAAACCAAAATCAACGATAAACTGCATAAAATTTGACGACAACGTCACAGCAAATGGAAACTGGAAGATTGGGATTTTTCTTTCATACATTAAAGATGTACGAGATAACCCTCGTAGAAACTGGATATGGCGAATTATAATTTGCAAATTCACCCAAAACGGCAGTAACAAAATGCAACCAGAGTTCCATAAAAGATTTGGCTATTAGTTTTGATAACCATTTCATAATTTCATTGTTTTCAATAAAACAATACACATAACCATTAATTCTGAACTGAATTCAGAAGGCACACAGCACGAATTATTATTTAGCCGAAATTTCGATTACAGAGAAAGCGTCTGTAAATATTAACTTATTTCTGTACAATAATTATTTAGACGAGAGTACGGTACTGTAGGCTGTCGTAACTTTGTTACACAGTAATAAAAGAAACTGAATTTCCCACTTTTCTGAAGCACAAACGTCCGCGAAAATATTTAACGGAATAACTAACTTTTGTTAACTACGAATTATTGGTTAATTTCCGAACACTTATTTAAACGATAACTATTACATGTTGATTTTAATTAAATGCACCGACCATCCGAAAGTCGGTAATTGTTCAAACAATATGAAAAACTGAATTTAGAGTTTTCTTTCAAACTCCATTTTACTACAACAAAATGGCATTTTTAACACAAGATCGAACGTACGCTCTCGGCGTGCGATTTTGGAAGACAAGCCTCGTCTCAACATCATCTCGCGCTTTTATTAACTCTGAACCCTTAGCTACGCGCGACTACATCTGTTTTTATGCGGCAAGGGTGCTTGTTGCTTGCCCTACTATAGGATTCACGAACTTACGTGTAAAAAACAGTACCCAATCCTTCCCGCTTAAAGCACACGTGTGAACTAAAACACGGCTGACTTGTCAACAATATTCCTACACCGCATTGACTTAAGCTTTGAAACGCAAAATAACAGACAAAGGAAAATGTATTTAGAATCGTATACACTCAAAATGTTTACCAAAATATTTCAATAAATGAGTTGACTAAGCGCTTCTCATGGTTTCTTTTCAAGGTTTCTTTTTGAAGAAATTGATATTATTTTTAAAATGCCAGATAGCAAGATACGAAAAAACGTCAATATGACGTTGCATTATTTCATTATAGCAAATACGAACCAATCCTTAAATAAAAGTGCCTTTTATTTGAGATGTTTATTTGATGACGTGCTTGTTTAAATTAAGCGAGGTCCACAGGACCGAACTTAGGATTTTTAACAAAAATTAATACCAAATTTTATATACTAAATGCCGTTGGAAAATGTACCCGTTACAAATTTAAGTTTAATATAGACGATTTCTTGTTAATGACTTCAAATAACTCTTTTTCTGAAAAACTGAATAGTTGATCCTTACTTTCTTTATAATCTGTAATTATTGATTTAACTACTTCGTAAATACTTGTTATGAATTGTGTGTTTGTTATAACATCTTTTTTTAAATTGTGGTAGTTTGGAGAATGTGCGTTTTTTATACTTAATGCTTTGTAATTAGTTTTATTAGTTGCATTTTCTGAGTTTATATTAAATGTTTTGTTAAGGGATTCAGGAACGTCTGGTGAAGGGGATCTCACACGTGGTCTTTTATTAGAAGGGTTTGTTAAGTGGGTTTATTAAAGATAGATCGTTATTATTTTCCGTTAAAGATGGAAAATCTTCTAAATTTAAATTTATATATCTATTTGATACGGCTGCAAAAGACGTACTTTTTATTATTTTTTCGGCTTCTTTATATGCTATTCTTTCATATGCCATATGTTTCTTGATAGATTTTTGTTTATCAAACTCCGGACAATTTTTAAAATCTGTAGCGAAATGATTGCCTTTACAATGAATGCATACAGGCGTTTCTAATACACATACTTCCTTATTATGATTTTCTCCACATTTCACACATCTTTCAACAGACCTACATTGACTACCAATATGCCCGTATCTAAGACATTTGAAACACTGTAATACTTTTTGTATGTACTGTTCTACTTCACAACGAACGTTAAGGATATATACATATGAGGGAAGTCTTTGACCTTTAAAAGTTACTAATATTGTTTGTGTTGGTTTATACGTTGTGTTTCCATTATCTACAACTTTTCTAGAAAATCTTTTAACATTGTTAACCAAAACGTTTATAGAATTTGAGTTGATTAGATTTTTTATTTCTTCCTCCGTTAAACCAGTATCAACGAATTTTATTATTCCTTGCCTAACAGTAAGAAAATAGGGAATATAAGCGGTTAGAATTTTTTCTTTAAATAATTCCAAATTCGTAAGCTCATTTGCGGTAGCTGCCGAATTTGTTTCTATTTTAATTATATTTTTCCCTAGAGAATTAATATTTAAAATATTCCCGGATAGTTTACTATTATACAATAGTTTTCCTATTGACATAGGGTGTAAACGACCAATATTTTTATTTTCCAATTTGCTTTCAACATACAAATAAAACGGACCACAATCTGTTATTTGAAATTTATTCTCTTCTCTAAATGTAAAATTATTACTGACATTCTGACCTTTTGTATTATCATCTGCTTCACGTTCAGTTATCACCATACGTTCTCCACCTGGATCTGGCGGCTTAGACAACAATTGAAGCTGAGCTCATATTATCACTCACAAAAAAGGAAAAACTATACTTAAACTTCTTTACACTTCTCTTCGTCTGTACACTAGTCTAGCTACGAATGAACTGAGGTGATTCTAAAAATATTAAAGGTGCTTTTTAAAAGTTTTTAACTCCTTAACTACATGAATTTTATGCGATTGAAAATTGTACAATGACACAGATTTACATAATTTCATCAAAATAAAAGTGACTGCTTAATAAATATTTGAATAATTTAGCAAACATGTTTCACACATAGCCGCAAATTTTCCTCTTATTTACTTTCCCAATCCATGTAGGCACAAAAACGTCATTGAAAATAAATCTACAAAATCATTCCACGTGCACGAAAAGGTACGAGTTTGGGAAGAAATTGTGTCGGAGTTTAACAGACCAGCCGAATCCGGTATTAGAACATGCAAGCAATTAAAAAACTTGTACGAAAATTTAAAAAGAGAAGCTCGTAAGAACGTTGCAGATGGGCATGTATGCTTTGAGTTTTGGTACATGCAATAAATTTACAACAATCATCACAACATTTTTAATTTACAGCAAGCTGAGTATTTAGCAAAATTGAACGCTGCAAAAGCTGCAGTAGCTAATGTTAAGGTATTCATACCAACCATAATGATAAATGAGTGATACGTTGCTTAATTTATATTCCTTATTAATTTCCTCTCCTTTTTTCAAGAACGAGGTTTTTAAAACTGGGGGCGGGCGAGTCTCTTGTTGTACTGTTACCAGTGAACAAGAGCTTTTATTAGCAGAGCTCCAAAGGCAAGTCAAGCCATTGGATAGCTATTATGATGGTGCTGCACAGTATTTTAGTAATTATTTTCATTGATGTTTGTTTTATAACTTATCTACATAATTATTGTTAGCAGATGAAACAACCGAAGTAATAGCTGTTCCACATCCTGAACAACCTGCCTGTTTCCCACCCAATCTAAATCCTTGTAGTTATTTCCTCTGATATTTTGTTTTATAATTTTTTATGTACATAATCATTGTTAGTAGGTGAAACGAACAAAATAGCAGTGCCTCTTCCTGAAGAACCCGCTTCCATTCCAATTGGCTCCAAATTATCCCCAAATCATCCTGCACGTCCAAAAAAAAAATTTTCCCATCAAAAAGAAAATAATTTAAAAAAAATTAACAGCCGAAGACTATAGAAGGCTTTATTTTAGGCAAAAGTATTTGAATGCCATAAAGGAGGGCAAAATTATTCAAAACTTAACAATAAAAAAACTAAAACTTGAAATAAAAAAACTTCAAAGTTAAAATTTGTCTTTTATTTATATTTATCGTAAATTATAGCTTAATAAATTTAAAATTACATTAATTTTATTTAATGACAGTTGCCATTCAGTTTTTTGGATATGAAATGTTGCTATCCCACCATAGACAAACATAGGAAAGGCGCTGTAAACCTGACCGGTATTTAGGAAGAATAATGTATGTGAAAAGGATAAAACATTAGTTTGAAATAAACAGGTTAAAAGGAAACACATTGATGTATTATTGGTGATTCTGTTACCATAGAGTTTAAATTTAATAAACTTCTTTGTTTTCATTATAAAAAGAACTTACTTAACTAATTCAGTATAACATATTCGGTATAATTGTGATGAATATGCATAAATATTTAAAAAATCTTAATTAAAGTTTAATTGTTTTGGCAATTTTGTTACCTCCAAAAGTATTGCCATCTAAACAGAATTAATACAGTAAGCTGATTTATTATTAGGACTTAGTTGTAAAACATAGGATTGATTTATAATAAAATATTTGTATAGAGTTTAGATTATAAAGTTAGAAGAATTTTAGAAAACATATTAGGTAGTAAAATCGTCAAGCTGCATTCAGGTAATTTTGTTAGTACAATTTATTTTTTTATTGTTATAAATAAATTTCGGGTAATAAATATAAAACGTTTATAGATTCAATTTTCCATATAGTAGTATTGTACTGAAGAACGGTTTTACTTATAGACATGATTTTATAGTAATTTTGGCTGAAGTTATGTAAAAATAGGAGTCAAACGTTGATTACATTGCATGTGGATTTGTACTATACATACATACATAATCTTTAATCCCTTATACCTTTCGGTGTCGAGGTGCCGGGATGCACCGAGCCACAGAGTGGATATGTGGATGTGAGACGAGGCAGCGGAGTCATGTAGGCAAGTACACTGCGCTCGTAGTTTACCCATTCGAGTACTTTCCGGAGTAAACTCGACTTAACTCTGTTAAACGATATGATCCACTATAACCACCCTGTCGTACTGCCAGCTGGATTTGTACTATATACAAGGAAATAACTCTGTAAAGCTAAAAGTATACAAACAACAACTAAACTATATACAACTAAATAACTATACAAAGAATACTTATAAATTAAATAAATTGTGAACATAACATAAAATATGTGAACTAATTAAAACCAAGCTTGTTCATACAAACGAGATGTTCACTCAATTGAATGTACTCTTTAAAAGGGGTTTATCATATTTATCAACTTAAATACATTTTATAGCTGAACAACACTGTCTGGTATGTAAAAATTATTACTGAGAGATTATTCCTACATGCGAATTCAGCAAAAGTAAGTCATATATTTCACTAATTTATTCTGTTAATTGAATCGAACATGTTGTTTAAATTTTTGTTGTTCATATAAACGAATTATTCATTTAATCGAGTATTCACTCCAACGAGCGGCTACTGTATTTATCTGTTGAAAATGGTTTCAATTAGAGCATTGCGAACTGCATAATTATTATTTACATTATGAATGGGCATAATGTCATCTCCATCCATATAAACCTCTTCTTCATTGTCATATGCAATAATATCATTGTGTTTATTGCAGATGTTATGCAGTACCCCACAGGCAACAATAACTGGTGGAATAGATTCCAATTTTAATCGAAGGCCCAACTGGAGGCAAGGAAACCTTCTTTTGAGCACACCAAAAAAACGTTCAACTGTATTTCGAGTGCGAATGTGTGCTCTGTTGTACGCTTCTTCAGCTTCTCCTGCAGGATGTACCAGTGGTGTTAATAAGTAGGCCCTGCAAGGATACCCACCATCGCCAAGCAAAAAGCCATTACCATAAATTCCTGTTGCGAATTCGGCCGGAAGAGGTGAATCATTAAAGATTGTACTATCATGTACCGATCCTGGCCAGCGTGCAATCAAATGCCGCAATTGAAGATTCGAATCGCAAATGGCTTGCACATTTAAACTGAAATAACCTTTGCGGTTACGAAACAGCTCTGCCCTATCGCCTCCAGGTGATTGAATTTTAACATGTGTGCAGTCAACAGCCCCAACAACACGTGGAATTCCGCTGATGTTAAAAAAACCAACCTTCACTTGGGACAGTTCATCTTCAGTTCTTGGCATTTTAATATATTCTCTCGAGAGTGCCGCGATTTGTTGTGTGACTCGTTTAATTATCCTACAAACTGTAGATTTATGTATGTGGATGTGGTCGCCGATTACTTGTTGAAAAGAACCAGTTGCATAGAATCTTAAGCAAACCAGGATTTGATTTACTGAAGTTATAGATTTATTTCTCTGTGTAACTGGTTGTACTGCAGGACCAATAATACGCACTAAATCCATCACCGTGTCTTTATTAAGCCTAAATCGCTCCTTAAATTCAACATCATCCAAAGTTTCAAATGGATTGCTTCTATCTCTAAGATGTCTGATTCTGTGCACTGGTGGTTCATCTTCCAAATCGGAAAGATTGGAATCTGAATCCATTTTTCTGTAGGTATAAAGAATGTTTTATAATGACATTCAAATAGATCTATCACAGTACTACTATTATTATTACTTACCAAGATTATTTAAGACGATTCTTTCTTTAGCACAAGAACACCACCAAAAATTGTTTTATAAATATTATTTGGCAAAATAAATAATTATTAAAATATTAGTTTGTATTATTGAAAAATACTTTTAAATACAAATTTTACAATGTTTGTTAAGAAAGGCAAAATAAATAATTATTAAAATATTGGTTTTTAGTATTGAAAAATACTTTTAAATACAAATTTTACAATATTTGTTAAGAAAGTGAAAATATTGCTGTTTTATTTACTGATGACAGCTAAGATTTAAAAAAGAAAGCAAATTTGGAGGTTAATCGGACTTTAATTGGCCATTTGTCTTGATCATTCGTTAACGGACCGTTAACAAGCCATTAACTGTCAACTAAGGTTTGTGCAACCCAAATATGTGTAGATGGTCCGTTAACGGTTTGTTATCCTTGACAGTCGTCAAAAACTTGACGGGCCGTCAACAAACCGTTAACGGTTCGTTATAGTTCTAACGGCTTGTTAACGGATCGTCAACGGATGATTAACTTTGACAAGTGTTTGTGCAACCGGGCATTAGAGTTCTAGAGCTCTAATCTAGCAACTTACGTTCTAAAAACAGGCCGCTAAATAGGTCATAATCGCCCGACCGAACACAAAATCTTCAAAACACGATGATCTTGGGTGTTCTTTTTTCGACATGAATGTTATTGGTGAAACGCGCAAAGGCTTTATGTCCAAAATTTACTTTCAAGTGCTTTATGTGCAACAAAATAGAAAAAGTATCAACTGAAAATCCTGAAAGTCCCGGTATGAACGTAAATTCATTTGCAATTTCCGCGATTGTGTCAGTTTCCAATTTGAATATTCCTAGTATCACCCATAAATTTCTTATAACAGGCCACAATCAGAATGAAGGTGACAGTATGCATTGCCGCGCAGAGCGCGAAAAAAGCGAATTTTGAAGAGTGGTCCTATTTATGTGCCTGAACAATGGATACCTGTCGTCCGTTTAGCAAAAAAAACGAAAAGCCGTATCGAGTTTTCGAAATTGACACTTTTGATATTTCTGATTTTAAAAAGCTATCTACTGATATCGGCTGTAACTACAATAATAATAACTAATAACGAAAAGGTAACGTGGAGTGATATCTTAATACTCTTGAAGTACATGCATTGTGTTTTCATTCATTCATGTGTCTCGGTACATTTTTTTTGTGGAGACAGCCAGCGCTACCTAGCGCTGGATGACCCAAACCCTATTGAACTACGCGATGTAAGAGAGAGGTGAGGATCCGAGCTTGAATTCTTTTTTCGTATTTCAACAAAAGCAACAAGTGGCGTGCAATCACCACGCTTTGCTTATTCCACTTTGACCTTTGGAGGAAAGTGACACGAGTTTTGCAAAGTGAAGTGATACGAGTTTTGCAAAATACGTAAGAACAGCAGTGTTTTAAGAGTGCGTTAGTTACTAACGCTTGCCCATTAGGGTAAGCAGTTGGCACCTAGTTAAAATTTTAAGTTTCAATAAAAATACTCATTGTTTAATATTTTACAAGTATGAGTATGAGAAAAATAATTACTCAACAATCGATGTACGCGAGAGATGTAGCACAAGGCATAACTGTTCTAGCCTAAAGAAAGCTTACAAGGAGGCCCCAAAAATATCCAAAAATAAAAAAGAGACTTCTCTTTTTATGTAAGACGAAAGTAATTAAAACGCCGTATCATTCATTCTATGAAAACTTACCTTGTCAAAACTGACGTTTGTTACCCATTATATTTTGTGACTTTTATTTTAATACATGATGCTTTTTAAATACAACCGTTGTCTAATTATTATAAGTAAAACTACATATAAGAAATACCAACATATCTGGTACAATGTTGTAGTACACCATAACTAAAAGTAAACTAGATGTATTTAACATAATTTATTTTTTAATTTACCGTGAAAAATATTATTTGATCTAACAGTAGAAAATATATTCCAGTAAACAGTTTATGCACATACGATATCGATAACACTAATATTAATCATATAGCCCAGGCAGTATAGGTTTTAATCCGGACATTTTAGGTGTAAAGCTGGATTTTGGTATATATACCAAGGTAGTACTTGATGTCCTTTATAACATATCAAAAGTCTCCATGCGTGGGACGCTTGCTTCCTTGGGGATAATGAAAAAACTATCCTTAAGCTCGCATTTTAGGAAAAACAGCGTAGTTCGCGAACTAATTGAGATAGCGATGTCATTTTTATCTTAAAATATGCAGAATATCATTCCAAATCAGAAGCAATTATCATATATTTCATTATAAGAATATCACCGCAAGAGGGAGGAAACAATTGCTCAATTTTGCAACTAAAAAATGACTTACATGAACATTTATTACGATAACTTTTTAACGAGGTTCGTGACCAAAAAAATGTTCAAATAAATGTTGTAGGCCTATGTTTTCTGAACATAATGATATCCTTGCCGACGAGCTCCTTTAACTAGTCGGCGCAGTCTGTTGGTATGAAGTATTATGTTCCACACGTGATTATTAATGTGTTTATATACATATTATAAAAAAATGATTTTCATATTAATTTAATTATATATTATATAATTAATATTAATATAATATATGCGCACATAGGAGAGCATGGCAGACCAGCTCGCACACACTTACAGTTTTTGCTGCAGTTTGCCTTACAATTACAGTTTATTAAATGAAGCAGCTTTTCTGAAGCAGTTGTAAGAGAGTAGCAATTGGTGTTAATTCACCATTTATGCAAATCCAACCCCATTCTGTGGGAGGTAAATCGTTGCCCAGCCATTGCCGCACCTGTAAGTAGGTTTGATATAATATGTTAAATCGGGCAGCATCAGAAGTAGGCGGAAGAATTGCCAAATCGAACTCTGCGGTCACACGTTGACGTGCAACTAATTTATTCATATTATAATATCACAATTCCTCCAGAGTGTCGCAATCTTTTCCACCATAAAGCCATAAAAAAGATTTAATGCCAACAGCAACCAGATTATTCGTATCTGCATTAAGATCATTAAATATTTTCACTGGTTTGCGAAGTTCCTCAGACTTTTCCAAAAGTTTCCAAGCCGACACTTTTCCCTTTTTGAACAGGGCAGAATTTGTGTCTATGCCAGTTACAGCATGAAGAAGAAGGAGTACGTTCTTCATATCTACGATCTTAGTTTATGTCCACGACAGAAAAAAATTTATCAGGCTTATGACCCTCACCTGACCCTGCATTACAGAAATACAATTTCTGTTACGCACCAGCACGAGGAACAAGGTTTGCTAACAAATCAGTATCTGCCCCCACAATACAGACAGGATATTCATCGACAGCCATTATAATAGCTGTTGTCACTGTAAGCGTATCAGCATCAGCAATAACCTGAGTTACACCAATTAGAAGATTTTGCTTTTTCCGAAAGAAACTGAATTAATCGAGTTTTGTTCTTCGAATTCGCCAGAAATTCTGATTATGAAGATGATGGTGATACAACCATATTAAGTTCAAAAATTACATCGACAGATGGAGCTTTTGCACCTTCCTTGTTGTTCCTTGACATTTTGTGCTACTAGTTTCATAGCCATCAAAAACTACTATGCTCTGTCGTCTGTAGTTTGCCAAAACGTAACTTGCGTAAGCAGAACAGATTTGATCAAACGTGGCTAGCCTTTGTCATATGGTTATATGACAAATGTTATTTATTATTGGTTATTTATTACACAAAGTTCTTGTGTAATAAATAACCACCATCAATAGCAAATCTAGTTCCATTAGGGACAGAATCTTTACAAGGTATTTGCTTTGATATCAAATCTTGCAAGGCGGGTTTTACAGTTTTTCTCATAGATATGCCATCAAATAATGCTGGGGCCTTCGGGGCGAGCTCATAAGATAGATACTCTTCAGATTCGAAGGCAGATTGTAAAATACATGTTAGCCGAATACGGAGTTGATGGGTATTAACTGGAATATCATGATCTCTGACTCTGACGGTACTAGCCATTTTAAATAAAATGGCTATAATAAAAATTTAGCTATTTTTTCCCTCTCTCTTTCGCTGATATTCTTATAATTAAATATATTACACTTAATTAATTATTAGTGCATTAATTGTAATTGCATCTGATTTGGTATAATATTCTGCATATCTTAAGATAGAAATGAGAATAACAATCTCAATTAAATCGCGACCTACGATTGTTTTCCTAAAATGCAAGCTTAAGGGTAGTTTTTCGTTTTGGAAACAAAGGTTCCACGCATGGGGACTTTTTATATGTTATAAATAACATCAAGTACTACCTGCGTACCTAAATCCAGCTTGCTACACCTATAATGTCAGGGTAAAAACCTATACTGCTATGCTAACAGTGAAGTGTTGCATGCAGCCGCTCGATGCGTTATTCTTATATTAAACTATAAAATTCATAACTCGTAATCTAGACAACATATTGACTTGATTCCTTCACTAAAAATAATTATGAATCTTTCTGAACATATCTTCCGCGATATGTATACCAAAATTCCTAACAGAACGAGCTTTAGTAGGGGACTACTTTATTCACTACACAAGATTTACGTTCAATAATAATTTATTTATTTTCGCATTTGTTATAAACAATTTATTATTTTTAGTATAACAGTGACGTACTAAACACTTTATATTTATTGTGGTTAAAATTTGAATGTAATATCTTTAATAGTTTACAAAATATTATGAGTTAAAGTTATAAAATCATCAAAATTTTATTTCATGAAGAGGGTAGTTTTTTCGTTATCCCCAAGGAAGCAAGCAGTTATAAAGGACATCAAGTACTACCTATATTTCAAAATCCAGCTTTACATCTAATATGTCCGGGTTTTGTGAAAAAAGATGCTATAATGCCTGGACTAATACGCAGACACCATTTCTACAACCGTTAAACTTTAACCGCGATTTTTTCAAAACTGTAGTTTTCGAATTGCGTTAGTGTTGTATTGATGGTGCGATATGGTATTAAATTTTCGAAATTATACGGCGAGTGAATGTATACGTTTTTAGAAAATGTTGCAAGTTGTGCCTTATGGGCCGTCGACAATGGTTCAAAAACCATATTCTAAGAAACTACTAAAATAAAACTAGGGAGTCTGCAAAAAGACAGAAAACGGAACTTCGACTAAAAAACTCAATATTCAACAATATCCTTAGTTCCGGAGTGTAATTATAAAAGCTGTACGGTATTTTAAATGGACCTAAGCATATTCTAGGTGACCACACTGGATGTGCAGCACGCAAATAATTTTAGAAGAGAATTTTAGAGAATGCTAGATTTAGAAAGTTCGTCGGATAGCACAAATCATTCTAAGAGTGTAGGTATGCTTCATAAGGTGCTAAATGCCACAGCAAAAACAACACTGGGTAAGTATACATTGTTATACTGCGACAAACAGAAAAGGAGATTACAACATCGAAAAAATGCAAACGTAAACACTTTGGAGCCGTAGACGCAGATTGTGCTCCGGAAGCAGTTGAATCTATTCCAGATATGTTACAAAAGGATATGATTAATACACAGCAGGACTTATTAGGTAGATTGTCGGTGAATATACGTGATATACTATTTTATTTTATTTATACTAATTTTATTTAATTTGTGTGCATTGATCCCTGAAATCATAGGCATGCACGGAAAACATGAAACATGGCAGCAGCCCAGGGTATGTATTGGTTACATCGAAATCTGCGGCCGGAATACCGACTGTACTTAAGACAATCTTATTTTAATTGTATCATTGAATTAATAAGAGCAGTAAAGGACTATAAGACTATATGTCAAGATATGCGATCAACAAACTATCAGCCTATTAATACTAACAATGCATTTTCCACGAATAGTTAAGATCCTAGACGCTCTTAAATACGGTTGCCTCCGAACTTACCGAATATAGACCATTCGTTCCAGTGAATATCGAGGATCGTGTTCATAATGCCCTTATCGATACCGATTCAGCTGTTTCTTTCGACTATTCGATTAACTAACGCTCGCCCTATTAAACGTTACTGATCTCTAAATCCTAAAATGCAATCTGTATCTATCGAGGGAGTCGATAGAATGTTGGTTGAAGCAGCAGTCCATGACGCCGAGGTGCAACTATATGCTTTCTGGACGCCCAACGCAAACATATAGTTTCTGGTTTAATAATTCAAATTACTATTGATCGTAACACCGGCTCCGATTGTAAAGTAAACGATGAGCGAGCGTTATAGACTATAATACCCTGGATGTTATGAAGTTGTTTATATAGTTCGTATTACAGGTATAACAATAAATAATATGCAAGTAACAAAACTGTTTACTGATCAGTACTCAATACTTTTAAAACCGAAGGTTTGGATTCTTTTTATACATTGTGCTTGTCTAGTCAATCTTTCTTGAGTTATTCTTAATTATAACACTTATTACACAGTCAAGAAGTGCCGACAGTTAAAGGAAAACAAAAAACAATTGATATTATAAGTAATACTGAAGATAATCAAGTTAGTGAGGGTTCTTCACTTATGGGACATGTAGACATTAATACAGTAAATTTAAGTGCAAATTGTACAAGTGATGTTTTAAAAGGTATTTTGTAAATGTGATACTAGAACTGAAGTAAACAATTGTGATTATTCCTCGAATAATGCGAATAATTCTAATGACGTATCAGTAAAGCAAAGTCATGATAATGATTTCCAATTTCTGAAAAAGACGAAAGTATGCCCGATAATAATTTAAATGAAAAATTCCGCGATTGGACATTAAATAATATTAGTACATTGAGGGTCAATGTAGTCTTAGGCTTGTTAAGATTATTAAGAGAAGAAGTACATCATCTTTACCCTAGACTGCTCAACAATTGCTTGGTACAAATCATTACCGAGAGCTGCAAGTAATGTTGAGTAATCCCAAAACTTTAATGGTCATTATCTATATATGGGGTTATCATATAAAGTAAGGGATATATTTCAACTTATTATATATTTTTAACAAATCAAATTAATAACAAAAAGTAATGGAATCTAGTTGCTTACATAATGGGATTATAGTGTATCTATTGAACTATTGATACAAGTGTTAATAAATAAAGATGATATGCAGTAGAATGTAGGTGATTAATTTGCAAAAGTTTGCAAGTTTCTTGAAAAGTAGAAGCTAAAAATTCTGTTCCCTGATCTGAAACTACTTCGTTCGGGATTCCATATCGGAGTATGAAATTTTTGACAAATGATCTTGCAATAGAGGCCGCTTCTTTATTAGGAATGGGGTAACACTCTACAAATTTGCTCAATTCACATTGTAACGTTAAGATGTAACGATTATTGCTTTGATCTAATTCTAAAGGTCCGACTAAATCGAGATATACCTTTTGAAATGCTGATGTAGCTGTTGTGATTTCCAAAGGTTGTTTTACACTTGGTGAATATTTACACGTTTGACACTCCGTACATTGTTTAACAAAGTGTTCAATGTCTTTACGTAACCTTGACCAAAAATAATAACGTTTAATATTATTGTACATACGGTTAATACCAAAATGCCCTCGTAACATGTGGAAATCGTTTAGTATTAATTGTTGCGTTTCTCTATCGGTTATACGTTGTGTATCTTTAACAATACATATTCTTATACCGGTACTTTTGATTTTATTGTGGGCCCTACGTAATTCTTCTAGTAACTGTGAATTACTTTTGTTTTTCATTACTAAGAATTCCGGAATTTTGAACTTTTCACATATACTTTTCAGGTCTCTCAATGACGCTCCGAAGGCTGACGCTGATCGAGTATCCTGTACTAAATAAATTATGTTTATATTTCTATCAAACCATTTATTTCCTAATTTATAGAAATTAGAGTCGCGACTTGTGGTTGATAATTGATTCAGTTCGGTTTTACTTAGATTTCGTGGTTCAATGCACTCTAGAGGAGGTTTTAGAAGCTCCACGGTACCAGGGTGATCAGTCCCGCTATCTTGTGATTTCCCAAAATCTCCCATAGGGTGATCCTTCTTACGTTTTGTTTGAGTTCTGGTAAGAACACAAACCGTGTTTTCACTCATGGTTTTCAGATTATCTGAAAGTATCGAAATACGCGATAAAGCATCGGCGGCTACGTTCTCCTTCCCAGGAACGTACTGAAGCTCAAAACTATATTCTTCTAATATTAATCTAAACTTAGTTAACCTACTGGACGGGTTTTTTACACTAAATAAGTACACTAAAGGTCTATGGTCGGTGAAAATAGTGAATTTTCTTCCGAACAAATACGGCCTAAATTTCTTAACTACCTAGCTCTTTTTCAATTGTGCAGTAGTTTTTCTCTGCGTTATTAAGACTTCGACTTGCATAGGAGACAGGTTTATCATTTGCATTTGATAAAACTGCAATCACGGCAAATCCTGAGGCATCGGTTCTTAAAATAAACTGATGATTCTCCGAAAAGTCAGGATATTGTAGAATGGGTGGGCTAACTAATGCTGTTTTAATTTTTCAAACGCTGACTAGCTGACTAGCAACTGTGAGTCCATTGAAAAATTACTCCTTTTTTAGTTAAGTGATTTAATGGTGTGGCTATTTCTGAAAAATTTTGAATAAATTTGCGATAATAATTTGCAAAAGCGACAAACCGTTTTGTTTCCTTGCCATCTTTTGGTATTGGATATTCCTTCATCACTTTCAGCTTTTCCGTATCAGGTGATATACCTTCTGCGGAAATGACATGACCAAGATACAATAATTGCTTCTTAAAAATTCACATTTAATCGGATTTAATTTTAAATTTACCTTTCTTAATCTACTTAGAATGCGTTTTAAGATTTTGATTATGGTTAGTCGAATTATTACCAAAGATAATTAAGTCGTCCAAATATACAAAACCTCTGTCATAATTTAATCCAGAGAGGGCAATCGTCATTGCTCTCGAAAATGCATTAGGACTAACTTTAAGTCCCATCGGTAACCTCGTCATCTGAAATTGTCCTTTATATGTGGTGAAAGCTGTGCATGGCCTGAACTTGGATCAAGATCTAGCTGAAAATACGGGAGAGGAAATTTGTCATTCTCGATACGTTGATTTAAGTGCCTGTAATCTACAACTACCCTCCATTTCTTATTTCCTTTACTATCAGCTTTTTTCGGTACTATTAAAAGAGGTGCTGACCATTCAGAACGTGAGGGCTCAATTATACCATCGGCAAGCATCTCATCAATTTGCTTATTTACCTCAACCTTTTGAGAATGCGGTAATCGATACGGCTTGATGTATGCCGGAGATACGCCTTTTCGCAAATAAATATTTTGCTGGTAAACGTTAGTTACAGTTAAGGGGTCATTTTCTAAATAAAATACGTCCGAAAATTTTGCACACATTTTTTCTAAGGAATTCCTCTCTTCCCTATTTAAAGATTTCAAATTAACTAGATCTAAAACCTTGTCAACTCGTTCCACGGATGGTGGTATATTGTCTAATTTATATGAACAAAAATTTGAAAGTTTTTCTGTTTTCGGTCTATAATTCCTAATACTAGCTTCCTTATCATTAACATTTAGTATCCTAAGGGGTATAGAATTACTGTTAGGCTTAACTACTACACTAGCAGTAAAGACTCCGTCGCAAACTTCTTCGGGCAAAACAACACATTCTTCCTTTATATCAACAGAAAAATATCGAATTATTTCACACCTGGGTGGAATTGTGGTGTAGCAGTCACCTTTTGATTGAAGAGGTACTACAATGTTTTCTCCCATATTCCAGAAAGAAAAACAAAATTTTTCATAGTCTATGATGGCCGAAAGTTTTTCGAAGAAATCAGACCCTATAATCCCATAAAATTCTTTACTGAACTTGTTTACTACTACAAACTTATGGTCAAGTTGGGTATGACCTAACTTAAATTCTAACTTGGTACTTCCTAATGAAAATACTGATCTAACAATTCCGGATAGTTTTATTCTTTCCTTATTATTTACATATTGTGTCTGAGATAATTCAGAAGAAAAAATAACACTCACAGATGCTCTAGTATCTATCAAAAAATCTAACTCCTTCTTGCCATATTTTACTCTTACATAATTTATCCCATTCATTCCTAAATTTAAACCGTTATCTACTGTATTGTCATTGTGAGAAACCTCGAAAAAACCTATCATTCCTAGTGGTATAACCTTCTGTATTTCTACTTGATTCATTGTCATTATTACTACCTGTGTTTTCAACAAAATAGCTTCTTTGGGAATGGTTATTTCTATTTTTCCAAACTCTTGTAGGACCAAACTGACCTCGTTTAGAAAAAGCATGATTTTGGCTTTTACTGACTACCTGTGGCTGTTGATTAAATGAACGTCTTTCATTATTACCGTAACTATTGTTAGATTTGAAATTATGCCTAAAATGTTGCTGCCTACGTACCACCTGTCCCCGACCTTTTGCAAAGAAAATATTTTGATTTTGTGAACCTTGTACTAAATTTTCTTCGTCCTTTGCTCCGGTAATTGCCTCATTTAATTTAGAATAATTTCTTGCCTTGATAATGGTTCTAAGATTAGGATCCCGTAATCCATTGGAAAATGAAGCTATAGCAAGCTTTTCGTTAGTTTGAGCTAAGATTTTTATTGACTCCTCGTTACTTCCCGCTTGCGCCAAAGTTAAATTTTGCATAAGTTCCTCGATATTTTTTCCAAACTTATCAATCGATTTTTGATTTTGCTTTACAGATCATGAGAGACTTGCAACTGACTTTTTAGTAAGTAAATGAATTTTCATATCATTAATTAAATCGTCATTACACGCATACGCTTTCTTTAATCTTATCTTTGCGCTCTGCGATAGTCTAGTTTTTAAAATAAACTCTGTTAGTAATTTCTTACTGTCAGCGTTTAACATCGAATCGTACAATTGGATTGCATCAATAAGTTGTTTAGTATTATTTTCTGAATCGTCCATAACTGGCAACAGACTTGTTGCTGTTTTTAAATCAAATTTATCCATTGTCTTTATAATATTAGTAACTATCTCAGGTGAAGTTATTTCTACAGCCTTCCCTAACCTATCCAACAAAGTACTACTAACCTCTTTTATCAATTTTTCTATTGCAGCAACATATTTTTTCGCTTCCGCTATAATAACAGTGTCAGTATTACCGAGTTCGTTGAATTGTTGTCTAGCTATGGTAAATTCGGTTTCTATTCTATGTAATTTATCTAGATTTTTCTTAACTAAATCCACATTTGAGCGACGTTCTCGGCTATCTTTATTAATGTTCCTGAAAAATACCGTTAATTCTTCATACACAAACCTAAGTGGTTCTATCGCCTTCATTAATGTAAACTTAAAAACATGTTAATCAAATAAATGCTACAGTTACATAAATTCTATACGAGTACATAAAATATAAACTTGAAATAATACTAAAAATGATACCTACAATTATTTAAATGCTAACAAGTATTACTTACACTAGTGTTTTATTTCTTATATAATATCTTGACTACGCCGAAATTCCTTCTTTATTTATCGTTCCAATCTTTTTTGTACAAGACTAAAAATATAAATAATGCAATAACCATCATACCAAAAGAAACCACGCCTAGTATTTCTGCAACAGAATAGCCCACTTTCGGTACATTTGCACCATTGTTTCCGGCTTGTTGAAGTTGTAATAGCACACAACTTCTTCCTTTGATTGGCTTGATCCCATTTTTATTTTTCTATTCCATTTGTAATTTTATTCTGGCTTGCAACCATTAACCATTTTTACCAATCTTTCCACTTTCGTTTTCTTTCTTCTTAATTCGCTTCCCAATTGTTAAAGTTCTTAATTGGCAGGGTCGCCATGTGATAAACCCCTTGTTTATCGGTTCTATTTGTTTTATTGAATATGGATGTTAGTTTAAATAATACACAAAGTTGTATCCCATAATAAATTGGTTTAATTTCTTATTCTTATAAAATAGAAATTTGGTACGTTATTACATGTTTACTCTTCGAAACTCTGTCGTCGTCTATTTTATTAAGTCATTAAACTGTTACAACTATTATAAAAGCATTGTATTTTTACTTAACCTAGTTATTGGTAAAAGGAATTTGATTAAGCAGTTTTACGCAATTGAATTTATTGAACTTTATTACCTAAATATTTTAATCTTTCAAAAACACATAATATAAATTTTTAATAATTTCTATATTCCTTTACAAGTATCGTAATTTAGATAATTGTTCTCAAAATAAAACTCGCATAAACGTAAATTGTAGCAATTTGAACATGGATATGCAAACAAGAATTGGTTTAGTACAATGTTATTATGAATGCGGTAAAAATTACACTGCTGGATTACGAAGATTTCGTACGAAAATGGATTTGAGAGCAGGGCCGTGCCAAATAAAGGCGTACCGTAATTTGATTAGCAAATTTGAAAGAACAGGGTCTGTAATTGACTTTCCGAGATCAGGAAGACTAAGGATTAGTGATGTCCAAGTTGCAGAAGTTCTTCAGGAAAATCAAAACGTAGCCAATACTAATTGGCTCACTAATGGTCACACTACTAGCAATCAGTAGTGTGAATGCGATATCAAAACGATTGCAAATGCCATACACCACGGCACAGTATAACATACAGTAACGTGATACTCAGACAGACAGACAGACAGAGCGCATCAAATTAGCCAGGGCCGGATAACCCTAATTGTGCAGTGCAAGTGCCCCGTAGTACAGAATGAATAAACACAGTCGTTGTGCCGCCAAAGGCTATATAAATACGTCGGAAAACACTGCAGTAAGTGTTTTCAGGTTTCCAATGGATAATCATCGGTAAGTGTTATTTTTTGCTATATCCTATTATTTTTTAATAAATGCGCTCGTAAAAACAATGCCGTATTTAAGAATTTACTTTTGTGTATATTTACCAATTGCTTAAAATTGAATTGCTAACACGTAATAGAACAAATAAGCGATTGTGAAATCCTACCTAATAAAATTCTTTATGCGGACTTCTTAAGAGTTCAACAATGAAGAATCTAGGTTAACGACTTATCAACAGATGTGAAACACATCGTCTTTTGTTACTCTCGGCTGTTAAAAAATACATGCGAAACGTGCGTAAATTTCGCTAATACATGTACCGAGTTGGACGAAACTGCGATTTTCACCTTTGAAAACCCATTCAAGAAATCAGATGAAAGTTTATTTAGAAGCTTATATATGCCGCATCAAAGTTTTATTCAATTTATTTCATCTATGGAATTACTTTTTCAGCAACACTTTCAAGATGTTTGTGTAAATGAGAATGTGGTCAAACGCCTTGTATCCATTTTCAAATCATTAACATTCATACATCCGTGCAGTCATTTTAATTATAATTATATCTATCATTTATACGCTCAACTGAGAGTGTATTAGACATTAAAAGACATTATAACAGAAATTTTAAGTCATCCAAAGAGAGTAAAAAGATTATTTATATTGAAACATAATTAACACTCAAGCTTTCATTTTGTAAATTCTTATTCAATTATGTACGTTAATATACGTTCAGTTTATAACAAACTGATTGTTCAAAGGCGTCAATTAATTTTGTTGATTCACATATGTTGTTGTAATGTCAAATTGTAATAATTAAATTTAATATTTTACAAATCACGTGTTTTTATCAAAATGAATTGTAGTCATATCATCTATTTTCATAATGTAAAATCATTACTTTGTATTTTTTTATGCACTGGCATTCTTAATTCCATGTGCATTCTGTGTTACATGATATTATGCGTTCCATGAGAATTGCAATCTTGTATTTTAGAATAGCAAGCAACTCTTGAAAAAATAATGTAACTTTAGTTAGTAATTAACGATGTAACAAGGAACAACTCTTATAACTTAGTTTAACAAATGTTTTGAATATCTAAATTGGTTATCGTTTTATTTATCATATTCGATAAGTAAAACTTCAATCAAGTGGTTCACGACACATAATTCTATTTCTTATTTTACTATACTATATTTATAAAACAAGAGATTTTGTTTACATATTTGCTCGACACATAATATTACTAAACGCGTCGCTGCGTGTTATTTACCGGCATTCGTAGGCGTTGTCGACCCATAAACTTCGGTGCACTCCTTCGTTTATGGGCGTGATATTCGAAGCTGGCTTAACAACATGAAAGTGCCGACACACAAGTCAACCTACTGATTGTTCTATATACTGTGACCACGGTTTGGAAAATCTTACGGAAAATCCTAAAAATGTATCCCTATAAACTGCAACTGCTGTTTGAATTAAAAGATGCAGCTTTTGCTCTCAGGTACGATTTTTCATTACAAATATTGGCTCACAAATTGAACCCGAATGGTTATCCCGTATTTTATGGACAGGTGAGGCCCATTTCTCTCTTAACGGTGGAGTTAATACTCAAAACTGTCGAATATGGTCAACAGAAAATCTTCATGACAAAAAAGTCACCGTTTGGTGCGGTTTCACAGATAATTTCATCATTGGTCTACACTTTTTCGAGGAAATACAGAATGAGGAGGCCGTATCTGTAACTGGTGAACGATACCTGCAAATGTTAAGGGATTATGCAATTCCACAGTTGCAAAACGACCACGAAGGAATTGAAAACATGATTTTTATGCAGGATGGAGCACCTCCGCACATTTAGCGACCAGTTAAAGAATTGTTAACTGCGGTTTTTTAAGGTCGTCTTATAAGCAGACATTTTGCAAATTCATGGCCACCAAGATCGCCTGATCTTAAGCCCAGAGGATTACTGGCTGTGGGGGTTATTTAAGAAATTTGGTGTTTAGAACACGTCCAACAACGCTGGAGGATTTTAAGGACAGTATCAGGGATCAAATTCGTGCAATTCAACCAGAAATGTTGAATAGTGCTGTGGAGGAAAAGTGTATTTGGAGGAACGGTTGGCAATTTTACAACAACAAAATAGAGGTCATATCGAGCAATTGCGGTAACCAGTGTTTGACATCAGAAATCCCAATATGTAAGCAACTAGATTCCATTTACTTTTTGTTATTAATTTGATTTGTTAAAAATATATAATAAGTTGAAATATATCCCTTACTTTATGATAACCTCGTACTTAGGAATAAAAAAGTTTGGAAGAAGTTATATTTCCGAAAACTTATACCGAAAGTAAAATTGCAGTTCAAGTGCATATCGACGTTATGTCAATTTTCAATAATTCTTCGATACAAGTTTGGCCAATAGTTTTGAAAGTTTTTCAAGAAAATTACGTCATCGTAATTGCTCTGTACTGTGGGGATTCAAAGCCTCACTGTGTTGGCGAGCATCTTAAGACTTTGTGAAAGAAGCAAGTGAATCCATAGAATGGAGTATAATTATACATGGAAGCAAATACGATTTTGAGATTTTTTGTTATGACTGACGCTCCCGCAAGAGCTTTTATAAAATGCTGCAAACCTCCCGGTTCATTTTAGGCGTGTGAAAGATATGTTACGAAAGGCGTAACTATTAGTCGCAAACGTGTGTATCCTGAAACGGATTCGTGAGTTGTACTGAACCATCATTCAGAATAAAACAACAACCAGGTCATCATCAAGAAAACGTACAGTCTCTGCTTTGAATGTTGAAAGTTTTTGATCCTGTTAGCGGCGTAGTGCTTGATTCGATGCATTTACTCTAGCTTGGTGTGATGAAGTCTCTGCTGTAAAAATTAATGGTAATCAAAAAATATACGGCTAGTCTGAAAAGTACTGAAGTTAACATCCTCAAATCTGCAACGGATTCAATATCATCTGATGTACCGACTGAATTTCAATGAAAAATATATGACATTAAGTACGTATCTCGATGGAAAGCCACCCAGTTTAGGATTTTCTTGCTCTATTGTGGACCTCTCATTTTTATGAACATTTTACCCGGAAATAAATATCGTGACTTTTTATTATCACATGTGTCATGCCGAATTCTTAACGACGAAAAGCTCGCTGTCAGATATGCTTAATACGCAAAGGGTTTACTTCGTAAGTTTTTCTTTTTACTACCATCATTATACGGAGATAATTCTCAAGTGCTAAATATGCACAATTTCATCCATGTCGCTGACGACGTTAGTAATTTAAAGGTTCCATTGAGCCAGCTTTCAGTTTTCAGGAGGAGAAGATTTCCTATAGGCTATATTTCCTATGGGCAAAAACGCCTCCATCTGATGCTTTTCCATTGTATCCAACGTCAATATATCGACAGCTATAATTACCACCAATAATTGCCATTGAAGCAATACTGGTCTGCTCTTTTATAATTAAAATACTTGCTACCGGCGTTAGGAGGGACCCGAACATTAACATAAATTTCATCTTGAGGATGTACAAGAACATTTATCATATGATGATGAATCCCAAGAAGACTCAACCACAACCAAGTTCCCAAAAGGATTCTGATGACGAACAGGTAATATCCCAACCCACGCCAAAACGTCCAAAAGTAAGCAAAACAAAACTAAAGGAAGTATCGTCTTGCATCCAGGAGTTAAGGTCTCTAGCTACAATCTTTCAAACTGTAGAACAAGCTCCAGTAGACGATGAATTTGACATATTTAGTTAAAACGTTGCTGTTCAATTGAAAAGACTAGCAGTCGCACAAGCCATCTCGGCTTAGAGTGAGATACAAACACTTTTAACACGATACAGGCTGTCCAATATCCGCCGATTGCAATAGCAGGCTCTTAACCTTGGACAATTTACTGGAATTTCGTGTAAATTGTACTATTGGGTCATTCCATGCCAACTGATCAGATTTGCCAAAAAATTCACAGGTGACCATCTCCGATTTCAATAATTTTTTGCACACATGTTCCTCAATGTATATGAGGAATGCATATCAATTTTTAAGGCTTAACTCAAAATAGTTTTAAAGAAAAAATTATATTAGTGAAACGTGACGTAGCACTTTTTTAAGGCGAGAAAAATCATATATATTTCCAGATAGCTTGTTTGCAGTTTAATAACTTCTTAACTAATTACAATAAACTAGTAAAATTTGGTATGCTTACTAATCTTAACATGCTCTTTCAGTAAATCTCCTCAAAACTGTCATAGGTGTCATATTTTTGGAGTTTTATGGCCCCAAATATTCTAATTTTGAACTTCAAAAGTTAACAGAAACCATATTTTGACAGGGTCATACTCAAAAATTAATAGACCCAATATCAACATTTTCTTAACACATGATCTATGCCTGAAAATTGATTAATTCAACAAATTTCATTAGGCTCAATCAATTAGAAGGTTGCAAAAAAAACTTCCAAACTTGATTCATAATCCAATTTTACCATTACAGCAGCATTAAAATGGCCATGTTGTCAGTTACCTATACCTTCCTTTTTTTCTTCTTACAACTACCTTAGTGTAAGGTACAATTAACCAATAAATTAACCTCCCCCCGGTTTTCTTTCATATTGGAAATAAAATTTGAAATTGTGCTAATTTTACGCGAAGCGGTACTTATTGCTGAAGTTATAAACATTGTTTTAGGTGCAAATTCTTTCAAATTGAAAACTATATATATATATATATCATTAACATTCCCCCCTATGCCTATTATTAAAGCATCTAAAATTTTGAAATTGTGCTAATTTTATATGACGCGGTGTGTTTTGGTAACACTGGTTATTAATAAGTCTGGCAACCCTGTGCTTATAATTTTTGCTGCAATTGTTTATATTAAAAAAACAAGTATTCATGATAACTAGTGTAATGCTAATAATTTAATGATGTTTAATGATTTGAAAGTTATGAATATGGAGCCTTGTGCAGTTGGTATAAAGTTAAATGAAGAGTGTCATTTGCTAACTCATTGTAGAAAAGCAGGGTTGCAGAATATAAATGAACTGCCAGAGAGTGAAGTAAGGTTGTTAAAGTAGAGATCTGGCATTGACAATTTTGAGAATGATAGTTTACTGTGCTTTTAAGTGTATTGTTTTGATCCACATAAAGTTCATAAAAAGAAAGTTTCAGGTGAGTCAATTTTGTAATTTAATTTATTTTATTAATTAAAATAACTTCAGAATCAACAACCCAATTTTGTTCGGAACTTGATTGAGAGTTCCCTATTTTAAACCTAAATTTTTATTTATAAGGATTCTTTGAACAATTTTCTGCATGGCTCCTTTTTATACAGGATCTCTGAAAACTGTAGACGAAAAAACAGCACTTCTATTTAAAGATCAAAATGTTAAACCGGGACAGAAGCTTTGCTTTCGATGCCTTGAAAGAATCAAAGCTGATACAGGTTCTGAGAATGACGCTTTAGATCCTGATTTTGAACCTCCTGCTACAACTAGTGATTCGCCACTGAATGTGAGTGCACAGTCTCTTGGATGTTCTCCAATGAAAAGTGTGAGTGAACAAACAAGGTCAGTTATGGGAAGAGAAAATTGAAGCAGTTGCATGCTGCTGCTGCAAGTAAAGTTGCAAGGGCACTAAACTTGCCTCCAACAACGTTAATTGCTGAAAATGTAACACTGAGTGTCGAAGTTGTACTGATCTGGACTTAATTATCCAGCAACTTAAAGAAAAGTGCAACATCGCGCCTCGCCAGGAGAAAATCCGAATTCTGACTCTTGTACCTCCTTCATGGAGTATCGAGAGGGCCAGTACAGAATTCAATGTTTCGCAACGGATGGTTCGTAGAGCCAGAGAACTAAAATCAGAACATGGAGTTCTTGCAGATCCAAGTGGAAAGAAGGAAGAACACTTTCTCAGGAGACAGTGAAGAAAGTTGTTGAATTTTACCAGTCCGAGGACATATCCAGAGTGTGCCCTGGAAAAAAGGACTGTGTTTCTGTCAAAATTGATGGCAAGCGCACATCTTTTCAGAAGAGGCTGCTCTTGGCAAATCTTGCTGAGCTGCATCTTGAGTTTAAGAACAGATCACAGTTGAACGTTGGTTTCAGCAAGTTTTGCGAATTGCGACCAAAATGGTGTATTATTGCTGGCAGCAAGGGCACTCATTCTGTCTGCGTTTGTGAGCAACACCAGAATGTGAAACTTTTACTTGCTTCGCTTCCAGAGAAAAAGGATTATAAAGAACTTATTTCAATGTGCGTGTGCGATGACAGCAACCGGGATTGCATGCTGGGAAAGTGTGACAAATGCCCTAGGGAGGTTCATTTGAAAACCTTTCTGAGTGGAATGTTGGATCGGTGCGACATTGATGTGGACGATGAAGTCCATTACAAACAATGGTTGCACACAGATAGAACTACTCTAGTTTCCTTTCAATGTGCCGCAGGTGATTATATTAAATTAGTTGCAAAATCAGTCAACACCTTAACAACTCACCAATTCATTACAAAGGCACAAGCTAGCTATCTCCGTATGCTGAAAGACACCCTTCAGCCTGGCACTGTCATAGTGCTGCTGGACTTCGCTGAAAATTACAGCTTCATAGTCCAAGATGCAGTGCAAGGCCAGCTTTAGAATAACAGCCAAGCAACACTGCACCCATTTGCGGTTTATTACAAACCAGCTGATCAGCCTGTTGAGTGTATTAGTTTGTGTGTAATCTCAGATTGCCTGAGGCATGACACAACTGCAGTTCACGCATTTATTGCCATAATGATTGGTGAACTAAAGACAATTCTTCCAAAATTTGAGAAAATTATCTACTACAGTGACGGCGCAGCAAGTCAGTATAAGAACTACAAGAACTTCACTAATCTCTGCCATCATAAGAAAGACTTTGACGATATTCAGGCAGAGTGGCACTTTTGTGCAACGAGCCATGGGAAAAGTCCATGCGACGGGGGCACAGTGAAGAGGCTTGTTGCAAAAGCCAGCCTGCAGGCAACAGTTACCAACCAAATCCTTGAACCCAAACAGATGTTTGAGTGGGCAAAGAAGAACATTAACGGAATTTTTTTTGCCTATGTTACCTCTAGCGAAATTGAAAGTCATGTTCAGCAGTTCAAGTTGGAAGAACGCTACTCAAATGTGAAAACAATTACTGGCACCAGGTCACACCATTCATTCATTCCGGTTGGTTCAATTCTGCAGATGAGGAGAGTGTCGACAGACGATCATTACACCACAGTGCGACTACATGAAGATCTGGCAGTTCCAGACAGCAGCATGCAATCACAACTAAAAGCTGGAACGTATATTGCTTGCATGTACAACAAAAACTGGTATATCGGTTGCATCACAGAACGCTCAGACGAAAATCATGATGTACTGGTCAATTTTATGCAGCGCAATGGTGACATTCTTCGGTGGGGAAACAAGGACACTTGCTGGGTACCACTTGCACATGTCATCTGTCCCATCACTGCCCCAGAGATTCAAAGGCAAAGTGCAAGACAGTATAAGATATCCAGAAGTGATTACAACGCTATTCAACGTCTCCTTCCTGCATATGCTACAAAGAAGTGAATCTTGTGAACTGTGCAGTTCGAAACATAATTTTTAAAATTTTAGATGCTTTGATAATAGGCATAGGGGATGAATCAAATCAATTTGAAAGAATTTGCACCTAAAACAATGTTTATAACTTCAGCAATAAGTACCGCATCACGTAAAATTAGCACAATTTCAATTTTTTTTCCAATATGAAAGAAAACCGGGGGGAGGTTAATTTTTTGGTTGATTGTACCTTACACTAAGGTAGTTGTAAGAAGAAAAAAATGAAGGTGTAGGTAACTGACAACATGGCCATTTTAATGCTACCGTAAAGGTAAAATCGAGAAAAATTGGATTATGAACCAAGTTTAGCAATTTTTTTTGCAACCTTCTAATTGATTGAGCCTTATAAAATTTGTTGAATTAATCAATCTTCAGGCATAGATCATGTGTTAAAAAAATGTTGATATTGGGTTTATTAATTTTTGAGTACGGCTCTGTCAAAGTATGGTTGCTGTTAACTTTTGAAGTTCAAAGTTAGCATATTTGGGGCCATAAAACTCCAAAAATATGACACCTAGGACAGTTTTGAGGAAATTTACTGAAAGGGAATGTTAAGATTAGTAAGCATACCAAATTTTACTAGTTTACTGTAATTAGTTAAGAAGTTATTAAACTGCAAACAAGCTTATCTGGAAATAAATATATGATTTTTCGCCTTAAAGTGCTACACGTCATGTTTCACTAAAATAATTTTTTTCTTTAAAACTACTTTGTGTTAAGCCTAAAAAATTGAGATACATGCCTTATATACATTGAGGAACATGTGTGCAAAAAATTATTGAAATCGGAGATGGTCACCTGTAAGGCATCTAATCAGTTGGCATGGAATGACCCTATTCTGAGACACACTTGCTTTTAGTACTCGATTTTAGGAACTCGTACGAGTTATTGGTACTGTGCAACTGGGCCTTTATACTAGCTAACATTATTATAGAAATATATAGAGTACGGCGTGTAATACGGAGTTTTATAATTACAGATTTCGTGATTGTCAACGCGACATCTGTAATGTACTGGGTGAAATAGTGAACTAAAGAGTCGGCTCCTAGCATAATTTTAGTAAACTACTCGATTGAGGAAAAATCATGGAAGCGGCAGTGCACACTTTCAAACGGAAGATTTTATATTACCAGGTAAGTGAATTTAAAATTATTCTTAACGCTATAAGGAACTCTTTAACAGAATTATTAAAGAAATGTAATGCCATGTATTTATACGTAAGGTATTATCAATAACAAATGTACCTCGAAAGAAGATGCGCTTGAAAAGTAGAGTATGCCCATCTAGAAACTTACCCTCTCAAATATATCCCATAAAACAAAATCAAGTTAATAAGTAAACAACAAAACCGCGAAAAACGGTTGAGCGAAAGAACGAACAAACAACTCTTATAAGATTACTTAAATGCTGCAAATGCACTTCTAGAGCTCGCAGATGCATATCCTGTTATTAATAATGAATGAACAAACTATTGTTGATAAGGTTTCAACTTATGTACAGGAAGTCTCGTATGTTCAAACTAATTAAAAAGTAAGCAAATACCTTTGAAGATTCTTCTCGGTTTGACATAACGGATGCTATTACAACAGACCATCATTTAATAGTTTGTACTGGGCTTTCCAATATGCAACTATTGAACGTCATTGCATTGTAGGCAGTTCTTGCATTAGACGACAAATGTTATTAACGTTAATGAAAATAAGCCTTGGGTTACGTTTTCGTTTACTGGCGATTATTATTTATTGTCAGTGAAGTTACTGCTCGGAAACACTTTTGTAAGACATGCAAAAAGTCATGTGCGTTATTAAAGCTGTCCATTAGAATCCCTGAGAAAAAAGAGGTAACTGGAAATCTACCCAAGTGTTTCAAAAACTTTTCAAATGGTACGATGGTTTTAGACTGCACATAAGTTTCTATACAAAAGAGTTATTGTTTAAAATGTAGGTTATGTTTGTAGCCAACTTTTTTTAGAAAAAATATCATACCATCAAGTTTTTAATAGGCGTACACAGTAAAAAATTCTCTCCGTGTAAATGTTAAAGTGTAACGTGAAGAAAAATTCGTGTAGAAATTGAGTGTAAAATGTTCAGAATATTTTACACTAAAACTAATACATGGAAGTTTTTAGTCTAAAATCACTCTAAGCTACTCTGTTTAATATAAACTACTTTTAGAGTATGTTTTAGAGTGAATTTTACTCGTTACATTTCTTCTAATACAAAGTGAACTTTTGGACACTGCTCCTAAAACATTTCTGGAAAAAAAGTATTTGTTAAGATATCTTTTTAAAGAGAAATTATAAAAGATTTACTAGCATTCGATTCATATTTCCATCTATTACGTGAATTCATTATAGGAATTGTTCATAAAGGTTGCAAGATTTCCTGCAATGAATTCGATTATACTCGAATATAAGAAAATGTGTTATAGTTTTTGACGAAATGTTTCATCCATATCGAGAACAAGTTCATGGTAATGTGAGAAGTTCTCTCGATGACGTGATAATTTCTTCCAAACAATAATAATAACTCCCCAAACGCCAAAAACGCTTACATTGCATTTTCATATTGCGCGTTTCTTATTATACATGTTGCGGTTATTATTCTGTGCATTCTGTGTCAGTAAACAGCTCGAGTTCCTGATTTTGTACCATCTAAATTTTATTAGCATTTTGTCTAGAAGGTAAGAATATTAATATGCAGTTTTCAATAAATTTAAGAGAATATAATTGAAGACATGAGTGGATAAAGGTGTTATGTCGCATTTTTCAAAATATTGCTTTTATTGGATTTTTGCGCAACCTGGGTATAAATTTAACTTCTAACATACGTAAAATATCTAGTATGTTCATATTTGAGAAATTGCTGCATGATAAAGGTGTTATGTTTGACCAAAATATTCAGTTGTCAGTGGATGAAGGTGTCATGGTAACATAACACCTTCTTCCACTAGAAAATAATAAAATGCCATTGGTAGTGAAAGTGACATGTGACTAAATTTGAGGTTACGTTCTTTTAGTAAGTAGAGCTTCAAGTGTGTTTCGGGTTACAATACGTGCAATATTACCAAAAATATAATGGAATCTAGAGGAAAACGCATTTTGAAATTGCTAGATGAGCAGAACAAGTTGCAACTGCAAAAAGAAGGTAAGTAGGTACCTAATAACAATCTTTTCGTGGTTTTTGGTGTATTGCATTTGTTGATTTGCCATTTCTTTGCCTGTAGCTTTGGAATGTAGTTCTAGCAGTAAAGAAATAAGCATCAGTGTTCAGCAACCTAGCCTAAACGAATGCAGTTTTGACGAACCTAGTACAAGTACAAGTAGAGATAATGTCCAGCACATTTGCTACGACGAACGAAGTGGTAAAATTAAATTTGTTTTATTACACTTATATATTTTAGAGTGAACATTCTTTGTGTTTCTAGATACGTCAGAAAGTTTGAACGAAGAGTATTTTTCATCAAATAGTGAATATATGCCTTCTGATAACGATGAAGAAACTGATGAACAAGTGGATAAGAATGAAAGTAGTGATGACAGCAACACTCTTCGAAAGTCAAAACTAGTTCAGTCAAATACCTAAAGTAATGACTCACTAAAAAAATCTTAAGAATACCTAAGAATTTGATAAATTATCGAAAATACCTAAAAACTGATTTTTTTTAAATTCATTTCTCGTTTAAAATAGCCCGCCCCCACTAGTAACCTTCTCTGTCCTGTCGAGTATGTTTAGTCGAGAGGTACTGGCAAGAAAAAGGCCTCGACCCGCCATGAGCTTTAAAAAAAATTTTTTTTTCTGAGATCATAGAGTTGGCCCTCCTCTACAGACTAGGGATAGTGCCGAACAATTTTTTTTTTTTTGGGGGTCAAATTCGCATGCAAAGAAAAAAAAATTGGTTTTTTGCCCATAACTCATTGAGTTCAGTTCGGATCGAAACCGCACAAGGTTTCATTTATTGTATTATTATTATTGTCAGTATTATTTATTGTCAGTGAAGTTACTGCTCGGAAACACTTTTGTAAGACATGCAAAAAGTCATGTGCGTTATTAAAGCTGTCCATTAGAATCCCTGAGAAAAAAGAGGTAACTGGAAATCTACCCAAGTGTTTCAAAAACTTTTCAAATGGTACGATGGTTTTAGACTGCACATAAGTTTCTATACAAAAGAGTTATTGTTTAAAATGTAGGTTATGTTTGTAGCCAACTTTTTTTAGAAAAAATATCATACCATCAAGTTTTTAATAGGCGTACACAGTAAAAAATTCTCTCCGTGTAAATGTTAAAGTGTAACGTGAAGAAAAATTCGTGTAGAAATTGAGTGTAAAATGTTCAGAATATTTTACACTAAAACTAATACATGGAAGTTTTTAGTCTAAAATCACTCTAAGCTACTCTGTTTAATATAAACTACTTTTAGAGTATGTTTTAGAGTGAATTTTACTCGTTACATTTCTTCTAATACAAAGTGAACTTTTGGACACTGCTCCTAAAACATTTCTGGAAAAAAAGTATTTGTTAAGATATCTTTTTAAAGAGAAATTATAAAAGATTTACTAGCATTCGATTCATATTTCCATCTATTACGTGAATTCATTATAGGAATTGTTCATAAAGGTTGCAAGATTTCCTGCAATGAATTCGATTATACTCGAATATAAGAAAATGTGTTATAGTTTTTGACGAAATGTTTCATCCATATCGAGAACAAGTTCATGGTAATGTGAGAAGTTCTCTCGATGACGTGATAATTTCTTCCAAACAATAATAATAACTCCCCAAACGCCAAAAACGCTTACATTGCATTTTCATATTGCGCGTTTCTTATTATACATGTTGCGGTTATTATTCTGTGCATTCTGTGTCAGTAAACAGCTCGAGTTCCTGATTTTGTACCATCTAAATTTTATTAGCATTTTGTCTAGAAGGTAAGAATATTAATATGCAGTTTTCAATAAATTTAAGAGAATATAATTGAAGACATGAGTGGATAAAGGTGTTATGTCGCATTTTTCAAAATATTGCTTTTATTGGATTTTTGCGCAACCTGGGTATAAATTTAACTTCTAACATACGTAAAATATCTAGTATGTTCATATTTGAGAAATTGCTGCATGATAAAGGTGTTATGTTTGACCAAAATATTCAGTTGTCAGTGGATGAAGGTGTCATGGTAACATAACACCTTCTTCCACTAGAAAATAATAAAATGCCATTGGTAGTGAAAGTGACATGTGACTAAATTTGAGGTTACGTTCTTTTAGTAAGTAGAGCTTCAAGTGTGTTTCGGGTTACAATACGTGCAATATTACCAAAAATATAATGGAATCTAGAGGAAAACGCATTTTGAAATTGCTAGATGAGCAGAACAAGTTGCAACTGCAAAAAGAAGGTAAGTAGGTACCTAATAACAATCTTTTCGTGGTTTTTGGTGTATTGCATTTGTTGATTTGCCATTTCTTTGCCTGTAGCTTTGGAATGTAGTTCTAGCAGTAAAGAAATAAGCATCAGTGTTCAGCAACCTAGCCTAAACGAATGCAGTTTTGACGAACCTAGTACAAGTACAAGTAGAGATAATGTCCAGCACATTTGCTACGACGAACGAAGTGGTAAAATTAAATTTGTTTTATTACACTTATATATTTTAGAGTGAACATTCTTTGTGTTTCTAGATACGTCAGAAAGTTTGAACGAAGAGTATTTTTCATCAAATAGTGAATATATGCCTTCTGATAACGATGAAGAAACTGATGAACAAGTGGATAAGAATGAAAGTAGTGATGACAGCAACACTCTTCGAAAGTCAAAACTAGTTCAGTCAAATACCTAAAGTAATGACTCACTAAAAAAATCTTAAGAATACCTAAGAATTTGATAAATTATCGAAAATACCTAAAAACTGATTTTTTTTAAATTCATTTCTCGTTTAAAATAGCCCGCCCCCACTAGTAACCTTCTCTGTCCTGTCGAGTATGTTTAGTCGAGAGGTACTGGCAAGAAAAAGGCCTCGACCCGCCATGAGCTTTAAAAAAAATTTTTTTTTCTGAGATCATAGAGTTGGCCCTCCTCTACAGACTAGGGATAGTGCCGAACAATTTTTTTTTTTTTTGGGGGTCAAATTCGCATGCAAAGAAAAAAAAATTGGTTTTTTGCCCATAACTCATTGAGTTCAGTTCGGATCGAAACCGCACAAGAATAAAAAAATGACGGGCTCGCGATGGCGCGTAGAACGCACTTTGATTTTTCAAAATCGGTTAAGCGGTTCCCAAGATATCAAGCTTTGACTGTTCCAACCCTTTTCGTCCGGGTTTTGCCGCGGCCGGAGGCACCCCAGCCGTGTTGATTTTTTTTTGCAAGGAAGAAATCGACCCAGCGACTTGAAAATTTTTTCATCACTAGACAGTGAGGACCAGAATACTGTGTCAAAATTTCAAGTCGCTAGGTCGATTAGGGGGGGAGTGGGAGGGGGGATCGTAATCGAAATTAAAACCGCTGTAGCTTGCGCAATTTCCAGGGGTTTTCGCGCAGCCAACGGGGGATTACTGAGGACGATGCCTACTTTACTGGGTCATTTTTTTTTTTTCGATTTCGCCAATATCAGCCAGTTGCGGGGCGAAAAACCGATTTCCCCTCCCCCTTTTTTTGATTAAAATTGATTTTTTGATATGAAAAAAGGGTTGGGGGAAAATTTTTTTTTGCCCACAAAACGGGGAATTTTTTTATCTTTAATTTGAGCCCGGCCAGATTGCAATCGGACCATTAGGGTGGGAGGGGGAGGGCCACAACCCTTTTGCCCTGTAGCGGGGCAACGGAAAGGGTTAGGGACTTCGGGCCGGGCCCATTTTCAAGGCAAAAGAATTTCCTTTCATGCATTTTTTATCCCGAATCGCTATCTCTATCGGGGCCTCCACGCGCGCGTGATATGTTTATTGTCGCGAACGGCAAAACTGTGCCGCTGAGCAGCGAGAATAGTGGGCGGAGCCTGACGCTCCCTCTCCACTTTCTCTTCTCTCACAAACACACGCGCGTTCCCCTCGTCTGAATTTCAAGAGGGATCTGTAACTGACATCGAATCCAGCCAACAGCTGGCAGCCGATCCTAATGAGGAAACAGCTGATACTGGGCCGATAAACTACAGACATATCAGTAACAGAATGTCAGGACTTCATGAAGAGGAGTCCTGTTCATCGGCGTTTTCAGACGAGTCAAGAAGTTTTAACGCGGATGATACTGATTGGGGATGGCAGTACGAAAGTACTGATGACGAATTGGATTCGAACGAGGTAGAATGTGTAGTTCCACCTAAAAGACCTCGTTTCACGCCTGTATAACATTAATGTGATATTAATTTGTATATACTAGTTTATAACTAATAAACTAGTTTAATAAATAGTTTATAAGTAAGTGTATAACTAATGTTTATGTTTAATATATGATGTGTACAATAAATTATTAATCGTATTATCGTAATTTCATTACATGCATAATCAACGCTCCTACGTCCTTGGAGTCTCCTGTCCTCTCGCGTTAAACTTCCATACATTGGAATGTTCTCGAAGATTTCCATAATAAACTACAGGGCAAAAGGGTTGTGGCCCTCCCCCTCCCACCCTAATGGTCCGATTGCAATCTGGCCGGGCTCAAATTAAAGATAAAAAAATTCCCCGTTTTGTGGGCAAAAAAAAATTTTCCCCCAACCCTTTTTTCATATCAAAAAATCAATTTTAATCAAAAAAAGGGGGAGGGGAAATCGGTTTTTCGCCCCGCAACTGGCTGATATTGGCGAAATCGAAAAAAAAAAATGACCCAGTAAAGTAGGCATCGTCCTCAGTAATCCCCCGTTGGCTGCGCGAAAACCCCTGGAAATTGCGCAAGCTACAGCGGTTTTAATTTCGATTACGATCCCCCCTCCCACTCCCCCCCTAATCGACCTAGCGACTTGAAATTTTGACACAGTATTCTGGTCCTCACTGTCTAGTGATGAAAAAATTTTCAAGTCGCTGGGTCGATTTCTTCCTTGCAAAAAAAAATCAACACGGCTGGGGTGCCTCCGGCCGCGGCAAAACCCGGACGAAAAGGGTTGGAACAGTCAAAGCTTGATATCTTGGGAACCGCTTAACCGATTTTGAAAAATCAAAGTGCGTTCTACGCGCCATCGCGAGCCCGTCATTTTTTTATTCTTGTGCGGTTTCGATCCGAACTGAACTCAATGAGTTATGGGCAAAAAACCAATTTTTTTTTCTTTGCATGCGAATTTGACCCCCCAAAAAAAAAAAAATTGTTCGGCACTATCCCTAGTCTGTAGAGGAGGGCCAACTCTAACTATTTTTTTTAAAGCTCATGGCGGTTCGAAATCCAGTACCTCTCGACTAGTTGGTATTGTTAATTGGACGGGATTCTGCAGAAAGGAACCAACCCACAAAAATGCATTTTGTGATTAATTTTGATACTTGGCTTCCATACACCACATATCAGCTTCTGCAGAAAAGAACCAAGCCACATTAATCATATGCTGCCCTCTATCAGTGGGTGAACCAACCCACATACATTTTTTGATAATTTTCTATTCTGCAGAAAGGATCCATGTGGGTTGGTTCCTTTCTGCACAAAAGCATTTTCCACAGGCATTTTCATCGTTTGCCACGTTGAAAGGTGTTGTGAATGAGTTAGTGCGATATTTGATATTGTAGTACATTATTTAGCTTATGTATTACACATCATGAACAGTAGAGGAAAATATATAGTTTCATTGGCCTTACAAGAAGCCAAAATTCAGGTAATTTGTGGAAGTTTTTTGTCCTATAACCTCAAAATTATAAGTTCTGATTTTCAGGATAGAAGAGAATTCGCAGAGCTTCAAAATATACAAAATGTTCCTGAAACTGAAGTGGAGCAAAATTGTCTTGAAACTGAAGCATATCACGACCAATGTACTGACGCTGATGCAAATACTACCAGCACTAATGACACCGCTGAGGTGGTTTTGCTTGTTTATTGCATAATTTTTTGAACAAACTAATTCCTACTATTACAGAATGAAGAATTTTGGGATGGTTATGATTCCGATAATGACCCAGAATTTAATGTCATCCGGGAAGATTGTTTAAACAGTGGATCCGACAGTTCCTCTGAGAATTTAGAACCCGAATTGGTTGAATCTGCAGCAGATGTGCCGGAAATTTCCAGTAAGGACGAAACGATCAGCACAGGTAGGCCACTGAAAGGCCGAAAAAGGAAGTATTTAAATATAACAAGGCAGCAAAATAGAAATAAAAGGAATAGTAACGAGCTACATTACAATTACAAAGGTAAAACTATTAACAAGAAGAATTTTGATGACACTTTTCAGTGTTCATGTTTACGAAAATGTTATTCAAAACTATCAGAAGATACCAGAAAGGAGCAGTTCAATAAATATTGGGAGCTAGCTAACTATGATGCCCAAACTGCTTTGCTTGGAGCATTGGTTCGAGAAGAAAAGAAGAAAAGAGCTTATGGAAGAGGCATACGAAACAAAGAGTTTGCAAGGAAATACTATTTGGGCAATACAGAAGTGTGTCGTGAAACTTTTATTAAAACGTTAGGAATTTCAACAAAACGGGTTAATACAGCTCTGACAAAACTCAGATCATCAACGATTGTAGATAAACGTGGAAAACTTCAGGGCGGTAAGAATAAAATTGATGAAGTAAGAAAACAAGAAGTTATACGTCAAATAGATAAAATTCCCAAATACATCAGTCATTATCGCAGAGAACAGAACCCACAAGCTGAATTTTTGCCCCCTGAAATGACTCTGGTGTTAATGTACAAACTGTACAAAAGCGAAGTAGGGAAACCTATAAGCTTTTCTTCATATAAGCGTATATTTTTTTCGGAATTCAATTTAAAATTTAAACCTTTGAAAAAGGATACTTGTAACATGTGCGATATGTATGCTGCACAAATTCAGTCTTGCCAAGATGAAGACGAGAAAGAGAAAAAACAAAATGAGCATAATGAGCACATTCTCGCATGGCAAGCAGCCCGTCACAAAATGAAAGAAGATATGAAAACGGCAGCCGAATGTAACTGGTATGAATGCATCACTTTTGATCTCGAAAAAACTTTACCTTTACCCAGAATTCCCACGGGAATTTTATTCTACAAAAGACAAATTTGGCTGTATAATCTGGGGATACACTCTGGGTCTCTTAATAAAGGTTACTTTTACATTTGGCTTGAATCAGAAGCAGGTCGTGGGGCTCAGGAAATTGGGTCCTGCCTTTTAAAACATATCTCTAAAAATGTTTCTTCAGATACTACGGAACTGGTAATGTGGTCGGATTCATGTGGTGGCCAGAACCGGAATATTAAGCTCACACTTCTAATGAAAACTGCCCTTCAGATGCATGAGTCCCTGAAAAAAATTTACATTCGTTTCCTGGTATCCGGTCACAGCTTTTTGCCAAACGACTCTGATTTTTCGGATGTTGAATGCTCCTTAAAACGACAGCAAAGGTTATATACACCAGAAGATTACATCACCGTTATGCAGGAATGTCGCACAAAAAATAAATTTGAAGTTACACGGATGAAAGCGTCCGAGTTTTATGGTACATCTACATTAGAAGGAAAGATTACCAATAGAAAACTAGATATAAATAAAGACAAGATCAGTTGGCTGAAAACTAGAGAAATAATGCTGGATAAATCCAAACCCTTTTCAATATTCATGAAAAGCAGCTTCAGTAGTTCAACATACACTGAAGTAGACATACGCAAGAAACAAGTTGGTAGGCCAATAGATAATATTTTTTATAAGGAATTTCTGACTCATATGTGGCCAGAGGGTAAGAAAATATCTGTTCCTAAGTTACAAGATATAAAATCTGTAATGCACTTAATCCCTACTGATTGTCAGTTGTTTTATACAAACTTACGCGGAGATGATGATATAACAGACGACTTAGATGGCTTCACAGGATCTCCAGATTTTGAAATTGAATAATTTAGGTGCTTAATTAATTATTTCCGAATCCTCTTGTTATAAAGTAAAGTTGTAATACCACAAACAGTAGCACACTGTAAATTCGTTGAATAAAGTTACCGAGTAATAAAACTTTAAATACTGTTTTCTTAATATAGCAGAAAGGAACCAACCCACAAATGTCTTTTTTTTAAAGTAAAACGAAAATTTATTTATTGCAAATATGTTGATTAAGATAATAGTATAACATACAAACACAGTTACCATGGTGGAATTCATATACTGTTAACCAATAATTTTTCATTTTGTTTATAATATTTTACTTGTTTTCTCAGTTTGGATCACCTGTGGTTTGGTTCCTTTCTGCAGAATCCCGTCCAATTACTGTACATCAGCTGTCTGCAACAAGGTGAAAAGTGCAAGGTAGATCACTTAAATGATAGACTTATTATGGTTTCAAGTCAAAACCACCTTTTTGCCGTATGTTACTTCTTGATGTTTTTCATAACCTATTTATGTTGTTTATTATCCGGACATTATTTTAAAATGCTAATTAATAACACTAATATGTATTCAAGTAGCTGTTGCAATAAAATCTAATGTTATTTTACGTATTAGTATAATATTATTTTTCAACTAATTAAATGCAATCCTACATGGGAGAAGGAATATGAAGCACAAGAGTTAAAACTAAACGCCTTTATACAACAGCGTTTTCAGAATTAATATTGATTTTAATGGCACAAGTAAAGATTCATCAATTACTGCCGTTAATGCTCATAGTAAGAAACTGTTACTACTTAAAAACTGTAAGAAATAATTAAAAAAAACAAATCCAAAATGAACATGCTGGCACAGTAATGATTATCAATTTGTTTCAGAACGAATGCGGTATTGGTGTATACCAAGTATACCTCAGCAAAAAAATCAGACTGTCGCCAGAATTGTCTAAAACGTCGGAGCGTCCTGAAATTACAGCATGTAGTATATACTCAGCCCCTCTACCGATCAGACTAGGTTTGGTCCGATTCGCTTTTGTTTCCTTTCCCCCACCCCTAAAAACGCGTTATCGCCTTTATCTCGGGAGCCAAACGTCGCATCGACATGAGATTTTTACTGGTAGATAGCATCTGGAACCCTGCAAAACATATCGGGGCACGGTCGATAGTCGGCCGTTTTTAGGTACAGTTGTGGCCAAAAAAACGACTTTTTCGAACTTTGGAAGATCGTGCAGCTTATAATTGCAGACTTGTAGCGAAACAAGTTATACTGGAAGATAACTCTGTATATCCTCTATAAGAAAGCTTATATACATTTTCCTCGACAGAAACCATCTTCAGGGTCGAAACCTGCAAAAACCGAAACAAGTGCGGAAAGGGCCTATCCAAAGCAGCCAGTCGATCGAAACTGTCACTGGTCAACCAATCCTGCCGTGATAAAGCCGATTCCGTAAAAAAATCGCGACTTTCCAAAACGCCCGGTATCGAGGTGTGACGGACCGGCCCCCTTCATTTAGGCTTTGAACCCTCCTAGCTCGTCTATTTATTAACACTAAATGGAGATAAGCATAACGGGCGACTCCTTGGCACGCGTGCTACATTATACAGTTGACCCGTCGGAATGGCGTGCCCTCGAAAAATGTTAGGTTAGGAAAACTGGAGGGGGAGATCGGTAACAGCTAGCTTGGATTTGAAAACTCCAGGCGATAGATGGCATCGAGTAGTGTCACTCTTATACCTTCGAAAATAATGTTTTTGCTGAAAAAAGAGAGAAGGTCAAAAGAAATGTGTTTGGGATTGAAGATAGAACTTTCCAAAAGACAAAGACTGAAGAAGTACATAAGGATGTTGTTAATGAAAACAAAGCATCTTCACTAAATAACGTGTGTGAAAGACATGTGACTGCTGACAATGTTCATGGTAATCTTATTTCGGAAAATCGCAGAGCTGTAAAAACAAAATTTTTTGAACCTAAAGATAGAATTTCACGAAAAAGAATGAGACATCCAGAACAATGGAAGCGAAAAAAAGCAGCAATATGTAGACAAAAAGGAGAAGAATATGTTTCACAAAATGGAAAAGTTATGCCGAAAAAAACTTTTAAGAATGGATTGTTATGTAAAGTGAAGTGTAGATTAAATTGTACAGATAAATTTAGTCTTGAAGCAAGAGATGCCATTCTAAAAGTTTTATGGATTAGATATAAATGCCAAAAATTCTATATTGTTTAAAAGTATTGGTATAAAACCAGTTGCTCGCCATCGAAGCAACGCCTCATTTCAAAAACAATATTCGTTTACATATTCAGTAACGTATGACAAACAAGTAATGCTAGTGTGCAAGGATGCATTTGGCTCACTATACCAAATTGGCAGGAAAAAAATTGAACTATTACAAAAACGTTTAAAAACCGGACAATCAGCTCCAACGCCGGATAAACGAGGCTGTCACAATAATCGACCACACAAAATTAGTGAGGACGTGGTGATTTGCATAACAAACCATATCAAACAGTTCCCTGCAGAAGAATCTCATTATTCCCGAAACAAAAATCAAAATAAAAAGTTTCTCTCTCCTCAACTTAATATATCTCTCCTTCACCAGATGTACATAAACCAATGTAAGGAGAAAAAACTAGACGATAAATTTATGGTTAAATTATCCATGTATCGTCATATTTTTGAATCAAAGTTTAACCTTTCATTTGGATGCCCCAAGAGTGACACGTGTAGTGTATGTGATGCTGGTGAAAACACATCAGAGCATACCGAAAACTATACTTTTGGTTTTGAACAACAAAAAGTGGATAGACAGAAGCCATTCATTGACAAAAACGTTGCGTATATTACCATGGACTTGCAACAGACTATGCCGTTGCCAAAGCTGTCAACGTCCAAGGCCTTCTACTTACGTCAGATGTGGTTCTACAATTTCGGTGTCCATTGTATTACCCATAAAGGAAGCAAGTCTTTTTTCTGTACGTGGACGGAGGATGTGGCTAATAGAGGCAGTAATGAAATTGCAAGTTGTTTGTTTAGATTTTGTAAATTATTGAAAGAAGAGTTTCCAGAAATTGATCATTTAATCGTTTGGTCAGATTCGTGTGCTGGCCAAAATAAAAACTTTAACATTCTCTGCCTGTACCAATATTTAATTTTAAATGGCTTCTTCAAAATTATAGATCATAAATTTCCGGAAGTTGACCACAGTTACCTCGATTCGGATAGAGACTTTGGACGAATTGAGAAGGTCATTCGAAAATATCAAAATATTTTTATTCCTGATCAATATCGTGAACTGATAAAGACCGCAAGCACAAAAAGCAGTGTGTGTTACAACATGGAAAATTTTTTCTATAACTTTGAGGAACTTCCTGGGCACCTACACTTATTTAAAAAGCAAACAAATTCCGTAAATGCAAAAATCAACTTACGTGACAGTGTTAAATGGATTAGAGTGGAACAATTTGGATATTATTTTTATAAAACATCTTTAGATAACTCCACACCATTTTTGCAAGTTGACTTACGAAAAAAGGGTTCACGAGAAGTCAGAAAAAACGAGGTTACACCTACAAGATTAGTGGCGAAGACAGGTGGTCTGACAGTTGAAAAGATAAGAAATTTACAGGACCAAATTAAGTTCGTTGAAGAAGAGTATCGATGGTTTTACGAGGGCATTTTACAGAAAAATATAGAAAATCCCAAAAAAAGAGGAAGACATGTTAGTGTTGCGTTCTATTTGTTTTGAATAATTATTGTTGTTGTAAAAGAAAATAAAATAATAATTTTGCAGGTTATATAGCTCTTATTCACGAATGCACAACCTTATCTTCATTTAATCTTTAGTGGATAAAGGTGTTATGTACATAAAACTTAATTTTTTTAGTGAAATAAAGTTATATTCAAATATTAAAGTTTTGGAAATAAAAATACTAATAATGTTGCTATATAAATAGGGGTCACCAGCTCAAAGCAAAAAATAGCAAAAAAGTTCCAATTCAAAACGCGTTATTCGCATTTACTCTGAACTTGAATTTTGTGACATAGCACCTTTATCCACTCACGTCTTCAATTATTATTTAAGAGCATAAACTGTTTGCATGGGCTGTGTATAACTTTTTATTTTTATTTTAGCTGTGCATTTGTTCTGTTGTAATGTTTTTGAAATTGAAACATATCCATGTTATAAAATTAGTGTTGGTAAAAGAGGAATTCAATTATAAGAATTTTGAAGAAGTGGGTATTTTATCATTAATTCATGACGCCCTTGAAATACTAATGAGAGCAATAAATCATTTTAGCAAGGAAAAAATTTCCAGAATTACAGGGAGAGGATATAATGTTTATGGACAATGCAGGTACTATACTTGAAGAAGACTGCCTTGTTCCTTTCATACAAGAACTTTCAAAATTAGGCCAAATAGGTCAAATATTAGTTACAAAACAGCGTAATCAATATGACACATTAGGTATAATAGCATGTCAATTAACCAGTATTATTTAAATTAATTATTCATACGTATTTCTATACAGTCGAATTCAATGAATCAAGTTCCACAATTTCGTTAAGTCCATTGAATAGTCCCATAAATTGGCTGGAAGATAACCAGAATCTAGTTGTTTTCTCACCACCATCTACCACATCATCGTCAAGGTCACCTACAGAGAATATTGTTCCACCTGTTTTAGATTCTTCCTCTCTTTCACCAGTTATGGCATATAAAGATATTTTGTCTCCAGAGGTATAAAAATAACAGTGTAATGTTATTTAATAATTATAATTAACTTTTTATATTTTTATTACGGAACGTACAGCAATGGAAAGATATAATCATCTCTAAAGGAGGCTTAAAAATTTTTCCAATTTATGAAGAACAAGGTTTATTACCCAATTCCATACGCATGAAACTGGTCCAAATTACTAGTGGTAAATTAGTAGAACGATATGGTGCTAAAGTGCCAGAATTTGCCAAACGTAATTTGGCAGAAGCTATGATCAGTCTGTTCCCCAATTTAAAAGATCCGCTGGGGGAAACTGGTTATGTAAGCTATTAAATAATTCCACTTTTTACATTGTTTTTTACTACATTGTTATGTATTCTCTCCAGGAAGCATTTTACACAAACAGAAATGGAGGGGAAGGTTACATATCCTGGAGGCTGCGAACAATTCATAGAGGCCAAACAAATAAACCTATGGATAAACGTAAAAATACTCAATTCAGAGGGGCACAAGCTCCCAGCAAAAAAATATGCATTGTAGCTGTAGAAAAGACTCCTGAGGTTGTAGATGCTATTACCTTTTTAAAGAATGCAACTGATACAGATAGTGATATAATTAAAAGTAAAATGGACCTTACTTATGAATACCGAAAAATATTAGGAATTAACGTTTTAACCCTGCTGTTCTCCTCGGGTCTATATGACCCAAAATAGAATAGATGTTTGAATAACTTTCTTATTTTTTAATATTTATGCCCAATATTTCATGAGTTTTTCTCTGGATGTTACAGACTACAGTGCTTGTGTTTCTTTTAAAAAAGTTTTTGTTGTTAACTTTTTAGGTGTATTTGTTACACGTGTATTCCTCGGGTCAATATGACCCACAACTATGTTTTACTGACAGGGCGAATAAGTCTTTGTATCCAGTCATTTTATATATCATCTATGATTAGTTTATTGATACCAAAGTGTTATTGTCACGTTCCGCGGTCGGTAAAGTGGTGGCCCCTAGCGGCCACTAGGATAGGTATCACCACCATTTTATTTTTAACTGTCAAATGATCGTAGTAGTTTCACTCATTACGTTCCGGAGTAAAGTATATTTTGTTTGTGTTTTTCTAAAGTTATGTGAGAATTACAATGTCAAGAAAAGACCTTAGTGATAAAGAGCTGGAAAATATGCTGGCAAGTGCAGATCTTAGGGACTTTGACGAAGAAGTTTCAGAAGAAGAGAATCATACTAGCGAAGCCAGTGATTATAATCCCGATTCAGATGATGACCTAGCAGATGCTGTTCATACAAATGCTTCCGTTCAGGTCGAGCAACCTCTACAGTCAGTAAAATCTAAAGATAGTGCTATAAATTGGATGTTAGATTCTTTTGCACGTCAAGGACGAGTAACTAGTGCAAATATAATAAAAGCTACACCCGGTCCTACTAGATACAGAGTTCATGATATCAAGTCTGCATTCGAACTCATTTTCAGCAGTTCCTTGCAAAATATCATTGTGAAAATGACTAATATCGAAGGCCGCAGGGTGTATGGCAATAATTGGCAAGAACTAGACGAAATTGCATTGCAAGCATATGTAGGTTTGTTGCTGTTAGCGGGTGTTTACAGATCACACGGGGAATCTACCAAAAGTTTATGGAATTCGGAAACAGGCAGACCTATTTTTCGTGCAACAATGTCACTGAACAATTTCATTGTATATCACGCGTGTTACGATTTGATGACAAAAACGATCGTCAAGAAAGGAGACTACGTGATAAGTTGGCTCCTATAAGAGAACTTTGGGAAAAATGGTCTGAAATACTACCAAAATTATATAATGTTGCAGAAAACGTTACCGTAGACGAACAGTTAGTTGGTTTCAGGGGTCGTTGCCCCTTCAAACAAAATTCAAAATTCCAAGTAAACCAGCAAGTTCTTATGCTCTAACAGTTCAAATATACACGGGTAAACCTACTGGAGGAGCACCCGAAAAGAATCAAGGAATGCGAGTAGTTCTAGATCTCACTTGTGGGCTTAGAGGACAAAATGTGACTTGTGATAACTTTTTCACGTCATACAAATTGGGACAAATGCTTCTCAAAATAAATCTTACCATGTTAGGTACGATTAGAAAGAACAAACCCGAGCTGCCTGCCATAGCAATAAACACTAAAGATATTCACAGCTCCAGCTTTTATTTTACTAAAGATACCACGGTTGTGTCATACATTCCAAAAAAGCACAAAAGTGTCATTCTAATGAGTACCCTCCATAATAATAAAGAAATAAGTAGCAGAGATGACAAGAAGCCAAAAATGATTCTAGACTACAATTCTACAAAAGGAGCAGTTGATACACTTGATCAACTAATTGCTACATATACTTGCAAACGAAAAACGAATCGGTGGCCGATTATTGTATTTTATAATATCTTACATGTTGTAAATGCGCAAAATATTTGTGCAAAGCGCATATAATTTATTATTGCCCTAACTGCAAGAAATAGTATCTGATGCAGTTTTGCCTTTTTGTGTAATTAATCTTACAGTTCCTAGTTTATTTTTTATGTTTCATGTTTCTTGTTAAATATTTTTTTAATTTTTCTATAATTACAGAAATAAAGTTAATAACGTATAAACTTTGCAAATATTTTAAGTATTTTAATCTGAATTCGTATTTTAGAGCATCGGGTCACTATGACCCGAAAGAGTACAAGTGTATAGTCTGGCTAAGGAGAACAGCAGGGTTAAAGGAATTTCCAAGATTTTTAGATAATCCCGATTTGGTATGTTTTATTGCTCTCATTTCTAAATACTATTATTCATATGTATACACATTCTGTTAATAATTTAAATAATGTTATAGATTGAAACGATTTAAAAAAAATGAAGTTGTTAATTTTGAAAAAGCATTTACTTCAGATGTGTCCAAAATTTTAAAAATATATAAAATATCACTAAAACATTCCAATCCAGTTATTATACCAGAAGATACATCTTCTGAACCAGGTAAAGAACTATTATTTATATTACTAATATGACATTCAAATATTTTAATAATTTATAGAGTGGAATGAAACAACACGGGCTTTATTGGCGCTATTAGACATGTTACCACCAGCTCCAAAAGGACGACGTAAGATTGTAAATAATAATTACTCAGCTCATGACAAATTAATTGTTTTTAAAGGGGTAATCTCTCATTTTCTTTTTATCACTATGGTTGCTCTAATAGGGCGTGTCAAATTTTCTGACTAGCAAAATTCAAAAATTAGGGGTGCTAAAAAGTTGCAACCTAAATGAAGATTTTCAAAAATATTTTTGGTAAATTTCTATAATTTGGTTTTGCTTGGTAAATGAGCATGTATAAACAACGGTGTTTTTACGCAATTAACCTATAACTTCCGATTAACCTATATGTTATTTTTCATATTTTATGCTTTTTACGGTAATATGTATGTAAACTTATCTAAAAATTGATTTTTCTGACTTTCAGGTAAAAATTCATTAGTGTTACTGCATTCAAATCTGTGTTGTGAGTGTTAAAATGGCTTCCAAAAGAAAAACTAGACAAGGAACATCCACTCATATGAGCAATTTCATTGGAAGTGGTCGAGACCTCTTGCCTTCTGAACTACCAACTCTGCGAGATGTTCTTAGATATGGATTATTGCTACGAGAACAAAGTGTCGAGGATGTTAGAAATTATCCATCAAGCAGTCTTGCAAAGGACATTTATCCCAAAGTGATTGAGAAGTGGGAACGTGCTAATAGTGCTTTTGTGGTCCCAGTTATAAATTCAAAAACTACAGTATTAAAGAAGATTCAAGACAGCTGGAAACAGGCTAAGAATATATCGCTTGGTAGGGAAAAACTGAAAGCCAAAGAGGCTTTCACCTTAAAACTTGACAAGCTTTTAGACATCCTTAACTGTCAGTGCAAAATTGTGCTTTGTTGCGAAGCAGGTTGTTCTGTCGACTGCAAAAAGGAAGCTCATACTCAATGTACATGTCTTAAAGATATGAAGATCCCTGTGAATGAACTTTCTTTCATTAAGGGTCAGAGAGAGAAGACTGGTTCTATTGGACCACACCAAATTGGTCTACCAGATTTACCTGAACATAAGAGACAACTCAAAAAGCAGAAACGACAAGAAGATGAGAGGAAAAGATTTTCTGAACATAAAGAGAGGAGTAAGCTAGATGTTTCATTTGTTTCAGTGTCATCAAATGAAGCAATTATCTTCACTGATGATGAAGAAGAAATGACTGATCCTGAAGATGCAAACGATGAAAGTTATGGAATGTCAGAATTGCCAAGTACATCTGGCTTAAATGAAAAGAAACAACACAACACAATGTTGCTATGCAGAGCATCAGGTATGGTGTTGGCCTGCGTGCCACAGCTGCAATTACCACTGCTGCTTTTATAGATGCTGGCTTAGTCACTGCACAAGACAAGACATTTGTAGTGGATCACAGTAAAGTAAAGAGGGCGCAAGAAAAACTTATGAAGTCACTGGATCAAGAATTTGATGAACTTTGTAAGAAGAACGAAATTGACTGCATCTTCTTTGATGGCCGTCAAGACACAACTAAAGTTATGCTGACAGCTGACATTTCAGATCGATGTTTTCCTAGCATCATCAAAGAAGAACATTATTCTGTATGCAGTGAACCTGGTGGAAGGTATCTGCACCACTTCACTCCAGAGAAAGATTCCACCACAAGAAAATCTGCTGAAGTTATTGTTGATAATCTAGTGAATTTCATGAAGAAGAAGGGCATTGATAAAACTCTACAAGCCATTGGGGGTGATTCCACCAATGTAAACACTGGTTGGAATGGTGGTATCATGCAATTCGTCGAAGTTAAGCTTGGCCGCAAGCTGAACTGGTTAATCTGTGCTCTTCATACAAATGAGTTACCCCTGCGACACTTGATCACGACACTAGATGGGAAGACCTTATCAAACAACAGATGGACTGGTGAAATTGGCAAGATGCTAGATAATGCCACAGAATTGGAAATTGATCCTTCATTCACTAAAGTCTCAATTGGAGAGCCTTTGATTCCTCTTAGTGACAGTGTCATCAATGATTTATCAACAGATCAAGCATATGGTTACAGAATTACGCAGGCCATACGGACAGGAGAACTTCCCAGAGATCTTACCCTTCTTGAAATTGGTCCAGTTAGTCACTCAAGATGGTTAACAACAGCTAACAGGATTTGCCGTATATGGGTTTCAAAACATGGTTTTAAGGGCAAAACCGTGAAGAATTTACAACTGATAGTAGAGTACATTGTTGGCATGTACTTTCCCTGCTGGTTCCAGATAAAAGTAAAACATTCTTGGGTGGAAGGTCCACGTCATGTGTTGTTCCAGCTTCAGCTCCTCAAACTCCAAAAGAAAGCTGTAGTGGATGCTATTTTGCTAACCATCCAGCGTTCAGCTTGGTATGCATTCAGCGAAATGATCATCCAGACACTCTTGTGTTCCAGTGACAGTAATGAGAGGAAAGTTGGTGTGCAGAAGATTGTTGATTTAAGAAGTGAAAATGGTGATGCTCTGGGAGATCTTTCTGTACGTCCCAGAAAAACTCCTTCTATTAATCCAGATGCTGCTTCCTTGTTAGAACTCATAGACTGGTCTGAAAATGTATATGAACCGCCTTTGACGTGCAAACTGATGATACCAGAAGTCAAGAAGTTCATTACTGAACCAATGGAAGTTCCAAAATGGCCCTGTCATGGTCAGTCTGTAGAAAGAATTGTCAAGCAAGTCACAGAGGCAGCAGGAAAAGTATATACAGCTGAGAAACGTGAGGGATATATACGAGGTCAAGAAGCAAGTCGACGTTTGATGTCCAAAGATTTAACGAAACTTATCACTTAATATTTAATATGGTGTTATTATATTTTGCTGTTCTTTGTCAAAAATATATGTTTCATGGCAACTGTATGTTTTATATTACAGAAAAATAAATGTTTCATAGCATTAAACCCTGTATTCCGAGAGCAACGAATATATGCCTTTATTTCAAGTACCGATTTACCAAGCTAAATGTTGTCCTATCAAAAAAATAATACCAGATTTGAATTTCTTACATAAAAAAACATATTTCTAGACACCCTATTTAAAAAATTTGTGAAATTTTATTTTTTCGAATCTAAATGACACGATCATTGCTCTAACATATTTTCTAATTACAGCAAAACATCCCATCATCTGAAATAACCAAACACACTTCAAACCACCAGCCATTCTTATTAGCTCATGGTAGCAATAAAGGTGCCATTACACATTATACAATAATTTTGGACGGAAAAAATTTACCTTGCCCCTACTTATGCTCAGTAGCAAAGGCTTTTCAACTTCTTTTTATGAGCCACCACGTCTTCAATTTAGAATATGACCCACAGTTAGATATTTTTTATCAATTTAAGCAAACTTATTATTTTAAGGTAGGATCTGTTATCTATACACCTAAAATGATAGAACTACGAACAAGATTAAGCCAAAATAAAAATGAAATTTGTGAGCGTTGGTCAACCCTTTTTAAATTACTTAATGTTTTGGAAATGTATGAGTATGCTAATCAAATGGAGATAGATCGGGACGACGAAAACTTATGTACTGTGTGCAGATTATTAGAACAATTATCCGCGAGTGAAAATATGTGAGCAGAAAATAAGCGAACCCTACATTTTATAAAAGAACAAATCAAGTTGCTTAAAATGAAACAAATTAGGTATTCTGCTGATACATTAATTTGGGCTACTACTATTTATTTTTCATTTCCTGGTGCCTACAAATTGATAGAAAATTCTAAATTATTGAAGTTGCCACATCCAAGATACCTAAAAACACTTTTAATGAAACTGGATACTGAAAGTTCTAGTTTAAGTAGTGGGCATGTTAAATACTTAACAGAAAAATTGAAGAAGTTAGAAGAAAACACCAAGTTTGTAACACTGATGTTGGATGAAATTTACGTAAAGAAAAACATTTCTTACAAAGGTGGTAAAATTGTAGGTGCTGATATTCAGTCAGTAGGTAATAATAATTCATCAATAACAGCGGCTTCAACAATTCAGACCTTCATGATTAATTCTATATACGGCCACAACAAAGACGTCGTCGGACTTTTTCCAGTGACCAATTTAAAATATGACTTTCTATACATGCTAGTGCTTCAAGTTTTGAAATTGCTGACTGAAGCCGGTTATCATGTGGTGTGTATGATAAGTGACAATAATGGTGTTAATAGGAAAATGTATGAAGAAATTTGTGGAGGCGTTTTAAGAGTGAGTTTTTTAAATCCTGTTAATCCAGACAATAAGATTTTTACGCTCTTTGATGGTGTCCATATATTAAAAACTATTAGGAATATATGGCTTAACCAAAAAGATTCTAGTAGACAAACATTTGTGATTCCGAAAATCCCTGAAAATTTACATGAAAGAAACTGTAGTTTCGATACTGAATCCAAATTATTTGCTTGCGTTGGAGATTTGAAAAATGTCTACAGAGAAGAACAAAATAGTATCATAAAGTTAGCGCCTTCCTTAGACAGAAAAGTTCTATATCCCACCAGTATTGAACGCCAAAATGTTTCACTATGTTTGCGGCTTTTTGATGAGAAGAATATCGCTGCTTTAAAAATTAAACATGCCAACATTGCCTGCGTTGAAGGAACTATCGCATTTTTAAAATTAATAAGTGACTGGTGGAAAATAATTAACTGTAATTCTTTTTACAAAGACATTCGTTTACGCGATCCACGATGTGCACCAATCCAAAGCGTCAATGATGAAAATTTAATCTTCCTCGAAAATTTTTTGAAATGGTTGGAATTGTGGAACAATTTGGAAATTCAGGGCGAAACTCAAAGATCGAGAAATGGAAAACTAACTTTGCAGACTCAATTATCTTTGACCCACTCCCTGAAAACTATAATTGAACTTAGCCGATATTTAATTGAAGATCTAAAATTCCAGTACATTTTATTATTCAAATTTCAAACAGATGCCCTAGAAGACCGCTTTGGCAAATACAGACAAATGAGTGGTGGAAACTATCATATTTCAGTCATGCAGGTTTTAGAATCTGAAAGAAAATTGAAAATGCTTTCTATTTTAAAACTGAATAAAGGGGAATTTTCGTTAAAAGAGTTTCTTGATTCTTGTGAACAAGAATCTAGTGAAAATGAAAATGTATTGGTCGAAAAGTTTGAAGATGCGTTAATAATAGCAGAAGACGAGACAATTTCGGAAGATGAAGCTGAAGTTCTAGTATATATAGCAGGATACATTGCCCACAGAACTAACATGACATTGAAGTGCACACAATGTAAAAGTCTTATTTCCTATGATAGAAAATTGGAAGTCAATTCCTCTAATCGTCCAAATTTGATTTACTTAAAACATTTAGATCGAGGCGGACTTAAGCGGCCTAAGGAATTTCTTGTAGAAATAGTATCCCAAATGTTCGTGTTATTTAAAGTACTAATAGGACAAGACTATGAAAGTGAATTTGTTAAAGTGCAAAATCAACGTGTACTTTTAAAAAAGTTTGCAATTGAAATGTTAATTTACAAAGATATTATGATATACAGTACGTGTGAATGTGGCGAGTCATGTTTAAACTTAATTGAAAAATGTATAACAAAGTTTTCTAATATTTTGTTAAAAAATTATTCTAAAGTATATAGGGATAAAATATACTGTGAAAGTAAAGATAATAATTCAGCCAACAATAAAAAAACTAAAAAGCTGTCTAGCGCCTAACAGTTTGCAAAACGAAAATTTATTATGTTTTTCTTATCTTGTAATAATTAATATTATTTAATTTTCATAATTACGTACTTATGTACTGTAGTGGTCAGACCTACAGTCAACCAGAATTATCAAAGTAGCTGTAGCAAGTCAATTTGTCACAAAACAATTTTCATAATAATCAATTTACCTAGTTCGGTTATTACATACAAGTTCAGGCGAAATATATAATTTATTTTAAAAATAACAACTGTTGGCTTCAATATAAAATGTTGGGGGTGTTTATTACAGTTTCTTTGGGGTTGGTAACTTGATTTTATGTTTAGGGATGGTTATTACAGGTTCTTTAATGTTGGTAGTTTGGGTTGCTAAGGGGTAGTTAAGGGACGTTGGGTTTTTGTTTTTGAAACAGAGAGGAGGTTTTGGGAAAATAGAGAGGAAGTAGCCATATTGGCTTGGTTTGTAAAACTGAATATAAATTCATGTAAGTGTTTCTGTTAATTGAATTTATGTTGATTCTAGTTGTGTGGTGTAATTTTTGTATTGTTTAATTAATCTGAAACCCAAATCTCTCGTTTGAATATATATATATATATATATATATATATATATATATATATATATATATATATATATATATATATATATATATATATATATATATATATATATATATATATATATATATATATATATATATATATATATATATATATATATATATATATATATATATATATATATATATATATAAATCCAGCTCTAGGCAGTAACTAGATTCGTTTGATACGTTTTAATAATTCATAAATGTATCCTTTTGATGTGTAAATATTACTAGAAAATAATGTCTTATAACGTGAGTCGTAGCATTACAGCTAATTATTGCCAATTTGATATTTTGTTAGTGGGTAAATACGACTACTGCTGTTATGTGTTTTACTGTCAGTTGTTATTGAGTTTTTAGGTTAATATTTATAACCTAACAAAACATTTTACTTTGTGACTAAAAAAATGAAGGGATAATCTTTTGGTCCGGAACAAGAGATTATGTTACCCTAAGGTTAGAATTATTATTATTTAAAAGTGTATTAATCTGCACGGTGGTAATAAAACCCATGATAGGCCGTGTAAGAGAAAACCTGATTTAGTATTTAAGAGACGAAGGCTCCACGGTGGCTTAAGTCCATTGATCAGCCGGGTTGTAGAACCGTCCAAAGACTGTTGGGTACGAAGGCTCCCCGGTGGCTTAAGTCCATTTGATAGGCCGTGTTGTAGAACCGTCAAACTGTTTTGTTTTGCATATTTATGTTATTTATATGTGCTATGTTATTATTTTTCAGTGCTTATAACACACTCTCGCTTATCTAGATACGAGTTTCTCCTGTTGTTGACAGTAAAACTATGTCTTGCAAAAGACGTGTTCTGACTATGTCTTGCAAAAGACGTGTTCTGATATAAAACCATATATGGTTTGGTCACAACGTATATGTTGCTATGTCAAATATGATATAATTTTTGTTCAGCAGTCCTTGTGTATTCATTTTAATCTGGCACGTTTACCTTGCCTAGTTTATCTGTAAATCTTTTTGATTGACTCTGTTTCACTCATTTTTGATGTTTTATGTCATTGAGAGATTTGCGTTTGTCTATTTATAAATGCCTAGTATTATCACACAACTGTATCAACTTGATAAATTGATTTATTGATCTGTATTGTTTATTGTAACCAAACTAAATAATCATTTGATCACATATAAAACTTGCAGCGTGTACGTATTTAAGCTGGGCTAGCATATAATTTCAAGGAGGTTTTTAGAGAACTAGCCATTTATTTGTATCAGTTTAAATACGTCCCTCCTCGCTCAAGATTAAGAATAAAGTAATAAAATAATACAATTATATTTAATTGTTCTTTTATTTGTGTTCTTTTACTTGTGTTTTCTCTTTCTCCGTCCGTATGAAGTGGATCAATCGTTATCAACCTTGGTCGCGTGGTATAAAAAATAATCACAACGTAGGATCCAGTTTGCTAAATATCCATTTTGTTCTTTTGTTATATTTATCATTATAAAGTTTGTCGTTTGTAAGGTTGGTAATACTGTGTCAATTTCCGGTTTGTTAAATATTTGAATTTTACGCGGGTAGAGTAAGATGGGCCGTGATCGTCTAGTGGGTAGGGATCCCGGCTCATTACAGTACCTATAAAAACAAATTAATTTGAATTATGTTATGTTTTATGTCTTAATTCTGACTCTTTTTTAAACAATAAATTCATACGAAACGACTTCCTAATTTTTCTTTATTGAAGGTAAATACTAGAATTAATTAGAAACCATTCTTTCGAGTAAATATTTTCCATAAAAATAATGGTTTAGAATATATTTCCTAAAAATGTTATAATTTCACGAGCGCGTCGTATAAGTACTGTATGAGACTCCGTTTTCTTTGGTGACGTCACGCCCGCTGCAGCTTGGCCTGATCTGGAGCGGGCCTTGGGCTATGCACTCCAACAGTTTGATAGAAGATGTTGATATAAATACTGTGTGGTCATTCAATACAATGGTAACACAATATTGTAACAAATGGAAAAAACCACCTATTCGCCGCCGCCAAATATTCGAGACTGCATGACTCATCGACGTGACTCATCAACAGTTGCATGTATGATTCATCTACACCTGCATGTATGATTCATCGGTGTGAGTCATCGACGGCTGCACATAACAATACACCAACTAGTCTAAGCTAGTAAGTTCCAGAACTTTACGAGGATGGTCTGAAAAGTTTCCGACCTTAACGTGAAGATGGCAGCACTCATCAATAAAAGCTAGGGAATGTAGTTGTGCATCTTTTGACAGGTACTCACCAAAATTCCAGCCATTTTGGACGTGCAGTTGTTATTTGACAATCGTTTGAGTGAGTCGATGTGAGTGTTTTTGTGAAAATGGAAAAAATCGAGTATCGAGCTGTCATTAAATATTTGTTTTTGAAAGGCAATACGCCTAGGCAAATCAAAGATGAGTTGGACTCTGTGTATGGGGACTCTGCGCCATCATTTACCACAGTGAAATTTTGGGCAGCTGAATTTAAACGTGGCCGCACCAGCTTGGGAGACGATGAACGTTCGGGACGTCCAAAAACTGCAACCACTGACGATAACATCGCTAAAGTTCACCAAATGGTGCTAAACGACCGTCGAATTAAAGTGAGAGAGATAGCAGAGGCTATGAATATGTCCAAAGAACGTGTTTGTCACATATTGAACCAAGATTTAGGCATGAGAAAGCTGTCCGCCATGGGTGCCGCGTTTGCTCACGTTAGACCAAAAACGTGTTCGAATGAACATTACCAACGCTCTGTTGGCGCAGTTTAGGCGCATTAAATCAGAGTTTTGGCGCCGGTTAATTACTGTAGATGAAACTTGGATGCACCATTATATGCCCGAAACAAAAATACAGTCAAAACAGTGGACTTCGAAGGGGGAATGGCTCCAAAAAAAGCAAAAACTGTTATGTCGGCTGGGAAAGTGATGGCGACTGTTTTTTGGGATAGTCATGGAGTTATCTTAATCGATTATCTTCAAACAGGAAAAACCATTACAGCAGCATACTACGCATCATTACTTGACAAGCTGAAGGCAGAAATTGCGGAAAAACGGCCACATTTGCAGAAAAAGAAAATCCTGTTTCACCAAGACAATGCGTCGTCTCACACCTCCGCGGTTGGCATGGCGAAAATCCACGAATTACGGTTTGAACTGCTTGACCATCCTCCTTACTCACCAGATCTAGCACCAAGCGACTTCTTTTTGTTCCCTCATCTAAAAATTGCGCTCAGAGGACAGAGATCTGATGGAGGCAATCACCTTCGTAAACAATTATTTTGCAGAGAAAAACGCCGAGTACTATTTGGACGGGTTAAAGAGATGGGAGAAGTGTGTAGACTTACAAGGAGACTATGAGGTACCGTCTTAAGGGGTTATTTGAGACATCAAGGATAACTTGAGACAAAAAGCGCTTTTTACAAAAATTAATTTTCTGGCGCCATCTAAGTGTGAATTTGGGAACTTTTTTGCTGTATTTTGTGTTGCATATGCCTGACAGAAGAAAACACGTGAGAATTGCTGCTTCACGTGATGTTTTGTTTAAGGTAAACGCGTAGGTAAGTAATTACATATTTCTGAGTTTTAAAAATCTCAGAGTAGTCTCATTAGCTGTAAAAAACTATGTTATTTATTTAGAAAATGAAAATCCTGTTTCTCCTTTAATATGTCTTTAAAAGTGTAATGTAAAAATTTAACCTCAAAACTCTTTAAAAAAAGTTGCACATGTATTTTACAAAAATTGTGTTTTTACAGGGTAAATTGAGACATGCCACGCACATACAAAAGACAGCTCGGGGCGCGAAGATACGTGGATTATTCAGATGAAAATTTACAAATTGCTCTAGAAAGCGTTGCAAATGGCACATTGTCTCTTAGGGAGGCCGAGGAACGCTATGGTGTACCAAGTAGGGCTGCAAGTTAAATCCGGATTTCCAGATATCCGGATATCCGAAATCCGGATTCGTGGATAATATGACATCTCAAGTTCGGATATCCGGATTCTAAATGGAATCCGGATTTCAAATGAAATCCGGATCCTAAATGAAATCCGGATTTCAAATGAAATCCGGATTCCATTTGAAATACGGATTCCAAGTGAAATCCGGGTGTAATGCATATCTAATAGTGAAAAATGTATTTCAAGTTCAGATATACATTAAGGTGATGTCGAACCGATAGCCGATGTTGGTATTTAGTATTAGTTTTATGTACTTAATTAAAACCAGATATGATTTTTGTAGTTTTGTAGTTATGATTATTAATCTGAAAAGAGGTAACCATTCTTTTTCACAAATTGTAAAACTTCGATATTATACAGTGTGTCCCCAGAAGGACTGAACAAGGGAAAAAAATTTTATTTGTAACTTAACGAAAAAATGTCATTCTTTATAAAATTTTTTGCTTGTCTCAAAACCACCAATTCTGAAACAAAAATCTAAATATTTTTTTTAGCAGTTGAGAAAATTATAAAAACACACTTGAGCTAAAGAAAAACATTTTGTTTTATTCAATGTTCTTTCAAATTTTTTACCAAATTTCGTAAAGCATTAACGCACATGTGAACATTAAGAAACTTCCGTTGAAATTTTTGAATTGCAAAGTTATAAGAAGCCTCACCAGTTTCATAACATTGAACGAGGTAAACTCTTTGTTCTAAAGTTAGTATTACTATTAACTCTCAGTAAAGATTAACAAATACGTAATGACATGCCAGTCTCGGTGGATTAGTGGTTTGCAATCATTTCAGTAATGATGCCACATCGAGAGAAGCTACCGAAATTGAAACTAATGATTCTTTATCATTGGCGGAAGAAAATAAATTATCTCCTGAAACATCGCGGAAGAGGCGTCGCGGTACACTTAAAAAAAGTACCAAGGTGATAGCAATGCCGTGCGGTTCCGCACGAATTGAAGAAATAGATCAGGCATTGACAGACAAAATTAATTTGTTTCGCGCAATTACCTATATCTTTAGTCGTTAATCCTGCGTTTGTTGAATTCATGAAAGTGTTAGAACCATCTTATCATGTGCCTTCGAGACCTACGATGACATCCAGAGTCAATTTATTGTATACGGAAGTACAGAAAAAAATCCAGGAGGAGCTGCAGCATGCAAAGAACGTAACACTGTCCTCTGATTGTTGGTCATCGTGTGCACAGGATGCGTATATTTCAGTATCAGCATATTTCATTGACGATGAGTGGATTCCACATTGCTACAATTTAACTACACAAGAAATGGAAGGAAGACACACGGCGGTTAATCTAGCTACGCGACTGGAAGATATCATTTTGGAGTGGAATCTAAATGAGAAAGTGACGGGAATAGTGACGGACAACGCAGCTAATGTAGTTGGAGCACTGAAGCTATTAGATGACAATATTCTAGAAGTCAAGACAGGAATAACATGCAGTGCACATTCGTTGCAACTATCTATCAACCGCGGATTACTGTTACCTGAGATAGAAGATATGATTGCTAAGGCAAGCCAAGTTGTAGGACACTTTCGCCATTCCAATCTTGCTTCTGAAGAGCTCGAAAAAGCGCAGGAAGTGACCCAGCATGAAAAAACAAAGCTTATACAAAGCTGCAAAACTCGATGGAATAGCACATATTTCATGTTGGAGAGGTTGATAAAAAACAGAATTCCCTTACAAAATGTCCTGTCAAAAAGATCTATCACGTCAGTAGCCATAGCTCAGAAACTTGCTCTCACCGAAGATCAGTGGTGTTTAATGGAACAAGTGATTGAAGTTCTGAAACCACTTCAGATGGCCACAACAGTTCTATGTGGTAAAAAGCATTCTTCAATTTCAATGGTACGTAAGAATTTTTCCTTTATTTTCAAATTCCAAAAAATTACCGGACAAATGATTTAATAATTTATCACCATAAATTAGTTCTATAATCTATTATTGGCGCATTCGGAAACTAACTCTGTCCTTTATTAATACAAGCAATTGTTAGCTTCCGAATGCGCCATATATCACACATATCTCACGTTCATAGCTATACTATATTTATTCGATTTAAATATTAAAATCAATGAATTGAAATACGCTCTTACACGAAAAAACGTCCTTAAAAAAGACGCCTATTTTTGCAGTATAATAATTAAATTCATTCAGCTTTCGTCCTGTACATCTATTGTATCAATAATAAATATAATACTATACAGTGCGCGCAAAAAGTAAGGAACAAATTCGATAAAAGGGAAAGTATTGATTATTGGAAAAATTCCAAAAACACGTCAATTTTGTTTTTAAAGTCCGCATTTTTTGACATCATATTCGAATATACAGTGTGATGCGTTTAAGAGTGGTGACGTCATCGGCATTTTTTTTAAATAGCAACCCTTATTTTTTATTCCATATTCTGACACTTCATCCAATTGCCAAAATGGTAATGTAATAAGTTTGTCGCCTTACACAAGGAAATTTTTGAAAAAAAAATTATGCAGACGGGAAAGTGCTATAGTCACCACACTTAAATGCAAAGCGAAACGAAAAGTATTGATTTTTGGAAAAATTCCGAAAACATGTCAATTTTGTTTTTAAAGTCCGCACTTTTTGACATATCGGATATACAGGGTGATGCGTTTAAATGTGGTGACTATAGCACTTTCCTGTCTTCGTAATTATTTTTTTCAAAAATTTTGTATGTGATGTAACAAACTTATTACATTACCATGTTGGTAATTGGATGAAGTGTCAGAATATGGAATAAAAAATAAGGGTTGCTATTTAAAGAAAATGCCGATGACGTCACCACTCTTAAACGCATCACCCTGTATATTCGAATATTATGTCAAAAAATGCGGACTTTAAAAACAAAATTGACGTGTTTTTGGAATTTTTCCAATAATCAATACTTTCCCTTTTATCGAATTTGTTCCTTACTTTTTGCGCGCAGTGTATAATAATACCAATACTATACCAAATATTAATTATTATAGGTTAGACCCATAATTCGCGCTCTGGTCGACATACATTTGAAGTTTGACAACATCGGTTACAGCGTTATAGTGGAATTCAAAGAAAAAGTGTCCAGTAATCTGATCAAACGTTTTAACCTTGACGAAGAGGATTCTGAATCTGATACCTTTAAAGTTGCTCAATTAGCCAGTTTTTTAGACCCTCGTTATAAAAACTTACTTTCCGAACGTTATGAACAACGAGAAAAGATTCGTAAAACAGCTCTGAACAAATTAGAAGATGTAGAACCTGTGTCGAATGAATCAAGAGATGTGAATTACTCTTGCCTGGATTTCTTATTCCAGAAGCAAATTGGGCCACATGATATAAATGTCGAAACACAAAATTATATTGGAGAACCTGAAGGTAACCACAATATCGATCCCTTAGAATAGTGGAAAAATAATGAGAAGAGGTTCCCAAGTTTGTCTAAACTAGCGAAAAGATATTTAGCTATACCTGCAACGTCAGCCGGATCTGAAAGAGTTTTCTCTACGGCAGGAAACATCGTAACAGCACGAAGGAGTTGTCTTTCCCCTCAAAATGTAGATAAGTTAGTTTTTTTGTTTCAGAATAAGCATTTTTTGGAGGATAATGTATCAGCGGTAATATGACATTGTATGTTTCAAAGTTAAATTAAATAAATTATATGGAAGATTTCAGAATTATCTACCAATTTGTGTCCCACTATTTTTGTAATTTCGGTATTTCATAAATTTTTAAATTATAATCTATATAAATTATTTGAATTACAGCTTCATATTACTGTATACGTGATGTTTGAAATACCTTAAAAGTGTGAATTTTAATTATAATTATCGTAAAAAACATTCAATCAATGTGTAATTACCTCGGATTTTCTGTGTATTTCACTTTTTTCCACGGTAGTTACACATTTCTTGAACGTTTTCTAGGATAATTAGAATAACGAAAATTCTTACTATCAAGTTATGTCAAACTTCACATATACAGTAAAATGAAGCTGTCATTCAAATCATTTATGTTGATTATAATCTTTAAATTTACGAGACACGGAAATTACAAAAAAGTGGAACAATGATTTGTAGATAATTATGAAATCACCCACATATTACAATATTATAACAATTATTATAACAAGGGAAATATTAAAAATATCGGCTGTTTCAAAATAGTGGGTCGTTCCTTACAACATACCTGACACATTTGCATAAATTTCATGTGCTTACTTATTTTCTTTTTAAAGTTATCCTCAAAGTTGTTTCAAAAGTGTCCCAAGTAACCCCTTATGACGGTACTAATACATTTTATTGGCGAAACACGAGCTAACTTCGATGATTTCGAAAACAAAGCCAAAAAACTGTCCTTTGTACAGGAATATGAAAGAGATTTTCGACGCAATCGAAAGCGTAAGCTACTTCTTGGCGAGACTAGATACATTGTCAGAAGAACTCAAAAAACGACGGGGTGCTTATAAATTACTTTACAATAAATTTAATTTTATTACTAACCTGACGAAACTAAGCGCGTCAGAAGTCGAAGAAAAGGCCAAAGCATTGCAAATGGTTTATTCTACTGACTTAGAAGACAATTTTTCAGAAGAATGTCTCCATTTTCGTGCTCACTGCAGTATAAAAAATGAGGATCGGAACAGTGCTGTCAGTTTGTTGAAATGGTTACGAACTGAAGGTCTTCAAACCATTTACCCAAACGTGGATATTGCTCTTCGTATGTGTGTGTGTACTCCCGCCAGTAACTGTTCTGGAGAACGATCGTTTTCTTGTTTGCGACGAGTTAAAAATTATTTACGAACAACAATGACGGAGCAAAGGTTAAACGATCTTGCTTTGCTTAACATAGAAGCTGATTTTTTAAGGAAATTGGATTGCGAAGATTTAATTAATGATTTTGCTGCGCTTAAGTGCAGACGAGTTTTGTAACACATTGTAAAACACTTATTATATCTTATCTTGAATGAGAATAAACCTGTAGAGGAAAGTCGCCTAATATTGGATGGTTGCGTAATTTTGGATACCACCATATCTCAAAACCTGATAACAGTTTACTGTAAACGAATGCACGAAATGAAATGTCTCTAGCATAAAATTATCCTGTGGAACGCATATAGTTCGTCTAATCATCACTAGGTGGCAATATATCAAAACGTTGAATTGCACGATTCGAAGTTTTTTGTTTTGGGGTGTGAAAACTGTCATAAAAAGGTAAGCAATTATCATAAAAAAGTGCAATTGGTCATGGATGTACTAGAATAGTTATAGAATAAGCCGAAGTAGTCAAAACAACAATTATTCTCGAGGATTTTTTTTTGTTGATATTATAATCTCAAACATGAAAGATGCCTAATTTTGGATACAAAGGGTATCCTATAATTGGATATCCAAAATTAGGAACCCAAATGTTTGGAAAGTTTTATTACTTTTATTTTTAGAAAATTGTTTTTATTTTTAGTAATATGCCTAAGAAAGGTCTCCAACACAAAAAATGGGATCCAAAAGATATGGAGAAAGCTATTGACGCTGTTAAAAGTAAACGAATGGGTTATTTAAAAGCGTCAAAGAGCTTCAACGTGCCCAAAACAACCCTTGAACTTTACGTCAAACGTGGAAAGCCTTTAGAAGAACAATGCACGCTACAAATCGGCCGAAAACCAATTCTATCGCCTGATATGGAAGAGGATTTGGTCAAGTACTGTTTAGAAATGGACAAAAGGTATTATGGTATAGGGCTCGCAGACATTCGCAGACTGGCATACCAGCTTGCTATTAGAAATAACCTACCCCATCCATTTTCAACAAAAACCGCGAATGCCGGCAAAAAATGGTTAAAAAATTTTTTTAACCGTCATCCTAATCTATCTTTGAGGAAACCTCAAGGAATTTCAAAAAATAGAATAAAACGTTTCACGCCAGAAAATGTCAAGCTTTTTTTGACCTTTTGGAACCAGCTATGCAAAAAATTCAGTTCAATCCCCTTAAAACGTTGATGAAACTGGCATCACCACTGTGCAGTCTAAGATTGCTAAAGTGATCACTTTAAAAGGCAAAAAACAAGTGGGAGCCGTAACTGCTGCAGAAAGGGGAACACTGGTAACTGTAGTTGCATGTATGAATGCTGCCGGAGGATTTGTTCCTCCGTTATTCATCTTTCCGAGGAAGAATATGAAGGCCGAATTATTAGACGGAGCTCCACCTGGGTCAATCGCTGATTGTCATCCTTCAGGGTGCATACAAAGCCACATCTTTCTGCGATGGATGCGACATTTTATCGATAACGTGAAACCTTCAAAACAGGACCCTGTGTTGCTCATCCTCGACGGGCACTACACATACTCGGAACCTGGATGCTATAGAATTAGCTAAAAAAATTTTCATTGAAATTGTCTGCATACCGCCCCACACCTCACATAAGATCCAGCCATTGGATCTGTCTTTTATGTCGCCTTTAAAAACATATTACTCAAGAGAAGTCCAAAATTGGCTAAAAAATAACCCTTCCCGAAGCATGAGCCCCTTCCAAATATGCAAATTATTCTGCCCTGCTTATCAGAAATGTGCGACAGCTGAAATAGCAGCCAGTGGGTTTCGCAAAGCGGGAATTTTTCCATTCAATCGGGACATATTTTCAGAAGCTGACTTTCTAACAGAAAGACGAGAGCGAACACCGCCTAGACAACAGACCTCAGATATCAATTCTGTAACCGAACCATCAGAGAGTTCACTCCAATCATCTATTGAAAGTACTCCTCCGAAGCACAAAAAGGATAGCGGTATTGGAACTAAGCAGCTGTCAAACGTTGTCAAAGTTCAAGACTTTTCGCCTTTGCCATCCTGCAGTTCGGTACCTACCACAAATAGGGGTCGTAAAGCTGGTTCCGCAGCGGTAATAACAAGTACGCCCTACAAAGATGCTTTAGAAGCTAGTATGAGAGAGCAAGAACGAAAACAATCCATGAAAAATAAAAAATTGCCAAAACTAAAATCCTTCACAAAAATAAAGAACAAGACGAATAGAACTAAGAAGATAAAGAAGAGTCAAAAGGTTGAAGAAGAAAGTGAATCCTCAGATTCTTTAGAAGATATTCCTTATGCTAATGATTCAGATATGGATGTAGATGACAACGGTGACGCAGAGTGTATTTTCTGCACAGGAAAATTTTTAGAGGACCAACATGGAGAAGGCTGGATACAGTGTTCAATTTGTTTCCGTTGGGCACATGAGGATTGTGCTGCTAGCGACAAAAAGAAAGTTTATGTGTGTGACTTATGCAGTGAGTAAGGTGTCTCAATTTTGGATAGGGTATCCAATTTTAGGAACTCTTTTTTCAAACTGCAAAATTGTACATTTTTCTTTTTTTATATTTTATATGTAGTTTAAAGTTTAAAATAAATATTTTTGTGACTATATTGTGTTTTCACATAGATAATAGTATATAGGGGAAAGTGTTCCACAATGAAACATGTTCCACAATGAAACATTTCAAATTACTTTGAAATTCGCGCGAACTGCAGCTTGCCGGTAACATAGCCTGCGTCTTATAACAAACCAAGACTGTAACTGACGGTTATACGTTTGTCTAAATGTGCAAATACATTCCTTCTAATGCACATGCGCATTAGAAGGAATGAATTTGCTCATTTAGAGACAAACGTTTGTCTAAATGAGCAAATTCATTCCTTCTAATGCGCATGTGCATTGTCAAAGTGTCAAATGCAAATTATTCGTTCGTCGCGCGCGGCGCTAACTTGATGGGTAGATCTGTGGGGTAGATGCTCAAGTAAATTAAATGATAGATATCAGCTAGGTATTCGATAAAAGTTAGTCTGTTATCAAATCATTATTACGATTGTATGATAGACACGTCAAATAGTCAAATGTTAATAACGTTAATAATAACTTATTAAAATGGCGGTTATGTGTTTGTTGTGTGAAAAGATTTTTTCAACGCAAACAAATCTCAACAGGCACCTACGGAACATTCACAAGAGAGAGCCTTCTGTTTCATACGACAAAAGTGTGTGGTTGTATAAATGCTTTGAAAATAACTGTAATTGTTCATTTCATCATAACAAAGAACTTGTTCGTCACCTTCAAGAACAACATAACATACATATTGAGTATTTGGAATGTTCAGTGAAAGATATGAATGGTAAGTGATAAGTATGTACGTATCCTTTTACATTTCTGTTAACTTTTGTCCTTATTTTAGATTTTTTTTTTGTGGAAGAAAAATGTGGAGCGAGACAATAGGTGTTATTACATTTGTCGTGCTAATTTCAAACATCCCAGTGGAGAAGAAACATCCTATTACTACTGTAATAGATCTGGTCAAAATACCAGAAATAGGAATAAACAGTATAAGAGATTATTAAAAAGTCAGGGATCTGGCAAACTGGGTTTTTATTGCACCAGCCAAATCAAATTAATTAACAAAAAAGATGGCCTTACTATTAAATGGGTAAAAACTCATTATGGACATACTGCTGATGTGAAGCATATAAGAATACCTAAAGAAGATCGACAGATTGTTGCATCAAGATTAATTGATGGTGTACCACCAGTGAGGTAAAATTTATTTGTTAATGTATACATATATATAGTTTTTAATCTTGACTGTTTTGTCAACAGGATTCTTAACAATATTCGAGATAAAATTGATATACATTTAAAAAGATTGGATTTATTAACATCAAAAGATATCCACAATATTAAAACAAGTTATAATATTGAAGTTGCTGATGGATTAAGACATACAAATGACGCAGTTTCCGTAGACTTATGGGTGGAAGAACAACGGCAATCAGTGAATCATGAAGACAATTCAGTTCTTTATTATAAAAAGCAGGGAGAAATGGATGAAACTCTTCAGAATGATGATTTTTGTTTAATAATTATGACCAAGAGTCAAAAAGTAATGCTTGAAAAATTTGGGAGTAACATCATAACAATTGATGGTACCCATGGTCTCAATGGGTATGATTTCGAACTTACTACAATTATGGTCATAGATGAATATAATCAAGGTTTCCCAGTTGTGATTATGTTCAGCAATAAAAAAGACAGGCTTATTTACACAATACTCTTTGAGAAAGTGAAATCAATTGTAGGCACAATTGTACCAAAAGCATTCATGTCAGATCTAGCCGAAACGTTTTATAGTGCTTGGCTGCAGGTGATGGGTCAGGCTCAGAATCAGCTGTTCTATTCATGGCATGTTGACAGAGCGTGGCAGTCAAATCTGAACAAGATAGGGAATATTGAAAAGCGACGTCAAGCCTATAAAATTCTTAAAGTTTTACAACAAGAAACAAGTGCCAGTGATTTTGAAATTAGTTTACAAAATGCCATTGAATATATGACAAATGACAAAGAAACTGAAGTGTTTGGACATTATTTTAGAAACAATTACTCACATAATTATAAAAAGTGGGCATACTGTTTTCGTGATAAATTAGAAATCAACACTAATATGTACTTGGAGGCAATGCATAAAGTCATAAAGTATTTTTATTTAAACAGAAAAACCGTAAAACGTCTTGATAAAGGTCTTCATGCTGTTCTGAAATACATCAGGGATAAAAGTGTTGAACGTATTATAAAAATAACTAAGGGAAAAATACTTCTCTCACCAGAGCCATTTTTAATAGACATAATACAGCAATTACTTCAAACTATAATATACAGTACTATGGTGAATATTGGCAAATTAGTAAAGAATCATCTGAAAATAATAATGTATATGAGATTAGAATATTATTGGTAGATAAGGTATGCTGTCAACGTTATTGCTCAAGTTGTAAGATCTGTATGCATATGTATTCTTGTACTTGTATTGATTATGAAAAAAATGCACTCATTTGTAAACATATACATTATGTCATTCATAATACAACTCCTGTAACAACCAACCACTTGAATATTATAGATGTAAAAGATGACGGGGATGTAAAAATGTCAAATGATAATTATGTTTCAACAGTGGCTAAAAGTGATCTCGGGGTAGATAATAGATATTCTGAGTTGAACAGTCTGATAATGTCCACATTTTCGAAATTGAAACAGCTAGATTTAGAGAAGCTAAACGATAATGTAATTCAGCAAATTTCATACCATGTAAATATTATTCATAGTTTAAGCAATCTGAACAAATCACTAGACATTATTAAAGAATTATCTAGTAACTCAAAAGTGGCTCCATCAATGAAAAAATATGTCGAGCCCCAATTACGGTTTTCTACAACTAAAAAAAATCTGCATCTTGCAAATCTACGAAGTTTCAGAGAGCCACAAAATGTGAATCAACTACCATTAAAAATGTTTTGTTAAATGTTCCACAATTGTTTATTTCTGATTCTGCTTTGAATGACCACATGTATTAATAAATTGTTACCTTACTTGTATTATTTTAAAGTGTTTTATTCCCATTCCTTAATATATCCATCTATTGTAATTTAGAGGAAAACATACTGTGAAAGCTTTTATTACTCGTTTTAATTATTGTCTGTTGCCTATATTATTAACAAATAGTAGGCGTACCTGCTAAAATGGTAAGGGTAAAACTCTTCTGCTTACAATTTTAAAAATTTGTATCAGTTATTAAAAAAATAGAATACAAAGGAAACAATTTTTTTAACGGCAATTTAAAGGAATCAAAAAGCCTTTATAGTTATCAAGATTGAGGTATGAAGGGCATCATGAACTAAATAATGTTCCAGGTGAACGGTATAGAAACCGAGGGGCCTACTTTTACCATGGGCAGCATCCATGGTGCCTTTAAAACTTTGGCCTACTTCTATTTGGTTATTTGAGTTTTATGCAGCAGATTTTATAAAATGAGCGCGGGATATTTTGAAGCTCCTTTATATGACAATTATGTGGCACCAAGGTCCGTAGAAGCAAAGCAAGCTTTGAAATATAGGTCATCTCATACACTTCCACTATCAGTAGCGCGAAAATGACGGAACATGTTAATTAACATGAAAACAGAAATAAACGACAACTCGACTTGTTTTCAGTTGGGTACTAAGCGTTAATTCAACGTTTTAGAACGTCATGCGCCTCATATGACGATCGTGTCGGCTTTGATAGCAGCCGTATTTCAACTTTTACTAAACGCGAAAATGGCGGCATTGCGATGACCTATATTTCAAAGCTTGCTTTGCATCTACGGACCTTGATGTGGCACATGCGCACAATTGGGAATGTATTTGCAAATTTAGACAAACGTGACGGTTATACTGTGATTGCTGTGATGTTTTATTTTTTTCTGCTCAAGGAACTTTTAAGGTGAGCGTAAATTTTGTGTCGCATTATTTTGTAAATTTATTTCGAAAACATGCATGCATTTAATGTAGATCAAGTGTTGGAGATTTGTTATGGACCTTATAGGTTATGATGTTCAATAGCCGCCAATGGCGTAACTGCCGGGGTTTAGCGCATATGCCTCAATCTTTATATGGTTGGAAATTTCCACAATGAGACAAATATTTTGTTCCACAATGAAACATTGTCTCATTGTGGAACACGACATTCTTTGATTTATTTACTCTCAATTAATTAAAATTCTTCTTCCAGTAAAAATAATGGCACGGGGCAGAATAAGAAAAACAAATAAAGGAGCTTTTTCCGAAGAAGCTATGACGGCTGCAGTGAATTTAGTTTTGCAAGAACGTATGCCGTTACGACAAGCTGCAGAACGAACGGGTGTCAAATATCAAACATTATTCAGATATGTAAGAAAACAAAAAAGTGCCGGTGATAAGGTAAGAGTGAGAATGACGGCAAAGTATAATAGCAGAAGAATTTTTAATGAGGAACAGGAGAAAACTATAGCACAGTATGCCATAGAATGCGCAAAAATGTGCTATGGAAAATCAAGGAAAGACATACGAGTACTGGCTTATGAACTAGCTGTGGCTAATGCGGTGACCATTCCACCTACGTGGCAACAGAATAAAAAGGCTGGCATAGAATGGTTACATGGGTTCATGGCTCGTCATCCTAATTTAAGCATTCGGCAGCCAGAGGGATGTAGTCTTGTCAGAGCTACCTCGTTCAACCGACATAATGTTACTTTATTTTATAAAAATTTAGACAATTTATAATCGTACAGAAGCCTTCACAAATGGAACACGTGTATTTAACCTGGATGAAACAGCAACCACGACTGTACAAAAACCACGAAAGATTGTTGCTCAAAAAGGAACTAAGCAAGTTAGTTCTGCCACAAGCGGCGAACGAGGTATCTTGGTAACAACGTGTTGTATTATTAGTGCTAATGGTAATTTTTTACCGCCTGTAATGGTTTTTTCAAGAAAAAAGTTTAAGGAACACATGTTACATGGAGCCCCACCTGGCACCTTAGGACTAGCAACGTCTTCAGGATGGATGACAGTTGAACTGTTTGTTGATGTTATAAAGCACTTTATTCATTACACTTCTAGTAGCATAGAAAACCCATCGTTACTCATCATGGACAACCATGAGAGCCATTTGTCAGCTTATGTTCTAGAAATAGCTAAAACTAACGGTGTAACTATATTAACTTTACCACCACACTGCTCACATAAATTGCAGCCCTTAGATGTGGCAGTGTTTTTTCCATTCAAAAATTTTTACAACGCTGCAATGGAGTCATGGCTTCTTAGACATCCTGGGCGTCCGATCACTATATACGATATTGCTGAATGTGTTGGCACCGCATTTCAAAGGGCTATGACACCTGCCAACATATCATCCGGATTCCAAAAATCGGGAATCTTTCCCTTTGATAAACATATATTTACAGACGATGATTATGCTTGCAGCAGCGTGACCGACCGCGAAAATGGAGGAATGCACGGAATGGAAAATGTGGCACCTACACCTGACATCTCAAATTTGGCAGAAGTTGTGGAAAATGACAATCAAGGAAGCTCTGCTAACAGCATAGAGAAACAAACTGGCAGCTCAAATTTGACAGAAGTTGTGGAAAATGGCAAACAAGGAACCTCTGCTAACAGCATGGAGAATCAAACTGATAGCTCAAATTTAAGAGAAGTGGAAATGGACAATGAAGAAACTTGTGTTACGCCAGCTATGGATGCAACAGTTTCTTCCCAGAAGACGTTTATATCACCACAAATTTTAAAAGGATATCCCAAAGCGGACAACCTGAAACGAAAAACAGGATCCCGAAATAAGAAAAGCATAATTGCTACCGATACTCCAGAAAAAAATGCTATTGAAGCCAAAGCATTAGAAAAGGAGAGGAAAGCTTTGTTATCCACTAGAAAAAAGCAAGGTAGAGCTACTGGAAAAAGAAAGTTGGTTGAATCTTCTAGTGATGATTATGATGCTAATGTGATTTTTGACGATAATTCATCTGATGACGTGGATTTTCTTGATACTGGCTTCGATACATTTCCAGAATTAGAGGAATCACCAATAGTTGGACATTTTGTTCTTGTACAATTTAATAAAACCGTTTTCTATGTCGCTAAGATCATAAAAGATAAAGATGCTAATGGGGACTACGAAGTTAGCTATCTTAGAAAAAGTGTTAAGTGCAGTGACAGCTTCGTCTTTCCACCAGAACAGGATATCGCCTTAGTTCCAGAAAACGACATTAAAGTCATTTTAGCATAACATATATTTGTAGGACAAAGAGACAACAACGTTTCTACAAGTTTGAAATTAATTTTGGTACTCTTGATGTCAGTTAAATGTTCTGTTGTTCCATTTGGAATGTCTGTTTGATACATTCTATAGTATGATTATGTTGCTACAATTATACTGGAATAAAAGTTTTACATTACGTAGCTCTTATTCAGCTTTTTTAATTATTTTAAACACTGTTTCATTGTGGACCATATGTTGTTCCACAAAGAGACAAAATCAAATAAATAAAAAAAAATCATAAAAATTTTAAAATCAGTTTTTCTATTGTTTTGGTAATTTCAGATGTTAATACAAACATTAAGGTTTATATTTACTAAGCTAAACAGAACTGATGTTTTAAAAGAAGGTGACAAAAAACAAAAAGCAAATTTTGTCTCATTGTGGAACACTTTCCCCTATTAACTTCAAAAAAATTAAGAAAATATGCTTTTTTCACATAAAAAAAGTTGATTAAAAAAAAGTATCCAATATTAGGCGACTTTCCTCTAGTTAAATAAATAAAACCTAAAACGAAAACCGTTTTTAATGTTATCCCTGAAACCTCGGAAAATATTACAAACTAGCAGCTATTATAGTTAACTAAATTTCTGAATCGATTTCGATAAAAAGTTGGCAATAAAGTAAATTCATTATGCAGTTTATATGATGGGTGCTGAGAAAGGGGCGGCTGGTGGGCTAGGGCGGCCAAGACTGCAAATCCGCCACTGGTTATAGAAGTAATTCGCCGGCTGATTCAGGATATAAAGGCTGCTGGAATGTTTTCAGTGCAAATTGATACAATTCAGGGTATTACATCCAAAGATTAATGCTGTGTTATTATACGATATGCACCGAATCGTATTCACGAGAAACTTATTACAATTGTGAATCGTCTACTGGGGAATCTATGTTCCAGTTACTAACAGACGTTTTCGATTCTTGCAAAATAGACATTGCAAAATGCATTGGTAGTTCAACGGATGTAGTTGAGATCAATAAGATGGAGGAATTTTCAACCTGGGTGTCAACAGAAGCTTCAAACGAGGAGTTATGCCGCTGTACTCAACTTAATTAACTTGTAATTTGGGCAAATAGAAAACTGCAGGATTTAGAAGACTTTGAGCTCAAAGTACTGTCGATCCATTACTAGAAGTTAATGAACCAGTGAACGGATGGACTAATGAGCAACTTTTTATTGTATAGCTTAACCATTTCAATAACCACACAAAACCTAGCAAGGACAAACCAGCTCTACTTATTATCGACAATCATGGAAGCCATGTTACACTCATGTTATACTTACACATGAAGAGCAAACCTGGTGAACCCATTACAGTCTATAAAATTCCAGAATTGTTTAATAGCCTTTTCTGTCGTAACAACTATTTCTAAAGGAACATCATCAACTGGTATATTTTCGATTAATCCGAATATATTTTCGGATAACGATTTTTCGTTTGATACCAATGATGAAGATCAAGGTGAAACCGTTAGCGTTGTGGATAGGACAGACATCAACTTGTTGCGACTTGCACAGATTTTGATGCAACAGCAGATCACTAACACATCCAAGCTCTTGTTTCTTTTGACATTTCACCTTTTCCTATACCCAGGAATATTTCTAAGACCAGCACAAGAAAACAGCATTCAGTTATACTGATAAGAGACCCCAGAACAATCCGATCTACAAAAAGAAAATATGAAAAACGGGAGGACAAAAATAGTTTGCAAAGAACAAAGGTGGAAAGAGTTATCAATGATTTACTTAGAGATGAAATTGCGAAAATGGAATGAAAGTTTTTCCTCAGATTCTGAAGTGGAGCTCGATAATCTTTGTTAAGGCTCATCCAATTTATTTTCATTGAGGAAATCCAAGGCAACAGGTTTCTACGAACTTGTTAACTGTAACAACTGTTGTTTTTAACTTATAAAAAATTAGCCATTTTGTGTATTTATGACATTTGATAAACATATGTTTCAAAGTTTTCTTACATTAACATCATGAGCTTTATTACCCACATATGCAAAACTTATTACCTGACCAATGGGGTAACAGCGGGCAAATGTCATAGTACATTTTTTATATTTTACTAGGGCATCTTTTTATTTACACGCAAATAACATAATGCAAAGATAGGCATGTATTAAATGCCGTTTGAATAAATAAAAATTAGTGATCGACTTTGCCTCAGTTTATGGTATGCGATACTCTTGCTCAAATAGAATAATTGTTATTTAGTACACTTAGTAAATATTTAGTGTACAGTATTGGTTTTTGTAAAGGTTAAAGTTACTCCTGCTTATCAAACCAGAAATTAGTAAATATAAGTATATGCTTTCTGCTTCTTAACTTTCACAAAACTTTTAAAAAGTGTCAAGATGAGTATATCTGCTTATAATAGAATACCATAAGTATTTGCTGACCTGAATTCTATAGCTCTTGAAAACACTGAGATTAAGGGTTTTGCTTACAGAATACTAGATTAGGGTTCCTAAATATGAACTGAGCTGTGTGTTATTTAGAGTTAAGTCACGCATGTCAAATTTTCCTAGTGAGGTTAGGTTACCTAGGAAATTTCATGTTTTGAAACTGTTAGAAGGCTGGTGATAATGAAAATTGGTTTAATAAATTAAACTGTCAGTATGACAATTATATAAATCTGAAATTCGGCACAATACTTTATTAAAAACTGTCGTAAAATTGATATATAGTACTAGAGTAGTTTTAAAAATTCTCTACAAACAATAAATAAATGATGTGCACATTAAAAAATTTTATATGCATAAAAATAAACATGACAGCATAACCTAAAATTTATAACTGACAGCTGCTGAATGTTGTCACTAAAGTAAAAAGAGAGAGAAAAAGTATCTCTGTTTCAGACAGCTTAGTTTTGGCCTAGAAAGAGATAGATTTTGACTCCCGTGTCCTAACTCTAAAATAACACAGTTAAGCTTTTCATTTAGGAACTCTATACTAGATGATGTTGGTATGTTTGCAGCTTATTGAAGTCCTTGATGTTCCTGGAAATGAAGGTAAATAAAACAACAGCAATGATTATTTATTGAAAAAAAAACAAAATAGGTCTTAAAACTTATTTTGACATTTAAAGTGTTTCATAATCATAAATCATAATCTTCTATAAGTGCTCATACATGTAAAGTATTGTTTGCTTGTTATTGTAGAAGTGTACCTGTAACAAAACAAACAACAATTAAAATGGCATTTATAGGCATAGATAAGATGTATTTACAAAATTAATAAATTCTAACAGTGTTACCAAGTTAAATTAAATTAATAAATTATGTTAATATTGACAGTGATATTCAAACAATAATTTTTTTAACTCGGACTCGGTACATTTAACGAAGGTACAGTTTCTATTAAATTAAAACAGGAGTCAGTGTCTCCAAAGAATTTTCGAGATAGGCCATTACTTTATGGTATTAGGGATAAAGTTGAGGTTGAACTTAAAAAGATTAATTGATTTACCAATTTTTAAACCTGTTGATTATTCACAATGGGCACCTTCAATAGTCCCAGTTATAAAAAAAAAATGGGCGTCTTCATATTTGTAGAGATTTCAAGATAACAATGAATCCAGTAGCTGATATTGATCAATTTCCGGTACCGTGAATAGAAGACCTTTTTGTCCAATTGCAGGGTGGTAGTATATTTTCAAAAATTTGACCTATCTCAGGCTTATGTGGAAATTTGTTTAGATGATAAGTCTACGGAATTAGTTGCTATTAACTAATTGTTAACACACATGGACCTTTTTCAATATCTAAGATTACCGTATGGTGTAGCTTGCACATGCACCAAGTTTAAAAAAATTATGGAATCTCTTTTGCAGAATATTGAGAGATAGTAGTTTTTTTGACAATATTTTGGTTTGTGGTAAATATCAATTAGAACATAATTTACGTTTACAAAGAGTTTTGAGTTGTTTTCAACAAGCCGGTTGAAAAGTTCAATCCAAAGAATGTAGTTTTAATCAGTCACAAATTCATTATTTAGGTTATGTCATTGATAAGGAGGGTTTGCATACGTTACAAGACAAAATTCTTGCAACAAGAGACGCTCCTGTACCAAATTGTATCACTCAGTTAAAATCAGTACTTGGGATGATTAATTATTATAGGAAGTTTATTCCAAATTTAGCCACAATTTGCACCCTCTACATAAATTATTAAAAAAGGTTGCTAATTTGTTTGGAGCACTGAATGTGATATTGCTTTTAAAAAAGTGAAAGAATTATTAATGTCGGCTAGCGTTTTAACTCATAATCCTGAGTATGGAATTAAAGTCACTAGTGATGCCAGTCCTTACAGCATTGGTTGTTCAGAAGTCATCTTTTACGTAATAAACAAGAAAAATCAATTGCGCACGCCAGTAGGACTTTAACTTCTGCCGAAATGTCGTATAGCCAAATTGAAAAAAAAAGATCTCAGTATAGTTTAAGCTTTAGTTTATTGTTCAGTAAACAAATCAAGTCCCCCCTGGAAATGACCAGAAGAAGTTTTTTACAGGATACATATTGATAATTTTGGACCATTCCAAACTTATTATTTTTTAATTTTATTACATTCTCATTCTAAATGGGTTGAAGTCTTTCCTACTAAAATAATTATTAATTTTATTCTTAAAGTTTGTTTGTTTTGGAATTCCAAAATACATATGTACTTAATTTCTGACAAGACTAAAAATTTTACAAGTTAAGAATTTCAACAATTTTTAAATAATTTTAATATCACCCATGTAACTTCATCCCCTTTTAATCCCCAATCTAACGGTGCTGTCAAAAATACCATAAAAATCTTTAGTATACAATCAACCAAAGGTATTTTGCCTTCTATGTTAATTTTCAGTCCTGATATCAGAACCAAATTTGATCTTTTAAAACCATCAATTGACATAATAAAAAATTAAGTTAAACAATCAAGAAAAACAAGTAAAATATTTTGGCAGAGTCTAATCAACATTTAAAATAAGTGAAAATGTCCTAGTAAAGGACTACACAGTAATTAATAAGATTACATGGATTCCATCTGTTATTAAAAATATAATAGGTAAGTGGATATGTTCCAAAAATAAATCATACATGGAAACGAAACGCTATACAAATTAAATTTTAAAAACAAACGTAAAATGTAAACGTTCTTTGCCTATAGTTCACCATTATGGAAACGGAAAACAAACAAATGTAAAAAACTAAAGCCAATGAATCTATAATCGTAAATAATCAGCTGACTGCTGAAAAGACTGAATTAAATAGTGGTGCTGAAGATATAGCAACCCCTAAGTTAGAAAGGCCTAAGCGTAATGTTAAGCTTCCAGAAAGATTGACGTATTTAAAATAATTTTTATTTCAATTAGATTCCAGTTGTCGGATTGCCAGAAATCATCTAGAGACCTACGCTTAAGAGGCGTTGATGTGAAGATATATAGCCTCTCACGTTCAATATAACTTCACCCTAACGGGTAATACACCGGGATGCTACTTTGATAGGTCCTATGAAATAGCCTCGAAACGAAGCTCTGTCAGGGTCACACCGGGCCTATAACTGGGAGATCGGAGCGGCAAAAACATTTAAAAACCAAGTCCCGCCACATCTGAGGTTGGATTCGATCGGGCAGTGGCCCCAACTTAGGCTGGATGAAGGAACTTATGAAGGCATGAAAGAGGGTTGGAGGGTTCTGATGTACCTAACCTGCATTGGGAGAATAGTCCTAATGCTGGACAAGGAACTTAGCCCCATATGAAAGAGGACGGGGGGGATCTGGCTGGTTAGCACGTATTAAGTTAATCACTCCGGTACTAACCTGGTCAGCTAGTAGAGGGTGGATAGGCAACGTCAGTGAGTAACTGGTCGGTCAACTCAGTCATATTCAGGAAACATTTTAGGTTATTATTAATATTAATTCCTTCATTGAAAATTGTAAAATTCATAAAATGAATATTAAAAAAACCCTTAAGATAAAACCATAGATAACTGTTGGTCTAATTGCATCAACAAAAAATAGAGATAAATTAAAAAAAAGATTTAATCAACACTTTACGCCTAAATTGGGACAAGAATACAAAACTTATAGAAATGAATTAAATAAACTGTTAAAAAAATTAAAAAATAACTACTATTATAAACAAATTGATGATAGATAATAAAACTGACATAAAGAAAATATACCAATTAATTTCCGAGGCTAATGAAAAACCAATAACAAAAACATGATTCAGCTTACAAATGATGGAGGAGTTGCTTTTATTGACAATAAGCATATGGCAAAGCATTGTAATAGTTACTTCATTAATATAGGTTTAAGTATGATCAAAGATATTGATACTACAACAATTTCTACAGATGATATAACTATAAATCCTAATACTATGTTTCATAATCCTGTTACAGAAAATGAATTAATAAAACATATATCTACACTAATTTTTCTAAAAGGTGTGGTCCCTTCTCAGTTTAAAAAATTTTCAATTATAGACCCATCACTGTAATTATTAATTTTGGAAGAATTTTTGAGAAAAGTCTGAAAACTAGTACATTTTTTTAAATCAAAATAATATATTGCATGATCACCAATTTGGTTTTTGTTCTGATAAAGCAACAAGCGATGGTATGTACACTGTTGTCAAGAACGTTACAGAGGGTTTAAACAAAAACAAAAAATGCATTGCTGTTTTCCTAGATCTGGCAAAGGCATTCGACACTGTTAACCATAAAAACTCCTTAATGTTTCAGGACAATATGGTGTTCGTGGTGCGGTGTTGGATGTCTTTCAAAGTTACCTAACAAATCAAGAGCAATGTGTTAAAATATATAATGTTATAAGTGAACCTAGTTTTGTGAAACTAAAGGTGCCTCAGGGTACAGTCCTAGGCCCAATCCTTTTCCATGCCTATATTAATTCTCTTTTGTCATTGGAAATACTGGCTAAAATTGTATCTTATGCTGACGACACAGTTGCTATTTTTTGTGGCTGTACAACTAGGTATGAAAAAAATTAAAAATTGACTAAATATGTATCACTTTTCATTAAATTTGAACAAAGCAAATTATCTAGCTTTTACCTTAACAGTTGCTAATAAGCCAGAATTTACTAGCATAAAAATTACAGGTATGACGGATGAAATTCAAGAAACAAATGAAATCAAATATTTGGGTATAATTATTGATAAACATCTTAAGTGGAGTAACCATATAGATTACCTGACGAAAAGAGTGAGAATGCTTATTTACAAATTTTACCAAGTACAAGAATTCCTCTCAAAAAAATTATTGATATTAATCTATAAGTCTTGCTGAATCACTTTTTCGCTATGGTATCTTAATATGGGGGAGGGATGTATAGGAACTCATTACAAAAGTTAAATATAACCCAAAATTATATATAAAAAGCGAAAACGTTATCACACAAATCTGCTTTCTACAAAGGACGCATGCAACATTCAATCGTTATATTTTCACAGTCTGTATATTTATGCATTTAAAAATAAATTATTTCAAAATTATACACATGCAGTATACCACACCTGTAATACTACTAATGAGCTCTTATCCATACCAAGATTTAACAAAAACATTAGTCAGAGATTTTTGACTTACACTTTACCTACAATTTGTAACTTTTTGCAACCTAAAATCAAACATAATAATAATCTCAAAGTTTTTTCAAGTACTACAAAAAATTCAAAAAATTTTATTTTTCAAAATTACTTTGAGATTGTCAAAATTTTGGAAAACTGAATTTATACACATTATTATATTTTAATTTACTTTTTTATTAACTTTGCCTTCTGGGCTCAAGTAGTTTCTGTAATTGTTAACAGGTAGTTTGTTCAAAGCACAACACAAGTGTTTAATCACTTAGGTGCAAGATCTACATATTTAAATTATTTTTGGTCATATACCAATGTTTGTATTCTGTATTTTTGATTGTATGTTTTATAAATTGTAAATTTACTTTAACCCTTTATAGGTTAGCGGTAAAACATCTTACCACTTGCTGTTTTTACGGGCCACTCTTAGGTGTTAAAGCCTAAAATATTGAACCTTATAGTGCCCCCAGGTTCTACAAACGCTTGCTGGTAAAAACTCTTACCATATTTCAAATATCGGGGGAACTGCCGCGCATTTTCTAATAAGTGGTAAGCACATTTACCGCCAAACGTTAAGGGTGTTAAAACTAAAATTGTTTATTATTGTTATTGTGACATATATTTTGGCTATAAAAAGATGAGTACATATTCTATTGAGATTATTTTAGTAAATTCCTTAGTTACTTGGATTAAATATATCACCAACTTTTTTTATTTGAAAATTTTTTCAATTATTCTAAAAGTAAGGTTATAAATGTTCGCAACATGGTGTTAGGAAAATAATTCTAATTCAATAAATATGTAATTTACAAATTCTCCAAGTAAGATTTGAAATGAGTCATGTTGATACATTCGTCATGTATCAAATAATTTGCCGTTACTTATATCGCTAAGATGTTATTTCAACTTGAATTTGCTTTTTTTAGTTACATATAGATAAAAGGGGATAAAGATGTGGAAGACTATTTAGTAAATTCGAGCAGATCAAGTAGTATTCACACTCCTTCATCACCTATACCTTTTACAGTATGATTTCACACATGTGAAATATGATTTCACATTAACGAAAACTGATTTCACATAAATGAAAACAGAATTCATAGTAACGAAAACTAATTTATTATTCATGAATTCTGATTTTGCAATAATGAAAACAGAATTCGCACTTTTGAAAACCAATTTCATCTAAATGAAAACAGATTTTAACTTATATTTATTTCCTATAATGTTACAACGTTTTTTTAAGTAAATAGATACATTGAAAATAATGTTGATTTAACAAGATTCTTATAAACAAGAACATGTTGAAAATTTAGTTTAATTAAATTTCAACAATGTCTTCCTCCCACAATGATGCAAGATGCAGCATAATACTGTTCAACATGGTTTGCATATCCAAGAGATGCGACATCTCTTAAATTGCAACATTGACAATATCTTTCAAAATATGCATTCCAAATTTGGAAATGGCTGGTGCTTGGTTATAATGGTTGAAAAAAGGACAACCTTTTCCGACAGCATACGCTGTATGTACGTTGACACCTAAAGCTTTGCTGTTCTTCTCCAATCTTTCTCTTAATTATACATTCTTGAACAATCCAGCTCTGTTATTCGGCGAAATTTTGTTGTATTTACCAAGAGGCATTTTTAGTACAGTTATAGAAAATAAAATTTGTCTTTATAATAAAATTTTACAACTTATTGCCTATTATACAAAATCTATTTTCATTTAACTAAAATTAGTTTTCAAAATTGCAAATTCTGTTTTCATTATTGCAAAATCATAATTCGTGAATGATAAATTAGTTTTCGTTATTATGAATTCTGTTTTCATTTATGTAAAATCAGTTTTCGTTAATGTGAAATCATATTTCTTATGTGTGAAACCATACTGTAAATGGTATAGATCAAGTTCTGTAACTGATCCTTCAACGTCGTTACGTAATGTGGATGTGTCAGATTTAGAATCTGAACCAAAAGATGATTACCAGAATCATATATCTGAACAGGATACAGTAGAAGTGGAACAGACAAATCAAAGCCGGAGACTGAGCGTGGTCGATGAAGAAACTGAAGGGGATACTACTTCGTATGATGAAGATGATGAAAATTTCATATGAACTAAAACATCTCGACTCCCGCAACAGTATTGTAACTATAATTTTTCCCAGCCCTTCGGTCTTAAAAGAAATGCTCAAATTGACATAAACAGTCCTAAGGATCATTCCATGCGAAATCGATCACTAAAATGGGTCGATTTCACGGATTTCAATGAAAATCACTTATGAGGTAGTAATCAACTAAAGAACATAACTTTCATTCATCAATTTGCTAAATTACGCAGAACTTCGGAAATATTCAAACTGAAAAAATTATCAAAACTGCTTGCACACCTTTAAAGAAATATAAATATCTCGAAAAGTATTTACCCTAGTACAAATATTTTTTTTGTATATTGCTCACTAGAAGACAGTCTTTTCGGAGAGCCTAATAATTTTTTGTTATCAAACGTATTTTAATTTTTTTCTAAACGAAATATTTTAAAAATGCAGAAAAATCGGTGTGGTCACATTTTTAAAAATCTGAAAAAAATTGTACAGATTCTTTGAACATTTCTGTATTTAAATGCAAAATGGCAAGCTGGACGTTTTAATAGTTTTGGAAGGGCAAATTTTTAAAGATCGCGTTGCAGACAGCCGGTGCACCATAGATCACGGTCAACCGGCACAAACCGCATTCACTACCTTCTAGTTAGTAATAATACGGTCCATATTACCAGCTTAACTCTTAACCTTAACCTCTCAACTAATGTACATAAGATAAATGTATATTTGTGTGGATATGATTATACCTACTAATAAGTTAATTACTTATGTATTTAAATCGATTACTTCGGGTGTGTTACATAAAGTACTTTTCTTGCGGCTGTCCAAGACCATAAAATATAATGCAACAGCTTTTTTAATTTAAGTTTTAAGGTCAGTTGGGGTAATTGGTCCATAGATATACAATTCTTTTGCTTCAAACTCTTTATCTCATATTTTAACGTGAAGTATAAGTTTAGGACCTTGTTTTATAGTAACTTTAATATATTTCCAAACGAAAATGTAAAACTAAAGCAGCTCTAATGCCAACATTGCATTTAAAAATATTTTTTTAAAAACATGTCCGGTGGTTCCAGTCACCCAATAGATTGGGGTAAATGGGATCATCGTCTATATTTTATATCCACATTACTTTATAATATGTTCTGGGTAACTGGGATGCCCTAAGGATATTAATTAAAATGTCTTCAAAAAATTAGGGCTGCAGTAGGAATAGTTCAGGAATTATCGCAGTCGGAAAAGTGTATAGGGTAAAGTCGATAAAACTAAAAATTCATGTAATTCTCATAGACGTTTAACGATAGTTTTAGTTTTTATTAAGCAAAGAAACTGAGTTAATCGAGTTTTGTTCCTCGAATTTGCCAGAAATTCTGATTGTAAAGACGATACAACCACATTAAGTTCAAAAATTACATCTACAGATCGAGCTTTTGCACCTTCCCTGCTGTTCTCGACATTTTGTGCTACTAGTTTCATAGCCATCAAAAACTACTGTGCTCTGTCGGTTGTAGTTTGCCAAAACATAACTTACGTAAGCAGAACAGATTTGATCAAACGTGGCTAGCTTTAGTCATATAACCTTGTGTAATAAATAACCACCATCAATAACAAATCTAGTTCCATTAGGGACAGAATCTTTGCTTTGATATCAAATCTTGCAAGGCGGATTTTAGTTTTTCTCATAGATATACCATCAAATAATGCTGGGGGCTACGGGGCGAGCTCAAAAGACAGATACCCAAATTTGGAGGCAGATTGTAAAATACGTGTTAGCCCAACAAAGAGTTGATGGGTATTAACTGGAATATAATGGTCTCTGACTATAATGTACTAGCCATTTTTTAACAAATGGCTATAATGAAAATTTAGCTATTTTTTCCCTCCCTCTTTCGCTGATATACTTCTAATTAAATATATTACACTTGCATCTGGTTTGGTATAATATTCTGCATATTTTTAAGATAAAAATGAGAATAACTATCTCAATTAAATCGTGACCTACGATTTTTTTCCTAAAATGCGAGCTTAAGGGTAGTTTTTTCGTTTTGGAAACAAGGGTTCCACGCATGGGGACTTTTTATCTTCTGTCTGTCTGTATATATGTATGTATGCGATTTTCTCCGCAACCACTGGACCGATTTGGATGAAATTGGTATCATTGGAAAGGTCTTGGCCCAGAATAGAAAATAAGACCAAATTGGACTCTGATCGGCCATCGTGGTCCGAAATAACAGCGAAAAACCCATATATGGAAGTTAAAAATGGGTACTGAGATTGATGTGAATAGATATGTTGTCAATTGTCAAATTTGGTAATTTGACAATTACAAAAAGTAAAAACATGTAATTTCAATAAAGCATAGCAAAGCGCGCCGGGTATTTGCTAGTATGTTATAAATAACATCAAGTACTACCTATGTACCTAAATCCATCTTGCTACACCTATAATCTCCGGGTAAAAACCTATACTGGTATGTTAACAGTGAAGTGCTGCGTGCAGCAGCTCGATGCGTTCTTCTTATCTTAAACTATAAAATTCATAACTCGTAATCTAAACAACATATTGACTTGATTTCTTCAATAAAAGTAATTATAAACCTTTCTGAACATATCTTCCGAACATGTATACAAAGATTCCTAACAGAACGAGCTTTAGTAGCCGACTACTTTTTTCACCATGCAAAATTTACGTTCAATAATAATTTATTTATTTTCGCATTTGTTATAAACAATTTATTATTATTAGTACAACAGTGACGTACTAAACACTTTAAATTTATTGTGTTTAAAATTTGAATGTAATATCTTCAATAGTTTACGAAAAATTATGAGTTAAAGTTACAAAAATCATCAAAATTTTATTTCATGAAAAGGGTAGTTTTGTTGTTATCCCCAAGGAAGCAAGCGTCGCACGCATGGGACTTGATATGTTGTAAAGGCCATCACGTACTACCTATATACCAAAATACAGCTTTACACCTAAAATATCCGGGTTTTGCGAAAAAAGATGATATAATGCCTGGGCTATTAGAAAAACATGAGATAATTCATAAAGACCTGAAAAGGTATACAGTCGGGTTCTTAGCTGTATCAAATCAGCAAAGTAGAATATAGTTTGTAAACACAAACACCGTCATCATGCTAATAATTCGTAGAAAATATTTTACGTTCTTCTTATGTAGTATGAGGTCTTCATTTTTGGTTAAACGTGGTTAGTTATTTACATATAAATTCTACCGTTTTTTCAATTTCTTGATATATTGAAAATTTTGTAGAGCTCCAGGTTTTAAATTAAGTTACGTGGTGTTCTAGGACTTTTTCAAAAGAACTTCTGTTATTTCAAAACTTCCCATTCAAATTACAAAGAAAGACATGTTTAACATTACAAAACTTAAAGTGAGCAATTTTAAAGTTTTTTTCAAAACGGTACTGAAAATATCAACTAATTTTCTCAAGATTATTTAGTACTGTAGACTGTAGATACCACATTGATTTGATTGTGAAAAAGTTACGTCTTATAGCCCAGGCAGTATAGGTTTTAACTCGGACATTTTAGGTGTAAAGCTGTAGGTGTAAAGGATTTTGGTATATAGGTAGTACTTTGTGTCCTTTATAACATATCAAAAGTCCCCATGCGTGGGACGCTTGCTTTCTTGGGAATAAAAAAAAACTACCCTTAAGCTCGCATTTTAGGAAAAAGAGCGTAGTTCGCGAACTAATTGAGATAGCGATGTCATTTTTATCTTAAAATATGCAGAATATTATACCAAATTAGATGTAATTATCATATATTTCATTATAAGAATATCACCACAAGAGGGAGGAAAAAATAGCTCAATTTTGCAACTAAAAAATGAATTACATGAAAATTTATTGCGATAACTTTTTAACGAGGTTCGTGACCAAAAAAATGTTCAAATATATGTTATAGGCCTATGTTTTCTAAACATAATGTTATCCTTACTTTCTTTTAAACATGGATAATAACGTGTGTAATGTTTGATTGAATCCCGGATCGCCGGCCGACGTCGCTCCTTTAACTAGTCGGAATACTCTGTTCGTATGAAGTAAGTATTATATATTATATAATTAAATTAATATGAAAATCTTTTTTTTTGTTTTATATTTTTTTTTATTATTTTAATATTTTTTTATATATTGTCTTATCATTTTATGTAGTACCTAATTTTAACACAATAATTATAATTTTTAACTTGTACGCATTCTCTTCTGAGTCATCCACATAGGGTAGCATGACAGACTAGCTCGCACACACAGTTTTTGCTGCAGTTTGCCTTACAATTACAGCTTATTAAATGAAGCAGCTTTTCTGGAGCAGGTGGTAAGAGAATAGCAATTGGTGTCAATTCACCATTTATACAAATCCAACCCCATTCTGTGGGAGGTAAATCGTTGCCCAGCCACTGCTGCACCTGTAAGTAGGTTCGACATATGTGAAATCGGGCAGCATCACATGTGGGCGGAAGAATTGCCAAATCGAACTCTGCTGTCACACGTTGACGTGCAACTAATTTATTCATACTTTTCCAAAAGTTTCCAAGCCGAAACATTTCCCTTTTTGAACAGGGCAGAATTTGTGTTCATGCCAGTTATAGCATGAAGAGAAAGGAGTACGTTCTTAATATCTCCGATCTTAGTTTGTATGTCCACGACAGAAAAAAAATTGATCAGGCTTATTACCTGACCCTGCATTACAGAAATACAATTTCTGTTGCGAACCAGCACAAGCAACAAGGATTGCTAACAACTCAGTATCTGTTCCCACAATACAGACAGGATATTCATCGACAGCCATATTAATAGCTATTGTCACTGTAAGCGTATCAGCATCAGCAACAACCTGAGTTACACTAATTCCAGAAGATTTTAGTTCTTCCGTTAATAAATTTGACACTCTAGCTCGATGACTGGATTTTAATAATATAATACAACGTAAGCTGATGATTGGTTGCTACCTACAATAGCACCCAGTCTAACCCAGTGAACATCTATTTTTTAAATTTAGGATCAAAAACAACTCATCTTCAGTAAACAAAAATGGTATCTAAGCTATTGCATTATAATATTTTAGGGTCTTTGATGGCCGCAAGAAAAATGCTTTATGTAACACCCGAGGAAATCGATTTAAATACATAAGTAATTAACTAATCAGGAGGTATAATCATATCCACACATATATACATTTATCTTATGTACATTAGTTAAGATCTACCGCTGGAAATATAGACGGTATTATTACTAACTAGAAGGTAGCGAATGCGGGTTGCGCCGGTTGACCATGATCTATGGTGCTGTCTGCAGCGCGGTCTTTGAAAATTTACCCTGCCAACACTATTAAAACGTCCAGCATGCCATTTAAATACAGAAATGTTCAAAGAATCTGTACAATTTTTTCAGATTTTTAAAAATGTGACCACACCGATTTTTCTGCATTTTTAAAATATTTCGTTTAGAAAAAAATAAAAATAAGTTTGATAACAAAAAATTAGTAGGCTGTCCAAAAAGCCCGTTTTCTAGTGAGCAATATACAAAAAAATATTTGTTCTAGGGTAAATACTTTTCGAGATATTTATATTTCTTTAAAGGCGTGCAAGCAGTTTTGATAATTTTTTCAGTTTGAATATTTCCGAAGTTCTGCGTAATTTAGCAAATTGATGAATTAAAGTTATGTTCTTTAGTTGATTGCTACCTCATAAGTGATTTTCATTGAAATCCGTGAGAACGACCCGTTTTAGTGATCGATTTCGCATGGAATTAAGAACTAAGCAAATTTTTATGACTGTGGTTACAGTTATTTTCTTACAATATATTGTGGTTCAATCCAATCTTTACAGTTTGCAGCAAAATAACCGACTTGACCTTTCTGTAAGAGAATTAGAAGCCTTTTTGGGAATGTTTATTATTATGGGCTTGCACCCTATAACAATCTAAACTTTTATATCAAACGAGTAGCAGAAATTATGCCAGTCAAACGATTTTTAAAAATTGTGCGATTTTTGCACCTCAATGATGATACACAAATACCCAAAAAGGAACAAAATAATTACGACAAATCATATAAAGTTCTGCCAATGATCAATCACCTAAACACCACATTTAGAAAATTATTTCACCTCTCTTAGATATTTATCCATTGATGAGTCAATGATGAAATTTAAATGCCATTCATCTCTAAAGCAGTACATGCCAATAAAAACCATAAAAAGAGGGTTCAAAATATGGGTCATTGCATGTGCTGCCACAGGATACTGTCTGGGATTATCAATTTACGAGGGTGCAGAGCCAAATACAAATAAAATACTCAGGTACTGAGAACACAGAAAGATGGTTCGAGGAAATTAATCAGTTGCCCAGTAGCTGTGAGCGATTATAATAAGTCTATCGGCAGTGTAGATCATTTTGACCAATTACACTCCGCCTATAGTATTGGCTGGAAACGTCGGAGATGGTGGATAAGAATTTTGTTATTGCATAGATGCATGAGTAGTAAATAGTTACATATTGTATAGGGCTACATTAGGACAGATGAACTCTAAAACAAAGCCTATTAGTCAATTGAAATTTAGATCTGCATTGGCATCAGAATTAATTGGTAATTATGGAAGGATGACGTTTGGTCCAGCAGTAGGGACTGGAAGAGGTCGAAAGCGTAATCATGCAGATGGTCGTCCCACAGTTTATGTGCAACCTGTTTGGTGAACGTGGGGCTTCATCTTCCCCGAAAAATTAAAAGTTATAGGCGGTGTGCTAATTGCAGTACAATAAAGGAGCAAAAGCGATCCAATATCTTGTGTATAAAATGCGAAATTGCGTTGTGTATAGACTGCTTTGTAACTTCTCTCACTAAATAACTTCAAAATAATTACCTTTTCAAATGTTACTTTATTTTCATTGTATAGTTTTTAGTTTTATTGTTAAGTATTCAGATTGATTTTTTTTTCTAATATTACATATACAGTGTGGAAATAAAGTAGCACTTTTTATTCTCTTTTCAACTGTATACAATTTCAATATGTTACATTTGATAAAAATTGAGAAAAACTGCCCTAAAATTCGAATATTATAAAATTCTTTAAATTTGCAAAATGAATCTAGTCACCGTATAAAACAAAAGCCTTAGTTACGGCTGTCAGAAGTAAACAATAAAATAAATATTATTTTCTTGTTCTAAAGTAGAATTTACCTTTAGTAAACTATTTTATTAATAAAAATGCCGCAATTGAGCGAGAAACAGCAAATTGAAGTGTTAATGATGATTGGTTATGGTGACAGAATTTGAACACATCAAGAAGTGTGTCGATGTTTTAGTAAAACTTACCCGGATCAACCCATAAGTCAATCAATGATTAGAAGGATTGAAAAGAAATTTCGAGAACATGGTGTTGTAAAGAATCTTCCAAAAAGTGGACATCCGGTGACATTAAATGAAGATGTACAACTTGATGTGTTACTAGAAATTGAAAACAATCCACATGGAGCACTAGCTCCTAAGAAGCATTGCTTTGGACCACGACATAAGCCACACTTCAGTTTTAAACCAATATAAGCTGCAATTGGTTCATGAGTTGGCAAAGATGACTTTGATTGTAGACAAGAATTCTGTGACCAGATCATGGAAATTTGTCTTTGCGATCCAATGTTTTCCCAGCATATTTTATTTTCGCATGAAGCAACATATTGTTTAAGGTATGGTTAATAAACAGAATTGTAGATATTGGGCTAGAGAAAATCCTTATTGAAAACTTATACACATCCTCAGTAGCTTAATGTATGGGCAGGGATTGATTATTGGTGACCAAATCATAAGAGCCTTTTTTTTTCGCAAATAATTTACTTGGAAAAAGATACCTGCAATCTTTACAGTTGGAACTGATTTCCCAATGCAAACAATTCCGAGCTACCAAACAATAGCGTTTGGTTACAACATGATGGCGCTCTGCCTTGTTAAGCAATTAGTGGATAGGAAGAAGAGGTTCGATGGAATGGCCGGCTAGATTCCCTGATTTAACACCATTAGATTTCTTTCTAAGGGGGTACTTAATAAGTAAAGGGTATAAAAATCGACCCAATAATTTAAAAAATCTCAAGCAAATAATTCGACATGAGATTAGATTAATATCCTGAAACTTTTCAGAATGTGAGAAATTAATTTCATAATCGCCTTGGGTATTGTCAGATGGTACAGGATCATCACTTTGAACATCTATTGTAATAAAAACTGTTATTTCTGTGCTAATTTTTTTAATTGATGTTATTGTTATTAGTTTTTTTTCTTGTTAATCAATTTAGTTTCTTTTAAGTCTAATTAAAATTTTAGACTGTTGCAACTTTTTTTTAAATGTAATGTTTTTTATATGGTGACTAGATTCATTTTGCAAATTTAAAGAATTTTTAATATTCTAGCGTTAGGGTAGTTTTTCTCAATTGTTTTCAAATGTAACATATTGAAAATTGTATACATTTGAAAAGAGAATAAAAAGTACTACCGAAATCAATAAAAAATATAGGTTGTCATTTAAAAAAAATATTGATGACATCATTACCTTAAAAACCAATGATGTAACAAGTTGAAAATGATACAACATAGCATCAAGCAATTAAAATCGTTTTACCCCTTCAAGATTTTTTCCAAAAGAGTTTTTAGTACTTTTGGACTTGTGCTGTTGTGCACTCCAACTTAAGAAACAAATTGGGAGTAAAAAAAGTGAATTTTAGTTTTTTTGTTTAAATATTACAATGAAAATATACCGTACAAGTAAGTTTTCATTCCTACTTATTTTTAGTTTTTTTCTTTTATTTCTATATTTTTTATTGTGTTTATTTTATTGTGTTTATCTATAAATACTACAAGTTTTTTTTTCTATTTTCATTAAATAAAATTTTTTGCATTAAAAAATAATTAAATTGATTCAAATCATGATTTTAATTTAAAAATCAGCTGATTTAGATCAGGATCTTAATCATGATCTAAATCAGGTCAACCCTGCTCATCTTCATCTTTACATTCAAATTCCTGAAGCTCCTACCAGTACACATTGTATCACTTGTAAATCATGCTTGCTCCAATACCTTATAATCCTGGAGGAACTACAAAATTATAAGAAAAATATAATTTTAATTATATTACTGTGTTTATTTTTTTAATAATAACTGATAAAAATAAAGTAAATAGACACAATAATTATAATACCTACCACAAGCTTTTAGAAAACCTGAACAATAGTTTGCCTCCATTAATCTGCATGGACTGCACTTCGTTGAATATGCGCTTAATACCTACAAATATAAGCTACATTGTAACAAATTGTACTTGTATGGCAGTTAAGATCATTTATTTATAGTTATACAATGTAAGCATTTACATTTATTCAAACTGATTATTCTGAATAGTGTTTTCAAATATGCACAACAGAATAGATAGCATTTATACATCTTCAATCGCAGAACTTGAAGATAATAGTGAAGTATGAATTATACTTGCAAACTTCAACGTAATCTATGAATTTTGAATAATTCACTGAATCGTACGGATTTGGATGAAAAAACAGTATTTGCAGATTTATAAAATAAGAGTTTATCGTTAATCGACATATTAAAACTGAACATCATTACAAGTTCGTAGCGATTATAATAACAACAGCTTCGTCATCAACAGTATCATCAAAACCACTTGTGTTGTGTGTAACAATTTCTAAACATATTTTTGCAAGTGCTTATTAACAAACGTAACCTCAAATGATGAGGTGTAATCTGATTACGAGATATTTTGCATCCATTTATTATTTGATGCAACTGAATATTCTAATAAGAGTTGAGAATGGTAATCCGGCAGCTCTATTCAGGTTGTCGAATTGAATAAATGTAAACGCCCTGTATCCAAACTGCAAATAAATCGGTTTAATGAAAAATTATATAAACATAACCTTGAACTTAAATAAATAATAAAAGTAATGTTTACCTCCAAAGTTGTTACATTTTGAAGAAGAATAATCCTAGTTGTCAGTTTTCTCTCATACAGATCGTTTTATAATGAACATTTTTGTACACCTTTTAATAAACATATAAGGTACGAACCAAACGGAATTCAAACGCCATTGACGAAACAAACACAAAACAAAAAAAAAACAGGGAACTGAAACATTGTTGTCAGATCTATTCTATATACAGTAGTTTACAAAAGTGAAGCATTCTAGATATTAAGTAAGTCTATATTTTGCATTACGATTTAAAGTAAGTAATTTTTATACAAACCTTATTAAAAGTAGAACTTTTGACGTTTGTTGTCAGAGTTGAAAATGTCAGTTTATGCCACCAGTGTCTAAAGCGAAGTCTAAAGTAACACTTTAACAACCAGTGTAAAAAGTAAATTTAATAAATAACACTGTGCTACAAATAAAAAAAATAAATACACAAGACCTCCTACCTATATAAACGGTTTGATATTGAAGAATAAAGACTTTTCATACTTGCAGAATTTTCCCATCACTTCGAGTTTTTTTTCTCAGCACCCTGAATGTACCTCACCCAGTTATGTTGCCTTGCACTACTCTAATGATATGATGATGAAATGACTGAGTTATAGCCTGGAACAGTCACGAAAAAGGTTTTTTTTTTGGAAATATTTAAGTTTCAGCGGTTCAAAATGATATTTACTCAACAAATAAAATTCCTTTCTATTCATTTATTGAAGATATATTTTCCTTCATTTCTAGGAAATTTTTGTTTTTTTAGATTAGTTAGCAAATGACCGAGTTATGGCAGATAGCAAAACAACAATTTCTGTTCATCATTTTAATCTGTCATTATAGTCCAGTGTCCAGTTATCTGTATATTTTACCTTGCAAAAAAGTTAAGTAGTTTTGGTTTTTGGTTATGTTTTGCATGTTGGGACCCATGTGAGAAATTTCAGCTTTTATCCATCCACTTCCCTAATAGCACACAATGTTCGATGGACGTTCTTTTTATGTCCATATTAGGTACGTAGGTCCGAGGATGTACATTGGACGTCTCATGTACACTCGCACGAGGACGTTTGTCAGAAGTACAAGAAAAGACGTCCAGATGACGATCGTTTTGGGTTCGCAGTAGGCCCTTGAGTCTCAGGACATGATATGGACGTCTAGCTGACGTTCATACGAGGACGTTTTTCAGAAGTACAACAAAAGACGTCCAGTGGACGTTCGAGTTGGATCCATAATAGGTCCTTCAATCTCACGACACGAAATGGACGTCCGGTGGACGTTCACACGAGTACGTTTTTTAGAAGTACAACAAAAAACGTCTAGCGGACGTTCGATTTGGGTCCATAGCACACCCTTGAGTCCCAGGACATGGTACGGACGTCTAGCTGACGTTCACATGCGGACGTTTTTCAGAAGTACAACAAAAGACGTCCACTGGACGTTCGAGTTGGATCCATAATAGGTCCTTCAATCTCACGATATGAAATGGACGTCCGGTGAACGTTCACACGAGTACGTTTTTTAGAAGTACAACAAAAGACGTCTAGCGGACGTTCGATTTGGGTCCATAACAGGCCCTTGAGTCTCAAGACATGGTACGGACGTCTAGCTGACGTTCACATGAGGACGTTTTTCAGAAGTACAACAAAAGACGTCCAGTGGACGTTTGAGTTTGGATCCGTAATAGATCCTTCAATCTCACGGCATGAAATGGACGTCCGGTGGACGTTCACACGAGGACGGTTTTTAGAAGTTAGTTCAAAGTCGTAAAATAGCCGTCTTGGACTTCAGATGAGGACGTTTTTTAGAAGTACAACAAAAGACGTCCACGTGTCGTCTGTTACGAGGTTGAGGTGACGTTGACGAATAAGACGTGGACTTCTATGAATACACGTTTGTCTTACTGTTATTAAATATATAGTTCTATAAACAAAGAATTAGAACTATTATCGAATATCAGAAAATTGCTTCCATTGTATTTTAGTTAAATTATATTTTTTGTATTTTATGGAATATTCTTTAATGTATATTAGTTTAAACTCATCAAAAAATATTTTCCTAATTTACAGCTATTTAAACCTGTGACAGCACGTGTGTAATAACGTCAGTACACGCGGGTCATAATAGACGTACTACGCAAACTCAGTGCCATCGGGAAATCCCCGTAAAGCTATTATAAACTGCCATTCGAACGTTCTCGACGTTTTTCTTTGTCTTGCCGTTGCTTCTAGCTAATTATTTGATGTACGCTTGTTTTTAATGTGTATTAGTGGTGTAAATAGTGTAAAGTGCTACGGTGATTCTTTATTAAACAAGGTAAAATAATGTTTAAGAAAAAAAAATTTTTTCAAAGCGTCAACAATATAGATGTGCCAATAATGCATTGAATTTATTTCTTGCTGGTGTTAATGCTTATGTCTCCGGTTCTAGTGAATCTCCATCTGCACCTCCCACTGAATGTTCTCCAAATTCTCCCATAATTGAAGTAGAAGAGACAGCACTTCGAGAAACTTTTAGCCCCGATCTTTCATCTACTTCGAATTCTAATTTATCATTAATTTCATATACTGAAAGACTGGACTCTTCAGATAATGTTAATCTAGAGCAAGATTTGGATTCCGACACTATTAATAATACTTTAGAGGTTAACTTTTCCAGTCAGTTGTCGGAGTGGGCCTTATCATATAGAGTACCCCATAATGCACTGAATTCTTTATTAAAGATCTTAAACAGTATGCCTTCCCTTTCTTATTTACCATGTGATGCTAGAACACTGTTAAACTCTCCCAGAAAGATTCATGTAAAAAGTATCGAACCGGGTAAATACTATCACTTTGGTTTACAGAATGCTTTATTAAAGTTAATCGAAAACACTAACATACTAACAGTAATTCCAAATAAAACAATTCAGATCTGCGTGAATATTGATGGTATACCGATTTCTAAAAGCTCTGGGAGCCAATTTTATCCCATTTTATTTAATTTTTATTCTTGGCCAGAGCTTGTCGGTGTTATAGGTATTTATCATGGATATGAAAAGCCAAAAGATGCTAATGAATTTTTACTAGATTTTGTGACAGAGGCTGTAAATTTAATTAATAATGGCTTATTTTTTAATGGAATGACATATGCATTTGAAATTAAAGGATTAATTTGTGATGTCCCTGCAAAGTGTTTTGTTTTGTGTATAATTGGTCACATGGGATATTTTAGTTGTTCTAAATGTCACATTAAAGGGGAATATCGCAATAATAGAATTTGTTTTCCAAATTCAGAAAATTTTCCTGAAAGAACAGATAACGAATTTAGAAATAAATTTGATTCAAAACATCATACTGGTACTTCTATACTGGAAAGAATACCAAGGTTTAATATGATTAAAAATCTTGTGTTGGACTATATGCACTTGATTTGTTTAGGCACAATGAGAAAATTACTTTTTTTGTGGTGTTTTGATATTCACTCTGGCAGTAAATTGTCTAGAAGGGATTTGTCCAAAATATCGGAATTTCGTGTTTCTCATAGGTGTTATATTCCTTGTGAATTTAAAAGAAAACCACGATCTCTTACTGACGTAAGGCGATGGAAAGCTGTTGAATTTCGGCAATTTTTGTTTTATACAGGCCCTATTATTTTAAAATCAGTTTTGACTTTTGATTTATACGATAATTTTTTGTCATTTTTTGTTGCTTGCTTGATATTATCAAACCAAAAGTACATGGTAAATAAAGATATAGCACAAGCTCTGTTTAATTATTTTGTTGATAGTTTTAAAACTTTATATGGTGCGCATAATGTATCGCATAATATTCACAATTTATTGCACATTACAAATGATGCTGAATATATGGGAGTAATTGACAAATTTAGTGCATTTCCTTTTGAAAATATGTTGCAAAAAATAAAAAATCTCCTTAGAAAGGGTGATAATCCATTATCTCAAGTTGTTAAAAGGATTTCTGAGATTAATGAATACGACACTTATGTAGCCCACACTTTTAAAAATCATGATCTAATAACACACAACAAGATTCATTACAACGGGCCTTTAGTTCAGGACACAGATTCACCACAATTCGAACAAGTTATTTTCAAAAAATTCAAACTAACAATTACTGAACCAAATAATTGTTGTGCCTTAAAAGATGGAAAAGTAGTTTCAATTCAGAACTTTGCTACTAAAAATGGTAAATTAGTAATAATCGGCTTTCAGTTTCGACAAAAAGAAGATTTATTTTCTCGTCCCTGTAAATCTTCTGATCTTGATTACATATTGTAAGTAACGCATGACCGATTGAAATATTTCCGGTTGAAGATGTCTCTTTTAAATATGTTAAACTGTTTGATGAGAAAAATTATATTGTAATGCCACTCCTACATACAAATGAATAGGACTTTATTTCAGGGTGTTCTTGTAAAGGTGGGCAAAGTATAATATAAAATAAATAATGAAAATTTCTTTATAACCGTAAATTTCATGATGTATTAATATTCCAGCATTAAATATAGTATTTGGTACCATGAAAGCATATTATAATCCTTGTATTTTATAAAATATCTACTTATTATATGATGTAACTGCTTGCTTTAGTAAATTATGATATATTTAATGCTTGGTTTGTATAGCAATTGCCAACTAATAAAATCCTGTTGGTTTCTACACAGTTATAAATTAACAGCTAAGCATTGTGATCACAATAATGTTTTTTGGAATATCTACAAAAATTGGAGACTGAGGAAATGATATGTCGTCTTTTTCTTGTGCTTCCAGATAATAATGTAGTGGGTAATCTATATCACTGCTTAACAAGCATCATAATTAACTTACGATTTCAACTAACAATTATCAGAAGAATCAAATTAATTTAATTCTTGTTTATTGTTTCCAGCCTTATTTTGTGGAACTCCATAATCATGAAATAAATAAAGATTATTAAAAGTTTCACAGTTTTATTAAAATATACCTGACAATATTGTTTCGACAGCTATGCTGTCATTATCAAAGGTAATATAATTATAAACAAACACGTCGCTAAGGTAGATACAAAATAGGTAACTAGATAAAATAATAATAATAATAATAAAAATTAATAATAAAAATCATAATTAAACATCTAATACTTCCAGTAACGGAGAATTACTGAGCTCAAGTTGTTCATTCATTAAAGGTACCCTGAGTTTGTGTTTGTATATCTCAAAGGCTTCTAAAATGTCTAATTTGCGTTTGTTATTACAAAAATGTAGGAATTTAATATTATTTTGAGGAGTCATTGTGTGATTTTGTTCTAAAAGGTGTTTGGCGTAATTCGATTTTTCAGGATGTTTATTTTTGTAATGACGTACGTGTTCTTTATATCTTATGTCAAAATTTCGAAGTGTTTGTCCAATATATACCGAACTACAAAAAGAACAATTTAAACGGTAAATGCCCGATTTCATGATATCATGTGTTCTGTCTTTAGCATTAAATAAAAATGAAAAAGTGTTAGTGTTGGTTTTAAATGTTATTTTATAATTGTTGGTTTTTCTTAGTATATGTGCAATTTTTTCTGATATTTTGCCAAAATATGGTATAGATATGTAATTTGTGTCTTCTGTTTGATTGTCAATGGGATATATTCTTTTGATAGCTAACCTATAATCTTTTTGTTTAATTAAAGTGTCAATCATGTTCGGATTATAATGATTTGCATGTGCTAGTTGTTTAATGGTTGATATCTCTTTGCTAAAATCTGATTTTGTTAGTGGAATAGTTAAAGCTCTGTGTACTAATGATCTGTATGCTGCTATTTTATGTGTATTGTGGTGACAAGATTCATTTGGTATTGTTATGTCTGTTTGTGTTGGTTTTCTGTATATGGAAAATTCAAAAAGATTGTCTGCGTTAATCTTGATATTTAAGTCTAGAAAGTTTATAGCCCTGTTTTGTTCTGTTTCTAATGTAAATTTTATATTAGGATGGATATTGTTTATAAGAATTAAAAATTCATTGATAACCTCAAAAGAACTGTCAAAACAAGCTAAAATGTCATCAACATAACGAAACCAACATAAATCAAAATAAACATCATAAAATAAAATCAACATAATAAACACATTATCTTCTGGTTTCGTTATGTTGATGACATTTTAGCTTGTTTTGACAGTTCTTTTGAGGTTATCAATGAATTTTTAATTCTTATAAACAATATCCATCCTAATATAAAATTTACATTAGAAACAGAACAAAACAGGGCTATAAACTTTCTAGACTTAAATATCAAGATTAACGCAGACAATCTTTTTGAATTTTCCATATACAGAAAACCAACACAAACAGACATAACAATACCAAATGAATCTTGTCACCACAATACACATAAAATAGCAGCATACAGATCATTAGTACACAGAGCTTTAACTATTCCACTAACAAAATCAGATTTTAGCAAAGAGATATCAACCATTAAACAACTAGCACATGCAAATCATTATAATCCGAACATGATTGACACTTTAATTAAACAAAAAGATTATAGGTTAGCTATCAAAAGAATATATCCCATTGACAATCAAACAGAAGACACAAATTACATATCTATACCATATTTTGGCAAAATATCAGAAAAAATTGCACATATACTAAGAAAAACCAACAATTATAAAATAACATTTAAAACCAACACTAACACTTTTTCATTTTTATTTAATGCTAAAGACAGAACACATGATATCATGAAATCGGGCATTTACCGTTTAAATTGTTCTTTTTGTAGTTCGGTATATATTGGACAAACACTTCGAAATTTTGACATAAGATATAAAGAACACGTACGTCATTACAAAAATAAACATCCTGAAAAATCGAATTACGCCAAACACCTTTTAGAACAAAATCACACAATGACTCCTCAAAATAATATTAAATTCCTACATTTTTGTAATAACAAACGCAAATTAGACATTTTAGAAGCCTTTGAGATATACAAACACAAACTCAGGGTACCTTTAATGAATGAACAACTTGAGCTCAGTAATTCTCCGTTACTGGAAGTATTAGATGTTTAATTATGATTTTTATTATTAATTTTTATTATTATTATTATTTTATCTAGTTACCTATTTTGTATCTACCTTAGCGACGTGTTTGTTTATAATTGTATTACCTTTGATAATGACAGCATAGCTGTCGAAACAATATTGTCAGGTATATTTTAATAAAACTGTGAAACTTTTAATAATCTTTATTTATTTCAAAATTTAATTCTTAATTTTTAGTTGTTAATAGTCAATGAATTATGTAAACCTATCTGAGTAAACACTGTCTTAATTATTCTATTTAACAAATTGAAGATATACATATGCCTAGCTTTTATGAACCACCCTGCATAAAAGACAAAATATTTCCTAAATATGAAAAAAACTAAAAAAATGTTGACCGATCTAAACATTTTTTCAAAGAATTAAATGGTTTTAAGGTATTGAATTCATTACATAAGTATTTCCACACTGTTTTCTATGTTTGCTTTTTATACGTTATATCAGAATTGTGCGGTTTTTGTAATTTTTAGCTTAACTGACAATGGGTGAAGAAACAACAAATAGTTGGACTATAGTAAAATTTACACATGATGAAACTATTGAAGCCGTACCAACAAGATGGCTCAAAGACTCGTACTGTTACTGGCCTAAGTATGAAAGTCAAAAGCTTAATAGAGCTATTAAAAACTGTGAACCTTTTTTACCAAACTGGGATCATTTTGAAGTAATCTTGTTTAGGAATGCAACATATGGTATAAGAAATGATTGGTTTTATATATACATACAAGCTGTTTAGTTAAATTACGTCTCTTTAACAGCTGATTATACAAAAGCTAGAAATAAATGTAAAAAGGCAGAAGAAACGTCCGACTTAAATTCAGATAATGAGAAAAGGAGGATCAGGAGACCAACCAAGCTTACAAGCAGTAGTGAAAGTGAAAGTTCGGAAACCTGTAGTCCATTAAAACATAAAAAAGAAGTTGTACCTCGCTGCCCAGTTTTTAAATTGAGCCATAGTAAGCAAAGATGTAACAGAAGATATTTTTCATAAAATACTTCAGATTTATTAATAATTGGGTGTAATTATGCAAAAAAAACTACCAACCTTCAATATACTCAGAGTAAATTGCTGTTAAAGTTTATATAATAAACTTTCATTTATATAATAAATAGTTAATATAACTTTGCGTGGTGGTTGCTGAGCTTATTTGTACATTAATAGTAGCCGTAGGGCTTGATAGATTTTATAAAATGAAGATTGCACAATGCCCATTTGAGGGTTGGTAGCTTTTTTTTGCATAGCTACGCCCAATTGTTCTTAACAGATTGATTATTGTAGATTAATTTGTTATTTTTGCTTTTGCAGGTGAAGCCTCTAGCAGAAACGCTCCTGCCAATGAACTTTGTTCTGAGTTTAATGCCACTAATAACAATGGTGATGTCACTAAAGACACTACTACCAGGGAGATATCAAAAATTCCAAGTAAGAACTTTTTAGAGAATTTTTTTATTTCTTAGATCACTACTTAGCCCTAATTAGTCCATTTTTACTAAGATGGGCTAATTAGCAGGTTACTACCTGCTAAAATAATCTGTTTTGAGAGTGCCAATGTCAATACAATGTTGATAGATTTGGAACATATTTAAAACTATGTCATCTATTATCGATAATTTTGATACAGACCATAACAAGTTTATTATTTTTAGATGAAATGCAAGAGAATAAAATGCAAAAACAACAAACTGAAGGTACTTAAATACTTATATTACCTACTTGTTAAGCTATAGTCAATTTAACCTTTTATATTTATAATGAGTACAAATTGTTTTGTCTTGAAATTTTGAACTTTCAAATATTTAAGTACTATTAGAAAAATTCATATTAAAAGTAAATTGAATTAATTTTATGACTATATTTTTATCAGTTTAGTAATAGTATATTAATATTTCATATCACTTTCCTCTCATTAGGTTCTAGCAGTACTTTATTGTGCTGTAATAGTTGTGGCTCGCATCAGAAAAATACTCATGGTAATATTTTAGATTGTTGAGTAATAGAGATTTATTATTATTTTCAGAATATCTAAAGCAAATTATACGAAAGCTGAACATGATTGAAATAATAATCTCCGACTTGAAAAATGAAATAAGGGATATAAAAACCAATAAACCTAATGAAGAAATCATAGAAAATATATGGGAAAACTTTAATTTACCCTTACTAAGTGAAAATGAACTTCTACAATTTGAACAGTTTCTGGGAGATCCCTTAAATATGCAAAAATCTGTAAGTAATATTTTTAAAAAAGCTTCAAACACTAGAGCGTCAATAGAAAAACTCAAATTTCGATGGTATCCATGGCAACCAACAGTTTTTTGCATCTTTATATACATGGTTAGTTAAAAGTATGGAGACGGCGATTTATTGTCGTTAATATTCATTTTAGGAAATAATGATCAATATATAAGTTTTTTAGGAAATTTTTATCTACATTTGAGAATACTTGAAATTTCTTCCAGGAACAACAATTATGCGAGTATCTAATGCAAAGTTCAAAAATAAATTATGGGCTGACATATTCGCAAGCACAAAAATTAGCTTTTGAGTTTGCTCAAAAACTCAACAGAAAATATCCACCGAGCTGGGCTAGGAACAACAGAGCGGGTTTGGACTGGATGAAATCTTTCATGAAAAGGTTCAGAAATCTCAGCTTAAGAAAACCTGAAAACACTAGTCTTGCTAGGGCAACAGGATTTAACGAAACCAGTGTGAAACTATTTTTCGATAATCTGCAAATTGCTTTAGAAAAATATAAAATAGGTCCAGAAAATATTTATAACCTTGATGAAACAGGAGTCACCACAGTCCTTCAGGCACCAAAAGTTATTGCTACGACGGGAATTAAGCAGGTGGGGCAAGTGGTTTCGGCAGAGAGAGGAGAACTGGTAACTTCTTGTGCTATCATTAATGCCGTCGGAAATACAGTGCCACCGGTGTATGTCTTTCCAAGGGCTAAAAACAAGTCGGTATTTATGAAAGGTGCGCCTAATGGTAGCTTGGGATTATCCAACAAATCAGGATCCGGTTGGATGACGGCATCTTTATTTTTAGAAGTGGTGAAACACATTCAAAAATTTACAAAATGCTCCAAAGAAAATCGCATCCTAATATTACTAGACAACCACGAAGCACACACCAGTTTGGAGACAATACTTTTCTGTAGGGACAATGGTATAATATTTGTAACATTTCCGCCCCATTGTACGCATCGTCTTCAACCTCTCGATGTGTGTCTATATGGGCCTTTCAAAACTTACTTGAAATCTGTCTTCAACGATTGGCTTATTTCCAATCCAGGCAAACGAGTGTCCATTTATGAAATCGCAGAATTATCTGGTCAAGCCTATTATAAAGCTTTTACATTGGATAATATTTGCTCGGGGTTTAGAAAATGTGGTATTGTGCCATATAATAGAAATATTTTTACGAGAGATGATTTTGCGGCTGCATATGTTACTGACAACGTGCCCCCAACAAGTCAAGAAGTGCGTCCAAATACACCCAACCAAGAAATTGAAAGAAACATCACGATGTCAGCCAGCACATCAGCAGAAGTTTCCAGCTCGGTTTCAACGAACACGCCGTCTACAAGCAGCCGCCTTAGCTTGATAGAAGGGGTGATCACTCCTGAAAGTATACGACCGTTTTCCAAGGCACAAAAGAAAAATTCAACAAAGAAACGGAGGCAATCAGGAAAATCTAGAATCCTTACAGAAACCCCGGAGAAAGATTGTCTTGTACAAAAACTCATAGACAAAACCAAAGGAAAGAAAAAATTGTTTCATGACGTAAAAAATACCAAGAAGTCAAGTACAAGAAAGAATCTAGAAGACACTGGTAATGTAGCGGATGATGTTGTGATTTATGACGACGATGAGTCAGACTGTATTAGTGAATTTAGCAAGGAACAATCAGATGACGAATTTATGCAGCAGATTTTACCTCTATTAGATCCGGAAACCGAGTTGCCAAACATATTAATCGGAGACTTCCTATTAGCAAAGTATTGTGCAAAGAAAACAGTCAGATTTTATGTGGGTCAGGTAGAAAAAATTATTGATAGCCAGTACCAGTTAAATTTTTTAAGAAAAAAGGGGAGTGGTTTTGTATTTCCTGTTGTGGTTGACAAGGACTTGCTAGAGTTGGAGCAAATCCAGATGAAACTCCCAAAGCCCAAAGAAATCAATACTAAAAGTCGTGCAAGCTCAATAAAGAAGTTTCCAATAGATCTTAGTTCTTTTAATATCTTTTGAGAACATTATTTTGTTGTATTAAAGAAAAATAAAGATTAATTTTTCACTTGAGAGAGTTTTATATGTAATTTATCTGTGTGTCCACATGTGCCCCAGGGATGTCCCATTCTGCCCCACAAGGGGGGCACATTGAAACATTTGCATTAAGTTTTTGAAACAATAACAATTAAATATGTATGAACGAATTAGGTTTTCCAGACGTTTCATTCCAAAGGCAATTGCCTAATTCATGTGTTGTCCAAAAAGCAAATTATTTCGTTCAAAAATAAAGACTTCAAATTGGAAAGTGTTTCAAACGTCCCAATGTGCCCCCCTCTTCCCTACCTACTATTTGTAAACACTTGAACCGGAGTTTTCTGGGAAAAATGTTATTAAAATGACATAAAATTTAAAAAGAAAATTTATCCTATTGTAAAGAGAAAAAAATGTTCTATCGAATGGTAGTGTAAAATCAACAGGTTCTCATTTAAAAAAAATTTTCGAAAGGCGTAACTCAAAAACAATTGAAGGAAAAAAATTTTCAAGTATTCTCAAATGTAAATAAAAATTTCCTAAAAATCTTTTGTATTGAACATTATTTCCTAAAATGAATATTAACGACAATAAATCCATACTTTTAACTAACCCTGTATCTACTATTCATTTCCTAATGATCTAGGACAGCAAGGCTAATATGATGCTATTTTAAAATCAAAATATAATACAAAATATTTGTATTATTAAATATTCAAAGTGGGGAAATTATTTACAAAATATATCAAAGTGTGACGATATTAAAACCCACATTTATAAATGAGATGTGTAAAATTCACAGGAGACTATCTCTAGCTGATGAGATCTAAAAAGATCGAAACAGTTGTCCTAGAGTGTCTCCTGTGAATTAAACACATCTCATTTATAAATGTGGGTTTTAATATTGTCACACTTGATATATGATGCTATTTATTCCTTTTTTTTAGTGTAAATGTGTATAAAATTATTTTATCCTATAAAATCATAAAAAATAGCATCATATTACCCTTGCTGTCCTAGATCATTATTAAACCAATAGTACAGATGTTACCTGAATATTAATAAGTGGAAAGTCTAAAAATAAAAGCGTTTTATACTTATTTTGCCTTGTTTCGTATGATCTTAGCTTTCTTGCATTGATTCTATCTTTTAATTCTACTTTCGTGCTATCTCTGCAATATAATTGCACTACACTCCATGTTGTACAATTAAAAAAAATCAATGAATTTATTGATATTATAAGTGAGAATTTGATATGCAGGGTGTCTATGTATTTTCTTATGCTCATTAGACATTAAAGAATATCATGATGTGTCATAACATCCTGCACATTATAGTTCTTCTATAATTCTTTCTTCTTCTTAGCACAAATTTATTAAAGATACCGAGTCTATTTTTATAGGTTGATCTGCTTTCCAAAGTTGGGGGAAACAATGTGGAAGAATTTGTAAAGAGAGCTTTAAAACGATTGTTGACAAACCAAATGCAAATGGAGTATAGTTGGCTAGGCTTGAAACATAAGAAGAACTTTTCTGCTCTAATGATGGCCACACTAATTAAAGGTTAGCTACTTTATTCATGTATCATCATGATTTATAATATGATGTACAGGGTAGATTCTAACCAGTTATAGCATAGGGAGCTTGTTTATTATAGATTTCTATAACGATTTAAATTTGTAATGAAAATTGGTACGTGTAAAAAAGTGCTATCGCAGTACCTCAATAGGAATCTAATGTACAAGAAATAATGAAAAAAGGGGTAAAAATAAAAACGCCATAAAAACCACTGATCTAAGATTTATATTTTTCAAATAAAACATCTGAATTTATATTGTATTCTTGGATTTTAAATAAAACCATTTATGGCTTTATTATTCCAGTGGTGCTCTTTTGGATGTTTTGTTAGTGACATGGATGCAACCCGTGTAAGTGGTCCCATAACAATGAAAACTTGTGAAACTTTAACTAATCTTTGTATTTATATTATATTTCACCAAAACAATCAGTTGATATGCTTGTCGCCTACTAACAGAACATCTAAAAGGGTATTAACCATCCTGCTTAAGGCATAAATGGTGTTTTTCGATCTTGAATGTTTGTATTGATGAATGCTATCTACACAATAAGTATATTAATTATGTTTGCATTTGCTTTTAGGTGCTGCTGTCAAGCTTTTGCCAAATAGTTGCACCGAAAAAAAAAGTAGAAGACTTTTTCAAAAGATATTTGAAAAGAGCCCCTGAAAGGGCTAAATATGAAGATAGAAGGAGGAATTAGATTTTTTTTATCTTAATGATTGCTAATAGTTCTGTTTACTTTATATTTTATTTTTTATGTTGTTTTTATGCTGTATCTTTGCAATACTATGTAACAATTATATTATTCTAGAAAAAGGATTTATATTTGTTTAGAAACTGACTTTTACCAATTTCTAGCTAGTCTGATTCCTATCTAATTGGAAACAATCTCAAAGTTTTGCAATTTTGAGAGTTTGTAGATTTTGGTGTTTTGGATGAAATTCTAAAACTTGATTTTTCCAATCAAACCCCCTTTTAAATACTTTTCCACAGTACTGAAAAGTTTTTATAATTTCTTATGCATATGTTATAAAATAGATAATGTTTATATTGTGTTTAAAAAAAGGATGTATACTGATTTAAAAACCTGTTGGAAGGTTTGAAAAATGTATTCAATTCAAATATTTATTTTACTACCTAAACCTACATGTTCACACGCACAAAATGTTCTATATACTAAAATTTTAAATTTGTCGTTACATGTGTGTCCCTGTTCATAGACTTACTCCATGTAGGTCCCCTCGCCAAACCACATATATACTGTGTGATCATTTAAATTTCAGATTAATAAAAGACATCACTAAAATTTCCATGGGTTACTAGATCTGAAATTTAAATGATCACACAGTATCTATATATATAAAATTCTCGTGTCATGGTTTTAGTTACCATACTCCTCTGAAACGGCTTGACCGATTTTGATGAAATTTTATATGTATATTCAGTAGGTCTGAGAATAGGTTGTTATCTATTTTTTATACCCCTAAGTGATAAGGGTGGTCCACCTCAAATTTCTTTTTTTTTATTTTTTGGACAAAATTTTTTATTTTTATTTTTTTTATGATATGGCATTAAAGAATACATACAACCCTATATTTTCACCCTTTTACCATCAACCCCTATTTTGTAATAGCGATATTAGTAATTCAATAATTTTCAACCCCGGTCCATTCAACCCTGTAATTATTTATTCCTATATATAAAGTTATTAATTTATCATTATCATTTATCATATAGTTATCATTTTACTATTTCAGTGTTATTTTCAAATAAATTTATCATTAATTTGCAGGACTGTAATGATTTATTCCTATATATCGAGTGTTTTTTTTAAATTTGACGTAGGCTGTGAATAGTCAATTGTGAATTATTTAAGCACGTGAGTAATTTGAACGTTTTGACAATGACATTTATTAATACGATCAAGATCCGTTCACAATCAACAACCCATAGCCGCCTTCGACGTCAAATTTAAAAAAAACTCAATATAAAGTTATTAATTTTGAGTGGAGTTCTCACGTTCAGTTAATTCAGTGATTTCATATAACCTCAAAAGTACTTGACATGTATCACGAGCTCACACCAATGATTTTTATTGTGTTACACGCATCAATTATTCTGATTGTCAGTGTTTAAAATGTTAATATATATATATATATATATATATATATATATATATATATATATATATATATATATATATATATATATATATATATATACGTGTATATATATATATATATATATATATATATATATATATATATATATATATATATATATATATATATATATATAATTGTTATTGAGGTTGAAGTCAATAGTATTTCAAAGAAAACTCTTAGTTAATAAGTACTAAGCTTTCGCAATATATTTATTTGCTTCTTCAGAGTACTGTAATATAATGTAATAAAGATGATATGGTTTTTAACATAGAAAATAATTATAAATTACTTACATTAACGTGAGACTATATAATAAAGGTCGCAAAACTTATTATAGAGATCATTAGTTATATAAAATATGAATCATCAAATATGACAATTTTTGAATTTTTCAAACACGTCAAAAAAGGATAACATGGGAAGCCATGTTAATTCTTATATACTACAATAAAGGTGAAAAGATTATTATTTTTGTTACAAGTAAAATAGAAATTAAGGGAAAATATTGTAATTAACATATGCAGATTTAAAATTATAAAAAGATTACCAATATTTTAAATGAATGCAAAAAATAGTAGTTTAAATATTCAAAGGAGATCTCAAAATAAAAACGACATCAAATAAGAGTAGAATTGTTACTAATAGTCTTAAATTTGTTAATTTCCAAATATAACAAATAATTATATATACTACTTAAGTTATGTAAGTCAGTTTTTTTATTTAGAGTATTAGCATCAACTTTTATATAAAACATTTCTAAAAATGATCTCTTTGTGAGATTGTTTTGTGTACAAAGGACTCTTGCATTGTCAAAATCCCACTTATGTCCAGTGTTAATAGTATGTTCTGTTAAAGCACAAGTATTTACCATTCTCCGACAATCACTTTTATGAGAAGTTATTCGCCCTAATAAGTTTCTAGATGTTTGACCTACATAAGTACTAGTACATCTTAAACAAGAAATACTATAAACTATGTTAGATTTTTCAAAATTAGTCAAAGGACATTTTTTCTTAGTGTAAACTCTAGATAAGGTTTTAACATTTTTGGTAGCAATTTTAATGTTTGTGTTTTTGAAAATATTTGAAATTTTAGGAGTAAGTTGTTCAACAAAAGGTAGCGAGCTAAAAACGGGCAATGGATCCTGATCAACATTATTGGATATAAGTATGGTATTCTGAGTGACATTATTATTATTGGAAACAGGATTTTGATAATTATTATTATGCTGCTGGACTTGAAAGATGTTAGAGTCAGTATTAAAAAGAAGTTTATTAACAAGATGAAAGGGATAAGAATTTTCAAGTAATATATTCTTCAACAAACTTAAACTTTCATTACGAAAAGTAGAATGTGACAGTTTAACAGCTCTGTTTTTTAAAGCTAAAATCAAGTTAATTTTCTGTTTAGTAGGATGATAAGACCAATAATTTAAGAATCTATTACTACTAATTGGCTTACGATACCATTTAGATCGTACAATGTTATCTTCATTGCGAATTAAGCACATATCTAAGAAAGTGATGGTTTTATTTATCTCAATCTCCGATGTGAATTGGAGATGGATATTATAATTATTGAATATGGTAATAGTCTGTTCCACTTTATCTTCTGGTATGGTCAAGATAAGATCATCCACATATCTTTTAATGAATGGAATGTTGAAGGGGATATCAACTAGACAATCCCTAACAAGGTCATCAAGGACGTAATTAGCTAGAATGGGAGAAATACAAGATCCCATTGGAGTACCAAAAATTTGTTTGTAATAAGAGTTATTGAACATGAAAAAATTGGACTCAAAGATAAAATTAAGGATTTCAATAAATGAATTTAACTCAAGTAAACAATGACTGGAAATCGAGTCCCAGTGTCTCCTGATACTGTCAGTAACAACAGATAATGATAAATTAGTGAACAAAGAAACAACATCAAAACTGACCAAAATGTAACCTTCAGGAAGTTGAAAATCATTTATAAATTCACTAAAAGCAAAAGAATCTTTGACATAGAATTCATTAGAAATGTCATAGGAGTTAGTCAAAATACTTGTCAAAAACTGAGCGAGTTTATAATTAGGAGCGTTTATTGAAGAGACTATAGGTCTCATTGATAACACGGGCTTATGGACTTTTGGTAATGCATAAAACCTAGGAGCTACGGCATTATATAAAGTTAATGTTTTAGCTGTGTTATCATCAATCTGTTTTAAGTTTTTAAACTTTGAAACTAGTTTATTAGCTTTCTGTTGTATTGTGCTAGTAGGATTTCTATTTAATTTTGAATAGTAGTTGGTATCATTAATTAATTTTTGACTTTCAGTAATATAGTCTTCATTTTTCATTATAACAGTTACTTTACCTTTATCAGACATGAGCAGATTTAATTCTGGATGGTCTTTAAAGAATTTGTATGTTTTCTCAAACAACAACTGTGGGTATGTTCTATTACTACACTCTTTGTGATAGTAATTGGTAAGAATGTTAGTAAACTGTGCTCGATAAAGATCTTTTTGGCAATCGTTAAAATGTTTAATGATATACTCTAAGTCGGCTAATATGTTTGAAACTTTTATATCAGATAGAGAAGGCTGGATACTAAACTTAGGACCAAGAGCAACAAATCGTTTAATATCTTCAGGTATATCAATATTGGATAAATTTTTTTTTTTTTTTTTTTTTTTTTTTTTTTTTTTTTTTTTTTTTTTTTTAATCCATTTATCCTGCGTTTTAATATTTGTAAACAATTCTGATTTTAGTTTGTCAAATTTGTTGATGTTATTATTTTTAACATTATGAAAAATCCTATTATATTTAATCGTAAGTCTCCTTTGATATTCATTGATAGTATCAATCGGTAATCTTATTATAATGAATCATTCCGAAAGGAAATTAATTTATATAAATTTTTAAATCTAGATGCTTTGAATATTGATGTTGTTGTCATGCGAATTGCTGATCTTCATTAATAGTATTCAAAAAATATCTAGTTACTTTGTATGTTTGCCTACTATCTAATTCATATGGAAGATTTCTCGCTTTGCTGATAGTCGTGCTCTGTAGCTCAGTTGGTAGAGATACCACCTAGACAGTGGAGGGTCCTGGGTTCGAGTCCCAGCGGAGTCGATAAATTTTTCTCTATGAATTTGCATTCAAAATATTATTTAATGTAAAATCATTATGCAACTTAATAAAAATTACATTCATCTAAAAATTTATATAAATTAATTTCCTTTCGGAATGATTCATTATAATCTAGATGCTTTGAATATTGATGTTGTTGTCATGCGAATTGCTGATCTTCATTAATAGTATTCAAAAAATATCTAGTTACTTTGTATGTTTGCCTACTATCTAATTCATATGGAAGATTTCTCGCTTTGCTGATAGTCGTGCTCTGTAGCTCAGTTGGTAGAGATACCACCTAGACAGTGGAGGGTCCTGGGTTCGAGTCCCAGCGGAGTCGATAAATTTTTCTCTATGAATTTGCATTCAAAATATTATTTAATGTAAAATCATTATGCAACTTAATAAAAATTAACTTCATCTAAAAATTTATATAAATTAATTTCCTTTCGGAATGATTCATTATAATCTAGATGCTTTGAATATTGATGTTGTTGTCATGCGAATTGCTGATCTTCATTAATAGTATTCAAAAAATATCTAGTTACTTTGTATGTTTGCCTACTATCTAATTCATATGGAAGATTTCTCGCTTTGCTGATAGTCGTGCTTTGTAGCTCAGTTGGTAGAGATACCACCTAGACAGTGGAGGGTCCTGGGTTCGAGTCCCAGCGGAGTCGATAAATTTTTCTCTATGAATTTGCATTCAAAATATTATTTAATGTAAAATCATTATGCAACTTAATAAAAATTAACTTCATCTAAAAATTTATATAAATTAATTTCCTTTCGGAATGATTCATTATAATCTAGATGCTTTGAATATTGATGTTGTTGTCATGCGAATTGCTGATCTTCATTAATAGTATTCAAAAAATATCTAGTTACTTTGTATGTTTGCCTACTATCTAATTCATATGGAAGATTTCTCGCTTTGCTGATAGTCGTGCTCTGTAGCTCAGTTGGTAGAGATACCACCTAGACAGTGGAGGGTCCTGGGTTCGAGTCCCAGCGGAGTCGATAAATTTTTCTCTATGAATTTGCATTCAAAATATTATTTAATGTAAAATCATTATGCAACTTAATAAAAATTAACTTCATCTAAAAATTTATATAAATTAATTTCCTTTCGGAATGATTCATTATAATCTAGATGCTTTGAATATTGATGTTGTTGTCATGCGAATTGCTGATCTTCATTAATAGTATTCAAAAAATATCTAGTTACTTTGTATGTTTGCCTACTATCTAATTCATATGGAAGATTTCTCGCTTTGCTGATAGTCGTGCTCTGTAGCTCAGTTGGTAGAGATACCACCTAGACAGTGGAGGGTCCTGGGTTCGAGTCCCAGCGGAGTCGATAAATTTTTCTCTATGAATTTGCATTCAAAATATTATTTAATGTAAAATCATTATGCAACTTAATAAAAATTAACTTCATCTAAAAATTTATATAAATTAATTTCCTTTCGGAATGATTCATTATAATCTAGATGCTTTGAATATTGATGTTGTTGTCATGCGAATTGCTGATCTTCATTAATAGTATTCAAAAAATATCTAGTTACTTTGTATGTTTGCCTACTATCTAATTCATATGGAAGATTTCTCGCTTTGCTGATAGTCGTGCTCTGTAGCTCAGTTGGTAGAGATACCACCTAGACAGTGGAGGGTCCTGGGTTCGAGTCCCAGCGGAGTCGATAAATTTTTCTCTATGAATTTGCATTCAAAATATTATTTAATGTAAAATCATTATGCAACTTAATAAAAATTAACTTCATCTAAAAATTTATATAAATTAATTTCCTTTCGGAATGATTCATTATAATCTAGATGCTTTGAATATTGATGTTGTTGTCATGCGAATTGCTGATCTTCATTAATAGTATTCAAAAAATATCTAGTTACTTTGTATGTTTGCCTACTATCTAATTCATATGGAAGATTTCTCGCTTTGCTGATAGTCGTGCTCTGTAGCTCAGTTGGTAGAGATACCACCTAGACAGTGGAGGGTCCTGGGTTCGAGTCCCAGCGGAGTCGATAAATTTTTCTCTATGAATTTGCATTCAAAATATTATTTAATGTAAAATCATTATATATATATATATATATATATATATATATATATTGCTGTAATATTTTATTTAAAAAATATATAGTATTTTGCCCGACATTAACAAATGCCCCGCGTTGACAGCGACATAAATAAATTGCTGTAATATTGGTTAATTAAAAATAATAAATTATTTTTAAAAATTTTATTAAATATTTTGAAACTGTGAATAATTGCCGTTCGATCGTAGATAATTACTTTATAATTAAATTGATTTTTTAAAATGACTGTGAACTTTGGAAATGCTTTTCAACTTCCCTCTTTTATAAATTCTAATATGATTTGAAAATACCTTTTAATAGATTTAATAATGCAATGGTTATATAAAATGAATGTTACGTTAGTTTTTGACTAACTCAAGTTTACGTAAGAGAGTTGGGCGCCAGTTAAATAACTTAAATTAACAGAATTATATTTAATAAAGACTCATCTCAGGGTGAATGTGGTTTCTTGTGGTATTAAAAATATACAAATTGAAGTTTGAAATCACTTTTAAAATTGAAATCTTAATTAATTTTAACTATTACTAAATTGTTCAAATCACTTTACTACACTTTACAAACGATAGTCTTTTCTTCAGCAAATGCCAATACAAAAAGGAAATAACTTCCTACCTTTTTTATAATACTTCTTTTTTTTTCTTTTAGTATAGATGTCCTCTTTCCCAAACCATAGGCAGAGTAGATCACTTTATGTTGACCCAGGGCTGGTTTCCAATTCAGGGTTGACTTTCTTCCTTTTGCATGGATTTTCCATATAATATCATCCACACACTTGACTTTGGAACTCACTTTTGTTTATTAACTGCGGGTTCAATTTCCCTTTTTCGTAAGATACTTATAGTTGTTTTTGTGTTTAATTAAATAACACCCGTTTATGGTTTTAACGTAGATTTATTATCTTGCTTAACTTTAGCAAGTAATTTATCTTAAAGGTGGTTCTTTATAATCATATATACTTTTACACTTTCGCCGTATTCAAATCACCAACTAACTTAACTTGTCTATATTAAGACTAAACTATTTACAATTTTATAATATTATCAACCACGACTTTACTCTGTCGCTTTATATTGGTAAGTCTCAGAAATTAAGATTTTTACTATATTCTCTTACACGACTTTACTGCGTCGCTTTATGTCAGGAAGTCTAAAATTATTATTTTCTAAGCTTTTATACTATTGACTATTTACATAATTTGACGTCACCTTATGATCTAATACAATGACTATACTATTTACAACATATAATACATAATAGCAGATTAATATTCTTATAAAAGTGACACATCTATTACATATTAATTACCCAATACTTTTACGCAATAATAACGATCTATTTACATTAATAAAAACCTTTAAAGAATCACATAACCCGTCGATATACATATTTGGGATTATACATAGTTGAATTACATCATAATAAACTTGCGAACAACTGGATGTTACGTATACTTAAGTAATCGGTGAGTAAGCTATTTGATAATAAATAAAGAAACATGTATTATTTAACCTTATTAAAAAGTATACACATTGATTTCAAAATCAATGACACACCATAAAATACCTCAAATTTATTTTTAACTGGAAAAGTTGATAAAAATATTTCAAAAGTGTTAGTATTTAACAAAGATTTTAGATTTTCACAAAATTTTCAAAATTTTCCAAAATTTTGAAACTACCATCCACAGCAATATATATATATATATATATATATATATATATATATATATATATATATATATATATATATATATATATATATTGCTGTGGATTTTAGTGTCAAAATTTTGGAAATTTTGGAAAATTTTGGAAAATTCTAAAATCTTCGTTGAAAACTAACACTTTTGAAATATTTTTATCAACTTTTCCTGGTAAAAATAAATTTAAGTTATTTAATGGAGTGTCATTGATTTTGAAATCAATGTGTATACTTTTTAATAAGGTTAAATAATACATGTTTCTATTTATTATCAAACAGCTTACTCACCGATTACTTAAGTATACGTAACATCCAGTTGTGCGCAAGTTATTGTTGTGATGTAATTCAATTATGTATAATTTCAAATGAGTATATCGACGGGTTATGTGATTCTTTAAGGTTTTGTTTTTGTAAATAGTTCGTTATTATTGCGTAAAAGTACTGTGTAATTAATCTGTAATAGATGTGTCACTTTTATAAAGAGTAATAATCTGCTATTATGTATTATATGTTGTAAATAGTGTAGTCATTGTATTAGATCATAAGGTGACGTCAAATTATGTAAATAGGAAATAGTATTTAAGCTTAGAAAATCATAATTTTAAAGGAGTTCCTGATAGAAAGCGACGCAGTAAAGTCGTGTAAGAAATATAGTAAATATGTAAATAATCACTTACTGTTAAACGACGAAAGAGTAAAGATATTATAGTAAATCCAGTAAAGTCGTGGCTGATAATATTGTAAATAAATAGTTAAGTTGGTTGATGTATGGAATACGGCGAAAGTATTAAAAAGGTTGTAAATTGTAAAAGTGTATAAAGAACCACCTTTTAAAGCTAATTTACTTGCTAAATAAGCAAGATAATAAATCTTCGATTAAAACCTTCAATCGGTGTTTTATTTAATTAAAAACAAAAAGCAAATACAAGTTCTTCGAAAAAGGGATATAGTACCCGTTATTAAAATAAAACAAAAGTGAGTTACCAAAACCAAGAGTGTGGATGGTGTTATGTGGGAAAGCCATGCAAAAGGAAGGAAGTCAACCGGAATTGGAAATCGGCACTGAGACAACATAAGTGACTTGCTCTGCCAATTGGTGTTGGAAAGAGGACATCTATAGAAAAAGGAAGAAGCATCGCTTTATAAAAAGGTAGGAAGTTATTTCCTTTGGTATCTGATGAAGAAAAGACTATCGTTTGTGAGGTGTAATTAAGTGATTTGAAGAATTTAGCCATTAAACTTAATTAAGATTTCAATTTTAAAAAGTGTTTTCAATTTCAATTTGTATATTTTTAAAACCTACAGGAATCCACATTCACCCTGAGATGAGTCTTTATTAAATTTAATTCTGTTAATTTAAGTTATTTAACTGGCGCCCAACTCTCTTACGTAAACTTGAGTTAGTCAAGAACTAACGTAACATTAATTTTATATAACCATTGCATTATTAAATCTATTAAAAGGTATTAGTTTGAATCATATAAGAATTTATAAAAGAGGGAAGTTGAGAAGCATTTCCAAAGTACACAGTTTTTTTTAATTTAATTTATTTATATCAATTATTTACAAGCTAACAGCAATTATTCATTATTTGAATGTATTTTTGAATATAAAAACAATATTTTATTTTTAATTAGCCAAATTCATTATATATATTTTTATTTTGCTAGCCGAGGTGGCAAAAGAAATCAAAATTATTCTGTTTATGCCAATTCATCGCATATAAATTTGGCGCCCAACGTGGGGCTTTTGAATATTAATAGGCTTTTATAGGTTATAATAAATGATTTGGCATTTGATTATTAATAGGCTTTGATAGGTTATTTGGCTTTTATTAGCTTATTAGGCTTAGATTAGAATTTTTGCAATTATATTAGGGCCTTACTAGCATATTTAAAAGATATTAGAGTAAATTCTGTATAGTGATTAATGTATGACGTCGGTTAAAAATATTTATTCTGCCGCGGAAAGTAATTTAGTATTGAAAAAGAAGTATACAGATAAAGAATTAGTTGTGGCTGAAAATCAGAAAGCTTTAACCATTTCAGTAATGGAGGGGAACGGAGAAGAAGGTAAAACAGAGAAATCTGAATTTGCGCAAATTTTGGAACTATTAAATGCCAAATTTGACAAACAGTCTGAAGACATAAAAGAAATGAAAGAAGACATGAAAACTAAATTTGACAAACAGTCTGAAGACATGAATACTAAATTTGACAAACAGTCTGAAGACATGAATACTAAATTTGACAAACAGTCTGAAGACATGAAACAAATGAAAGAAGATGTGAATACTAAATTTGACAGACAATCTGAAGAGATATCAAAATATAATATAAAAATGGATGAAATAACGAGCAGTATAATAAATCTAAAAGAGGCAACAATATGATTATAACTTTGAGATAAATTATATTAGATCAGCATTTAAAGGCGATGCTGAAAAATGGTTCGCTGTTAACTACACACGATTCAAGAGTTATGAAGAATTTGAAAAGGTATCTTTAGAACATTATTGGGGACAAACCGAACAAGATAAAGTAAACAGGATGCTATTCACTGGGAAGTATGAACCAAGATTTGGGATTAGTAGGGAAAATATGTCATTAATAAGTATTATTTAATTCAACAGCTAGACCACAAGCCTGATGAAAAAATGATCATAAGGCAACTTTCGACGCATTTTGACAATGATACCTGCAGAAAAGTTTATAGAGATGATATATCAGATTTCAATGACTTTATAAACATATTAAAAAATTGTGATTTGGCAGATAATGTCAAAACTGAAAAATATGGTTTTGTGGATCAACGTAGAAACCAGAATCAAAATCGGTATCAAAATTATCCTAATAAAAATTTCAATGACGGCACTAATAGAAACAGTCAACAAAAAGACTGGAATGACAATCGAAGGCAGTACAGTAATAACAATCTGCAAAAATATGAACCAAACCAACAAAATCAACGTTATGTTAATTTTGCTACCAATAGCCATTCAAATCAAAGACGTATGCCAAAAATTCTGCACCAAGAAGATTGCCTTGAGCACACAAAAGAAGACATCGCAAATTGGCAAGAATTGCCACAATTAAATGAGGAGCAGGATTTTCAGTAGGGTGTGCCATTTCAGGACATAATGATAGGCGTCCTAAAGAAATTTTCAGTTTTCCTGAAAATGGCACGGATAAGTGTTATAAAGAAGAGATTGAAGAAACAAAATTTAACAAGTTAGAATTTAGAGAAAAAAATAAGAAAGATGAGGAAGTTAAACAAATTAATAATGATGAAATAGGTTTGACAAACAAAGGGAAAGAACTCAATTCAACAGAATTAGAAAAATTAGATGTAGGAAATAATCATGATAAAACTGTAGAAGATGAGTCCGAGAAGATAGATGTAAATTGTAATATTAATGAAGATGAAATTTTAAAGAAGGGAAGTTTTGTCAAGGTAGATTATAGTAGAAGAAATGATAAAGAGGTTATTATAGGTAAACTAATTAGGAATAAAAAAGTGAAATTAAAAGGCAAGCTAAAGAAAGACAGGAATAAAATTATATTGTGTAATTTCAAGACAGAAGGGAAAAATAGAAAGTTTGTTACAGGCAGTAGGGAAAAGATTAAAATTATAGATAAATTTTGTAAAAGACAAATATTACCATTTAGTAATTTCCATCTATTAAATTTTAAAAGCAGACGAAAGAAATACAGATCTTTTTAGGATAATTATATTAAAGTAAAATTATATAACCGATAGTGACAATGAACCCAAAAGTATGATAAATTGAACTGATTTAAACTTTATGTAACGATTTGACATTTATATAGTAAACAGGCTTATGGAATTTTATACCCAATTTGGACTTATGTTTATGTATTATGTTATTGAAAATAAAGAAGGGAATAGTTTGAATATGATTGAAGAAAGATAATTGAAATATTTATTAAAATAGGGGAAAATGGGGTTTAAATTATGATAATTATATGTTGAAATAATGAATGAAGAGGGAAATAATGATAGGATATAAAAGTTTATTGAATAATGATTTTTAGATTAATTAAAGATAATTGGATAATGAGAAGATAAAAGATTAGGAAGTAAATGAAGGTGATTTGATTATGATTAGTATGTTTATTAAAAATGAAAATAAAATAGAATTGTGGTTAGAAGAAGTAGAGGGTTAGAAGTATTTTAGAAATGAATAATATTGAAAATTATGATGAACTATCGATATTGATGAGGAAAAGATTAGTAAATTAGTTAAGAGGACATTCATTAATGAAAATGAATATGAAAACTTGATGATATGAAGAAATAGGATTCTGAAATAATTAGATGAATAGGATTGGGACGAGGATTGATAAGATGTAATTATTATTGTAAATTTTGTAGATAGCTTGTTATGATAGATTAGACTAAGGAAATTTATTGGGGATAAAATATAAAAATACAAAAATATGAATTGGTGTTTAAAAATAAATGTATTTTAACATTTGTTGTGTTTAAAAGTAAAATTGCATTTACAATTTTATTTCAAACAGGAGGGGATAAATGCTGTGGATTTTAGTGTCAAAATTTTGGAAATTTTGGAAAATTTTGGAAAATTCTAAAATCTTCGTTGAAAACTAACACTTTTGAAATATTTTTATCAACTTTTCCTGGTAAAAATAAATTTAAGTTATTTAATGGAGTGTCATTGATTTTGAAATCAATGTGTATACTTTTTAATAAGGTTAAATAATACATGTTTCTATTTATTATCAAACAGCTTACTCACCGATTACTTAAGTATACGTAACATCCAGTTGTGCGCAAGTTATTGTTGTGATGTAATTCAATTATGTATAATTTCAAATGAGTATATCGACGGGTTATGTGATTCTTTAAGGTTTTGTTTTTGTAAATAGTTCGTTATTATTGCGTAAAAGTACTGTGTAATTAATCTGTAATAGATGTGTCACTTTTATAAAGAGTAATAATCTGCTATTATGTATTATATGTTGTAAATAGTGTAGTCATTGTATTAGATCATAAGGTGACGTCAAATTATGTAAATAGGAAATAGTATTTAAGCTTAGAAAATCATAATTTTAAAGGAGTTCCTGATAGAAAGCGACGCAGTAAAGTCGTGTAAGAAATATAGTAAATATGTAAATAATCACTTACTGTTAAACGACGAAAGAGTAAAGATATTATAGTAAATCCAGTAAAGTCGTGGCTGATAATATTGTAAATAAATAGTTAAGTTGGTTGATGTATGGAATACGGCGAAAGTATTAAAAAGGTTGTAAATTGTAAAAGTGTATAAAGAACCACCTTTTAAAGCTAATTTACTTGCTAAATAAGCAAGATAATAAATCTTCGATTAAAACCTTCAATCGGTGTTTTATTTAATTAAAAACAAAAAGCAAATACAAGTTCTTCGAAAAAGGGATATAGTACCCGTTATTAAAATAAAACAAAAGTGAGTTATATATATATATATATATATATATATATATATATATATATATATATATATATATATATATATATATATATATATATATATATTATATATATACGACATAACCCGTCGATATACATATTTGGGATTATACATAGTTGAATTACATCATAACAAACTTGCGAACAACTGGATGTTACGTATACTTAAGTAATCGGTGAGTAAGCTATTTGATAATAAATAAAGAAACATGTATTATTTAACCTTATTAAAAAGTATACACATTGATTTCAAAATCAATGACACAATATATATATATATATATATATATATATATATATATATATATATACTATATATATATATATATATATATATATATATATATATATATATATATATATATATATATATATATATATATATATATATATATATATATATATATATATATATATATATATATATATATATATATATATATATATATATATATATATATATATATATATATATATAATATATATATATATATATATATATATATATATATATATATATATATATATATATATATATATATATATATATATATATATATATATATATATATATATATATATATATATATATATATATATATATATATATATATATATATATATATATATATATATATATATATATATATATATATATATATATATATATATATATTGATGCCTGTTAAGCTGTCACCTCCGTCATACAGAGGAGACGGCCTGACTTCCGGGTATTCCCGTGGATATATTGCTAAAAATTTGTTATATTTGTGATGAGGGGAACCTCTAGAATCCGAATCTCAAGAAAGGGGAAATTATTTCCCTTGTTTTATTTTGTCATATATAGAGTATACAGAAGATACGAACCGACCTCCAAAATTTATATATAAGAAGATACTTATAGTTCGCTGTTACCTCCAGCAGCGCTGCCAAGTGTTCGGAGGTCAGAAGATACCACCGTTATGTGCAGTTATATATACAGAGCGTTGACTCCACATTCCATAGATGCACATTTCATAAAAAGGTTCTCTTGTGGGTCTCCAGATGTTGAAATCGGGTGGTTTAAATTGCTCGCCGAGGGCATTTTAGTGGCCAGATAACAAAAGAAAACAAGCGAGCATTCTCGATTTACTTATTTTTTATTTTTTGAGTTATAGGAAATTGTCGTTTTTGTATTTCTTATGAATTGTTATTAAAGATATTAAAAAGCCGTTTCGACACTATTAAAGCGTCCTTATGAGTAGCACTGACTAGTTGAATAAGGCTTTTCTAATTATAATCATTGATTTCTGGTTTACTTCATAAAGTTGTATTTTTTAAATGAAAACTTTAGTAATTTGATTAGAAATACTTAGATCGGTTATATATTAGAAAGAAATTTCTTTCTATAATGAATTGAAAATATAACAAAACCAGAAAAAGGGAATTCTTTTGTTATTGTCAATAAAAGTCAATAAGAACGCAACCAGTACCAATATTGCGTATAATTAGTATAGCACATTTTTGGAATTTATATGTATTAGACATAAATCAGTTATGTAACGTAGTATTTGTATAAATATGATATTCTACAAAGTTTCTTTTAATCTCGGGAATAACGGTTAAATTGAATATGCTTTTATCCAGATTCCATTTCGATTGAAATAAAGGCAGATACTCTTTTAATTTTTACTAAACTCGATAAGAGTTTAATATAAACAAATTAAATATTGTTTTTTACAACAAATGCTTGTTGTTTCCGAAGTCACGCACGTATCATGTGGGACCATTGAATTTCCCGTGATTTGATTAACAAAAAGAGTTACCAACTTTATTAAGATTAAAACAAATCGAAACACAACAAATTAATCAACATTTTTATAGAATTTTTGCTTAAGACATTTTTTCCAGCATTTGTTGATCTAACGAAATACAGAATACGTATGTTACACTGTTATACATGTACCTACCTCTTGTAAATTTATGTTTTAACTTATGTTTTAAATAAAGCACTTACTAACGACAAAACATGTACGTTTTATGGAACGTGTACTTTAAGTCCACATTAAAGACAGGTTTAACTTAATGTAGTCTTTTTTGATAACATTGTATAAACCATAGATAAATAGTAGGTATATTGCGTTATCAGAATTAAAAGTGGCAGTTTATTTGACGCTTAATTATGTTAGCAATCGCGGCTCTCCATTTAAAACAAAATACCACTATAAGCTTTTGTTTGAAACAATGTTTATCAACCTTGGCACAACCTTACTATCCGAAAATGGCCCACTGCTAGACTAAAGTAGGGATGATAATTTGATACCAAGCTTGGTCTCAGACATGGAAAGATCAGAGTTACCCAATATTGGTTGTTATTGGCTAAAACCAATACGTTATGCAATGTTTTGGACAATAAATGACACCGATATCGCAATAAAACTAAAGTTAGTCTTGGACCGATCTTGAATGTTAATGTAGTACCAAGGCTGGTAATTGAGAAACAAAGCAACTATTACACAATCCTTTTCCTTTAATGAATGCTAGTGCAAACAAGCAACGAAGTCTACCATTACTGTTTCGCCGTAACTGAATGCAAAGTCAATTTTTGTGTTGGATATAAAATGTTCATTAACAAAATAAATACGAAGAAATCGAATATTCGTATAAATGATTAATGTCTTAGACTCTCAACACATATTGAGACCGTACAAACCTAACACTTTCATAGTGTACGTCTTCTTGTGCAAATATATATGTACAGTCGGTAAGTCAATATAGTTTACACTTTAGTCTTGCCAGTGTAAGTTTAAGTTCATAAAAATTCAGTAGGTTAGCAACCACTAATCCATCTTTACAATAAACCACATTTACAGAAATTTAGCAAAATATAATATGAATATTGACCCAACCTTAGCCGAAGGGTAAGAAACCAAGATTTTGAATTTTGAAGATTGCTAAAACTGGAGTTAGTTTAGCGAACCTAAGATTCAAAGTTGGCTAAAGTTTTGGGTGATAAGTATGTAACCGGCACTTGATATGTAGAGATTGACTAAAGGTAAGTACTCACAGCAGCGGATCCGCAGGCGGATGTCATACGATTGGTCGGTTTGAGTCAAATCGACTCAATCCGACCAATCGTATGACATCCGCCTGCGGATCCGCTGCTGTGAGTACTTAGCTTTAGACTAGCTAAAGCAAATTAGCGAAATAGTATCTGATATTTGACTTAAGTATATTCTATGGGTAACTGGCATTGACCTAACGGGTGAAAATTGGCTGAAGCTTGGGCAAGTTGTAAGGAACCCTGATTCGGTTTCTGAACATTGGCTCCGACTTGTACAACGTTTAGTGAAGCGAAAATTAGTATCAGGTTGTTGATTAACCCTCGAGTGACAATTAAACAACCGAGACTCAGAATCTGCAAATTGCTTGAAACGTGGGTGAAAATCGGTGCGTCCAACACACCGCTGGAAATATAGCGCTGCAGCAGTTTTCACAGCCGTCTTAGATTTAACAATCACCCAAGCAATAATATTGTTTGAAGTACATCATCATTTTATACATATAAAACGCTTAAAAATAAATACATATTAAACATGAGTTAGAGAACCAAGATTCGATATCTGAAAATTCGCCTACACTTGGATCAATGTCGAGAAAACGACATTTGACTGTCCAGTATTCAGCCACGCTGGGGTTTATTCAAAGACCTTTGTTTTAATTTTTTTTCTTCTAATAAAAAATTGTTGGTATTGCTAGACTAAACTTCTAATCATAGAGAGGAGGCACTTTTACCCTAGTGGAAAAAAATAGTATGTTTTATTTGGATTTAAAGTGACTTTGTTTGTTGCTATTTACGAGCGATAAATAACTCCGCCTAAATAATAAATAAATAATAATCTTATCATGTGAACAACTCCGCTATAGGGTAAATACAAGTATTTTACTTAATTGGGCTCGATTCCTATAAGGAATCTAAATAGAATGACTTTAGGAGAGTTCACGCATCCTAGCTGCGATGTGCAAACGGATTTTCCAAATCAACTATGTGGATTGTTTGACAATTACTTTAATTGTAATCATAATGCATCAATCCTAAATCCAAATATAAAATGCAGGGAAACAAGATTGGGCGATGAAAATTTTTCACCTATCTCTGCAAATGAGACTTGTCACCAACTCTTCTTATTTCATTATGTCGAGCTGTTAACAAGTGTCCAGTCCTCATACTAAGGTCTTCCTTGATCAATGGCGACATAGATCTGGAGCTCATGTCCATTTCCTTCGCCAACAAACGAATAGGATAGGATGTTAGTATAGGATTTTTTTACGAATAGAATGTTATAAAAAGAAACATTTTTGATTTATAGTTATTTATGTTATAAATCCGGCAATGAAACTTTACAGAACGAGTTTGATCTCTGAAGGAAGACAGAAGTCGCGTCTGAAATCTTGAAACGATAACTAAGGAGAATCATTTACAGGACCTATAACGTTTTTTTTTCATGTGTTGCAATTTTTTCTCTTTGAACGAAAGTTCATTCATCCCCTGCTTTATAATAATCTAGTCATTCTATATAGTAGAGTAAATTTTTGCAAAAAACATGCCTAAGTTCTTATTTTTTACTATCTAAAGATAGAGACTTGAAATCTTCTGTAATGCCTTCAGTACTGGACCAGTATAAAATGTACTATGTTTAAAATGGGGGCACGCCCCCCCCCCTAGTGGTTGAGACCCCCATTTTGTACCCTTAATTTAATAACGCAAACAAATTGAGCGAAATTTATGTTGGGAGGGTTCTTGGAGTCACTGATTATGAATCCAATGAGAAAATTGAAAAATTCAAAATGGCGGTCCTAAAATAACGGCCTTTGAGATTCAGAATGCGATTTACGCCGTTTCTATTGATTTTAGAGAAAAATTCATGTGATTTTGCAAAGGAATACACTATTTCGATTACCTTATTATGTAACCCCTTTGCTCTGCCCTAGTAGTAAAGTCAATTTTTGCATAAGTTCCTATTTTTTACTATCTAAAGATAGAGACTTGAGATCTTTTCTAATGCCTTCAGTACTGAACCAATATAAAATGTAATATGTTTAAAATGGCGGTTTTACCCCTCGGGGGGTTGAAACCCCCATTTTACACTCCCAATTTAATAACTCGGGAAGTTTTCCATTAACTTGAGTGAAATTCATGTTGGGGGGGTTTTGGTGTTCCTGATTATGAGTCCAATGAGAAAATTAAGAAATACAAAATGGCGAACTCAAAATGGCGGTATTTGAGATTGAAAATGCGATTTACGCCCGTTTCTATTGATTTTAGAGAAAAATCTAAAGAGTCAAAAAGTGTTTAGAATGTAATCTTGCATAGGAATACACTATTTTGGTTACCTTATTATGTAACCCCCTTCAATCAACCCTAGTGGGCTTCTCAGTAGGGGAGAGTGAAGGGGTTACATAATAAGGTAACCGGAATTATGTATTCCTATGCAGAATCACATTCTAAACACTTTCTGGCTTTTCTCATTTTTCTCTAAAATCAATAGGACCGGCGTAAATCGCATTTTCAATCTAAAATACCGCCATTTTGAATTTTGTGATTTTCTTATTTGATTCATAATCAACGACCTCACAGCTCCTTCCAACATAGTTTTTGCTCAACTTGGTTGAAAACTTCCCGAGTTGTTAAATTGGGAGTTTAAAATGGGGATTTCAACCCCCCGAGGGGGCGTGTCCCTATCTTAAACATATTACATTTGATATTGGTCTAGTACTGAAGGCATTACAAAAGATTTCAAGTCTCTATCTTTAGATAGTAAAAAATAAGAACTTAATGCAGAAATTGACTCTACTACTAGGGCAGAGCGAAGGGGTTACATAATAAGGTAACCAAAATAGCGTAGTCCTTTGCAAAATCACATTATAAACACTTTTTGATTCTTTGAATTTCTCTCTAGAATCAATAGAAATGGCGTAAATCGCATTCTCAATATCAAAGGCCGTTATTTTAGAGCCGCCATTTTGGGTCTGCTATTTGCTTTTTATATTGGTCCAGTACTGAAGGCATTACAAAAGATTTCAAGTCTCTATCTTTAGATAGTAAAAAATAAGAACTTAATGCAAAAATTGACTATACTAATAATAAAAATACGACACTTTATGTTAAACTGACGTTTGTTTAAGCCTTTCAGTACGTAAAGCTTCATGTCAAGATTATGACGTAAGGTTTTATTTTCCGCTACAATATGGAATTTAATAGAAAATATGTTTTAGTCGTAATTATGTAAAAATATAAACAGTTAATATTTTTTATTTCATTTCGTATTTCAAACAATTCTTTATATACCACAATTAGTAATATAAAGTATATCTTGATCTCCGTTGTTGTTGGCAACGTAAATAATTTGATGTTGCATTATAGCCACATGCATGCATGCATGCTGCTTTTTATCTCCTTAGTTACGCGTATGATGACACAGACAAGGCAACTTGCTTCTTTATACAATAAATTCGGATGGATTTTAAAAGGGAGAAATTAGGATTGAAATACGAAATAAAATAAAACAACTTATGCAATACGGAGATCTCAGCTTCTTTAAATCCTCAAAGATGTTATAACGCCTCGGCTGGCGCCTCGGCGTTAAACATCTTCTTGGATTTAAAATATCGGTTGATCTCCTAATTACATAATATATATTACAAAATGAGTATTTCAGACTTATTCTTTCCTTCATCAAATGTAAACATAGTTAGAATGTCAATGAAAACTTTATTAACCGGGTAATTTGGTGAAATTTGCAAACTACATACCAAATGTTACATTATTTTGCTTAGTAAAATTATTTTTCTTTGAAAATTATATTAATTATTATATTAATTGTAATACTAAAAATATTGAAGATTTTAAAGATTTTAAATCTTTCTTTGTGGATGCGAGAATGAATATATCATATGTCATATGACAATTCCTAAAATAATAATCAAATAATAATAATCCAGTAAATCCGAAATGATCATTTTGTAAAAAGATGAATTTTTTATTTATACATAATTACGACTAAAACGTATTTCCTATTTAATTTTTTTCATATCTCAAAGAAAGTCGTTTTCAATTCAAAACTTTTTAAATGAAATAGAAATTATTATTTTATTGTTCTTAAGTATCATTAACTATTTAAAAATGACGTACAATTCAAGAGATCCCTTAAATTTTCTGAGTAGTTTACAAATATTTATTTAAATGCTGCTACTATACCCAAAAAGTGTCTGTAAAAATTCAGGTAGCGTGAAATGGCCGAAACTACGCCAGGGGTACTGGTTTCGATGGAATTCTATATACCTGAGTGGTTTAGGTCTTGTACACAACGTTGCCAATGTGTGGAGCCTGCAACGTACCGTACATGATACAAAAAACAACATATACAGGCGGAGGTGACATCGTATTGGCAATTATACAACTAACAGCGACGGCAACGCCAGCGATCTACAGCTGAACTAAAAATTAATTTTGTGAGTATAAGTATGACGTTATCACCTCCAGACAAAAATTTGAATTTAGGCTTCTAACACCATCTATATGCTTATACAGTCGAAAACAGGGCAAAACGTTGTCACCTCCGAAAAAGGAGGTCACAACGTTATATATGAGGTGACAACGTATGCTGGGTATCTACTTTGGAGGTGACAAGGTACCCTTCATCAATATATATATATATATATATATATATATATATATATATATATATATATATATATATATATATATATATATATATATATATATATATATATATATATATATATATATATATATATATATATATATATATATATATATATATATATATATATATATATATATATATATATATATATATATATATATATATATATATATATATATATATATATATATATATATATATATATATATATATATATATATATATATATATCTATAGGGCACCACCAAGCGTCCCCCCATGTAAAATCTTAGGTTCAAGCAGCGTCCGAAGTCACTCGGCGTCCGGATATACGGACGCAGGGTGACTTGTGCCTCAAAATTGCACCACATGAAGCTTAAAGTGTCTAGATGACGAAAATGTAAAAATTAGCTGTGCGCAGTTTGACACCCATTCCTGATTCGTGTATAAAATCGTAGTTCGAGCGTTTGCCACACGCAGCGCTAATAGCGCGGGATTTGTATACATTTGTATACAAATTTATGGCATAGGTTTACCCTGCGTCCGCATATTTAACAAGAATTGTGTTGGTAACACTGATGGCTTCGTGTCTAGACAGTGACGTCATTTCAACGGGACTTCACTTTATGCATTGTATTTCTGAGTAAAGATTGCGTCATTTAAGGTGATAAAAATTTTCTTACATATTATATTTTGTTAAAGCTACTTAATATTATAATTGTTATTATTATTATAATATATTTAATATTATTGATTTAAGTGAAACAAACGTTAACCATTATTATATTATCATTTAGTATTTAATCAATCACTGATGCTGTTAGCTAATAATAAATCTGGCTGTTTAAAATACTATCTTATCCCATATTATATTTTAAAATTCTTAAAACTCATATGTTTGTGACATCATTTCAAACGGGACTTCTTATGCATTAAAATATTGAAATTAAATAACCTTTATAATTTCTAATTTGTTAGATGACATAGAAACTTGAGATTTGGCACAATTATAGGAATTGGGATTCTTGTAAGGAGGAAAATAAAAATATATATTTATGTCAACCCTCGCACCTCCTTTTAGGGGTTGTAAAACTTCTAGATGACTTAGAAATTTGAAATTTGGTGTAATTATAGGATTTAAGATTCTTATAAAGAAAAATATAAAAAAATATTAAGATGTCAACCCCTGCACCCCGTTCGGGGGTTGTAAAACTTCTAGATGACATACAAACCTGAGATTTGGCAAAATTATAGGAATTGGGATTCTTGTACAGAGAAAAATAAAAAAATATTTTTATGTCAACCCTCGCACCCCCTTTTCAGGGTTGTAAAACTTCTAGATGACTTAGAAACTTGAAATTTGGTATAATTATAGGATTTAGGATTCTTATAAAGAAAAATATAAAAAAAATTATTAAATCAACCCCCGTACTCCATTTGGGGGTTGTAAAACTTCTAGATGACATACATACTTGAAATTTGGTATAGTGATAGGGTTTAAGACTCTCGTAATAAAAAATATAAAAAAAATTTATTAAGTCAACCCCCGCACTTTATTCGGGGGTTGTAAAATTCTAGATGACATAAAAACTTGAAATTTGGTATAGCGATAGAATTTAGGACTCCCCTAAAGAAAAATTAAAAAAAATATTAAACCAACCCCCGTATTCCATTTGGGGGTTGTAAAACTTCTAAATGACACACAAACTTGAAATTTGGTATAGTGATAGGGTTTAAGACTCTCGTAAAGAAAAATATAAAATTTTTTTATTAAGTCAACCCCCGCACTTTATTTGGGGGTTGTAGAAATTCTAGATGACATACAAACTTGAAATTTGGTATAGCGATAGAATTTAGGACTCTCCTAAAGAAAAATTTAAAAAAAATATTAAACCAACCCCCGTATTCCATTTGGGGGTTGTAAAACTTCTAGATGACACACAAACTTGAAATTTGGTATAGTGATAGGGTTTAAGACTCTCGTAAAGAGAAATATAAAATTTTTTTATTAAGTCAACCCCCGCACTTTATTTGGGGGTTGTAGAAATTCTAGATGACATACAAACTTGAAATTGGTATAGTGATAAGATTTAGGACTCTCGTACAGAAAAATTAAAAAAATTATTAAGTCAACCCCCGCACCCGCTTTAGGGGTTGTAAAATTTCTAGATGATATACAAACTTGGAATTTGGTTTAGTTATAGGGTTTAGAGTTCTCGTAAAGAAAAATATAAAAAATTTTATTAAGTCAACCCCCACACTTTATTCGGGGGTTGTAAAATTCTAGATGACATAAAAACTTAAAATTTGGTATAGCGATAGAATTTAGGACTCCACTAAAGAAAAATTTAAAAAAAATATTAAACCAACCCCCGTATTCCATTTGGGGGTTGTAAAACTTCTAGATGACACACAAACTTGAAATTTGGTATAGTGATAGGGTTTAAGACTCTCGTAAAGAAAAATATAAAAAATTTTTATTAAGTCAACCCCCTCACTTTATTTGGGGGTTGTAGAAATTCTAGATGACATACAAACTTGAAATTTGGTATAGCGATAGAATTTAGGACTCTCCTAAAGAAAAATTTAAAAAAAATATTAAACCAACCCCCGTATTCCATTTGGGGGTTGTAAAACTTCTAGATGACACACAAACTTGAAATTTGGTATAGTGATAGGGTTTAAGACTCTCGTAAAGAAAAATATAAAATTTTTTTATTAAGTCAACCCCCGCACTTTATTTGGGGGTTGTAGAAATTCTAGATGACATACAAACTTGAAATTTGGTATAGCGATAGAATTTAGGACTCTCCTAAAGAAAAATTTAAAAAAAATATTAAACCAACCCCCGTATTCCATTTGGGGGTTGTAAAACTTCTAGATGACACACAAACTTGAAATTTGGTATAGTGATAGGGTTTAAGACTCTCGTAAAGAAAAATATAAAATTTTTTTATTAAGTCAACCCCCGCACTTTATTTGGGGGTTGTAGAAATTCTAGATGACATACAAACTTGAAATTTGGTATAGCGATAGAATTTAGGACTCTCCTAAAGAAAAATTTAAAAAAAATATTAAACCAACCCCCGTATTCCATTTGGGGGTTGTAAAACTTCTAGATGACACACAAACTTGAAATTTGGTATAGTGATAGGGTTTAAGACTCTCGTAAGGAAAAATATAAAAATTTTTTATTAAGTCAACCCCCGCACTTTATTTGGGGGTTGTAGAAATTCTAGATGACATACAAACTTAAAATTTGGTATAGCGATAGAATTTAGGACTCTCCTAAAGAAAAATTAAAAAAAAATATTAAACCAACCCCCGTATTCCATTTGGGGGTTGTAAAACTTCTAGATGACACACAAACTTGAAATTTGGTATAGTGATAGGGTTTAAGACTCTCGTAAAGAAAAATATAAAAATTTTTTATTAAGTCAACCCCCGCACTTTATTTGGGGGTTGTAGAAATTCTAGATGACATACAAACTTGAAATTGGTATAGTGATAAGATTTAGGACTCTCGTACAGAAAAATTAAAAAAATTATTAAGTCAACCCCCGCACCCGCTTTAGGGGTTGTAAAATTTCTAGATGATATACAAACTTGGAATTTGGTTTAGTTATAGGGTTTAGAGTTCTCGTAAAGAAAAATATAAAAAATTTTATTAAGTCAACCCCCACACTTTATTCGGGGGTTGTAAAATTCTAGATGACATAAAAACTTAAAATTTGGTATAGCGATAGAATTTAGGACTCCACTAAAGAAAAATTTAAAAAAAATATTAAACCAACCCCCGTATTCCATTTGGGGGTTGTAAAACTTCTAGATGACACACAAACTTGAAATTTGGTATAGTGATAGGGTTTAAGACTCTCGTAAAGAAAAATATAAAAAATTTTTATTAAGTCAACCCCCTCACTTTATTTGGGGGTTGTAGAAATTCTAGATGACATACAAACTTGAAATTTGGTATAGCGATAGAATTTAGGACTCTCCTAAAGAAAAATTTAAAAAAAATATTAAACCAACCCCCGTATTCCATTTGGGGGTTGTAAAACTTCTAGATGACACACAAACTTGAAATTTGGTATAGTGATAGGGTTTAAGACTCTCGTAAAGAAAAATATAAAATTTTTTTATTAAGTCAACCCCCGCACTTTATTTGGGGGTTGTAGAAATTCTAGATGACATACAAACTTGAAATTTGGTATAGCGATAGAATTTAGGACTCTCCTAAAGAAAAATTTAAAAAAAATATTAAACCAACCCCCGTATTCCATTTGGGGGTTGTAAAACTTCTAGATGACACACAAACTTGAAATTTGGTATAGTGATAGGGTTTAAGACTCTCGTAAAGAAAAATATAAAATTTTTTTATTAAGTCAACCCCCGCACTTTATTTGGGGGTTGTAGAAATTCTAGATGACATACAAACTTGAAATTTGGTATAGCGATAGAATTTAGGACTCTCCTAAAGAAAAATTTAAAAAAAATATTAAACCAACCCCCGTATTCCATTTGGGGGTTGTAAAACTTCTAGATGACACACAAACATGAAATTTGGTATAGTGATAGGGTTTAAGACTCTCGTAAGGAAAAATATAAAAATTTTTTATTAAGTCAACCCCCGCACTTTATTTGGGGGTTGTAGAAATTCTAGATGACATACAAACTTGAAATTGGTATAGTGATAAGATTTAGGACTCTCGTACAGAAAAATTAAAAAAATTATTAAGTCAACCCCCGCACCCGCTTTAGGGGTTGTAAAATTTCTAGATGATATACAAACTTGGAATTTGGTTTAGTTATAGGGTTTAGAGTTCTCGTAAAGAAAAATATAAAAAATTTTATCAAGTCAACCCCCGCACTTTATTCGGGGGTTGTAAAATTCTAGATGACATAAAAACTTAAAATTTGGTATAGCGATAGAATTTAGGACTCCCCTAAAGAAAAATTAAAAAAAAATATTAAACCAACCCCCGTATTCCATTTGGGGGTTGTAAAACTTCTAGATGACACACAAACTTGAAATTTGGTATAGTGATAGGGTTTAAGACTCTCGTAAAGAAAAATATAAAAAATTTTTATTAAGTCAACCGCCGCACTTTATTTGGGGGTTGTAGAAATTCTAGATGACATACAAACTTGAAATTTGGTATAGCGATAGAATTTAGGACTCTCCTAAAGAAAAATTAAAAAAAAATATTAAACCAACCCCCGTATTCCATTTGGGGGTTGTAAAACTTCTAGATGACACACAAACTTGAAATTTGGTATAGTGATAGGGTTTAAGACTCTCGTAAAGAAAAATATAAAATTTTTTTATTAAGTCAACCCCCGCACTTTATTTGGGGGTTGTAGAAATTCTAGATGACATACAAACTTGAAATTGGTATAGTGATAAGATTTAGGACTCTCGTACAGAAAAATTAAAAAAATTATTAAGTCAACCCCCGCACCCGCTTTAGGGGTTGTAAAATTTCTAGATGATATACAAACTTGGAATTTGGTTTAGTTATAGGGTTTAGAGTTCTCGTAAAGAAAAATATAAAAAATTTTATCAAGTCAACCCCCGCACTTTATTCGGGGGTTGTAAAATTCTAGATGACATAAAAACTTGAAATTTGGTATAGCGATAGAATTTAGGACTCCCCTAAAGAAAAATTTAAAAAAATATTAAACCAACCCCCGTATTCCATTTGGGGGTTGTAAAACTTCTAGATGACACACAAACTTGAAATTTGGTATAGTGATAGGGTTTAAGACTCTCGTAAAGAAAAATATAAAATTTTTTTATTAAGTCAACCCCCGCACTTTATTTGGGGGTTGTAGAAATTCTAGATGACATACAAACTTGAAATTTGGTATAGCGATAGAATTTAGGACTCTCCTAAAGAAAAATTTAAAAAAAAAATTAAACCAACCCCCGTATTCCATTTGGGGGTTGTAAAACTTCTAGATGACACACAAACTTGAAATTTGGTATAGTGATAGGGTTTAAGACTCTCGTAAAGAAAAATATAAAATTTTTTTATTAAGTCAACCCCCGCACTTTATTTGGGGGTTGTAGAAATTCTAGATGACATACAAACTTGAAATTTGGTATAGCGATAGAATTTAGGACTCTCCTAAAGAAAAATTTAAAAAAAATATTAAACCAACCCCCGTATTCCATTTGGGGGTTGTAAAACTTCTAGATGACACACAAACTTGAAATTTGGTATAGTGATAGGGTTTAAGACTCTCGTAAAGAAAAATATAAAATTTTTTTATTAAGTCAACCCCCGCACTTTATTTGGGGGTTGTAGAAATTCTAGATGACATACAAACTTGAAATTTGGTATAGCGATAGAATTTAGGACTCTCCTAAAGAAAAATTTAAAAAAAATATTAAACCAACCCCCGTATTCCATTTGGGGGTTGTAAAACTTCTAGATGACACACAAACTTGAAATTTGGTATAGTGATAGGGTTTAAGACTCTCGTAAGGAAAAATATAAAAATTTTTTATTAAGTCAACCCCCGCACTTTATTTGGGGGTTGTAGAAATTCTAGATGACATACAAACTTAAAATTTGGTATAGCGATAGAATTTAGGACTCTCCTAAAGAAAAATTAAAAAAAAATATTAAACCAACCCCCGTATTCCATTTGGGGGTTGTAAAACTTCTAGATGACACACAAACTTGAAATTTGGTATAGTGATAGGGTTTAAGACTCTCGTAAAGAAAAATATAAAAATTTTTTATTAAGTCAACCCCCGCACTTTATTTGGGGGTTGTAGAAATTCTAGATGACATACAAACTTGAAATTGGTATAGTGATAAGATTTAGGACTCTCGTACAGAAAAATTAAAAAAATTATTAAGTCAACCCCCGCACCCGCTTTAGGGGTTGTAAAATTTCTAGATGATATACAAACTTGGAATTTGGTTTAGTTATAGGGTTTAGAGTTCTCGTAAAGAAAAATATAAAAAATTTTATCAAGTCAACCCCCGCACTTTATTCGGGGGTTGTAAAATTCTAGATGACATAAAAACTTAAAATTTGGTATAGCGATAGAATTTAGGACTCCCCTAAAGAAAAATTAAAAAAAAATATTAAACCAACCCCCGTATTCCATTTGGGGGTTGTAAAACTTCTAGATGACACACAAACTTGAAATTTGGTATAGTGATAGGGTTTAAGACTCTCGTAAAGAAAAATATAAAAAATTTTTATTAAGTCAACCGCCGCACTTTATTTGGGGGTTGTAGAAATTCTAGATGACATACAAACTTGAAATTTGGTATAGCGATAGAATTTAGGACTCTCCTAAAGAAAAATTAAAAAAAAATATTAAACCAACCCCCGTATTCCATTTGGGGGTTGTAAAACTTCTAGATGACACACAAACTTGAAATTTGGTATAGTGATAGGGTTTAAGACTCTCGTAAAGAAAAATATAAAATTTTTTTATTAAGTCAACCCCCGCACTTTATTTGGGGGTTGTAGAAATTCTAGATGACATACAAACTTGAAATTGGTATAGTGATAAGATTTAGGACTCTCGTACAGAAAAATTAAAAAAATTATTAAGTCAACCCCCGCACCCGCTTTAGGGGTTGTAAAATTTCTAGATGATATACAAACTTGGAATTTGGTTTAGTTATAGGGTTTAGAGTTCTCGTAAAGAAAAATATAAAAAATTTTATCAAGTCAACCCCCGCACTTTATTCGGGGGTTGTAAAATTCTAGATGACATAAAAACTTAAAATTTGGTATAGCGATAGAATTTAGGACTCCCCTAAAGAAAAATTAAAAAAAAATATTAAACCAACCCCCGTATTCCATTTGGGGGTTGTAAAACTTCTAGATGACACACAAACTTGAAATTTGGTATAGTGATAGGGTTTAAGACTCTCGTAAAGAAAAATATAAAAAATTTTTATTAAGTCAACCGCCGCACTTTATTTGGGGGTTGTAGAAATTCTAGATGACATACAAACTTGAAATTTGGTATAGCGATAGAATTTAGGACTCTCCTAAAGAAAAATTAAAAAAAAATATTAAACCAACCCCCGTATTCCATTTGGGGGTTGTAAAACTTCTAGATGACACACAAACTTGAAATTTGGTATAGTGATAGGGTTTAAGACTCTCGTAAAGAAAAATATAAAATTTTTTTATTAAGTCAACCCCCGCACTTTATTTGGGGGTTGTAGAAATTCTAGATGACATACAAACTTGAAATTTGGTATAGCGATAGAATTTAGGACTCTCCTAAAGAAAAATTTAAAAAAAATATTAAACCAACCCCCGTATTCCATTTGGGGGTTGTAGAAATTCTAGAAGACATACAAACTTGAAATTTGGTATAGCGATAGAATTTAGGGCTCTCCTAAAGAAAAATTTAAAAAAAATATTAAGTCAACCCCCGCACCCGCTTTAGGGGTTGTAAAATTTCTAGATGATATACAAACTTGGAATTTGGCTTAGTTATAGGGTTCTCGTAAAGAAAAATATAAAAAATTGTTATTATGTTAACCCTCCGCTTCCCCTTTAGGGGTTGTAAAACGGGACTTCACTTCATGAATTTAAGTAATGAAATTAAATAATCTTTATAACTTCCGAATTTCTAGAGTACATACAAACTTGAAATTTGGTATATTTACAGAGTTTCGGATTCTCGTCTAGCGAAAAATTAAAAAACGTTACAAAAACCCATATTTATATTTTCAAAATTTTGTTCTGTTTTGGGTAGCAGCCACCTCTTAGAATTTTGAAATACGGGAAAAATAGTAAATAATCTTTATTGCGGTTCATATTTGAATGGGTGACGTGAAAGAACATAAAAAGTTACATACTTTACGGATTTTGCGACATTAAGAGTCTAAGGGGTAGCCAGCCATCCCTTAGAATTTGCAAATGTGGAGAAAATAGTAAAGCAGTTTATTTGCGTTTCATTGTTGAATGGGTTGCGTGAAAGAACATAAAAACGCACATGCTTCACCGATTTTGCGAAATTCAGGATATAAGGGGGTAGCAGCGAACCCTTAGAATTTCTAAATGTGAAAAAATAGCACGATTTTTGTTGCGCTTCATTTTCATGGTTATCATGAACAAACATAAGAAGTTACATATTTTATGGTTAATAATGTAGAAGATACTTTTTAGATTTTGCAAAATTCAGAGTTCAAAGGTAGTACGAGTCACCACTTCAAATGTTTAAATGTGGGAAAAATAGTAAACACTTAGTCACTTAACGGGTTCTGGCCTATTTAACAGTCTACACTCAATCATTCGGACAAGCTTTTGGCTATAGCAATGAAATTAAAAGAGCTTTGTATATTTCGACCTCTAGTTCTACACTCAATCATTCGGACGAGCTTTTGGTTATAGTAATGGAATTAAAAGAACTTCGTAGATTTCGGCTTCTTGTTTACGAAAACAGTATTAGAATCCATTCACTTTATTATTTCATTATCATTCACATTAAGCCTATAGTACCTTAATACTTTTTTTACTCAGAATCCCACTTGCTATCGATTTCCATACTTCAAATCTAATCGTTCCATTTAAAAAAATCCTCATGATGATATCCAGCACCAACACAAGTTCTAAGATGTGTTCTGATTTCGTAAACTAGAGGTCAAAGTATACAAAGTTCTTTTAATTCCACTGCTATAGTCACAAGCTTATTGGAATGATTCAGTGTAGACTGTTAAACAGGACACCCTGTATAGTCTTCAATATCTTCCTCTGAATCGCAGGAAAATTAATTTAGTGACAAGCGGTTTGGACAAAAAATTGGTTTTTTGTTACTGCACTGTTATTGTTAAAATTAGGAACATTGCTTTGAGAAAAATAATGCCTATATGAAAAGTGTTCATTTAACCAAAACGAAATCAAAAAATTAATAAACAAGAAAACACAATTCCCTATTTTTTTATATAAATCTTAAATGAATTGCTTTTTGGTCGAAAATTAATAGCTAAGAACCCCAAGGTTTCTTTCTATAACCCCTACAAAGATTTCATAGATATATGGCATGTACTTTCTGAGATAAAAACTAATTTGTTTTTAATAAAATTGTCCCTAAAAATGGGTACGTTTTATTACCTATTGTCTGATAAAAACAAAAGTAGCTATAGCATTTAGAAATATAATATTTTACTAATGTTAAGCTTTACTAAAGTCAGAGGACTCGAGAAAAAAATGGATATTAGATAATCTTTTAATGTTGTTTGTTAGGAAGACAATATTTCCTTGTAAGCATGGATTAAATTTCCGAAAATTCCCGACTATGTTTATTTACTGATTGCAGGTGTGGAAGTCTATAAAGTGACGTAATTTTGTGTTGCTTACACAGTCATTTTACGTATTTCTTACTATGAACTTGAATATTTTTCAAATTATGCGGTATATTTTATATACTACAATGATTGCTTGAAGCTGGAAAAAGAACTTAAAATTTATAATTTCCACTCTTTTAAAAGTCACTCTTTTAAACAAAAAAAACAATTTTAATTCAATCCTTGCAATTTATAAGACTTTTTAACCAAAATTTGTTTCGGGAGGGTTTCAAGTAATCCAGAATAAATTTATGTAACGACTTTTACAATTAAATAATTTTTTAATAAATTTTTAATCGTGTTCCTTTTCAGGGATTTTCCAACGAATAGAGGTTCTCTTTTGCAATTATGAATTTGATAAGGGTTACAGCTGTACATATAAGTAAATGTAAAAAACAATTCATTTATACAGCACTCATTCGGAGCATTTAAGAATTAAATATCTTTAAACACTTGTTCTCAGAATTGTATGATGATCAATTTGACGTCGCGTCATCAAACATCGTATCAAATATCATGTTACTGCAGATTTTAGTTGCCCATGCAAATTAAAATCTTAATTATTTATGCTGCCAGATTTTAAATTTTTCTTTATATTCTTGAATCTGGAATTTTTTTTTTGAAAACTAACGGCATTAACGGCTTGAAAATACTTTAATAAATAAAATAAATAAAAATACAGTGTTGTAGGTTACATAAGTTATAAATTGGAGTTTAAAGTTGATTGACGCGTGTAAACCCCGTTTATTATAAAAAATGTAAAATTAAATGCAAATGTTTACACTTGAAACCACCAAAACAAATTTTGGTTAAAAAGCCTTGAATAATTATTGTTTTAAATGCGTTACTAGGATTGAATTAAGATTATTATTTTTTGTTTAAAAGAGTGACATGGAATTATAAATTATAGGACCTTCGTCCAGCTTCAAGCAATCATTGTAGTATAAAATGCACCATCGTGCATAAGTTTTTCTATCGAAGAAGAAGGAAAGTGGCAAACACTCTCTTATACTGCATGCACACAGGCCCCAGTTTTTTTCTGCCTGTCATTTTCTATGAGTTTCTCAAAATATTTTTTTATGTCACTATATGTAGTTTTATAGCAATTTAACTTTGTCCAAAAAGCGTTGATCTTCGTACACTGGTATAACACCGTAAGCGTTTCAAAATAGAAGACAGCATTCCAATTATACTGTCTCAACAAGGATTTTCGAAGCTCCACTGTCTTTGAGGTACAGCCAAATGCATGAGAGTACCACTTTTAGGAGATGAATCCAGTGTTGTAACAGATACATTATTTTGTATATCTAGATACAGATACAGATACTATCAGAAAAAGGTACCTAGATACAGATACAGGTTTTACAGTGAAGTATCTAGATCCAAATACAAAGCTTAACATAATGTATCTAGATACATTTGTAGATACTTGTTTTTCACCCCGAATATAAGAACTTCCTAGTCAATTTTTCGTACCGAAAATAGTCATTTAACTAAGTATCAATTCCAGGGCTAGTCTAGGACAGCAATATTTATAAAAATTTATACATATTAAAAATTGTTAAGCAGAAACCAGTATCTAAAGATAAGTACATCATGCATTCAAACCTTTCCACTTCATTAAAGCATTCCAAACATGACATTTGTGTAGATTTTCTATCTTCAGTTTTGGTGTTGTGCAGAATATTAATAACTTGAATAAACTCCAATAGTCTTCATTGTTTGAAAACCTAGAAAATGTTTTACCACTTTAACAGAAATCATCATAGCCTAGATATTATTTCTGATAATCTAGCTTCAAAGTATGTGTTGGTACGATTCACACTATAACAATTTGCTATTAGTTCGTAGTACTATTACACCCAAAAGTCGCTAAATCTCGTTGCTTTTAGTTACCCTTGGTGTAACGGAATATATTATAATTATTTGCTCTTCAACATATTTTCAAACGCACTACATTAAGATAGTTCTTACTTTGAAAGTTCTCAAATTGACTGTTGACAGAAAAAATAGGAGTGTGTAACAAAATCCGTATAGTGCCTTTACTGTACTCGAAGACTCACCAGTGGCTTGTCGTACCTAGTACTTATCTACAAGTCCAGTAAAATAACCATTCCAGACTTGTTACGTAAATGTTAAATATAATAACATTACTACAACTATTACATCTAATAAAGAATGAATTCTCTTCATATCTGAAATTATGGTACACTTTTATCTAATTGTTGTTGATTGGTACAATCAGTAAATTATGGTACAAGTACCATAATTATGGTACAGTTGGTAACACTGCCCTGGACGGACAAGAATGCTTCTTCCTCACACAATCGGTAATATCGTAATTCTGTAACAATATCCATTGTTTATAGAGTTTCTACATCTAGTCAGCCAGACCATACTGGCGGATCAGAGTAGCGCAAACAACCCCATTTTGTGGCGAGAAAAGCCCGAAATTGTTAATTATTATTATCCCCATTGAATTTAATTAAATCCATGTTTAGTTTAAAAGACTTTTCTACATAGTTTTCATTTTGACAGCCACAAATTGTAATATGCCAAATACGTAAGATGCGATTTTAATTAATGAATTACTATATTTTACACTTCTTTTATCTCAATATGGCGTCGATAGCGAAACTCTGATACGCCAAGTTGACCTGGCTGACTAGATGTAGTGACTCAATTGTTTAACGAGGTGACATATTTGATTTCATGATTTCAAAGCAATTCCAAATTAAAAATTAGTTTTATTATGTTCGGCGGTTTATTTCAAATTTAAGATTCTACACATCATTTATGACAATTTTTGTATTATAAAATCATTAAATTATGAAAATAGTATCTGCACAATACAGATACTCAGATACTACAGAAAATGTATCTAGATCCAAATACAGCTACAAAATTTTAAAAGTATCTAGATATGTATCTAGATACATTACAACACTGGATGAATCCCTCCAAGACCAAGCAATAGGTTGGGATTTTTTTAGACACACTGAATTACTTTGAGCATATGATGTACTTCTTCATTGCATCACAATGAACCCTTTAGTTCAGTTACATTTGATTTTCTAAGAAATAGAGAAACGATACAAGATCCTTGGGAAGGTTTTTACTTTATTTTCTTCGTTAACTACTATTTCCTTTTGTTTTGATAGTACAGTAGCTTTTGAGCAGTAAAGTAGTTTTTTTCTTTTCCTTTGCGTCATAATGTTTTGCAGTTTTCAATGGTCCAACACCATAGTGCCTTGTCGAATAATTTATATGAAGAAAAGAAGTTGTCTAGGAAAATATTATGATTATGGTTATTCTCTACAATAGATAGTAGATAAAAAACAAAGTCACCTCCCAAACCAAGTCTTGATTTTTTATTATTTGGAGGATAACTTGTATAAGTACCCTTCATCTGAACAGATATACCATAATTTGAAACCGAATCTCACCGGTTTTACTTTTAGAAGCATTTTGTTGCGAGTGCCGTCCAAAATATGGAACTATCTGTTCATCTAGTAATATAAGTTGCACGAGAATACTCCATACTGCATGAGTTTTTCATTCATGATGTAAAAATCACCTACTAAGATTTACCAAAAAGAATGAAGTGAATATAATCATGGGTGACTTCAACGGAAAGATAGGTAAAGGAAGAATGCAATATATTGTTGGAGACCATGGTATTTGCAAACGACACGATAGGGGGGATATCTGGTACAGTTCTGTAATGAAGAAAACTTAATGGCAGCAAACACCTGGTTCCAACTTCCAGAAAGGCGATTGTATACTTAGAAGTGTACTTAGGACCAGGAAACAATGAAGGAAATATCATAAAAAATCAAATAGATTACATACTGATTGATACACGATATAGAAACGGAATTAAAGGTGTAAGAACTTATCCTGGATCAGACGTAAGATCTGATCAGAACCCCGTAGCTGAAAAACGTGAGATTAAATTGAAGAAAATCCGGAAGACAAATAAAACAAGACCTAACTTTGAGAAACTGGGGGAACCATAAATAAAAGAGGAAATAACACGAGTTTTGAATAGTAAGTTTAGGGAAACGGTATAATTGGAAACAGAAACAATGGAAAACTTTTGGCAGTCTATTAAAAATGTAAACATGAAGTACAAGAAAATGAATTGGAAAACCAAGAGCAGAGAGCAAAACAGAAATGGATGACGGAAGAAATCCTTTTATTGATGAACGAAACAAGGAAGTACAAACATAAAGACTATAATAAATATAAAGAAATCCATAAAAAGATTACAAGGCTTATAAGAGAGGCAAAGGAGGCCTGGATGGAGAAACGTTGTCAAGTGCTCGAAGAGCTGCCAAGAAAGCATGATTTCTTTAACACACAAAAAAGAAGATAAAAGAAATAACTGGAAATAAAACCCATCAACACAATATCTTAGTCACATATAGTAACAAAAAAACAATAGACCCAGACGAGATAGAAGAGATTTTGACAAGCTATATACAAGAGCTTTTTGATGATATCAGAATGTAACCAGAATCAAGAGAAATAGATCAAGAAGATTAGCCATTGAAAATTATTATAGCAGAAGTGAAACACGCAATAAAACTATCAAAACACGTAGAGTCCCAGGTGAAGATAACATCTATACTGAGATGCGTAAACGTATTAGACGATGAAAGCCTCAACATCTTAACATCTTTCTTAAATAGAATATACTATACAGGAATCGTACCACACGACTGGACCCAACCTATTTTTATTCCGATACCTAAAAAGAGCGGAGTAAAACAGTGCTTACAGTACCGATTGATTAGCCTGATGAGCCATGTACTGTAGATAATGCTAAGAACATGCATCAACTAGTACACACAAAATGCGAACAATATGTAGGAGAAGAACAATTTGGTTTTCGCTTAGGCATTGGAACTAGAGAAGCAGTTCAAGGTCTTAGGACTAGCAGAAATACATAAAACAAAATTAAATAGCTTATCGGTATCTCCAACGTAAGTGACTCCTGCGTACAATGTTGCTTCCTCACGACTTGCTCCAAAATTATAAGTCTGGATTTCTTCAGCTAGTTTGCAAGCATAATTTTCAGAGAAGTCTATATGTAGTAACCCTTCATTCTTACTAAGACTGTTTTTCAGTGTGTTCTAAGCAGCATTTTTATTTTTAATGTTAAATTTATATTTATTTTTAAAGTTTTCATTTCTTCTTGAACCTCTCCCTGCAACTCTCGGACAGGTTTAGTAACATTGATTTTAGCTGCAATCTTAACATTAAATTGAACCTTTTCTTCATTTTATTTTGACATTTCAGAGACCTGCCATACATATGCAATGCGGAAGCCTTACTACATGTTACAGGAGTTCATATGAATTGTCATTATCTACAAGTTTTAGTGGTTTTAGTTTTTACGCCCTACTGCATCGAAAAGGGTACTTTACATCTTGGTGACCGTGGCGGAAACGTTGACATTACATCGCGGGCGGTAAAGTGTAAAAAAATCGCCCGCTGTAAAAAAATCGCCCGCATAATCCAACTTTGACATTAAATCGCGGGCGGTAAAGTGTAAAAAAAACGCCCTACTGTAAAAAAAACGCCCGCATAATCCGCAATGTCACAATATTTTCAGTAAAATTTACAATTTGGTTTTATTGTTTACGCGTGAAGTCATAGTTACGATCAGCCATCACGCCGCCTATTTTTAACGTTGTGAAATTATGAATTATGATAGATGATTTTACGATAATTTAAAGTTAATATTTCTTTTGCAGTTGGGCGTAAAACGTTGTACGTACCTCGGGCCGAAAGTAGATTGCGCCCTTGGCTAAATTAAGGCCCTCCTTCGTCGGGCCTCAACCTTTAGCCGGCGGGCGCAATCTTACACTTTCGGCCCTCTATACGTAAATAACTATTGTGGTTTGAAGCTTATGTTTGCGCGTTGCTTGTACAAACAGGTAGCTCTGTTTATTTCATTAGGTTTGCATACATAATATAGACGGTAATAACATAGGGATGGCATCGAGAGAATGTACTGTAGGATATTTTTGTTTTGTGTGCAAGGCCAATTGTTTTATTTGCTAAACTATAAAGACGGTAGTGACGAATATCAATGGACATCAACAAAGCACTTAAAAATCTTTTCCGTTGGTTTTTTGACCTCCAGCAACTCTCCAAGGTTTCACCAGCGAGTCGTGCAAAACTAGAGTAGGATTGCTTATTTCTCATTGCTTTTTCCTTTTCCAGGTCCAAGTCCAACAAAACGTTTCCGTGCAGTATTTTTTATTCAGAGATGGGCATTAGTTTTTCTTCAGGTGTTTTCATAACTGTATTGTTTTCAGTTTTTTTCTACTTAAATGCTTTCTTCTTCTTTTCACATTCTCAAGTTTGCTCAAAACAAATAACCAGAAACCCAAGTACAGAGAGGTTTCTTTTTGTATCTGAACTTGCCCGACGAAGAGAACACAAAAAATTGAACAGCTAAAAAATCATTTCGCAGGTCAATCACCGCTGGATATTTTTTAAAACTTTTTGATGATGAAGTTCAAGATATAGTATTGCGATTTTTTGTAAAGTAGGTTCATGATAAATAATACACACGATTTTATATTTACAAAGGAAAAACTTTTCAGTTTTATTGGCATCCTGTTTTTATTAGGCTATCATACGTTGCCCCAAGCTAATTTGTATTGGTATGTTGAAGAAGGCAAAGGAGTCGATATTGTATAGAACTGCATGAGTAAAAACAAATTCAGAAATATTCAGTAAGGTCGATAAAACTGTTACATTTTCTAACTTTGCGGCCTTTTTTACATCTTCTTTTTCTTAAGGTGCTGTCTTCTTATAGAAGGTTAGCAACAACTTCGGCAAATCGTTCACTATCTTTATGGATATGGCAGATATATGGCATGTACTTTCTGAGATAAAAACTAATTTGTTTTTAATAAAATTGTCCCAAAAAATGGGTACCTTTATTACCTATTGTCTGATAAAAACAAAAGTAGCTATAGCATTTAGATTTATAAATATAATAAATATTTTACTATTATAATTATGTAAAAATAAATTCAGCTTTCAAAGTCAGAGGACTCGAGAAAAAAATGGATATTAGATAATCAGGAATAATTCGATATTATAGTATAAAAGACGTCCTGTGGAGTGTGGATTAAATTTCCCCAAAATTCCCGACTATATTTATTTACTGATTGCAGGTGTGGACGTCTATAAAGTGACGTAATTTTGTGTATGCTATAACGACAGACTGCTTCCACAATCATTTTACGTATTTCTTACTATGAAATTGAATTGAACTACAATTATTACCGTAAACAATAGTAACCCTTTAAAACCATTAGTTAATTAATTAGAAATTTAAAAAACAAATCTAATATTTTTATTTTTTGAAATGAAAATATTTTCCTAATAAAAATAGCTTTCCTGCAAAGTTGATTAATAGTTACATAGAAAAAAAAGGTACGCACTTATGATAAATTAAGCATAACTCCACAAATCGACTAATTCAATTTAAACAAAATAATTTAAAATATATTTTTATCTCTCAGAACTTGCCCGATAATAATATCGAGCGGTCCATGGGACGATAACGAACAAATTATTACCTGGAACCAGACCAGAGTTGTAATTATGATAAAGAATGAAACTTAATACTTTATTATTTTATGAAAGATTTGCTAAGCTAATAGAGGATAAATTACATACACTGCATGTTGCAGATTTAATATATTTTACATATTATTGTTGTAGTTGAACTAATAATATTAACTGGGAATTGAATTTTTTAAATAGGTAGAAATTTTATTTTATCTGCTAAATCCAGAAGGTTAATTAATAAGAAATTAATCTTAAATATTAATTAATAAGTAATTAATAGTAATTAATAATTACTAACTAATTGGGGAAGTTTACATACAACATTTTTTGACTTTTATTTCCTTTGTGAAATCAACCTTTAGCTAACTTTCCTTCGATTACAGTGGTGTGTGGCCAATTCGAGCACAAAGTGCCAGGACAAAATGCTGATATGCTTTATATTTCCTAGATTGTTGTTTTATTAACGAGATACCTACAGCGTGGAAATAAATGATTTTCATCGAGTTCCCTTTGGCATTTTTTCACATGTAAATTTTTCTGTGCCGCTCTACTCTTTTTGATTTAGTACTAAATTAGTTCTGTCAATAAATGAAATCAATCTGTCAAACAATTCATAGAATTTATTGAATTTGAGGTTATGGTACTGCCTTCTCTATTTTCGTAGAGCGGCACGTCGTGTTTTTACATGGGGAATGCAATGGTAACTTGATGAAAATCATTTATTTCCACCCAGTACTATCTTTTGTAAAAAAAAAGTTCTTGATTAAGGCTCCAGAAGGCCAGAATGCATTATCCTCTATTCCATAGAATAACCTGAGAAATAATACAGATACCAAATTACAAAAATTTCCACATACATAAAACACTATTAGCTACTTGCGTATATAATAACATTCAATTCTATCGAGTAGTTATTGAAATATTAATTGTTAAAGGCACGCTTTACGTCAAAACTCCCAAAAAACCGTACTTTTTGTAACATAATTCGCAAAAATTCAAAATCTAAAATCAGATAATTTTACAAATTTACTATTTTATTCAAAAATAAATTGTCTATCTAACTGTTTTTGTTTGAATTAATTTGAGCGGTTAGTTTTTTTGCTATGCGCATTCAAACTCAGCGCTCAAAACTTCTGCATTCGATAGTAGGCATCATGAGACATGCTTATGAGAAGCGTTGAAATATGCAGTATATCCATCTTTATTTTAAATACAGATTTTTTATATATTGCCGTTTCTATCACTCCCACTGGTTCGACATTTCGACCTTCAAGAGTACCATCCATGTTTATGCGCACGCATAGACGTGCATCTGGGTGACATGATAAATGCACCAACTTTATGGTTACTATTTCCGATAACAAAATGCTATGACGCGCCGCTACTGTTTAGCTTGATGTCTCGAAAATTGTTAGAGATCTTTTGATTTTCCGAAGCCTGGGGCGTTGGGTGTCACGAGAACCGTTATAACACACCACTAGTTCGGACTAAAGAGGTGTTCAGATTATTCATAGTTTGCTGTAGTGATTATTTCTTGTGCATAGTTTGTGTTTTGTGAGTTTAATTTACAGTATGGGAGGTGTAACAAAAAGGGAAGCAGACACAAAACGTGTAAGATCCCTTTGCTCAAAAAGAATAAATCGAAGATTGGCTCAACGTAGGTTAGTACATACAATTGATTTTTTCTAGAAATGGTAAAATGGTATACGGGTATCTTTTGTTTGATTGATAATATATTCATTAGTCCTGGATCAGGCTACACTTCTGTAGGGAAAGTCGCGTAGTAGGGTATTTCGCCGCCAGTAGACAAGGCCAGTAGATTCAAAAGCGAATCTACTGGCCCGAAATGACGTCATGAAAGATGGCGTCCGGAAGATTCTTACTTTTTGAGATCTACCCGCTATTAGCTATTTTTCTGTAAGTAGTATATGTATAATGTAGGGCTTTATTAGACGATTCTAGTTAACAGCGGAAGAACCTTGTAAGCGAAGCAAATAAATAGGGCGAGCTAATAGAGTCTTCTTGTACATGCCGCAGGCAGATAGCTAAATCCCGCAAATAATTATATGTCTAGTCATTTACGAAGTGACGGGGCAGATGATAAAACGAAAATAAATCTATGCGATTTTGCGCGATGTGCCTAGGCGTTCGCTAAATACCATTGTTTAGAACAGGCAGTTAGTAAATGACTGCATGTGCTGTCGGCAAATAAGGTAATAACATACGCATTTCTTTTTAGAACATGATTTTTCACATGAGCATTTGGAAAAGCTTTGCCCATTGTAAAGAGAGTACTTAGAACTTACTTCTCGCAAAAAACCTGCTTATTTGTAGGGACATCTTGAATACTTAGGTTAGGTTAGGTAGCGATATATCATTATTATCTATTAACTATCGGTTCTAAATAACGGCATTAGGTAAATGCCTAGGCAAGGGCAAAGATTTTCCAAGTGCTCATGTAAAAAAGAATGTTCTACAAAGAAATGTGCATGTTATTACTTTATTTGCCGAAACACATTAAGTCCTTTACTAACTGCCTGTTCTAAACAACGGCATTTAGTAAATGCCTATAGGCATGTAACAAAATCGTATAGATCTGCCTGCGACTTATACAAGTTATAAAACTTTGTGTTCGGTTGCATTGTAGTACAAGTGTAAAATCTACAAATCGGACTGAATGAATCCGCTGCCATCTTTCATGACGTCATTTCTGGAAAGCGTACCTACTAGCGGTGAAACACTCGAGTCGAAAGTTACGAGTTAGTTGTGGGGTCCTCGAAATATTCCATTAAAGAACTGCCGACAACGCGACTTTTCTTGCAAAACTGTAGCCAGATGTAGGACCACATGATGAGTATCATATTTTTTATTATAGATCCCAAAAAAGGCTGGTAGAGGCGAACAAATTGATGTTACTACGGAAAATCCAATTTCACTTAATAAGGAAAATGTGTCTCCAAATGTATCTATGACTCCACAACCGGGCTGTAGCCATTGGTCTGAAGACGGAGGAATGGACATAGACGTGAGCGAGACGACTACGTATACAGAAGAAAATCGAACATTTTCTGCAACTAACCGGCAGAAGAATTGTTGATATAAAACATTTCTTTGATCAAATCTTCTCAAACCATTTAAAACATAAGGTCGACTGCAACATAACAAACATGGAGTTTCTTCAAGAGACCAGAAGAGGACTTAAGAGTATTTTTTCTTTTAAATGCAAAATGTGCGGTCTTATCGACGACATAAGTTTCGAAGGTACCCCGGGGAATAATGTTCTAGATACCAACACAGCTGTAACATTAGCTGCTGTTTCAACTGGAATTGGTTATGCCCAACTGGATGAAATTGCTGCTACCGTGAACATGCCCATGATGTCGAACAAAACATATTTAAAATGTCACGAAATAGTTAGCGAACTCGTACACCACAAAGCTTCGGCTGTGATGGAGGAAGCCGGTAAAGAAGAAGCAAAGCTGGTCAGAGATCTTGGAGAAGTTAGCTAAGATAACATACCGTACGTAACAGTCGTGACTGATGGGGCTTGGTGCAAAAGATCGTACAATGTCAACTATGATGCTTTATCTGGGGTTGGCTGTATAATCGGTTATCGAACAGGAAAGTTATTATATCTAGAAGTACGAAATAAGTATTGCACTGTATGCGCTAGGGCCGAAACAAAACAAACTGAAATACCTAAACATCAGTGTTTTAAGAATTGGCAGAAAAGTTCTACGGGAATGGAAACCGACATCATTCTTGAAGGTTTTAAATCAAGTTTGGAACTTTATGGAGTTAGATATCTTCGCATGGTTGGCGACGGAGACAGTTCGGTGCATAAAAAACTATTAGAAATGAAATCATATGGAAACATGTTAGTCGAAAAAGTAGAATGCAGGAATCATTTGCTGCGAAATGTCTCTTCCAAACTACGGGATATTGTCACCAGAACCACAAGTAAATCTGAAAATAAGCCAGTACCTCCAGCTCTCAGACAAGAATTAAAGAAAGATGCGTATCGCCTCAGAATATCTATTTCAAAAGCTGCACGTCATAGAATAATAGAAGGCAAAACTCATGCTGAGAAAATGCAGCTGCTTACTGCTGACATTTTAAATGCCCCCTCGCACGTTTTTGGCGAGCATGCAAAATGTCAAGAAATAGGGTATTTTTCTTGTACAAAAAAGGAGAACAAAACTTCGTTCCTGATATGAAGAAATGTGGCCTATATCAAGATATTGAAGCAACTCTTTACAGGTTAACTTTAAATGTTAATAGTTTGCTGTTAAACATGAATAACAATTTGGCAGAACATTACAATTCGTTAATGTGTAAATTTGTAGTGGGGAAAAGGGTAAATTATTCCCTTCGAGGTTCCTATCAAACAAGATGTGAAGCTGCTAGTATATTATTTAATGCTGGGACAGACTACCACGAACCAAGAAGATCAAAGTGTATTTACAAAAAGATATGCTCTAAAATTGAAAAGGAAACGCCAAATGCTAGAAAAGAACAAGAAGGAAAAGGGGCAAATTTACCGCAAAACGAAAACTACTGCACTTCCAGACACAGATTATGGTGTCACAGAAAAGGCTGGGCTGTTATCACCTGAAGAGTATAAAATTCAAGAAATCGAGTTCCGTAACACCTTGAAAAAGTCCAAAGAAGAGATTACCCATCTAGAACGAAATACTGTCGGTCAGTCAAGGAACCCTCTCTGGAAACAAGAAAGATCATTGAGATTGACTGCATCTCACTTCGGAAGAGTCTGCAAATTGCAAGCCAAAACATCTTGCGTGAACACAGTTAAGGAAATACTGTACTCAACATTTACAGGAAATAGAGCAACGCATTATGGCTTGGAACATGAGCCAATTGCCATAAAAGAATTTGAAAGTGAATACAACTTGGAAGTAAGAGAATGTGGATTATTTATTGATCAAGAACGCCCATTTCTGGCGGCAAGCTCCGATGAACTTGTTAATGAAGATGCCATTATAGAAGTTAAATGTCCACTAGTTATAGAGAAGATACCTCTTGGGGAAGCAATACGCAGAGCAGAAAAACTACCTTCATGCACCGAGATAACGATGGCAAGATATGCCTCAAAAGAAATGACAAGTATTTTTATCAAGTACAAGGGCAACTGGTAGTAGTTTCAACTACTACATACAGAGTGTATTGTCGGTTTTGTTGCATACGCGAATAGCATGTAAAAACCCAGTTTCTAAGATATTGGCTCCCCTAATTTTACACTGAACAATACATTTGAGGTCCTTAAAATTTTTTGAAAATAATTATGGTGTACGTTATAGATGTTATAGACACTCTTAATATGGAGCACTTAAATCTGGAATTAGATTTTGTCTAGTACCCTTGGTTAAAAAAAATTATGATGATGGTGAGCATTTTAATCGAATTCTATACAAAATAAATTAACTATATAAATATTTTGTTTTGGCAAGAAAAGGAAAGTGACAAACACTCTCTTATACTGCATAGACAGGTCCCTGTTCTTTTCTGCTTGTCATTTTCTACGAATTTCTCACCTATAATATCCCAAGAGCATTGATAACAGTACGAAATAATTTTTATTCGGAATCATATGGTAATATGTGCATTCCTAACCGCCTCAGAGGGTGGGAAATTAACCATTCCTAACTTACTTTTAATTCCCTCTCTTGGTCAGGAATGTAATCATTCCCTACCTGTTATCCCTCTCTTGGTCAGGAATGTGATCATTCCCGACCTGTTGTAAGTTCGTAGTTTGCTCGGTAGAGGGCGGGTGCATTATTAGGTCAAGTTTGTCACTTCAGTTGTCAGTTGTAAATAATTATTTATTTGTTAAAAAATATGATGATTCCGAATAAAATAGTATACAAACCTCGGCGGGACGTTTCCTCCTGTCTCGAGCATTAGCTCACCTCGGGCCTGGGCCCTCGGTGAGCTATCTTAGCTCTCGACAGGAATGAAACACTTCCCGCCTCGGTATGTAATCTACTATATCACAGTTTTCGAAAGCACGTTACTTGGTAACAGCCCGACGCCGTAGGCGGAGGGCTGTTAACCTAAAGTAACGTGCTTAAGTTGTGATAAAATTATGAGTATTTATCAATGCTCGCGGGATATTCGGTAAGAAAATTTTTTGCGATTCAATGAAAATTATTTATTAAAAACACAATTATTGAAAGAACAATTCGTAAAATTATATTTCGATGATGATGTATTCGCTTCGGTTACTGAAGATGTGTTTCCACGCATACTATTGATTATTCTATTGTGATGTTCTTGATCGATATTTAAATAAGGTTTTATAGAATTTGCATTGTTGTGGCCTGTAATTTTTAACAACTGTTGTTCGTCAATTCCATTTTTAGCAAGTGTACTAACAGCAGTTGCCCTATTGGAATGATTGGTGATTTTCCTCTCTTTGGTATCCAAACCAACTGCTTCAGCAGAAGATTTTGTCCATCCGTTGATGGTATTCTTACCCAGAGGTACATTGTCGTACCACTTATCATTTTCTGTTTTCCAATGGCGATTCGGTTTTAAAAATAGTCTGTTTGTTTTGATATTTTTTCCTCTTTTCGATAATAATTTTAAAAATAATCTAACAGGGCAAACGTTGCTGTCACTATTTTGAACTAACCATTTACTAGAAGCGCAGTTCTTTGAACCTCCTTGGCAGGTCTTAGTGAAAACTGGATTGTATTCGACCCTGTTAGTTGGAGAGCCATCATTGTTTTTCTCGATATGAAAATATTCAACCAAGCAAGCAACAGCCTCACCACCTCTCCATGCCAATTCCACCGCGGCGATATGATAAAATTTGCGTAGGAGACCTAGAGGGGTATTTTCATCCCAAAAGTTTATAATTTTGTTCATTTCGGTTGAACTTAATGGGACTGAACTCGTTTTACGTTTAGTGGGATCTATTTGTAATTTTTTTCGTGCTGCGTCGCGTGCATTTCGGGCTTGTTTGAATGCAACACTGTTAAAGGGGTCTATCATGATATTATACTCGTTGTAATATTTTTCTTGTAGTAATTTACTTGTCACATTCCACATAGTTTTAACTGTAGCTTCCTTAAAGTCCGTGCCATCTCTCTTTTTCATATTAACTGCCCAATCTTTCAGTATTAAAGCAAGTTCTTCAATTGTACGATTTCCATCCAACTCATATTTCCTGGTGTTGCAAAAGTCCATAAATGTTTTCCATGTGTATTTTTTACTATTAATAGTATTTTTTGGTACATTTTCTTCAATGATTTTGTCAATTGACTCATTATTTTGAATACCAAAACGAGAAAGTGACATTTTGAAAAATTTTATACAATTAAATTAGATAAGCGTCAAAACCATTGCGTAGCAACCTCTTGATGACAGAAGTGAAAACTATCCTAGGGTTGTTATCAGTTAAATGATGAGTTTAATGGTTATTTTGAGACATGTGATCACAAATAGACGAATTTGATAGGATTCCATTTTAAGCAAAAAATTTTCAAAATATTTTTTACGCACAACTGAACCGAAAGTGCTTGTTTACATCTAGGATACCATGATCGAAACTTCAACATTACGCCCAGTGTAAAGAAAATGCCCGCTGTAAAAAAAAGCCCGCAAAAACCGGGCGTTTTCTTTACACCAATCATAAACACATGACAATGACGGCTTTTATGTCAGCCGCCACCTTTGTTTAGTGGTGACAGTTTTTGAGTAGGTAGTTAATAATAAAAAAAGGTTATAAGGATTTATCATTTATCATAAATCAAAGTGAACAAACTACAGCAATATTTTACTTTTGATGGATGTTGAACGTACAATTAGTTAAGTTATGGAAGACAATGCTGCCAACAGAAATAGCACTGGAATTAGACTCAACACACTGAACATTAGAAGTTGAACAGAATGTTTCAATATTTCCTTGTGGATTTTCTTCTTCTGGTGTCGACTGAGGCTCAACAATTTTCAAAGTTGCAACAGATTTCTCGGTTTTCTCGCCATTCGCATTTCCAAGAATTAGCCGGGCAATCTTATTTTTCTGTTCTATTGAATCTTCCAGGTACCCCTCAGCTACGGAAGAACTTTTCCATCCCCCATGTCTTTTGAGGGATGTCATCTCAGCTCCATTATCTGCTAATAAAGTGGCAGATGTTCTTCGAAATGAGTGCCCCGTGTATTTCTCAGGATTAGGAAGTTGAAGAAATGTTGCAATTATTTTGGGAATGCCTCCAAACACGTTCTTTCATACAGGTTGAATTGTACATACATTCTTTGTGTAGCGTAGAAAGAAACGGCGATGAGGTACATTTTTTGGACGCAGTGTGACATATTTCTTGTACAACTCCACTCCATGGATGGCATCATTATCAACAATTGTGAACACACGTTTTTTGTTTGTTTTGGTTTTCGGGATAGTCACAATAATTACAGATCCTCTATCTTCTACATCAGATATTGACATATTGGCAAGTTCTTGTCTACGGCAGGCTCCATAAATTCCAAACACAAGGGCAACCTGTCCCTCAAAACATTTTTAAACAACGCGCACATTAATTACCTACTATCATACCTTGGTCATTAAATATGTTTCATTGGGAGCTTCCGTAATAAACTTGATCACATTTTCTTTCGACAACACCATTGATTTCTTTGCTTCGTGTCCTACAGTATTAATTTTCAAAAACGATGTCAATTTATGATAGCTACTAATGTCAACATTTTTTTTGACCAATAACGTCCTTTTAACCATCGAATACTTGGCCCAAAGAGAACTAGACTGATATTTTTTAGACTAAAAAATTAAAAATAAGGAACATATTTCATTAAAATATTACTAATAACATACCTTCTCGCTAAAATATGCAAGTAAGACGGTTTCATTAACAACATTTACTTTTTTCTCGCGCATCCATGATTCTAACGCATCATACTCAGTTTCATAACGTTCTCTGGATTTAGAAGGGAGTAAGCCAGCTAGAGCTTCTTCGGCTGCTTGTTCAATTTCTGGTGAAATACCCGCAGACGCAGACGCTTCAACACAATTTTCCATTTTTGCCAATTTCACAGAACGCCAATTTTCGCTTTGAGAGTTGTTTTGTTTACACATCAACACATGGCAACCACCGCATTATTGTTAGCAGCCACCTTCGTTCTGTGGTGACAAAATTGTGAATAAAAATGTTTGAATAAAAATTTGTTTCGGTTGTGCGTAAAATGTTGTACGTACCTCTGGCCGTAAGTAGATTACGCCCTTAGCCAAATAAAGGCCCTCCTTCGTCGGGCCTCAAACTTTGGCTGCGGTCGTAATCTTACACTTACGGCCTTCTATACGTAAATAACTATTAGTACCACTCTATGAAGTTATCTAGAGCAATTGAGGTGCTTCTTAGAAAAACAGCCATAGTCCAATAATTCAAATTTCGTGGTTAATATCGTTATATATGTTTATGAGGTTGCCCATCGATTGGTTTACTCGGTTTCTGCAAAAACGGCCCTAGTCCACAGTTATAGCGTCGAAAAGTTTGAATAGTTCCACAAAAACAACCATAGTCCGCTTGGGTTTCTACAAAAACAACCATAGTTCTGGACAATGGTTGTTTTCACTGAAAATCAGTTGTTGAAGCATAAAACACAACCTTCAATAATAAAAACAGATTTAGTGTTAATTGGTGATTTCTTATAAAGATTATATATTTCATTATATAGGTTATATATTTCTTATAAAGATTATTGGGCCGTTTTCAGCACAAAATTTAATATTAAGTTTGGTCTCCCTAGATCTGACTTTGCACTGTTTGCGATCGCTTCTTCTCAAAACTAAATTTATCTACTGATTTAGATGAACGTCGAAGTATTGAAATGGAAAAGAATCTTCATCTGGCTAATGCAGATAGATTTTATGAAATAAAAAGACAATGTAAGATTAAAGCCAAGCAAGGGGTTATTATGAGCATAAGCTTTGATTACATGCAAAATTTGCAAAATAGTAAACTAGTTTTGTTGCACTTTATTCTCAAATAGGAGATGTAAAATTAATATGTCATTAATATGTAATATGTAATATCAAATAATAATAATAATAATAATAATATGTACTATCGTTAATAAGTCACATATATTTCAGATTTTGCAAAATTCAGGCTATAAGGGGGCAGTAGCAGCAACCTGTTAATATTTCTAAATGTCGAAATTCGCTCGAGTTTTGAATGGTAGGGCTGAAAACACTCTGCCAAAATTCTGTGTAGCACCACGGATAAAGATATCAGGTTTTATTGAAAGTTGCATTGGAGCATAGCGGTCTTTAGCTCTGATGATAGATCAATATACTAGTATTTTTTGACGAAGTAAATGATCATAATGATATTGACCATGGTAATAAGTGTCTTCGATCTACTTAAATTCTCTATTTTTTGAGCATAGGCGATATGAAGTGGTATTTTTAAAACCATCATAAATGCGTAGTGAGCAATTTGAAACAGAGCGTTACATTTACGTTGAGTACCTACTTTTATAAGAATCTTTCTCATTGCTTCTACTGTGACTATTCATACTCCCTCAATATCCATTTCAGAATTGTGATATTGAGCAAAACAAGTTGCATTCAAATGAATACATCTACATTACTAATTACATCTGCTACACATATAGATTGTTTGACTTTGAACATCTTCTTTGTTCTTGTTTCAATATCAAGTAACCACTATGTATAGTATTGACGAATAGTGGCCACTTTTTGCACCCATGACACGTATTCGACAGTTTGCCACTACGTTCTCGCGGAGATTCAACACAAACACCCATATTTTTGTTATAATTGTAAATTAGAGGTATGTAAAATAAGGTATGTTGTTGATTTTCTTTTCCTTTTTGTCATATCTTTTTGCAGTTTTCAATGGTTCAACACCTTACTGCATGCTTATTGCCGTCACAACCGAATTGTCATTGCATCGAACAAGAGAAATTCGTATTTTCTCTCCAGATTTGCGTCAAATGCTCCCGTCTTTTTCTTAGCAATTGGATGTGTAGATTCTAGGTCATCCACTATTCCTGTTGTCACGAATGGTAGCTGTTGCAAAAAATCCTTTTTCTTTAAGACTTGCACATAATTTATATCAAAAAAGAAGTTGTCACGAAAAATATTATGATTATGGTTGTTCTCTACAATAGATCAAAGTAGATCAAAAGCAATGCCACCTGCCAACCCACGTACTAATTTTTAAGGTTTGGAGGATACGCCTCCATATGGCATAACTTCTAAAGTACCTTTCAGCTGAACAAATACACAATAATTTGAAATCGAATCTTTCCGGTTTTCGTTTCAAAAACATTTTGCGTGAGTGCCGTCCAAAATATAGAATCATCTGTTCATCTGAGGATAAGTTGCACTAAAATACTGCATACTGCATGGAGTTTTTCATGCATGTTAAAAAATGCCGCAAACTTTCAAAATCTATCAGTTTTATAGAACTTGATGAACATTTCTGAACTTGTTTGTAATCGTGCAGCTTTTCAATGTCGACTACATTGTCTTCTTCAACATACCATACAAATCAGCCTGTGGTAACGTGTGATCTAAAGTAAAAAAAAAGAAATTCACAAGAAAGAAAACATACGCCCAGATTCAGTAGAGCTCAATTACAGTAAACAGTATGTATTATTTGCAACCAACCGAAACGTAGGTAAGATACACAACTTTTTTGCATCTGTGTCCTGCAAAAGTACGGGGATTTATGGTATTCGTCTCATATATTACGCTTTGTGCTTTGACGACTCTTTCTCAGGTGTTGCTTGATCATATCTACAAGGTTTCAATAGCATTAGTATCCGGACTGTTGAGAGTCACTTTAAAACTCGAAAATTATGATTTTCCATCTTTTGGTCGTTTTGGTGTGTGACGAGACCCACCATCCTGTTGAATGATAACATCGCAACCAGGATAGAGGGCTTCAAACTTAGTAACAACTTGGCGTAGTTTTCAGTTCACTATAGTGAAACTGGAAGTATTGAAGTTGTTGAAAAAACTTCTCATCGTCTAAGATTAATGTCTGATGGACGTCTAAGAATGTTGGTGGAAATTTGTGTGAATCGTTGTGTTACTTTAAGAGAGATTACGGTACTTTGGAATGAAAAAATAAATTTGGGAGTGTTATGGAAATGCTGTAAGTTAAATGGAAGTAAGGACACAAATCTGCCCTTTTTAAAAGTAATTTGTTATCTTTAAACTTTGATACATTGAGTGTTCCTTAACTATCTTTGTAACACAAACATTTTCTGTATTCACTCAAAAAAGCCAATTCTAACCGAGAAACAAGAAGAATGACGAGTGGCATGGGCTAAATCTGTAACGGCACAGTTATTAATGCTGAAATGTATCAACAAATTCTTAACGCTAACTTGTTACCAAGTGTTAAAAACCTTCATCTCACCACGATTTCATCTTTTAACAAAACGATGCTTCTTGTCACACATCAAAAACCACCAAAAGGTGGTTTGAAAATCATAATTTTAAAATTTTAGAATGGTTCTCAAGCAGTCCGGATCTAAGTATTATTGAAACCTTGTGGTAGAAGATGAACAACTGAGAAACATACCTCCAAAAACAATTCCCATGAAGAATTTGAAATTATCAGAAATTGGGGCATCATTCACTTCAGAATATCGGAATCCCCAAGTTAGAAGTATGTCAGCCAAAATTCAAGCGGTGAATAAAGCAAAGGGAGATGTTACTTAATTGTGTTTTTGGAATGCTGCCCGAATATTTAGTTGAATTTTTGAAAATTGTTTTCTGCAGATCTTGTTTTTACAGAAGGAAATAGTTATTGGTAGAAAATGGTGTAATTTGGAACACTAGTTAGAAAAATAAAAATGGAATTCAAAAAGGCGCTGGCAGATTGAATTGTCTGATTTTTTATTTCAAAATTGCAACTGTCCGAATATTTAGTTGTTAGGGCTCGTACATGTTTTGTAAATAGATAATTCCTCCAATTGTTGTCAATATTGACTTACCTTTTGAAACGATGTAGAAATATCAATAAATTAGTATAGGTTTTATATTATGAATCTTTTCTTATTATAATATGAGTTAATCACTGGTAATGCTGATTTATTTTAGAAGTCATTTTTACTAGTTTTCTGTTTCGTCGCAACACGGGAATGACGGTTATTCTACAGGAATGATAATAATAAAACAACTAAGCAGGAAAAAATGTTTTATTGAAAAGTAAATAACTAAATAACATATTCTTTGACAAACAAACATTGGAAAAAAAGTTATACTAAATCTGGGCACGTTCAAATACATCTAATTTTTCTGGAAACTGAAACTTCTGTTTCATCACAAAAAGTCACTATAACATAGAAAGGGGGAGATAAAAGGTGTCTTTTACACATAATAGCATGTTACTACAGCGCACCTATTAATTGTACGGTGCAGTTAAAGATGTTCCATGGAAATGAGGAAAATAAAACGTTACACACTTTATGTAGGGGAAATGTATAGAAAAGCTGTAAAAACCTATATTTTTTATACGTCTTAGATTAAAACAACATCAAGGATATACTTTGGTCATGCAGAAATAAATCGAGTCCCTTTAAAAAATTGGAAAAGTATATAATTGCTGTAAAACACTGGTTGGTTACATGCCATGGGAATGATAAATTGTTAATTAAGATACTGATTATTAAACAAAAATTGGTTATTTAGATAAAATATATAACTTGTTTTATGTAGAGTATATATAACTAACAATTTTAAAGAAAAAAAGTACTTTTTAATATTATTGTATACGATTTCTAAGCAGGATACTTGAAATATACATCGTTTGAGATATTTACCCAAATCTCACAGAGAAACATCGATAACTTATTACCAGAATGTATATTTAAAAGGCAAATTTAATCAAAGGTTGTTGATGAAACTACATATTTGCAGATAATAAAAATTTCTTAAAATATTATTGCAAACACACATGAAAATGATCCGAAATAAAAAAACTAAACATATTATTAGTTGCAGTCAAGGTTGGTCATGGCTGGAATTTCTATTATATTAGCATGATATATCTCAGGATATTATTTACTATTATAAACGCATAGCTGTTTTTTAATAAAATATTTTCTAAATTTGAGCTTTAACGCTAATTTTAATCTTCTGAATTACATAGATGATTATATAGTAAATGATAATAATGGTTAACGCATGTTTAATTTAAATCAATAATTCCTTTTAATTTCTTGTAAAAACCTCAAACGTATTAGGAACGAAAAATGTAAGGCAATCTTTTATTACGATTATCTCCCATTTGCAGTGCAAAACCACCTACAAGTTTTAAATAAAATTCTGACGCATAAATGAAACGTATTATAAAAGTGTTTATTAAACAGTTTTACAAAATATAATATGTAGCAATTCTTGTCAAATGACGCAATCTTTACTCAGAAATACACTGGATACGGAAAAATACACTAAAAAGTAATTACACTTTAAAAATAACTACACAGGATTAATTAACTAATATTAAAAAAATGCAGAATCGACTACTTTCTGTTAAATTCGAAACGATTTTGTTTTTGAGAATAAAAGATAACCGTGATTTTATTCATTTTATTACTAATTTCCAGTTTAGACTTTAAATGATCGTTAACCTATAATAATAAATAAACCTATACAATTGAAATAGTTTTCATATAAAAAATACATATTAAAATCAACTGACCTAATTGGAACAATCGTAATAATTTAATATCTAAAATGTCCTTTAAGAGCAATCATAGTGTATACTGTATACGAAAATACGTTTATCGCTTAACTCAACTGTTTTTTTTTTGTAATCAGAATTTTACCTTTGTACTAAAATGTATTACAGAAGGGCAATAAGAAATAAATAACGAATCTGATATGTTTAATTAGGTATTGAAATGAAAATGCTTTCCTAATATTTCATAATTCCATAAAATCAATTATTTAATAGACATGTAAAACGTAGTTTCTAGTACAGTTCTAACATAAATACAAAACAAAACCCAAACGTATTTTAGTTATTATAATAGTAATATTGTAAATTTTAGCGTCGAATTCGATATCAACGACCTTAGAAACACCTTTAAGGACAAAATCTCATACAAATCCAATAAAAATTCTAATTTTACGACATTTTTATGTTTATGGTACCTTAAAACTTATTTAAAACATTTTACATAAAATTCAGACACACATGAATGGAAGTAAAAGATTTATTAAGTAGCTTTAATAAAACATAATTATTTTTGTCACTTTAAATGACGCAATCCTTACTGAGAAACACACATAGTACTTTGACAACGCAGAGAGCTATATCAAATCCGCTTATTTCGAATTACTCCCAGATGTTAAGTCTTATGCAAATAAATCAAATTTTAATTATCATGGCCGCCATATTTCATCCGTCCTTTAAGATTTGCAAACGTTGACATCAAATTTGAAATTAGCGACCTGAAAAACCCCTTTGTAGAAAATTTCATACAAATCCAAAAATATTTCGAGTTTTATGATGTTTTATGCATATAGTATTTTAAATCTGCAAGCCTTTTAAATAAAATTTATACACATACAGAACGAAACTAAAAGTATTTATTACATACCGTTAATAAAATAGAATTATTTTTGCCAGTTTAAATGACGCAATCTTTACTCAGAAATGCAGAGAGTAACTCGACACCGCAGACAGGCAAAGGAATTCAAGCAGGCTGGCCAATACTGAAAAAATAAATGGACGCTGTATAAACCTATAGCTTGCATAAAATAAACAGACGCTGAATAAACCTATAGCTTGCAAAAGACGCTGACTGATACCATCATTTATATACACTTATATACGCCGGACGCTGGGCGCTACGCTTTTGGTCCGGACGCATGGTAGGCCTCTATAGATATATATATATATATATATATATATATATATATATATATATATATATATATATATATATATATATATATATATATATATATATATATATATATATATATATATATATATATATATATATATATATATATATATATATATATATATATATATATATATATATATATATATATATATATATATATATATATATATATATATATATATATATATATATATATATATATATATATATATATATATATATATATATATATATATATATATATATATATATATATATATATATATATATATATATATATATATATATATATATATATATATATATATATATATATATATATATATATATATATATATATATATATATATATACAGTGAGAATTTTATTTCACTGAACATAGGACTATTGACATTCCCTATGTTCAGTTTTAAAAAAGCCAAGTCAATGCATTGCGAGCAATTAAAACATATCCAAGCAACCTATAAAACAATTGCTATTCGTAGTGTCATTAGAAAGTGTCAAAACTGTGTTTTTTTTTCAAAGTTTTTGCCAAGACAGCTGCAGATCCTGACCTGACCTGAAGCTGTCTTTGGCATCAGTGAGGACTTTATGCCTTTATTATGATTAATTAATGAATATTCGTGTCGATAATTATTGTCAAGGATTACAATCATGTCGCAAACATTGTCGCTGGGTAGGCAACCAAACTTGCAGGTCTGCTGGTAGCTGGTGTTTTTTTTATTGTACATTCTTTTGACACAACTGAAATTATTTAGTTTTAGGTTAAGTATAATTACATCCAAATAGCAAGTTTAAACAGAAACTTTTATTTAAATTACTTTAACAAATGTTCAAAGTGACCACCCTCCTGTTCCAAACAATATGCTAACCGATTGTAAAATCCTTGTACACTATTTCTAAAAAAATTTGGATTTATTTCGTTGCAGGCGGTAAGTATTCTATTCTTTAGCTCTTCTGTATGCTCTATTACTCTATTATTGTAGACTTTGGATTGGATATAACCCCAGAGAAAGAAATCATTTGGTGATAAATCATAATAAAGGCATAAAGTCCTCACTGATGCCAAAGACAGCTTCAGGTCAGGTCAGGATCTGCAGCTGTCTTGGCAAAAACTTTGAAAAAAAAACACAGTTTTGACACTTTCTAATGACACTACGAATAGCAATTGTTTTATAGGTTGCTTGGATATGTTTTAATTGCTCGCAATGCATTGACTTGGCTTTTTTAAAACTGAACATAGGGAATGTCAATAGTCCTATGTTCAGTGAAATAAAATTCTCACTGTATATATATATATATATATATATATATATATATATATATATATATATATATATATATATATATATATATATATATATATATATATATATATATATATATATATATATATATATATATATATATATATATATATATATATATATATATATATATATATATATATATATATATATATATATATATATATATATATATATATATATATATAATATATATATAATTGTTATTGAGGTTGAAGTCAATAGTATTTCAAAGAAAACTCTTAGTTAATAAGTACTAAGCTTTCGCAATATATTTATTTGCTTCTTCAGAGTACTGTAATATAATGTAATAAAGATGATATGGTTTTTAACATAGAAAATAATTATAAATTACTTACATTAACGTGAGACTATATAATAAAGGTCGCAAAACTTATTAAAGAGATCATTAGTTATATAAAATATGAATCATCAAATATGACAATTTTTGAATTTTTCAAACACGTCAAAAAAGGATAACATGGGAAGCCATGTTAATTCTTATATACTACAATAAAGGTGAAAAGATTATTATTTTTGTTACAAGTAAAATAGAAATTAAGGGAAAAGATTGTATTAACATATGCAGATTTAAAATTATAAAAAGATTACCAATATTTTAAATGAATGCAAAAAATAGTAGTTTAAATATTCAAAGGAGATCTCAAAATAAAAACGACATCAAATAAGAGTAGAATTGTTACTAATAGTCCTAAATTTGTTAATTTCCAAATATAACAAATAATTATATATACTACTTAAGTTATGTAAGTCAGTTTTTTTATTTAGAGTATTAGCATCAACTTTTATATAAAACATTTCTAAAAATGATCTCTTTGTGAGATTGTTTTGTGTACAAAGGACTCTTGCATTGTCAAAATCCCACTTATGTCCAGTGTTAATAGTATGTTCTGTTAAAGCACAAGTATTTACCATTCTCCGACAATCACTTTTATGAGAAGTTATTCGCCCTAATAAGTTTCTAGTTGTTTGACCTACATAAGTACTAGTACATCTTAAACAAGAAATACTATAAACTATGTTAGATTTTTCAAAATTAGTCAAAGGACATTTTTTCTTAGTGTAAACTCTAGATAAGGTTTTAACATTTTTGGTAGCAATTTTAATGTTTGTGTTTTTAAAAATATTTGAAATTTTAGGAGTAAGTTGTTCAACAAAAGGTAGCGAGCTAAAAACGGGCAATGGATCCTGATCAACATTATTGGATATAAGTATGGTATTCTGAGTGACATTATTGTTATTGGAAACAGGATTTTGATAATTATTATTATGTTGCTGGACTTGAAAGATGTTAGAGTCAGTATTAAAAAGAAGTTTATTAACAAGATGAAAGGGATAAGAATTTTCAAGTAATATATTCTTCAACAAACTTAAACTTTCATTACGAAAAGTAGAATGTGACAGTTTAACAGCTCTGTTTTTTAAAGCTAAAATCAAGTTAATTTTCTGTTTAGTAGGATGATAAGACCAATAATTTAAGAATCTATTACTACTAATTGGTTTACGATACCATTTAGATCGTACAATGTTATCTTCATTGCGAATTAAGCACATATCTAAGAAAGTGATGGTTTTATTTATCTCAATCTCCGATGTGAATTGGAGATGGATATTATAATTATTGAATATGGCAATAGTCTGTTCCACTTTATCTTCTGGTATGGTCAAGATAAGATCATCCACATATCTTTTAATGAATGGAATGTTGAAGGGGATATCAACTAGACAATCCCTAACAAGGTCATCAAGGACGTAATTAGCTAGAATGGGAGAAATACAAGATCCCATTGGAGTACCAAAAATTTGTTTGTAATAAGAGTTATTGAACATGAAAAAATTGGACTCAAAGATAAAATTAAGGATTTCAATAAATGAATTTAACTCAAGTAAACAATGACTGGAAATCGAGTCCCAGTGTCTCCTGATACTGTCAGTAACAACAGATAATGATAAATTAGTGAACAAAGAAACAACATCAAAACTGACCAAAATGTAACCTTCTGGAAGTTGAAAATCATTTATAAATTCACTAAAGGCAAAAGAATCTTTGACATAGAATTCATTAGAAATGTCATAGGAGTTAGTCAAAATACTTGTCAAAAACTGAGCGAGTTTATAATTAGGAGCGTTTATTGAAGAGACTATAGGTCTCATTGATAACACGGGCTTATGGACTTTTGGCAATGCATAAAACCTAGGAGCTACGGCATTATATAAAGTTAATGTTTTAGCTGTGTTATCATCAATCTGTTTTAAGTTTTTAAACTTTGAAACTAGTTTATTAGCTTTCTGTTGT